>OY783192.1:3493572-4093572 GCA_963678675.1 Xiphydria camelus
TATACGTATATCTTTATTATAAGCTTGTTAAACAAATCACAACTCGAGAAATCTCCAATAGACAGTTTTATCCGATAGAAAATTGGCATCGAAACGTGTCCATATAGAAACACTAATAGGATTGACCAAGACGTACCACATATTGCGAGCTCCTTTAAGTCCATACTATACGCGACTAGCAACTAAAATATTTGCAGTATGTCTTATGTCATGTAATTTTCGTGAAAGTATTGTAAATATTGAATGGTAAAGTATATCTGGAGAAGTCATTAACACTTTCGCTGCCGCCGACTCTGATCGGAGTCAATCGGCGCTTTGCGCACTTAGCACTATTCACAAAGCGGCGGCGAACGGATTAAAGAGAAAAGCTCTGTGACTCACAAATAATAGTAATAATAATAATAATAATAATGTGTTTATTAATGCTCTAAGACAATTGTTTCCTAAGAGCATACAAGTAGAAAGATACAACAGGATAGCAACAGGATAGAATGAACAAATGAAAGAAATAACTTTATTTCTTGAACGCATTGATGTTTCTACTATAAGGCTTTCCCCCCTAAACTGATTATCAAGAGTGACACGTTGAAATTGGAATACGTATTCCCCAAACCCGAAACCGTAATTCCGATCATCACATAAAGGAAGCAGCCAGACATAATGCGTATGCTTGGCTTATAAGCGAGAGTAAGGGTATTACTTACATTTTATAGTAATGAATGAACTTGAAAGATGTTATGGAGGTGAAATGTATGAAATAAAGGAAATAAAAAGCTCCATATTATTATTGTCATTGCTGAATTGATAAAGACATTTAGCTTTTAATGTTTTAATTTTCAAATATACCTAGTCTTATATCTCTTATAAATGTATTCATAAAACAAAGCTGGTTTAAAATAATTCTCATAGAAGCACTCTAAATGATCAACCATTCTTTTAATTCTTCTTTTAACTGGCTCACTGACCACGTAAAATATTTATCGTCTCTATTCATTTGCAATTTAGCGGCACAATGGCACAAGCTATTGTGCTGACCCCTGCGCTAAGGCTGCAAGACGTAAGCGTAAGCGAATAGACCAATCAGGATCAAGTATTCCGTTGTGGTGGGGTTACGGTGTTACGACCCGGCCTATCTCTAAACCCGGTCGCTCTATGACGCGAGGCGCGAGGATCGGGCACCGCGCGCGAGACGCGCGATTCAGGAACAATCCGAAAGGAAACAGGGAAGAAAATTCCATACAGAGGTTGCCGGCAAAATTCGAATTTATTCCTTAAGCAAAAATCGAAGTTCGACGTTATTCTTTAAGCAAAAGGAAAAGTCGCGTTCGGTTCCGTGATCGAGTTGCGTCTCTCCCAAAAAATCTTCCAGCGTTTCAAATCCCTCTCGGCGTCGCCCGGGAAGGGGATGCTCCGGTGGGTGTGCCTCGTGCGATGTCCAATCGGGGTGAGTCCTCGAGAAAAGGGGTGTTTCCTCGAGGACGAAGACGTCGGGTGCCGTAACGTCTTCCAGATGTGTCGATGCGTCCTGTTTCGAATGCGCGGGTCCTGCGTTGGCGAGAGTTTTCTGCGAAGGGACTAAAAAATCGGTTTATAGCCCCTCATTGTTCCTGGGCCTTAGAGATGTTGCAGCCTTCGCTCCCGCTGTTCTCGGTCCGTGAGAAAGTCGCAGCCTTGGCTCCCGTTGTTCTCGGGCCGTGAGAAAGTCGCCGCATCTGCTTTCCTCCTACCTACCCTACCTCATCCCTAGAGTGACCATTTCTCTACAAGAATCTATGCGGAAAAGGGAGATATGCTAATGATGGGGATTTCTCATACGCAAGTCTTAATTCGAAGGCTCCTTGAACAGCCCGCGTTCTACAGCGGAAAACAAGGCGATCGTCGTTCGTGTAGGCTTGTCCAAAGAACCGTCGCTCTATGAGAACGTGACGTAATGTCACACCTTCCCCCTTATCAAAAGCTGTTACCTATGGTGACAGCTTTTATAACCTATTTGATTACTTATAATTTGCAAGAGTATATTGTTCGTACAAAAAAGGGGAAAGTGCGCCGTAGATACAAGAATGCTTAGCAAGTATTTTAATTAATTTAAGTCTGGATTTACATCTCCGTTATAAAAATATAGCCACACTAAGCAGACACATAACACCAAAAAAAAATCGTGGAAGGTTAATTGTTTGTTATAATCGTTAATTTCGATGTAAATATTCCAAATTTCACAAACGGGATGGAAATAACAAAGTAAGATAAAAAAAAATTTTTGCAACATACTATACATACACACATTCGTTCCATACGAGTTGCTATTTACATTTATAAAGATTTATTTTACAATAAAGAGTATCGAATTAAATACATTTCAGGGTTATTATTTATCCTATTTTACTTTCACAATGATGCTTGCGCGTCACAATTATCAATTATTTCCTAGAGGGGATGTCGGTCGAATATAAGCGAGCTTTAGTTTATTTGTGTGAACTATCTTCTTATTATTTTTGCTAATTTGTATTTCTGCGTTAAGATCGTTGAAGATTCGGGTAATTTTAAAAGGACCCTTCCAATGTGGATCAAATTTAGATTGACGAGGCTCTTGAAGCAAGTAGACATCGTCGCCTACCTGAAAAATGCGGGGATTTGAGTGCCTATCGAAAAGTTTCTTGCTCTTGGCTTTCGCCCTTTCTAGGTTTTCCGTTGCCATACCCTGGGTAGTAGTAATTATCGTGAAGAGGTCATCAAAATATTGAATGAATGTACGAGGCACCCGCTGATCTGAGAATTCCGAGGGAATTTGAGCTTTTCTTCCAAAGATTAATTCGTGAGGTGTGAATCCGGTAGCTTCGTGGACGGAGGTATTGTATGAAAACATACCAAATCTAATCCACTGATCCCAATTTCTTTTTGCGCAATAATGTTTCAGATATTCCATGAATGTGTGATGGGCTCTTTCTAAGGATCCCAAAGATTGCGGATGAAAAGCGGTTGATTTTATCTGTTGAATTTTGAAGATTTGACAAAAGTTTTTCATAATGCTACTCATGAAATTGCTTCCTTGATCGGTATGTATTGCCTTGGGACAACCGAATCGAGAAATGAATTGTTCAGCGAGTGCGAGGGCAACTGTGATCGCATCGATGGTGGGGAGAGGAATGGCATCCGAATACTTTGTTAGGTTGTCTTGAAGAGTTAGTAAGTATCGATTTCCTTTCTCGGTAACTGGTAAGGGACCGACAATGTCCATTTGTACTTTATCAAAAGCTTGCTGCGGAGTGTCGGTGATACGAAGGGGCTGCCTAGTTTTTATTCTGGCGAGCTTGTTCTTTTGGCAACTACTGCATGTGTGAACGAAATTAATGATATCCTGCTTCATCCCTTTCCAATAGTATTCGTCTCTAATTCGATTATAGAGCTTGGAGATGCCTTGATGACCACCTACAACCGACTCATGGTACTCTTTGACGATAGCTGCCTGTTCGTGCTTGGATGGAAATTTCAATTCGTTTGAGCAAATCGTAATTGTATATCCTTTATTGAAGAAGACCGTTTGAAAGATTTTTTCTATGTTTACCCAGGGGAGTTGATCTAATCCATTTCGATTTTTTGAAACGCTACAGGTGAAGATACCAAGGAAGTCCATTAAATTTTTCAAGCTTTTTATGCATGACTCGACGTTGACTAAATTGGGATATTCGTTGGGCGAATTTTTAACAAATAAATGGAAGACGTGATACTTATTGGATGGAAGAGTGGTTGCGTCACCTAAGCTGCCAGGGATTTTCTGCAAGTCGTGAAAGGTAAACCATTGTGTTTCGATCAAATCTTTGCTTGTTTGAAACGACAGGTCGTAATCGATAGAGGTGAAATGTACAATATGATCATTTCTCAGGGCCAGGAAATCTTTACTGTGGACGAGGCATGTGGCTGTGGAAATTAAAAGGTTGCGTCTTGTAATTTTATCATTGTCAAGTCTGTGAGAGTTTTTGTCCTCAGGTGAGTCATCGTCAACAGTCGTCTCTCGATGGTCTCGCTGGCTGACGCGTGCTCCGGAGTACCCGGCGACGGCACACGTCAGGAAGTCCCTCGGTGACGATTTAAACCTGACACGGGGGAGGGCTAACGTCATCTCCCCCCCTGGCGTGTGTTCCGGAGTACCCGGCGACGACACACGCCAGAAATCCCTCGATGACTCTTTAAAGTTGACATGGGGGAGGGCTAACGTCATCTCCCCCCCTGGCGTGTGTTCCGGAGTACCCGGCGACGACACACGCCAGATATTCCCACGATGTGCTGATACTGGTGGCGTAATTCTGTCTTGTCCCGGTAGTTCGTCCTCAGTTGCTGTCAGGTAAGCGTCGCTGTCCTCTCCATCGTCAGAGTCCGTCGACATTGTTTCATCTGATTTTATTAGAGAAGGAGCTTTGCTCGGGATGCTATCGTCTCTGTTTGCGTTAATGGAGAAGCAGCTGTCGATTAAAGTTTCGATACTGGAGTCTTCCGTCGGTCTTTCGGGACAGTCGCCCACTGCAAGATTCACGATAGGTGGGTCGTCTGCGCAGACTAACACCGATCTCAAATCTTTCGAGCTAAGTCCCTTTTGATTTGTATAGTCATGATTTTGTTCGTTTAGGAGGATCGGGTTACGGGAGAGTGCGTCAGCGTTGGAATTTATTCTGCCCGGTTTGTACCTGATGTCGTAATCGTATTCGTTAAGGCGAACTCGCCATCGCATTAATTTCGACGTGGGATCTTTGGTATTGTGTAACCAAGTTAGCGGTCGATGATCGGTGACCAAGGTAAATTTGCGGCCGAAGAGGTATGGCCGGAAATGTTCGACGCCGAATACAATAGCTAGCATCTCTTTCTCTGTCGTGGAATAATTAGTTTCTGCGTTGTTGAGTGTTCGAGAAGCATAGGAAATCGGAAGATCTTTGCCTATAGGACCTTGACTAAGAATGGCGCCCAGCGCGTAGTTGGAAGCGTCGGTCGTGACGACAAAAGGTTTAGAGAAATCTGGATATTGCAGCAAGGGCTCGGTGCATATAATATTTCGGAGATTTTCGAAGGCTTCTTGAGCGCTATCGGTCCAAGAAAATGAGATGTCGGATTTTAAGAGACGAGTCATTGGTTTCGCGATTTTCGCAAAATCTTTCATGAATCTTCTATAGTAGCCGGCGAGGCCTAAGAATTGCTTAATATTCTTTTTTGTTTTTGGGATGGGAAAATTCTTCACGGCTTCTATCTTTTTAGGGTCCGGCCTTACTCCTTCGTGCGTGATGATATGACCTAAATATGATATTTCCTGCTTTAGGAACATACATTTTTCCGGTTGGAGGGCTAAGCCAGAGCTTCGCAACCGACCTAAAAGTTTTTTTAATTTCAACGAGTGTTCTTCCAGGGAAGCGGCATAGATGACAATATCATCCATGTAAACGAAAAGCTCGATTCCTTGCAGACCCGAGAGTACTAAATCCATCAGTCTCTGGAAGGTTGCGGGGGCATTTTTTAAACCGAAGGGCATACGGTTAAATTCGTAATGCCCGTGCGGGGTGGAAAATGCAGTTTTTGATTGAGAAGCAGGGTCTATTGGCACCTGATGAAATCCAGAAGCTAGATCAAGGGTACTGAAGTATTTTGCCCCTCCGAGCTGATCAAGAATATCAGTGATGTTGGGGATCGGGTAAGCATCGCTAATAGTTTTTTCATTGAGGGCGCGATAATCTATCACCATTCGCCAGCGAGGATTTCCCGAGGCGTTGGGTTTTTTCGGTACGATCCAGACGGGAGAATTATAAGGTGAATCGGAAGGCCGGATTACGTTATTCTCGAGAAGGGTATCGACTTGGTTTTGTATCTCTTGTTTGTGGACCTGTGGGTATCGATATTGTTTTATGTTAATCGGATTCTCGTCCGTCGTGGCGATTTTATGCCTTAGAATCGTGGTTGAACCTAATTTATCTCCGGGAAGATAAAATTGAAACGGAAAGCTGGCGATACATTCTAAGATGCTAGTCCTTTCGACTTCGTTTAGACCATCCAAGTTGAGAAAGTTTGCAATTTTCGAGAGTCGTTCTGCGGCAGATTTTTCCAAATCAATGCCGGGATTTCCCAGTCGAGCAGATCGAGCTAGCGGAGGTTGAGATTTGAAATCTTCTAACTCGATAGGGGGAATAGTAAGATTAATGCGACTGCTAGTTGAATTTATGGCAAAGGTATGGGCGTAGCCGTTCCTTTGCGTGACTAACACTTCGCCCAAATAGACACCGCGTCCTGCGTCAATCCTTCTAACATATCCCTCCTTTAGTTCTTTATTCTTTATAGGAATTTTGATGAGTTTTTTTGTTCTCGGAGGAAGATCAAACGATGGGTGGTTACAAAACTGAATCTCCTGATTACCGAGGATCAACTGACTAGGAAGATTGGCACGGAAAGTGAGTATTGCTTCCTGCTGAGTCAAAAAGGACATGCCTAAGATACCTGCTTGCTGGATGGGAAAGTCGCTGTCGACGACTTGAAACCGTATGTCTACGCTTCGTATTCTAACAAGTATCTCGCCATAGGTGCGCACCGTGCCAGAGCCGATTCCATTAAGATGGTAAATTATTTTCGTGTTTATATCGATGTCTGGTGTTAAAGCGTTTTCTTTAATTAAATTCAATTGAGAGCCGGTATCGATGAGAAAATATCCCAATCCCGAGTTAAGGAATTCGTGGTCTAAAATAATAACGGGGAGTTGCTCTATTTTTCCTGCGTCGAAATGGTAATTAATTCGGTAGATTCTGGACGCGCTCTTATTGCCGTGCTCCTCGATGCGTCGTTCCGCGGAGCAGGCTTCGCGTTTAAATGCCCGGTGCTTTCGTTTTCCGTCCTTTCGCGTAAATTAGTGCGGAAATTGTCCCGACGGCGATCCCTGTCCCGCTTCGCGTAGCACTTAGATTCGGTGTGCCCCTTTCGCTTACAGTAATCGCAGCGCGGCGGTTCTGCTCGCGAGAAATGTTCGCGTTCCTGTCGCTTCCCGTTGTTACAATTTCTTTTAAGATGTCCCGGTTTCCCGCAGTCGAAACAAACCGCGGATAACTTGTCGTTTGAATTCGCGGCCGAATATCTGATCTCATTCATGTAGGCTATTCGAGGTCTACTGTATCGCGAGTTCTTTGATTCGTTCAAATTTCGGACGCGCGATCGTTCTTTTTCATATTCTTCCTCGGTGACGGCGAGGTTAACGGCATCCTGTAGATCTCGTGGACTCCGATGTCGCACGGGTAATTCTATTCTACTCGTGAGGCCTTTGACGAAGCAATTGCACGCGTTTTGTTTGGCTCGCGACTTTACTCCGCGCGCGATCTCACCTTCGCATTCACGGTCTACTGCCTCTGATATCTCGAATAGGAGTTTTTTTACGCGATTTCCGTATTGACTAACGGACTCATCTCTTTTTTGATGTATATTAGACATGCTAGCTTGTAGCGAATCTAGTGTTTTGCGCGGCGCGAAGGCACGTTCCAAATCGTCTAGGAACTCGTCTAAATTTAGGTCGTTATCCGAATCAAGTAGGTAAATTTTTGCATCGCCCGTAATTTTTTGACGAATTATTTTAAATAAAAACTGTTGATTAGCGGGTCTTACCGACTTCCAGACATCTCTGCAATCCTTAGCGAATTGACGTATCGGTGGAGATTTCCCGTCGAATTTCGGTATGAGGTCCGATGCTATTTTTAAAGATATATATCGGGTTTCTTCGCTTCCCCGGCTTGAAACGTCTGACGTAGAATTTCGATCCGATTGTGGAGGATCGTCTCGTAATAATGTAACTGCCGGTGATGCAAAATCGCGCGACAATACCAATGGATAATTAATGTTACGCGACGGCTCCGGCTCGGGGCGTGATACCACGGGTGTTATTTCCTGTATATTTTCTCGGGGTGGGGACGATTCATTTTGTTCTTCAACGATCCAAGAATTTGTAGATCGATTCCGATACATTTTCGCAGAAGATCTCTATTCGATATATACTACGTATCTTGTTATTTATAATATAGCCCTACTTGGTCACTCAAGAGATGATAACTATTTGACTCACTCTTACAGCGTTGTGAAGGGGTTGTCAGCCTCGTGATCTGGTTGCTGGGGTCGAACGTTGTATAGATGATGGGGGTCGAACGTTGTTCAGGTCGCCGATGCTCCTCTTTGTCGATGGTCGCCTCCTTGTCCGGCAGGGTTGTCCAGAAGTCTCTCTCGCCGTTGGATTACTGTGGTGAGTACTTCGTGTTGGTGATGTTGCTCTCTATGGTTGCCTGTGGTTTCAGGGATATAGCGTGCACGGCCGCTGAAACCGCTTCTCCGGCATTCGCCCGTCGCTCCTGGGGAAACCGTGCGAAAACCCAGGAAGGAGAAATGGCACACCAAGAGGACGTCTTTCTCGGATTATTGGATGTCCCGTAGTTGATTCTAGTTGTCGTCCAAGGAGACACTCGGTGGGTTGAATCGGAAGTTGGCTCGGGACGTCGGATGCTTCACTCACTCTGTTCACAGTCTGGGTAATTACACTATATGCACTGTAGGTCAACGTCTTTAATAAATTTGGGTACACCGCTGTCACCACTGTTACGACCCGGCCTATCTCTAAACCCGGTCGCTCTATGACGCGAGGCGCGAGGATCGGGCACCGCGCGCGAGACGCGCGATTCAGGAACAATCCGAAAGGAAACAGGGAAGAAAATTCCATACAGAGGTTGCCGGCAAAATTCGAATTTATTCCTTAAGCAAAAATCGAAGTTCGACGTTATTCTTTAAGCAAAAGGAAAAGTCGCGTTCGGTTCCGTGATCGAGTTGCGTCTCTCCCAAAAAATCTTCCAGCGTTTCAAATCCCTCTCGGCGTCGCCCGGGAAGGGGATGCTCCGGTGGGTGTGCCTCGTGCGATGTCCAATCGGGGTGAGTCCTCGAGAAAAGGGGTGTTTCCTCGAGGACGAAGACGTCGGGTGCCGTAACGTCTTCCAGATGTGTCGATGCGTCCTGTTTCGAATGCGCGGGTCCTGCGTTGGCGAGAGTTTTCTGCGAAGGGACTAAAAAATCGGTTTATAGCCCCTCATTGTTCCTGGGCCTTAGAGATGTTGCAGCCTTCGCTCCCGCTGTTCTCGGTCCGTGAGAAAGTCGCAGCCTTGGCTCCCGTTGTTCTCGGGCCGTGAGAAAGTCGCCGCATCTGCTTTCCTCCTACCTACCCTACCTCATCCCTAGAGTGACCATTTCTCTACAAGAATCTATGCGGAAAAGGGAGATATGCTAATGATGGGGATTTCTCATACGCAAGTCTTAATTCGAAGGCTCCTTGAACAGCCCGCGTTCTACAGCGGAAAACAAGGCGATCGTCGTTCGTGTAGGCTTGTCCAAAGAACCGTCGCTCTATGAGAACGTGACGTAATGTCACAACGGACAACGGATTACTTAATTCTGATTGGTTTATTCGCTTACGCTTACGCCTTACGGAATTTTGTGTGTGATGGCCACTTTCGCCATTACCGAGAGCAGTGAGTGCCACGCTTGTACCTACCCAAATCTTGAAGAGGACTTGTATTCACTAAGCAGTATCTCTTCTACTCCCTTCAACACACGCAGCAATGCAGCAAAGTGGTGGAAAATAGGTAATGATCTCAATAAGGAGATAAAAAAATGAACACAGTGTTATAAAAAAAAACTAACATCTGCTAACCTGTTAGGTTAGTTTTTTTGTGTAGGTAGACTGTGCTTGTTGTATACTTGTTATTTAAAAAACTTATTGCTGCTCTTTTTTCTAGACCGGCTGATTCCAAGAAAATAGTAAAATGAATAGAAAACGGGGGCGTTCTGTTACAGGCCAAGGTCATATAGTATCAAAGAGGTTGCGCTCAGAATTTCCTAGTGATTTACAAGATGAATCTAGACAGGACTTGTCTGATGAAATAAGAAAATTTGCTAAAAGTGTTGCCGGCAGAGAAGATACACCTAGGTTTAATAAGTTCTTAGATTTTTTAATTAAAAAAGAAGGGAAAAAATGTCTAGAAGTTCTGAAAAGAGAAGGAGTAAATTTAACTAGAATGTCCAGTATTTTAGGTAAAGCAGGAGCCAATTCTTCTGAAGCCTTTAAAGACTTATATGATCTTTGGTTTGATGAAGAAGGAAATAAAACACGATATTTAAAAACTCTAGAAGAAAATGGAGTAAATCTAGCTAATATGTCCAGTATGTTAAGTAAAGCAGGAGCCAATGCTCGTAAAGCTTTTAAAGACTTATATGACCTGTGGTTTGATAAACAAGGAAATAAAACGCGATATTTAAAAACTCTAGAAGAAAACGGAATAAATCTATCTAACATATCCAGTATTTTGAATGGAACAGGAGCTAACGCTGCTAAAGCTTTTAAAGACTTATATAACCTGTGGTTTGATGAGGAAGGAAATAAGACACAATATTTAAAAACTTTAAAAAGAGAAAAAACAAGTCTATCTAATATATCCGGCATTTTAAGTGGAGCAGGAGCTAATGCTCCTAAAGCTTTTAAAGACTTATATGACCTGTGGTTTGATGAAGAAGGAAGTAAAACACAATATTTAGAAATTCTAAAAGAAGAAGGAATAAACCTGACTAATATGTCCAGTATTTTAAGTGGAGCAGGAGCTAATGCTCCTAAAGCTTTTAAAGACTTATATAACCTTTGGTTTGATAAGCAAGGAAAGAAAACACAATATTTAAAAACTCTAGAAGAAAAAGGAGTAAAACTAGCTAATATGTCCAGTATTTTAAGTAGAGCAGGAGCTAATGCTCCTAAAGCTTTTAAAGACTTATATAACCTGTGGTTTGATGAAGAAGGAAATAAGACACAATATTTAAAAACTTTAGAAAGAGAACAAATAAATCTATCTAATATATCCGGTATTTTAAGTGGAGCAGGAGCTAATGCTCCTAAAGCTTTTAAAGGCTTATATGACCTGTGGTTTGATGAAGAAGGAAGAAAAACACAATATTTAAAAACTCTAGAAAAAGAAAGAATAAGTCTATCTAATATATCCAGTATTTTGCATGGAGTAGGAGCTAATACTCCTAAAGCTTTTAAAGAACTATATAACACCTTTTTTGATAAGCAGGGAAATAAAACACAATATATAAAAATTCTAGAAGAAAAAGGAATAAATCTATCTAATGTATCCAGTATTTTGAATGGAGCAGGATCTAATGCTCCTAAAGCCTTTAAAGACTTATATAACCTTTGGTTTGATAAACAAGGAAATAAAACTCAATATTTAAAAACTCTAGAAGAAAAAGGAGTAAATCTAGCTAATATGTCCAGTATTTTAAGTAAAGCAGGAGCTAATGCTCCTAAAGCTTTTAAAGACTTATATGACCTGTGGTTTGATAAAGAAGGAAATAAAACACAATATTTAAAAACTCTAGAAGAAAACGAAATGGGCATAGCTAATATATCCGGTATTTTAAGTGGAGCAGGATCTAATACTTCTAAAGCTTTTCAAGATTTATATGACCTTTGGTTTGATAAACAAGGAAGTAAAACACAATATTTAAAAACTCTAGAAAAAGAAGGAATAAATCTAGCTAGAATATCGAGTATTTTGCATGGGGCAGGAGCTAATGTTCCTAAAGCTTTTAAAGAGTTATATGATTGTTGGTTTGATGCAAAAGGAAAGAAAAAACAGCATTTAAAGCATTTTATTAAGAAAAAAGATGGGGAAAGAAGTTTTACGCTGTATAATATATCCGGTATTTTAAGTAAAGCAGGAGCTAAAGCTAAAGATGCTTTTGAAAGATTGCATAATATTTGTTTTAATGACGAAGGAAAAAGGACAGAACTTTTAGATGATTTCTATGATGCAGGTTTTATGCCAAGTAACTTATCCTCTGCATTATGTGGAACAGGAGTTTGTGCTTCTTCTGCTTTAGAAAGATTACATAGTGTTTGTTTTAACGAGAAAGGAAAAAGGACAGAACTTTTAAATGATTTCTATAAGGCGGGTTTTATACCTGCTAATCTGTGCAGTATGTTGTGTGGAGCAACAGATGATCTAGAAAATTTTCATGATTTTTGTTTTAAAGGAAAAGGAAAAAGGTATTTAAATCACTTCTTAAATGAGGCAGAAAGTTTTACGCTGAGTAATTTATCTAAAATATTGCATGGAGCAGGAGCTAACATTTATTCTGCTTTAGAAGATTTTCATGATGTTTGTTTTGATGAGAAAGGAAACAAAATGCAGCTTTTAGGTGATTTCCGTAATGCAGGTTTTGTGCCAAGTAATTTATCCAATATATTATCCATGGCAGGAAATAATGCCACTTATATTTTAAGAAATTTTCATGAATGTTGCTTTAATAAAGAAAATTATTTAAATCATTTCTTAACCGAGAACAAACTTTTTACGCCGAAAGATTTATCTAAGATATTATATGGAATAGGAATTAATATTTGTCCTATTTTTGGAAAATTGCATGATCTTTGTTTTGATAAAGCAGGAAACAAAACAAGTTATTTGAACAATCTTATCGAACATCACCCATCCCGCGAGATATTTAATATATTACGTGAAAAAATTAGAAAAGCTCCTTCTTTTTCTTAAGTAGTAAGTAGTAGAGTAAAACGCAAATGGCTGTTTGGGCCATTTTAGCCGCACCTCTTTTGATATCAGTTGATCTCAGAACTATCAGACCAGAGAGTACAAAGCTATATTACAAAATAGAAAGATCATTGATGTGTGGACCAGGATCCGTTAGGCATACAAGGTCGACGAATTTACAAAGTTGGTTCGTTGGAATGATTAGACTCTATTTCTTACTGACTTTTTTGTACATTGAATTATATAAGAACATTCAAGCTACAGTCATGTTCATGTTTGAATCGTAGAACAAATTATTGATAGACGTAATATTTTTGCTCTGTTTTAATTAATTTATAATGTTTTTATCAACAATAGATTAAGATCTTATGAAGTGTAGATTACGAAATTATATTTTTCTTTCAGCATAACGGAATTGAAATTTGGGCAAGAGGCCCATAACTCCAGTATACCAAAATTATTACTCGTATGCTATTGCATTTTTGAATAGGCGAACAGATGGTACTCCTTCAGATGTATCTGTTACATTGAAGGAACTCGGATTAGTGTATCCTGACGGTTACCGTGTAGAGGTTTGTATTTTCTTGCGGCTTTATCTTAGATTTTCAGTAATGTTTGCAATAAAGGTCGGTACTTCATTTAATTGAATTTTGTGCAATTGCAGGATTTATACGAAGATGTTGATTATGGTGTTTTGACACCACAGACTAAAATAAAAGTCAAAGTAAATCCATCAGGAGTGGTTATATTGCGCTGTGACTTACAATTAGAGGATCCGTATTCCACTGATCGATTTACGCCTTACTCTCCCCTGAATCAGATTTTCAAAGTGAGGCAAAATTCTTTTCAGTGATATTCCAATAACAGATAAAAAACTTATAGGCAATAATTTATCTATGCACGTTACCATATAAATGACTTAAAAATACTTAATATATGTGACATCACCGGCACAACTATCTAACTAAGTTTCTATTTCTCCTATAATAATAATTATTATTCTTACTGGTACATTTTTTTTAAAATCCTACATAGAGAGCCGCTCTCCTTTTCGCGTTTGCATGAAACAGAATTTTTTCGTTTAAATTTTATATCTATACGTATATTTTTATTATAAGCTGGTTAAATAAATCACAACTTGAGAAATCTCCAAACTGTTAACTGATTTTTGCTAGAGTAGCTTGTACACCTTTCACTGCCATGCAATGGCTATACGGAGGCAGCTCAATGCAATGATTTCTTTTTAAAATGTAACGAGAGCATCTCCTACCCAGTGGTGAAGTACCCACTGATGCCTCTGCCTATTTGTAAAAATGTTGAATACTATTTTATCTTCCGTTTATTAATTTAAAGCGTTCTTAACTAATTGGTTTTTAATAAATTCTTAGGGAACTCTCTTGTCCCTAATTAGTTTGGATACCTGGTGTTCCACTGAAGTTGAAAAATTGAATATTCTTGCTAACTAATTCACCAATCACATGAAATCTCTAAACAAACTCGATATGTATTTATAAATAAATTATATATACCCTTGATGTTCAATTCAGGTAACCATGTGGCATTAAGTAATGTAATTAGCCAGTGTCTACTAGTGTTGTAAGCTATAATACGACATTGAAAGCTAATCTTACATGTATATATTCTATTGTAATAAAAGAAAAAATGTATTGACCATAAAACCCTAAAGGCCTTAATCAATAACGTAAAATCTCCATATATCAATAGATTTTTTTTTATTCGATTAAATTACTATTTTACAAGTTTACAATTTCTTGGGTAATTCGCAATGTACAATTAACAATAGACCAAATGCTTTGCACAAAGTAAACGAAATAGGGAATTCGTGTCCACCGCTTATACCTATACTCAAAGTGGTGCCTATCTTAAAATTTTGTCAAAAACTTGGATGGAACTTTTCATATCTCAGAATCTCGTATAATTTCGCTATTGCCTCGTTCCTATTAAAAAGTACTGCATAAAATATAGCAAAAATGGGTAGACAACTAGGCGCCTCTACGGTAGAGCTGTTGTTCTTATGCTAATGACTTACTTTAATTAATACTGTTTGCCTGACTAGAGCTCTTCAATCACACAATACGAAGATGAAATTATTTCAGTTGCGAGACCACATTCAACTGATATAATTTCACCAATTCGAACTCTGTGAAAGTTCCCGAGAGGACGATCGGACTACCCGCCATTAAATCTGAATCAATTTGCTTTTGTACTTTCTCAACGTTTTTGGAGTACTAACGAGAATATTTAAACCACATTGTATCCACCTGGCAAATATAATAAGAACTATTCTCAAAGTTTCAGAGAAATATCCTTCCCTCCTGTATTGTAAATATTGACATCCCTGTACTAACACCAGCTTGTTATGATAGTCTATACTGTGTCACATCTGCCTTGGTGTTCGGCAAGCTTATTCGCGTCACATTTGAACTCACATTCAACTTTGCTCTGCTGCGAATGCATATCTTACACAGTAGGGACCAATGATTTCCATCGTGTAGATCATCTGTAATGTGTATGTCATTGTTGAAATGATTGGGGATTATCTCGAAGTTCCAGAGAGTACCCTGCAAGAAGAACGTAGTTTATAATAGACTACAGTCGCTCACGCAATCCTGAGAGTGAAAAAACTTAAACAGAGATGCTTAAAACTCGCTGTAAACTTCTTTTTTCTGTATAAACGCTCCTATTATTAGGGATATTTGAGAAGTCCCTACCTTAATCCAATTTCTTGTAAAGGGAGATAGTCGTAAGTCGCTTCCGTCATCGCCGTATTGATATAGGTAATAGTTTATCCTGACAAAGAGTCTGGAGCAACTTGGATCTTCTTTTCTTCGCAGTGTGAAGCTTTAATACTTATATGTGTGCAAGTACGATAACTCCTGGGCAAAATTTTACGAGGTAGTACGTGTCGTCGTATTTATGTAATGTAGTTTAGAGTACTTTCTGGAATACTATTCAACAGGTTTAATACGATTTTAATTAAAATTGTTGCTGTTATCCTTATTATAACACATTACAAGTAAAAAACGATCAAAAAGGACCAATTGAATGAAGCGGAATACGCATGCGCCAGCGATAGATGGCGCGTGACAACCTATGGCTTTGGTGGATGAAAAAGTGGACACATTTCTATTAGAACCACCAACTAAGAAACGCGGGCTGTTCAAAGGACTCTCAAATTAAAAAAACTCGTGTATTAGAAATTCTCGCTGTTAGCTGTTACGACCCGGCCTATCTCTAAACCCGGTCGCTCTATGACGCGAGGCGCGAGGATCGGGCACCGCGCGCGAGACGCGCGATTCAGGAACAATCCGAAAGGAAACAGGGAAGAAAATTCCATACAGAGGTTGCCGGCAAAATTCGAATTTATTCCTTAAGCAAAAATCGAAGTTCGACGTTATTCTTTAAGCAAAAGGAAAAGTCGCGTTCGGTTCCGTGATCGAGTTGCGTCTCTCCCAAAAAATCTTCCAGCGTTTCAAATCCCTCTCGGCGTCGCCCGGGAAGGGGATGCTCCGGTGGGTGTGCCTCGTGCGATGTCCAATCGGGGTGAGTCCTCGAGAAAAGGGGTGTTTCCTCGAGGACGAAGACGTCGGGTGCCGTAACGTCTTCCAGATGTGTCGATGCGTCCTGTTTCGAATGCGCGGGTCCTGCGTTGGCGAGAGTTTTCTGCGAAGGGACTAAAAAATCGGTTTATAGCCCCTCATTGTTCCTGGGCCTTAGAGATGTTGCAGCCTTCGCTCCCGCTGTTCTCGGTCCGTGAGAAAGTCGCAGCCTTGGCTCCCGTTGTTCTCGGGCCGTGAGAAAGTCGCCGCATCTGCTTTCCTCCTACCTACCCTACCTCATCCCTAGAGTGACCATTTCTCTACAAGAATCTATGCGGAAAAGGGAGATATGCTAATGATGGGGATTTCTCATACGCAAGTCTTAATTCGAAGGCTCCTTGAACAGCCCGCGTTCTACAGCGGAAAACAAGGCGATCGTCGTTCGTGTAGGCTTGTCCAAAGAACCGTCGCTCTATGAGAACGTGACGTAATGTCACACCTTCCCCCTTATCAAAAGCTGTTACCTATGGTGACAGCTTTTATAACCTATTTGATTACTTATAATTTGCAAGAGTATATTGTTCGTACAAAAAAGGGGAAAGTGCGCCGTAGATACAAGAATGCTTAGCAAGTATTTTAATTAATTTAAGTCTGGATTTACATCTCCGTTATAAAAATATAGCCACACTAAGCAGACACATAACACCAAAAAAAAATCGTGGAAGGTTAATTGTTTGTTATAATCGTTAATTTCGATGTAAATATTCCAAATTTCACAAACGGGATGGAAATAACAAAGTAAGATAAAAAAAAATTTTTGCAACATACTATACATACACACATTCGTTCCATACGAGTTGCTATTTACATTTATAAAGATTTATTTTACAATAAAGAGTATCGAATTAAATACATTTCAGGGTTATTATTTATCCTATTTTACTTTCACAATGATGCTTGCGCGTCACAATTATCAATTATTTCCTAGAGGGGATGTCGGTCGAATATAAGCGAGCTTTAGTTTATTTGTGTGAACTATCTTCTTATTATTTTTGCTAATTTGTATTTCTGCGTTAAGATCGTTGAAGATTCGGGTAATTTTAAAAGGACCCTTCCAATGTGGATCAAATTTAGATTGACGAGGCTCTTGAAGCAAGTAGACATCGTCGCCTACCTGAAAAATGCGGGGATTTGAGTGCCTATCGAAAAGTTTCTTGCTCTTGGCTTTCGCCCTTTCTAGGTTTTCCGTTGCCATACCCTGGGTAGTAGTAATTATCGTGAAGAGGTCATCAAAATATTGAATGAATGTACGAGGCACCCGCTGATCTGAGAATTCCGAGGGAATTTGAGCTTTTCTTCCAAAGATTAATTCGTGAGGTGTGAATCCGGTAGCTTCGTGGACGGAGGTATTGTATGAAAACATACCAAATCTAATCCACTGATCCCAATTTCTTTTTGCGCAATAATGTTTCAGATATTCCATGAATGTGTGATGGGCTCTTTCTAAGGATCCCAAAGATTGCGGATGAAAAGCGGTTGATTTTATCTGTTGAATTTTGAAGATTTGACAAAAGTTTTTCATAATGCTACTCATGAAATTGCTTCCTTGATCGGTATGTATTGCCTTGGGACAACCGAATCGAGAAATGAATTGTTCAGCGAGTGCGAGGGCAACTGTGATCGCATCGATGGTGGGGAGAGGAATGGCATCCGAATACTTTGTTAGGTTGTCTTGAAGAGTTAGTAAGTATCGATTTCCTTTCTCGGTAACTGGTAAGGGACCGACAATGTCCATTTGTACTTTATCAAAAGCTTGCTGCGGAGTGTCGGTGATACGAAGGGGCTGCCTAGTTTTTATTCTGGCGAGCTTGTTCTTTTGGCAACTACTGCATGTGTGAACGAAATTAATGATATCCTGCTTCATCCCTTTCCAATAGTATTCGTCTCTAATTCGATTATAGAGCTTGGAGATGCCTTGATGACCACCTACAACCGACTCATGGTACTCTTTGACGATAGCTGCCTGTTCGTGCTTGGATGGAAATTTCAATTCGTTTGAGCAAATCGTAATTGTATATCCTTTATTGAAGAAGACCGTTTGAAAGATTTTTTCTATGTTTACCCAGGGGAGTTGATCTAATCCATTTCGATTTTTTGAAACGCTACAGGTGAAGATACCAAGGAAGTCCATTAAATTTTTCAAGCTTTTTATGCATGACTCGACGTTGACTAAATTGGGATATTCGTTGGGCGAATTTTTAACAAATAAATGGAAGACGTGATACTTATTGGATGGAAGAGTGGTTGCGTCACCTAAGCTGCCAGGGATTTTCTGCAAGTCGTGAAAGGTAAACCATTGTGTTTCGATCAAATCTTTGCTTGTTTGAAACGACAGGTCGTAATCGATAGAGGTGAAATGTACAATATGATCATTTCTCAGGGCCAGGAAATCTTTACTGTGGACGAGGCATGTGGCTGTGGAAATTAAAAGGTTGCGTCTTGTAATTTTATCATTGTCAAGTCTGTGAGAGTTTTTGTCCTCAGGTGAGTCATCGTCAACAGTCGTCTCTCGATGGTCTCGCTGGCTGACGCGTGCTCCGGAGTACCCGGCGACGGCACACGTCAGGAAGTCCCTCGGTGACGATTTAAACCTGACACGGGGGAGGGCTAACGTCATCTCCCCCCCTGGCGTGTGTTCCGGAGTACCCGGCGACGACACACGCCAGAAATCCCTCGATGACTCTTTAAAGTTGACATGGGGGAGGGCTAACGTCATCTCCCCCCCTGGCGTGTGTTCCGGAGTACCCGGCGACGACACACGCCAGATATTCCCACGATGTGCTGATACTGGTGGCGTAATTCTGTCTTGTCCCGGTAGTTCGTCCTCAGTTGCTGTCAGGTAAGCGTCGCTGTCCTCTCCATCGTCAGAGTCCGTCGACATTGTTTCATCTGATTTTATTAGAGAAGGAGCTTTGCTCGGGATGCTATCGTCTCTGTTTGCGTTAATGGAGAAGCAGCTGTCGATTAAAGTTTCGATACTGGAGTCTTCCGTCGGTCTTTCGGGACAGTCGCCCACTGCAAGATTCACGATAGGTGGGTCGTCTGCGCAGACTAACACCGATCTCAAATCTTTCGAGCTAAGTCCCTTTTGATTTGTATAGTCATGATTTTGTTCGTTTAGGAGGATCGGGTTACGGGAGAGTGCGTCAGCGTTGGAATTTATTCTGCCCGGTTTGTACCTGATGTCGTAATCGTATTCGTTAAGGCGAACTCGCCATCGCATTAATTTCGACGTGGGATCTTTGGTATTGTGTAACCAAGTTAGCGGTCGATGATCGGTGACCAAGGTAAATTTGCGGCCGAAGAGGTATGGCCGGAAATGTTCGACGCCGAATACAATAGCTAGCATCTCTTTCTCTGTCGTGGAATAATTAGTTTCTGCGTTGTTGAGTGTTCGAGAAGCATAGGAAATCGGAAGATCTTTGCCTATAGGACCTTGACTAAGAATGGCGCCCAGCGCGTAGTTGGAAGCGTCGGTCGTGACGACAAAAGGTTTAGAGAAATCTGGATATTGCAGCAAGGGCTCGGTGCATATAATATTTCGGAGATTTTCGAAGGCTTCTTGAGCGCTATCGGTCCAAGAAAATGAGATGTCGGATTTTAAGAGACGAGTCATTGGTTTCGCGATTTTCGCAAAATCTTTCATGAATCTTCTATAGTAGCCGGCGAGGCCTAAGAATTGCTTAATATTCTTTTTTGTTTTTGGGATGGGAAAATTCTTCACGGCTTCTATCTTTTTAGGGTCCGGCCTTACTCCTTCGTGCGTGATGATATGACCTAAATATGATATTTCCTGCTTTAGGAACATACATTTTTCCGGTTGGAGGGCTAAGCCAGAGCTTCGCAACCGACCTAAAAGTTTTTTTAATTTCAACGAGTGTTCTTCCAGGGAAGCGGCATAGATGACAATATCATCCATGTAAACGAAAAGCTCGATTCCTTGCAGACCCGAGAGTACTAAATCCATCAGTCTCTGGAAGGTTGCGGGGGCATTTTTTAAACCGAAGGGCATACGGTTAAATTCGTAATGCCCGTGCGGGGTGGAAAATGCAGTTTTTGATTGAGAAGCAGGGTCTATTGGCACCTGATGAAATCCAGAAGCTAGATCAAGGGTACTGAAGTATTTTGCCCCTCCGAGCTGATCAAGAATATCAGTGATGTTGGGGATCGGGTAAGCATCGCTAATAGTTTTTTCATTGAGGGCGCGATAATCTATCACCATTCGCCAGCGAGGATTTCCCGAGGCGTTGGGTTTTTTCGGTACGATCCAGACGGGAGAATTATAAGGTGAATCGGAAGGCCGGATTACGTTATTCTCGAGAAGGGTATCGACTTGGTTTTGTATCTCTTGTTTGTGGACCTGTGGGTATCGATATTGTTTTATGTTAATCGGATTCTCGTCCGTCGTGGCGATTTTATGCCTTAGAATCGTGGTTGAACCTAATTTATCTCCGGGAAGATAAAATTGAAACGGAAAGCTGGCGATACATTCTAAGATGCTAGTCCTTTCGACTTCGTTTAGACCATCCAAGTTGAGAAAGTTTGCAATTTTCGAGAGTCGTTCTGCGGCAGATTTTTCCAAATCAATGCCGGGATTTCCCAGTCGAGCAGATCGAGCTAGCGGAGGTTGAGATTTGAAATCTTCTAACTCGATAGGGGGAATAGTAAGATTAATGCGACTGCTAGTTGAATTTATGGCAAAGGTATGGGCGTAGCCGTTCCTTTGCGTGACTAACACTTCGCCCAAATAGACACCGCGTCCTGCGTCAATCCTTCTAACATATCCCTCCTTTAGTTCTTTATTCTTTATAGGAATTTTGATGAGTTTTTTTGTTCTCGGAGGAAGATCAAACGATGGGTGGTTACAAAACTGAATCTCCTGATTACCGAGGATCAACTGACTAGGAAGATTGGCACGGAAAGTGAGTATTGCTTCCTGCTGAGTCAAAAAGGACATGCCTAAGATACCTGCTTGCTGGATGGGAAAGTCGCTGTCGACGACTTGAAACCGTATGTCTACGCTTCGTATTCTAACAAGTATCTCGCCATAGGTGCGCACCGTGCCAGAGCCGATTCCATTAAGATGGTAAATTATTTTCGTGTTTATATCGATGTCTGGTGTTAAAGCGTTTTCTTTAATTAAATTCAATTGAGAGCCGGTATCGATGAGAAAATATCCCAATCCCGAGTTAAGGAATTCGTGGTCTAAAATAATAACGGGGAGTTGCTCTATTTTTCCTGCGTCGAAATGGTAATTAATTCGGTAGATTCTGGACGCGCTCTTATTGCCGTGCTCCTCGATGCGTCGTTCCGCGGAGCAGGCTTCGCGTTTAAATGCCCGGTGCTTTCGTTTTCCGTCCTTTCGCGTAAATTAGTGCGGAAATTGTCCCGACGGCGATCCCTGTCCCGCTTCGCGTAGCACTTAGATTCGGTGTGCCCCTTTCGCTTACAGTAATCGCAGCGCGGCGGTTCTGCTCGCGAGAAATGTTCGCGTTCCTGTCGCTTCCCGTTGTTACAATTTCTTTTAAGATGTCCCGGTTTCCCGCAGTCGAAACAAACCGCGGATAACTTGTCGTTTGAATTCGCGGCCGAATATCTGATCTCATTCATGTAGGCTATTCGAGGTCTACTGTATCGCGAGTTCTTTGATTCGTTCAAATTTCGGACGCGCGATCGTTCTTTTTCATATTCTTCCTCGGTGACGGCGAGGTTAACGGCATCCTGTAGATCTCGTGGACTCCGATGTCGCACGGGTAATTCTATTCTACTCGTGAGGCCTTTGACGAAGCAATTGCACGCGTTTTGTTTGGCTCGCGACTTTACTCCGCGCGCGATCTCACCTTCGCATTCACGGTCTACTGCCTCTGATATCTCGAATAGGAGTTTTTTTACGCGATTTCCGTATTGACTAACGGACTCATCTCTTTTTTGATGTATATTAGACATGCTAGCTTGTAGCGAATCTAGTGTTTTGCGCGGCGCGAAGGCACGTTCCAAATCGTCTAGGAACTCGTCTAAATTTAGGTCGTTATCCGAATCAAGTAGGTAAATTTTTGCATCGCCCGTAATTTTTTGACGAATTATTTTAAATAAAAACTGTTGATTAGCGGGTCTTACCGACTTCCAGACATCTCTGCAATCCTTAGCGAATTGACGTATCGGTGGAGATTTCCCGTCGAATTTCGGTATGAGGTCCGATGCTATTTTTAAAGATATATATCGGGTTTCTTCGCTTCCCCGGCTTGAAACGTCTGACGTAGAATTTCGATCCGATTGTGGAGGATCGTCTCGTAATAATGTAACTGCCGGTGATGCAAAATCGCGCGACAATACCAATGGATAATTAATGTTACGCGACGGCTCCGGCTCGGGGCGTGATACCACGGGTGTTATTTCCTGTATATTTTCTCGGGGTGGGGACGATTCATTTTGTTCTTCAACGATCCAAGAATTTGTAGATCGATTCCGATACATTTTCGCAGAAGATCTCTATTCGATATATACTACGTATCTTGTTATTTATAATATAGCCCTACTTGGTCACTCAAGAGATGATAACTATTTGACTCACTCTTACAGCGTTGTGAAGGGGTTGTCAGCCTCGTGATCTGGTTGCTGGGGTCGAACGTTGTATAGATGATGGGGGTCGAACGTTGTTCAGGTCGCCGATGCTCCTCTTTGTCGATGGTCGCCTCCTTGTCCGGCAGGGTTGTCCAGAAGTCTCTCTCGCCGTTGGATTACTGTGGTGAGTACTTCGTGTTGGTGATGTTGCTCTCTATGGTTGCCTGTGGTTTCAGGGATATAGCGTGCACGGCCGCTGAAACCGCTTCTCCGGCATTCGCCCGTCGCTCCTGGGGAAACCGTGCGAAAACCCAGGAAGGAGAAATGGCACACCAAGAGGACGTCTTTCTCGGATTATTGGATGTCCCGTAGTTGATTCTAGTTGTCGTCCAAGGAGACACTCGGTGGGTTGAATCGGAAGTTGGCTCGGGACGTCGGATGCTTCACTCACTCTGTTCACAGTCTGGGTAATTACACTATATGCACTGTAGGTCAACGTCTTTAATAAATTTGGGTACACCGCTGTCACCACTGTTACGACCCGGCCTATCTCTAAACCCGGTCGCTCTATGACGCGAGGCGCGAGGATCGGGCACCGCGCGCGAGACGCGCGATTCAGGAACAATCCGAAAGGAAACAGGGAAGAAAATTCCATACAGAGGTTGCCGGCAAAATTCGAATTTATTCCTTAAGCAAAAATCGAAGTTCGACGTTATTCTTTAAGCAAAAGGAAAAGTCGCGTTCGGTTCCGTGATCGAGTTGCGTCTCTCCCAAAAAATCTTCCAGCGTTTCAAATCCCTCTCGGCGTCGCCCGGGAAGGGGATGCTCCGGTGGGTGTGCCTCGTGCGATGTCCAATCGGGGTGAGTCCTCGAGAAAAGGGGTGTTTCCTCGAGGACGAAGACGTCGGGTGCCGTAACGTCTTCCAGATGTGTCGATGCGTCCTGTTTCGAATGCGCGGGTCCTGCGTTGGCGAGAGTTTTCTGCGAAGGGACTAAAAAATCGGTTTATAGCCCCTCATTGTTCCTGGGCCTTAGAGATGTTGCAGCCTTCGCTCCCGCTGTTCTCGGTCCGTGAGAAAGTCGCAGCCTTGGCTCCCGTTGTTCTCGGGCCGTGAGAAAGTCGCCGCATCTGCTTTCCTCCTACCTACCCTACCTCATCCCTAGAGTGACCATTTCTCTACAAGAATCTATGCGGAAAAGGGAGATATGCTAATGATGGGGATTTCTCATACGCAAGTCTTAATTCGAAGGCTCCTTGAACAGCCCGCGTTCTACAGCGGAAAACAAGGCGATCGTCGTTCGTGTAGGCTTGTCCAAAGAACCGTCGCTCTATGAGAACGTGACGTAATGTCACATAGCATATCTCTTTCTTACTGCGTATACTCTTGTAGAACGAAGGTCACTCGAGGGATGAGATGGGGTATGTTAAAGCCAAGCGGGGGCTGGAATGCACTCGCAGTCCCGTACCTCTTTCGCGGAAGGCTAATTGCCGGACGATTCCTAGTGAGTCGCGCATCACCAAAATCACTTTGCTAATCAACGCCAACCTTCGGCTACTTAATCCGCTTTACGAGAAATAGCGACGAACTCCGATCCCTCCGTACGGTACGATCAATCACCGCTTGGTCCCGTTAGGTACATGACTCAGGGAAGCGTCATCCCTCGCGTTCATACCACTTTTCTAGCCAATCCGGGCACACCGCATAGCTCACCGTCATTCTCATTCAGCCAATTAGAGCGTACCGCATCGCCCACGCTATCCCCACTATCTAGTAGTTGTAAGATATATAAACCGCAACCGCGAATACACGAGAGGGGAGTATAGTATTATTCTGTGTTCAGTGTAGCATAGTGATCAGTGCCTCTTCATTCATCAGTGTGTCTCTACAGTCAATAGAACTCTGAATCCTGCCGGTAACCTTTGTATGAATGTCTATCTTGTTTCCTTTGAATTTTACCGTAATTCGCGCCACTCGCACGATTGAATGTAACTCAATCACGCGGTAAAACGATCCTAGCGCCTCGCGTCTCGGAGCGACGGCCTCGATTCTCGAGCTTGTTGTTGTGACAAACTTTCGTATACGAATCTTTGAATCTCGCCAATCTCGTTGCGGCCATTCCGTCCGGTCCACTATTTTATTGGTTAAAATTAGAGTTTGAAGAATCGAGGCCCAGATCGGGTCGTAATAACAGCCAGCGTGTAGGGCTCACGTAGCGGATTAGTACGACTGGCGTTGTGGTTAAAGATACCTGGGGAATACGTGTAATGTTGCAGGGGGCTGTCCAAAACAATGCCGAAGTATTATTGCGACTATTGCGATACATACTTGACGCACGACTCGCCTAGCGTCAGAAAGACTCATTGCCAGGGGCGTAAGCATAAGGACAATGTGAAATATTTCTATCAGAAATGGATGGAAGAGCAAGCGCAACATCTCATCGATGCAACCACCGCCGCGTTTAAGGCAGGGAAGATTGCATCCAATCCCTTTGCAGCCAGCAAAGGTGCAGCCATTCCACCGCCGCCGAATCTTGGCCCGAGGCCCGGCGGACCTCCGCAAGGCCCACCTGGAATGATGCCACCTCCGGGAATGCACCCAGGTGGACCGATGGGTCCTGGAGGACATATGATGATGGGACCACATGGGCCGATGCCTCCAATGATGGGTATGAGGCCACCTATGATGGGACCTATGGGTCCTATGGGGCCGATGATGGGACCCATGGGTCCAATGGGTCCTATGCGACCACCGATGAATGGTCCACCACCACCCATGGGAGGACCACTGCCGATGAAGACGTGAAGTTATTAAGCTCTTTGTTTCTTCCCATTACGAGTCTTGTATCTTTAGTCTTTGTTTGATCTTAATATTTCAAACATGTGAACTTGAAGAGTAATTTAATTATATCTCTTTAAGAGAAACAAAATGAACATTATCAATATAACACGGTTTGTAAAAATAACAGTAAGTCTACTAAATTCAAGCGGTTTGTATTTGCATTAAAAATACACGAGTTTAATGGAGGTATTGTGTTCTTATCCTACCTTAATTTAAGTTTTTTAACGGAGCATACTGATTCATAATGATTCTACACATAAGAGTTTATTTACTTCAAAAATTAAATTTTTGTATTGTAAAAATATTTCTTATTATTTATAAATACAGATATGCTCACTTGATTAACTTATTTTGATAGAGCAGCAAAACAATGGTTCCTTGTAAATATTTTTATTATACAACTTACTATATCAATTTTAATTATTTTACCACCATATAAAATTAGGAACTAATGTATATGTATAAGAGAATAAACATTCTTTGCTTTAACATATAAACAGATTTATTCGTAAATTTATGATACACTGACTGTGTGTACATATCTGTCGAATATAGGTATGATTTACTTAACACCAGCTTACCGATACTTGCTTTGTGAATCTCTACTGATTAATTTGTAATGTTCAATATTATTTCCAGCAAATGTAATATTTAAATAACGACCACTGAAAGGGACTGTATCTGAAATTACTGCCTATTATCGCGGTATGTACTTTGAAATCAGAACTGATTAAGTTCAACTAGTTTTTAAACGTATCGTAGCTTTATTTCAAAATGTCGTAATTTGATGTCATTTTTATGAGTAACGGTCCCCTAGATAATGAACATGAGAATATAGAATTCTTCTCACATTACCTATAAAGTACCATTACGTCACATTTCTCGCACATCTCATGAAGATAGCGCGTGTTCGAATGCAACTGAGTACATGGCATTCTTTTTAAACCTTATTTTATTCCTATCACTGTGGTATTGCTATTCGTATAGCAGTAATAGTAATAATTACAATATAATTGAAGACACAAGTGCATAAAGGATCCATGTAACATTTGAAAAGTTTTAAGATAATCAATTTTAACTGTTAATAATTTGATTGATTTTTAATTTTTTGATCCTTTATCAACTGTTAACTTTGTTAATATTAATCATTTTGATAATTTAACCTCGGCATACAAATTGTACACCGCTAAACTTCTAAAAAAACGTTAGAAAATCATTTTTCACAAAAATGTCACTTAGACCCTTTATGCACTTGTGTCTTCAATTCGTCTCATAAGTATTTAAAATTAGAAGCAAAACGTGCAATCTCATAGAAGTACCTAGCTTTGTTGCTTTTTACATTAATTTTCAATGCGCTCTTTCACGTTGAATCAATTTGTTTAGTTCATTAAGATCCGAGTTTTTTGCCTCTTTATTGTTCAGTTTGATTTGCAAATTTAGGGCAGCATTCTTCATGTAATGTAATTTAAAGTACTAGCGAGAAGTCGGAGAGATAGGGCGTGAGAGCCGCGGGAGCCGGTAGGTCGGCGTCGTAGCCGCCTGGCGATCGGTCGCCGTAGCAGGTCGCCGCAGACTGTGTGTCTGTGGAGGCCCTTAGGGGAATACGTATAAGTTGCAGGGGGCTGGGTGTGGGTGACAAGTCACTAAAAATAACCGCTGTGTAATGTTGAATCTTTAAAATGTTCAGTTAAACGTGCATACGATAATATACGGGCGTTCTACACAGTGTACAAAAATGAAAACTGCATTAATGGTGGCTGAAAAGCCTTCTTTGGCAGCTTCTCTTGCTAATATATTAAGTAATGGGCGGTGTTCTTCTAGAAAAGGTAGGTTATAGTGCTATTGACACTATTTAAGATCATTTAATTACAAGTTAACGGTAATTTACCATTGTTGAGCTGTAAACAAATTAATTTAGTTAGATCCCATTTTACAACTTATACAAATTATAATACGGATATTCTAGAGATGACAGTTCGTGATGAATAATCAATACTATTTATTTCTTGCAAGAGAGTTTTCACATAATATTATACATATATCGCGTATTTTCTTTGTGGCACGTACTTTCTTTATCCTTCTTTATTATGCTATCTGCGTTATTTGCAGGCTTGAATGGATCTTGTTCCGTACACGAATGGACAGGCCAATTCAGATCAGAGACGATCAATTTTAAAATGACATCGGTGTGTGGCCATGTCATGAGTTTAGACTTTAATGGAAGATACAATAATTGGGATAAAGTTGATCCTGTAAGATAAATACTAGGATAATGATATCGTTTGATATTTTCCAATGTATAGTTAGTTATAGGTACGTCCTTGTTCACATTTTACTCCATGTTTCAGGCAGAGCTATTTTCATGTCCTACCGAGAAGAAGGAGGCAGTACCTAAATTGAAAATTCCTTATTTCTTAGCAAAAGAAGGTTCTCACTGCGATTATTTGATTTTATGGTTGGATTGTGATAAAGAAGGGGAAAACATTTGTTTCGAAGTTGTACATGCTATACAGCAGGGAACGTCTCGTAAACTCAATCCAAATGTAAATTTTCTTTTTGTATATTAAAACCTTTTTTAAAATGACTATTCAGCGAGTGAAAGTGTAGTCGACGAGCTTTAACAAATAAATCGCATTTATACTCATTTTTTACAGGACATTTGGCGAGCACACTTCTCCGCTATTACGGAAAAAGATGTTAAGGCAGCATTAGCGAATCTTGGAAAACCTAATGAAAATGAAGCTCGTAGCGTTGACGCTCGCCAGGAGCTCGATTTAAGAATTGGCTGTGCTTTCACGAGGTTTCAAACGAAATTCTTCCAGGTAGAAGTTCATTTTTACAAAAGCAATACTCCGATAGTGAACTTTGATACATTCTCAATTGTTAATTGTATTTATAGGGTAAGTATGGAGATTTGGACGCATCTCTCATATCTTACGGACCTTGCCAGACTCCGACATTAGGATTTTGCGTTCAAAGGCATGACGAAATTCAAACATTCAAACCTGATCCATATTGGGTGCTTCAAGTAAGAATCTTTTACACTGTGTGTGGTTCAATATTTTTATATAAATAAATTATCATCAACACAATAATGTCATTATTTAATAGATAACAGTTAAGTCTTCAGATGGTCAAGATGTCCTTTTGAGTTGGAATCGCGTAAGGTCCTTTGACAAAGAAGTGGCAAATATTTTTCTAACCCATGTTAAAGAGCAAGATCAAGCAAAGTAAATATTTTTATATCAGTATACACAATTATATGCGTTATTTTTCTGATGCTTTGATTTAAATTGTATCAACATTGTAAGTTAAATCTTATCAGATCACTAATTATATATGTACAAACATTTAGAGTGATAAGTGTGCAAAGTACCGAGAAAGCTAAACCAAGACCAATAGCTCTAAATACAGTGGAACTTATGAGAGTTGCGAGTTCTGGACTCGGAA
The DNA here is from genome assembly GCA_963678675.1 of Xiphydria camelus. NCBI lineage: Eukaryota > Metazoa > Arthropoda > Insecta > Hymenoptera > Xiphydriidae > Xiphydria > Xiphydria camelus. Next base: position 3,522,631 of record OY783192.1, read on the forward strand.
TGGGCCCGCATCATGCAATGCAAATAGCGGAACGTTTGTACATTCAGGGATATATCAGCTATCCTCGAACAGAGACAACATCTTATCCTGAAAACTTTGATTTGTTGTAAGTTGATATCACGCCGAAAATAGTACGCAAAACATATATTGCCTCTATTTATTTCTACATTTTTATTAGGGCTACATTGAAGCAACAACAGAACTGTTCCGAATGGGGAGACGACGTTAGAAAGATTTTAGCGGCAGGTATTAATAGACCGAAAAAGGGGCACGATGCTGGTGATCATCCTCCTATCACGCCTATGAAAAGTGCATCTAGAAATGAATTGGATGGTGATTCATGGAGGCTGTATGATTACATTACCAGACACTTTATAGCTACAGTAAGTGATATTCGTTGATCAGATTATTCGGCCAAATAGTGACACTGCTTTTATTCTTGCAGCTGGCAGGAGATTGCAAATACCTTAGTACAACGATTAAATTTGAAATTGGAATGGAGACCTTTACAACAACGGGACATACTTTAATAGATCCCGGTTATACTAGCATTTTGACTTGGCAAGCACTCGGTGCGAATGATTCACTTCCGAAGTTTACACCTGGAGAAAAAGTTAATATCCAGGAGGTTGGTACAATGATTTTACATTTTCATGCATAAGCGAATGTAGAGCTAAACAATATACTAATGTGTCTCCATAATGATTCTAGTCGAAGCTGTTAGAATGTTATACTCAGCCGCCGGATTACTTAACAGAATCAGAATTAATTACTCTTATGGAAAAACACGGAATTGGAACTGATGCATCTATTCCAGTGCACATCAATAATATATGTATACGAAATTACGTTACTGTCGCAAACGGCAGGAAACTTGTTCCTACCTCTCTCGGCATTGTTCTCGTTCACGGATATCAAAAGGTAACTTCATAATCTTATTATAATATTCGAAAACGAAACTATAAATCCAATTTAAAGGTAACAGCAAGGAAATGGAAAATACCAAGAGATACGAGAGTCACATACAATTGATTAATGATATAACTACGACACTTTTAGATAGATCCCGAATTAGTATTGCCTACAATGAGATCTGCAGTGGAAGAGCAGCTAAATCTCATAGCTTTGGGACGTGCAGATTTTCATGCCGTTCTGCAACATACAGTTGAAATATTCAAACAAAAGTTCCATTATTTTGTGCAAAGCATCGACGGTATGGACCAACTCTTCGAGGTTTCGTTCTCCCCTTTGTCGGCATCCGGCAAGGCACATTCCAGGTAATATTCCAAATTTACAGTATATTCGTCATTTAATAATGTCGTACGATCAATTAATCGTTTCAATTTGTTTCCACGCACAGATGCGGAAAGTGTCGTCGTTACATGAAATATATACAATCCAAGCCATCTCGCATGCATTGTTCCCATTGCAACGAAACGTATAATCTTCCTCAAAATGGAAATATTCGAATATACAAAGAGCTGAAGTGTCCCTTGGACGATTTCGAATTATTATCGTGGTCCACGGGAAGTCGCGGAAAGAGTTACACGTTCTGTCCGTATTGTTATAATAATCCACCGTTCAGGTAATCTAAATATTCTTACACTGTCAATTTTTATGGAATGATGCAGCATAGATTCAGCAGCCAAATATATGAAGTATCGCCTATTATTTTCAGGGACATGAAAAAAGGAATGAGTGGTTGTAACTCGTGTACACATCCAACATGTCCTCACGGGATGAATTCGAACGGAATCTCGAGCTGTCTGGAATGCGAATCGGGCGTACTAATATTGGATCCTTCCGCAGCGCCAAAGTGGAAATTGGGATGCAATCGATGCGACGTTATAATTCATTTGTTTGATAATGCGCACAAAATTACAGTTGAATCAGATGTTTGCGATTGTGGTGCACAAATTGTATCGGTAGAATATAAACAGGTCAGTTTATGCAATTTTTTGTGCAGAACTTACGTTAGACACAATAATTATCGTCATATGATCTGCTCCTTTAATTACAGGACAAGAGCAAACTCCCCAATGAAGCAACGGAAATGACAGGGTGCGTATTTTGTACACCAGCATTCGTATCTTTAGTCGAGAAACATCGAGCCGTTGCGTCGAAACCTGTAGTAATACGAGGACGTGGACACACCAAAGGTCGCGGTCGAGGAAAACCGCGTCCACCCAAAGATAAGATGGCACAATTGGCAGCTTACTTCGTCTAACAAGTATCAATAGTATTAACTGCCAATAGTTGATGTAAGAAAAGGAGAAGCAGATTCAATCAGCTACATAAATTAACTATTCATATGATAATGAAATAACAAATTCGAAAGGTATTATTCTGAAAAAGACATTAATGCTGACAATTTCATGAAGTTTTTCTCCATGGGAGTCTCAAAAATGAAATAATGGCAGAGTCAACCCTCATACGTCTACAATTCCGAATATCCCAATAGTCCGTATCCCCTCTTATTGCTTTCCCCTAGCTCCCAAAGTTAAATTTGTTGTACTATGTATGGGGTAATCTCGACGCCAAGATTAGGGCATATGCTAATACAGTGGTTTGGGGATGGTGGACTATTGAGAGGTTCGTAGAAGAGGGTGTAGATTGTTAACGAGATTATTGGTATATTGTCTTTTGTTAATGTCAAATATTTCAGAGCTTGTGTTGTAAGGCATTTTTTTTCAGAAAAGGTACAGCCATGAATTGCATGTAGGAAATGTACGTGGTATACGTTTGTTATATGCTTAGATAACGTAAAGATCTAAATAAAATAATAAGAATTAACTACTCGTCATGAAATTATAATCGAGAAGATATTTGCTATTCAATATCAGTACTCGATAAAATTTTGCCTGCCAAACAAACATTCATTTAATTAGATTGAAAAGTACAATATATCTGTAAATAAATGAGAATAGTTTCAAGTAATTTATTGTACAAGCATTTTTGTTAAAACTTTGTGCCAACTATACTTAGAATGTATGTATACGCGCATGAACAGTTGTTTCAAAACTGTGATATATGTATGTATCCATCACACATGGTGTACATAGTAAATCAAGAGATTGTGTTTTATCCATTTTATCAAATAGATTGAGCTGTAAATATTGAATGGTTCTGGCGACATCTAATAAAAGCAGTTTCTTTTACTCCAATTCTAGACACGTCCCATATTGTTTCACTCTCATTCATATTGTGAATGATGTTAGATAAATATATGTTGGAGTGTAAACGTACCAATCATGATTGACAATTGTAAACGTTTTAATCAGATGTTGAAAAAAGCGCTATAATTATTTCTATACTTTCTGCCGCATAAGTGTAACACGTATTACTACGATAATGTATTAATGTAAACAAACAATGACTTTTATACAAAAAAAAGTGCATACGTTTATTCACTCTATATTGTGTTACAGTTATGAAACGAATAGTCGTAGTCGAACTCCTGTCATTACTAGCGATATAGTGTGAAAAGTGTTAGTCTCACGAGTAATCACAAGGTGTGACCAACAAACGAAGTGCCATTTACGTGCCAAGTATCTTTTGGGTAGCTTAACCATCGAGACACGCGCCCACACGATTGAGTGGTAAATGATCCTCGTCGGTGATCCTACTGTTGTTGTTCGAATACACTGAACGTAGTGGTGCAAACAACGATTGGGATCCGAGTGAATATACAATCCAAGTCTTCATATTGCATATAATGCATTACTTTATTCTATGCTGCACTATTCTACACCATACTACATGGCATACAATACACTCCATCAAAGTTGTCATACCCGCATGAATAAAAAACATGACCGTGTAATTATCATTCCTACCTCAGTTCATCCTCACTATAATACAGTTATATTACGACATATACGCAAATCAAAAAATATTATTTCGTAAGACGGAAATATTCAAGCCAGATATCACCCATCCCTTGAAGCAAAGTTATAGTGAATTTTGGAAATGCTTTCAACAGTTTCTAAATAATATAATTTTTTAATGTTTATGTCAGCAAAATCTTACAAAAGAGTAACTGAAAAGTTACAGATTTAATAGTTTATTTTCTCAGCCTCCTTTCCAGCCTCAATAATTGGTTTACATTAATCCGTAACGAAAAACAAATCGCGTAGATAAACATATCTCCGTTCCGTCCAATTTTGTCCACATTACCGAAAGCACAGTTCGCGGCAATTAATGATCCAGCGAACGAGATATACAGGGTGTTCGGAAAAAACACCGACACAGAAATAGGGGTGATAGGTTACGTCATTACAAGTATTTTGATATAAGGGACCTACTCCCGCAAGCGCCCCCTTCTGGAGAGATATAAACTTTTCAAGTTTATAACGACCGAGGTTGATCAAAGTAGAATAATAAGAAACGTATCAAGATGGTAACGAATATTTAATTTCACGAGATACAAAAACAATGTACTACAGCAAATGCTCAAAATGACGGCCACCCATGTCCATGCAACATCGGAAACGATTCTGGATAGATGTGCCACTGCGCAAACTGCTTGCGGAAAGGATAACCGCTTGGCTCAAGTCCTTGTACTTTTCGAAGATGATGCGGATACAAGGAGTTTTCATTTGTTTTTCAATTGTACAGGTAGACAAAAAACTCAATATTATTCTACTTTGATCAACCTCGGTCGTTATAAACTTGAAAAGTTGATATCTCCAGAAGGGGGCGCTTGCGGGTATAAGTAGGTCCCTTATATCAAAATACTTGTAATGACGTAACCTATCACCCCTATTTCTGTGTCGGTGTTTTTTCCGAACACCCTGTATATGTACGTATACGTGTCACATGGACGAATGAAACTGCGGCACCGTGAACGAGAAACAATTACTCGTTTTGATGTTTAAATCCGAGCGTGTGTGTGTGAGACGTTTCGAGATGAGTTATGATCGTACATACATCTACGTAGGTATAAGTATCCACAAGATATCATAGTACGAGTGAGCTTTCAATTCGTAATTTATCCTCCTCCTATAGTAATGACTTTTCATATTTTCACGCCTACCCTTAATATTTTTACGCTTGGCAATGCGTTCGCAAATTATCTTTCTCTAAATTTATTCAGTAATGGAACTCATCGTGGTAGGGGGGTGCTGGTAGTTTGGTACGGAGAGTAGTTCAGTCGGACTCCCGAACAAGAAGCAGAAGGCGTATTATGTATAAATAATAATCGGAGGCACGACAATACCTATGGAATGTGCCCACGCTCTCGCCCGGCGCGCCTTAAAATCTCTCACCATGCATAATACCGAAAAGAAGGTATATCGCTGAACACAGAAAAAAAATGTGTACAGCGATACACGACTAAATATATGCGCGACATTAATAGAAAGCAAGCGCTACTAAGCGAATGGTTTATGGACCCGCTCCGGGGCTATACCAGGATATCTTCCCGTTTTCTTTTCAGTTTTATTTCCCGATACAGTCGGAGAGCTCTCGCGGATACAGATAGTAATGCCTTTTTTCCACCCGTAGGTATGTATATGCGCAATATATCCAAACAAACTTTGCACTTATCACCAAAGTTTCCTCTCATCTTTCCACCCCACAAGAAACCCCTATCTATAGATATACGCCCGGAGAGGTCGAGATTCTAACGTAAGAAAGATGAAGGAGATGGGCCACGGACCGCGATAGGGTGTAGATATAAATACCTAGGGAAGAGCAGATTTAAACTTGGCGAAAAAAACATAAACGGGACGTAGCGGAGCGATGAATTCTAACATAGTTCGTTTTTGTGACGTAACAATATTGAATGCAAATTGAGAACGGCCTTATGAGGAGAACTTTTTTTAGGGGCGGCGCGTTGTCACATATTTTCATTTCTCGATACGTAAAAACGTCTTCCTAGAAAACTGTAGAAGTTTATCGCGCTTTATTCACGCTGGAGAATTTTACGAGCATTTCTGCACTTCGGGTGGTCTCGAGTTTGACGCGGCACGAGCGAAACCGTGACACAATGACGCTCTATCGCATTGCGATGACAAACCGAATGACGAACGATATTTGTCGAGTAAACTGGCATTCCTAGAATTGTATCGACAACGTTAATTAAGGCTAAATCGATGCGATGGGGTAACGGTATTCGATTCAACATTCGTTTGCAGCTTTTCTGTCTACGGTAGGATATACGTGCCTCGCAATAGCAGCTCGGATCGATCCGGTTTCTATTTTTAACATCTAATTCGGTTTGTTTTTTTTTCCAAATGAACCACTCATCGCTGCTCTCGAGCTTTCGCGTTTTACAATGGATCTTGTTAGTTGCTAAAAAAGTAAACCAACGAGAATTTCAAGTAGTGCTAGACGCAACACGGGCAGGGGAGCCTTCGAGGCGAGAGCTTAAGTGGTAATAGCATTGTACGCGCGGACCAAGACGCCACTACCTGCTTCCAGACCCGTACGATTTCACGGTTCCCGACCCTATTAATCTTCTCGTGACCGTTACCGGGGGAATCGAAAATCGCTTGCGACGTGATTTTTTTTTTGGTTTCATATCGCTGAGAGTGACTCTTAATCCATCTTGGGATCGAGTCAGCTTCAGCCCTATCTCGCCCCAAGAAGATTTACTTCGTCCTACGGGCTTTCTCGTACAGACGGTATATTCGAGTCGATGGCTCTCAGCAATATGAGATTCAAATTACGAGCTGAATGGAGTAACTCGGAGATATAATTTTAGACTTTTTCACGACTCCGGCAAACGTACATGTTCGATCGGACATTCCATCATCAATCTTGCCGAAGAGGAGCTAATAGAAACGTCGTGATTGCGGGTGGCTCATAAAACGTCGCGTATAGAAATAAATTCGGATGTGTTCGGGGGTAGACCTCTACCGGGTTATGTAAATATACAACATATATAGCCGTGCATACAGACGTTTACACATTTGAATAAGAGGGTTACCGCGCACACATAAACTCGCGTCGGATGTAAGATGTAAAAATCCCGACTGACGAACGGGGGAGCATGATCTCTCCCTTTTCTTTCTTCCGCGACCACGCGAGTTTATTTGCTGTCGCTCGTGATAAACAGTTTTACGAATAGTTTTTTTTATCTCCTTTTTATGTGCCCGGATAAGTAGCCGGCGCGAAGATGTTCTCCCGACAAAGGAGTAGTCGTAAAGTACAATCAAACGGGGCTCCCCCCCCCCAACAGCCACGCGATATCCTTACCTGTAGTTCCATGAAATTGGACAACGCGTATCGCGGACGAAGAAGAGATTAAAGTCGCTCCATGGCGTTGCTCGCGATCTTATTATCGCGAACGCAAATGCCTCTGTTACCCAACGCGCAAGGAGAACCGAGCCTGCTAAAACGGCATTTATCATTCGGCTACGCGGAGCTCCAGCTCGCGTCAGAGCGCGCGAAATATACGACCGAGCTACGCGTCCGAGATATAGTTAGTCATCGAAAGACCCACCGCGCCGAAAAGCCGCTATAACAGCTGTGTGTTCGGATGATCGATAATTCTCACGTGCGGAGATTAAAAGTACCATATTTCATTTTCCCGAGATATACGATATCGAAGCAGTGTTCTCCTGGAGGAATTAATCGCGAGGATACGTCATTATCTTCGTACGGTAACGTGACCCTTTTTGCTATATATATATAGGCATATACTCCGCATTCTACCCCCGGCAACCTTTACACCTCGCAACTGTACTTCGTATCGTCCTTTTATATCGTGGGAGTGGTGCTGCAACGTGCGGCGCTTATGAATGAGCGATTGCAGTTGCGATATATGTACGCGACGCGTATATGCACGTACATTCTCGTTTGGCGAGCCCTAAATCATCATTGCGGCCGCGATAAGGATCTGCGCGGAAATTGCAAGGAATACGTTCGCGGGATATCGTACCGGTAGACGGTTACAATAGATTCGAGCACCCCGCGTTATAAATCGTGCTCTCATATCCGTGAAATATCGACGCCGTATAAATTACTTATACGAGGCCCGTGATTGCGGAAAGCTGAAAAGTACAATCGAAATCACGCCGAGTCATAAATTCGACGTGGCGTGTGGAAATTTGTATATCCGTATATCTCTTCAACCCGGTATTACCAATCGCATTCTGCACGATTAAATATCCCTGATTTATCGCGTCGCGGTGCTTTCGAGAAGCGTGTGCAGTAAGCTCGATTGCGACGACGCGCCTTGCGCAATACACTGGTTTCGCGGCGAAACTTTTGCGAATTCTTCGGCGATGCGTTTAGATCAACCGGTCGTGCCACAAGTTGCAGCGAATACAGCAAGCTCACGGACGGATTGCAGGGATGCTAAAGGTGCCGCTCTCGCGATGCACACGCGTGCATGAGAAATTTCGTTCGACGTATAGCCGCATTTGACAACCCGTTATTATATTCCGTCCGGCATCGTTCCCCCGCCGCGCGTTGCTACATTACAGATATCATCGACGAGATCGCAATTGAGCGGACGCCCTACCACGATTCCGTTTTAACCGATGTTTACCTAACATTGCCCATTATCGAAAGTCGATATCCCTCGCGAGGGTTGTCCGCGCGCGCGAGAGTTTTATTTTCGAAACGTCGACTGCAGCGAGAGAGGCCGAATTACGCAAGGGGACCATCCCTCGCGTATCTTGGCTCGGATATATTATATGGGAAGGAACTAATAAGCGAAGACATTCGAGAAACGATACGTCCGAGGGGATCCTCGCGTAGACGAGCTTGCTCGGTCGACGAGTCTGATGTCTCGATTGAATTGTTTTATTGGTTCGGCCGAGCCAGTTCGGTAATTCGAAGGTGATTGCTTCGGGCTTCTCCCCGAAAGCGCATAACTTTCGCGGCGATAATGACTCGCCGAACTCTACGTCCCGGACGAAAAAAGATACCACCTTCTCCTCCCTCGAGCCGCGGCTGTCCCTCCTATCGGATTAGTAAACGATGGTCGTCCGCGGGGACCGAGGTGCCCGCAGATGTCCATCCCCGCTTTTAAAGGCGCGCGCGACCATAGGGTATACGCATATTATCCCGTAAGCTTTTTTCAGCGTCCTCACGAGATATCGCCGTTTCAACGGAGACGTCTCCGTTGAGATCCCTTTTAGCGCGCCGAGGGGGTATGTGCGACTTGATCAACTCGCTAACGCCGCTTCCTCGTACGACGAACGCGGACGCGTTATTCATAAAATTAAAGCGAAGACACGAATAGAGTATGCCTGGTGAGTTCGTCGGTCACGTATATAAATGGTGGCACAAATAGGCAGGAAACACGAAGGAAAGTAGACGATAAATAACAGAGATTTCTATCGCACTCTCCGGTTACGCTCACGGCGAAATCCAATTTCGGCATTCGGTCGCCAAGTAAGATTCCGTTCCTTTGACGCGGACCATGCCAATTTCTGCGCGTACCGCGCGGGGGATAGGCGCGTGTATAATTTACACGCGAACAAGAGGGTAGATAAATATTGTCCGATAACCTTGACTTTATGAAGGGGGTGGGCCGGTGCGAAGGGAAAAAGTGCTAGTATGGTATACATACAGCGGTACGAAGGGTGTAATAATGCATGCGCTGCACGCAGTCTAATATCAACCACCAATAACTCATCGCGTACACATATACCTACGCCCGATGCATACGAAGAGACGAGCGACCGCGTGAAATTTACTGGAAGGCCAGGGGCGCGTTTATCAACTTCGTTCGGGTGGGAATCTCGTTTCGCGTTCTCGTGTTTGGAAGGGTGAACATCTCCGGTGTGCCGGGACGGAGGAAATTGGAAGGTACACAAATTTTAGAAGATTATACAGGGGGATCTCTCTTACGGAGCCACTTATAGACTTATAGCGATATTTTTTTGGGGACTGATTGGAAATACAGATTTTAAAATATGCACAGTGAAAAAGTGATGTTAATTTTTAACACCATTTCAGAGCGGTGCTGACCTATATGTACCACATCTGGTATTGTTCAGTCTTATGTCAGTGTTATTTAAAGAAAAAAGTGGTCTATATAAGTTCACACCGCAGAATTTTTTACTGTGCACGTCTATTGAGAGAAATAATAATTAGTCCGAAAAATATTTATTTCTCGAACGAAGAATACAATGATCTTACAAATTTTCAAGAATACAGATCCACGGCTGAAGGATGTATATTCTTGTCTCAAGAATACTTTTGTTGAGATAAAAAATTCTCCCTGTGTGAAAAAAAAAACAATTTTGTAGCGACTAAAATACTTATTCGAATCTTAAGAAATAATGAACTGCAGTTTATAAAAGAATTTTTCGCACGAAAAGTGATTTTTTTTAGCAAAATTACACAGTAAAAAAGTGGTGTTAATTTTTAACACCAGTTCACCGGTGTGGACCTATACGTATTAGGTGTACAACTTTGCTATAAATACCGTACGAGAAAAACGGCGGAAGCAAAGTTGTAAACCTAATACATATGTATATACCACTCCAGTATCATTAACTCTTATGCCATTGTTATTTAACACCAAAAGTGGCCTATACATATAGGTCCACACCGCAGAATTTTTTACTGTGTACCAGTGAATCGCTATTTGGAAGATCGGCCTAGTCGCCAGAATCGTGCGTAGTAATTTCATGCTTAGTCCGTTGTTTCGCAGGAACTACCGACGGACGACCCTCCAGACGTAAACGTACCTTTACGACGAATTTTGGTAACGACCCTGACTCGCGTAAAAACAGGGCGAGCAAGAGTAATTTCATGATCCCGTCGTGAATACTTTCCCCGGGGCGATGGTAAGGCGATAAGAACCGTGGAACGTTGAGAAAACTGGTTCGTAATTGATGAGTGGGGAATCGATCGAAGTGGAGTAGGTGCTAACTAATGCAACTGATGTATTACGTGCGATATGGGGTGCCAGTGTAGAAGCGAGTGCGCGTATACATTCTCATTCGCTGAGAAAAGCTGTTAGGTAAATATCGTACTAGTTCCCCCTCCTTGACTCGACCATCGAACACAGTAAAGATCGCTATAAAAAAGGAATCAAACTCTTTCAATCCATTAAAACTTTTCTCCGGCTCATCCCGCGCGTATCCTTCGGACAGTAGGTATCGGTTTTCATGATCTTCCTCTACCCTGAAACTACCATCGAGTCAATTACCACTCCTGACGAGCTTCCAGTACCATTTCCGTTATACGTATCTACATATCTATTTATGTAACTCCGCCTGTTGAAAAAGTATCAATAGATTCTCATAGAAAACTTGTAAAATCCTCATAGAATTCCCATGGGAATTTCATGTGCTTCAGACACAGCAATTCCAGATACCCCCTCATAAAAATCTGAGAGAGATGAATGGGTATGTATTGGATTTTATGTGTATCCGTTGAAACAGATAAAATCCTGATTAGTACATTACAAATAGAACGGCGTGTGTGTATGGGTCTTTATTATCTTTACACGATTCGAATCCAATGCATTCCTACTCGTCCTTCTCAAACTTTTCTAATGGATATCTGGAATTGCTGTGTCTGAAGCACAGCACATCACATAGAGAAATTGTCTATGGGATCTTTTCAATAGGGCTTCCCTCCTTTCGCACGATCGTCGCTTCGTGCCGCCCCACGGCTTCACCCTCGGTTACTTACCCCGAATATATATATATATTGTATATATATAATTCGCGAGTGCAAAGTCTCGAACCATTAGACGCGCGACGTCTACCCGGAATACCCGCGACGCACTCCTCCCGCGTTACTTATTTTTCGCCACAGGAGCCGGACGGGACGTAACACGTAACGTAACAGTCTCGCGAGACTCGCGTCTCCACTTCGTGGCCCATGGGTTAAATTGCACGCGCGTATATACGTATCCGTGTCCCCACGTAGGGTGAGGGGGCGATCGATGACGTCACACGGCACCGGTATCCAGCACCAGGGAACCGCGGCACCAGCAGCACCAATCAGCAGCCGCCGGCAAAAGGCAGTCGCGCGGTGGACTGGAGGCGCGCGCGGGAAGAGCGAGAAGGAGAGACAGACACAAAGGAGCCACCGCGCGAGCGAGTCCGCGAGCAAATCAGTGCAGACACGACGCTCAGTCGGTGAATGTACCGCGCCGTGCGTGGTTGTGCGTATAACCTATGCGTGCGTCGGGGAGGAAGGTGTTGTTGCTATACAAGGCAAATACGCTATCGGGGTCGTAACGAGTTTCGCGTGGCCGTGCCGTTGCCGCTTCCGTGTCGGTGCTGCGTCTCGCCGGAGCGGTCTAGGATGGTGAAGTAACCACGGTGCGGACCTCGTGTTGTACGGACGACGAGGTGGTGGCAGTGGCTCCTCGCGGAGCAAGACCGGTGTCCAGACAGCATGAGCTCGACGTCCTGGGCCGCTACAGCTGTCACATTCGTCGCGTTTTTCTCGATTCGCGCCGAACACGCCGGCACTCTCGGTACGTCGGGTGTACGGGACGCGTGCAACATCACCACCGATGGCAGAGAGTTCGTTTGCCGCGGGGCGGGATTCTTCTCCGTCGCCGAGGTCCTCCGCAAGTCCGCCACCCTGCAGTTTGTCAACCTTACCGTGCTGTGAGTACCCTTGCTTTCCATCCATCTATTTTGTACTCGGCGTTCGAGCGCGCCGCGGCGGATACGTACACGGCGTGCGCGCGTCCGGGACGCCTTGACTCGCGGCGATCGAGTCTCGCGTAGCGGGATCAAATCGAGGAGAATCGTTGTCCTGCGAAGACCGGAGCCGGGTACGGGATGGGAGAAAATGTATGCGCGCTTACATTCGAAAGTCTTTGTCCTCGCGCGCGCTCTGGGAACTCGCGCGGTGTGCTCGGTTTCGAAACAATTTCAAACGAAATCGATCTTTCGTTCCATCGTGCGAATCGAGAAACGACGATGCGCCGAAGGTGTACGCGCGTATCCTCACACGTGTGTCCGTATCGCGCACGTATGTAACAATACTCGAGGATTCAGCGTGTATGTAGGCTATATGCCCGTACCTGCGTCCCCACTTCTGCTTCTGTTCCGCGCGATCGAGACGTCGCGTATATACGAGTATGTATATATATGTACGTATGTCCAATCCCGACGTACGTTTTTATGTCACACTTTCTATCCGTATCTCTTGTAACTTCCTCTCTTGCAGTTATCTATCGACATTATCTGAACACGTGGCGCATGAAATGTTTCAATATATAGGTACGGGCACACTCTTTTCCCTGATATATCTTCTCGTGCGACAGACGACGCTCTCGCTTTCGCCGGCGAGGCTCCGCAGGCCACCCCGCGATTCATCGATCTTATATCATCGAACCGTGAGTGGATATACCAAACGGCGAGTGTAGGCATATCATGCCTATACGTGACACACTTCGATCGGTATGCCGGTCGGATCGGACGCGATTGTCAACCGCCAGCGAGATGACTCGCGAGCGGCTCGAGAAAAAATAACGCGCGTTAACTTTCGATCCGTCGGCACGCTGGATGCGGGAACGCGGGCGTCCGATCGACCCGTGGGCAATTTCTTTCTCGCGCTCTTTTTCGGCCGCGAACGTACTCCCCAGAAGTCCGAGAGATACCTATAGCTACCGTCGGAAGCCGCGTCCTCCTCCTCGGAATCCTGACTAATGATCGGTAAGCGAGTCGAGGCTACACCGTGACGCGTCAGCGATATACCATTGAAGCGGCTGCTCGGGTGTACGTGCACACGTACACGCACACGCCGGTGGAGCCCGGCACACACGCCCGGTCTTGTTTTCTGGAGGGGTCTCGAAATTCTCTGGAGTAATTGCCGGTGCTTGTCTCGCGTTTAAAAAAATAACGCTCGAAGTTTACACGGAAAGCGCACGTCGCGCGCGAAAGCCGCGGGAACGGGTTCGCGTACGCGCGGAGGGAGCGACGTTTCTCTCTCGCGCGCGGTACTTCTCGCGCGTCTCGACGCCTGCAGGTCTGCCGCCGTCTGCCGTTACTGATTGTCCCGGTTTCATTAGCATAATACGGTATACGTACTCCTCGCGACGGGGAGGTGTTCCATCGGCGTCCCGCGATGATTGGCGACGAATAGGAGTGGAAGGAGGCGCGTCGGGATAAACAGAAGTAAGCGGAAATAAACTCCGGGCTGAGAGCTACTCTAATCGCGATGATAATTACGGGGGAAATAGCGGCAATGGAGGGAGATTCTTTTCTAGCGGGAGAGGGAGGAAGTGGCGGAAGGGACGCGAGGGGCTATTTCTCGTCGGCGTTTTTCGCTCGTCCGGCGTAACGATTTCGCTGAAGCCGAGGATCGTCGACTGCACATCGGACGCGTATTCTCTCTCCATTCATTCAATAGGTGGACGTGGTGGGCGAGATCCGATCGGAGCTCCGAATTGGTCGACGACGGCGCGAATCGTTTCACGGAATCGGTATTTCGCGCTGTACAACCAGCGTTAAAACGTTTCGCGTGTAAGCGCGCAACGTTTTTATCGGTGGAACTCGTCGATCGGAGATACTCGGTAACGTCGTCTCTTCGTTCGAAAGGATTTCTCTCGCGTGGAGTCCCGCGATATGGAGTAACTTGGAAACTTTTTATCCACCTTTTCGTACGAAAGAGTGATGCTACTTTTTCCCAATACCTACTCGGGGAAAGTGCAGTCGTGCACTCCATCGAGACGTAAAATTCTCGAACGAATTCTCGGTCCGTCCTGCACCCGTCAGCAAAAATTCGTTTGGAGAGGATTTACCGCGTCGGCGGCGAAACGATCTGATCGCCCAGCACCATTTACCGCGATTGAAACTCGCCATTCGTTGTCGCGTCTGCGGGCGAGCGGTTACGAATGCGCCTTTTTCCGAACGGGGCCGACTAACCCAGAAACAGAAGCGCGCATCTTCGGGATTGGCGCCCGGGACGGTAGTATGGCGCGGGGATAGTCGAAATTGCGGATCGCATCGCGGGTGCCGTATAGCGAGGGCGAATTGGAGCAAGAAGAAGTCGCATACGAAATCTCGCTTCCCTCGCGCCGGAACTGCGCGCGTTCGATCCGTGCGCGAACGTTCCGCGAGACCGTTCCGAAATTTTAACGTCCTCTCCGTCGCCGCGCGATCGACCGGCTCTGGCTTTCGTCCACTGCAGCTCGGCACGGCGTGGCCGAGAACACCTATATGAACTTAGCACCCGACACGAAGAAAAAAATTGTTAAAAAATTACATACGGTAGCTCTTTAATTGTACTTAATTGTACAGTAAAGAAAATTAATTGTACCTCGAAGAGAATAAAACAAGAAAAATTTGTTGAAAAGTTGATAGAACCCCACTTTAATCGAAAATTTCGATTTACGGTTCAATCGACGCGAAATTCGCCACAGATAATTGTAGCATTTTTCATTTTACTCAGTTTCAAAAAGATCTGGAAATAGAGCCAATATACGTGTTTTTTTTATTTATAACTTGAAATATTGTGATTCTTGAGAAATGCTTCGGGCGGCTATTAGAGGGCTAATTGTACCTTTCACAGAATAATTTTGTTTTCAATTGTACCTCCAACGGGACGGATGTTACGTGCCGAGAACCGGGGGGGACACCTTCGAGAGAAGCGAATTAGAATGGCGCGCGCGCGCGATGACCTGTTCTCACTTTTTCTAGAGCGCCGCGCGATTCGTGAATGGCCTTTCACTGCACATAAATTCCTATACGTAAAGTCTACACGCGCGAGAGGTCCGTCGGCTTTGGACGTCTAGCCTTCCGTGGTCACACGTCCGTACACAGAGACAAAGAGTTAGTTGAATCTACTGTAGATGACTTGTGGGGTCGTAATTATTTATTTATTCTATGTGAAATTTTATAGAGCCTCAATTAAATATCTTTTTCTTACAATCATGTGGAATAGCATGTGATTGCAAGGACGAAATATCTAATTAATTTGAAAAAAGATCTAATTGATGTAAATAAATAATTACTCGCGACCACGCAAATAATTTTTAGTAGATCCAACTGATTCTTTTTCTCTATGTACAGTTCCGCAATGGTCAAACGTGGGCGAAATGAATCCCTCCGATTTTTAAATAATAGCCACATCAACAACATCCCTCTAATTTAGATCGGCAAATTAAGAAATATTCCACGAACATTATAGAGTATCTAATCACCGTGTGATTCACACTACGTAAGAAATGAAATGATGACATGTTCAAAAACGATCGTGAATATTATGTTGATGCGTGAAAAATAAGCCGCTTCACTATAGAAGTGCCATAATTTCTTTATTTTTTGAGTTTTCTTAATAAAGACTACAGCTGATTGTCATAAGATATGATACTTTGAAGCAATAAATAGTTCTATAGTGCACGATTAAACAACGATTTGTTTCGAAGTCCGAAGAAAGTTCGTATATTGAGAAAAAAAATGGTATATTCAATTAAACCGGCGTTTACGGGTGGGGGAATGCAGAATTATTTGCTTCAACTAATAAATTTGGAGTGAATTAGCTGAAAAAGTAGACAATTCTTTCGTTGCGGAATTCAACTTCTGCCGGAAAAGTGGAAAAAAGTTATAGCTTCCGAAGGCAAATACTTCGATTGAGGTGTTCACACATTTTATTGCGACATAATGTTTCAGAAACAAGAAAAAACATCGGCTTTCAATGCAACCCCCTAATAAGTACAATATGCTTCAAAATTGAAGCCTGTGGGCCAAGTGGATCCTTGGTAACCACAGAGAACTAATCGGGCTAATCGCGAGAGCTCATAGGCGCCATCGGAACTGTTTCCTCGGGAGAGACTGCAGGTTTTTTGGCGTTATGCCTCGTTGATACGGTAAAATAAATCCTACATAAATTACAGTCGGCAGGACTATAAATATGATTCACCACGCGCTATAATCATTGTTATTGGAATTGTAATTTATAGCCTCGCCGACTGTAATTTATGTTCGAAGACTTATTTCGAACGATTGGTCCGATTTCAATGATTCAACCGCGTACCTTTCCCCCGATGCGAGTGTGACGCAACGGACGCGAAGAAAACTGTCCGCTGCACGTTCACGCATACGCGCGCACGGTAATACACACGTCGTTCGCGATCGATGAATACCCGCGCGTATAATTTCGAGGGGCCTTCTTTCGGCGACTCATAATGGGTCACAGAAGCGTCCACTGAATCACCTGGCATTAATGCCGCGAGTCCCGAATTTAGCTCGGCTGATGATGTAGCCGCGCGAAAGTTTTGCAGAGATTACACCGACCGGCGAGGAGGCGTATGAGTTACTTCCTTTCGTTCGATTCACCGTTTCGGTCGTCGGCTAAGTTGCCAGAAATTTATCGGGTCTCGCGGGAGAAATTAGGAGCTGATTCCCAGGAATTACGGATCGACCGCGCGCGTGATCGATACCCGACGAGGTAAACACGACACGGTTCCGTATAGGGAAACCCTTGCATAATTTCGCGAGGCTTTTCTCGAAACGATTGGCGCGCGATACGAAGGCTTACCCGGGTTGAGTTTTTTGTACTGACAAAATCTAAAGTAGCCTAGTAAGATCTAACAGCACCCGGGTCGAATATTTTGACCTGTTCAATTCTGAATAGACCGATATTAAGATCTGTTTAAAACTGAGTAGACCTGGTGAAGAAGACCTGTTAATTGATTTTTCTCTAACACCTGAGTTGTCTTGATATGTCCTAACACGTACTGTTTAGCTCTCCTCGCTCTATAGCTCTGTGGCGACCCGTCACGCTGTGGCGGCCTGACGCCAGATGGCGCCGACCCTCTCGGCCCTCGGCTCGCAGCTCCTGGCCCCCGACTCTCGGCTCTCGGTAATCCAACGACGGTGCAGTTACTATATAAGAGGACCACAGAGCGTCTAAGGCAGGAGTCGGCCTAGCCTTACTGACGAGTCCACAGGCCGACTCCCAACTTGCAATAAGCGCCATGCGCATCGTGGGGCATCAGAACGGCTTCCTAATGTACCTAACCCCAAAAATCACGGTACCTTTTGCTCCTTATGTCTTTTCGTTTTCACGTGCTTTTTTAAGCAGTATTTAGTTGCTCTTATATTTTTGTGACAAATATCGCAAAGGCCTCGGTAAACATCGTTTGGCACGGATTCTAGCCAATTTGAAAAAAAAAGACGAAATTATTGTAACCATGTACCCATATCGATTTGCGAGAGCATTCGAGATGTAAAGACATACCCTCTCTCAAATTCCGGCGCCCGGAGCCATTCCTCGCGGAATTGCTGCCCGTAGGTCACCTTATTATGATCGGTCATCTTCCCGGTTACTGAAACAAACACAGAGTACATAATTGCATGTTAGAAACCCTCAATTGACTTGCTATAAATATTACTCGTTCAGCCAAACAGCATTGATTGTATTCAAAATTTCCGGTAACTGATTTAATTTAAATATAAAATACGCGTTTAAGAATAACTATTTCTTGAGACACGGGCCTACCAAGTAGCATTTTGAGCATTGGTAGTCTGCTTTGCCGTAGTCATTTGTCATTTCGATCTCGGTTATTTTCGTTGGGCTGGATTATACCGAATGATTTGCAAGTTGCAGTTATTCGCCTCTTATATCGCATATGAAGGGTACAGGGGTAAAAGGGGGAATGTCACATTTTAGCCAATTCGTGATTTCTACGCCAGCCAGTTGAAAATTTCGCATTCTTTCAGCTGGCAAAGGATTACAGGCAAAGAAAGTTACAGTCAAGAGATACAGACGTTAAAAGTTTTAGCGTAACATGCAAGTAGATGGAATGTCCGCGTGCAAATTTGCTGTCCTGTAAATTTGTTTTTTTTTGACATTCCCCCTTTTACCCCTGTACCCTTCTGTATACATTCGGATATCAATACTTTTTTAGTAGTTTTTTTTTCGGGATGGGGTGAGGGGGAAACATAGGATAGAATTGTCGCTAAGCTCTTTGTCGACACGATTATTAGTGGTTCATTTTTGTATGTGGCCCCGCATAGTTCTTAGCGTTTTTTTTTTACATTTTTGATGTTCTGTTTTACACTCATTTCGCCTCGAATATCCCCTAATGCACGCATCGTTCCAAAATCGGGAAAGCGCCATGTTTATCTATGAACCGTTAAGTTAGAGTCGGCCTAGCCTTACTGACGAGTCCACAGGCCGACTCCGGGTCGAAATGGCCAACTCACTTTTCGTTCGCCATAGACAATTTTTGAACACGATTTTGTCTATATGTAAAAATAAATAATTATCGCATGGAAAATTTAGAGTAGGGGCAATAGTCACATTCGAAAGGATTTTCCAGGCTTAATCAGTGCTTCCAAAAGTCAATACAGCAGGTCAGACTAGGTCTTCCTGGGTTTTACATTTATCCGTTTTAAACCCGCGAACCTCTGATTAGGTCCATAATTAGGATCTTAGAGGACAAACAAGGCTTTCAATATGAATGGGAGAAATTTTCCTTTTTACCTGATATGTTCCATTTAGTCCTGCAAAATTTTATTCTTACAAGGACTTCCCAGGTCAAAAAACTCGACCCGGGTATCCTCGCGACGACCTCGCGACTCGTATGACGCGATTCCTCCTTGGTCGTCGGTCGAAAGCGTCAGACGAGGTCGGCCTCGCGGCGGGATGCAATTTTTTCTGCTTCTTCTCTTTCAAAAGCGTCCTTTCCCCTCTTGCGCCGCTCTCTCGACACCGGGAACGATCTAACGTTTCGAAGCGACGCGCGCGTGATTTAGGACGAAGGAGGAAATGAAGAGATTCACGCTCCATTCAACCGGTCCCTCCGCGTGCTCCCGGACCATCAACGCTTAATGCTCGAGAGCTTATTTTCAAAGAGCAACGCCAAATATACCTCGGCGGGTGTTGCCGCCGTTTTCGCGGCACGCCGTGTGATTTACCTCTATTTAAGACATCGCGGAAGATTAACAGTTCGAAGTGGCTCGGCGGCTGTTGCGAGGAGGCAAATGAGGTGACGCGTAGCGCAGGGCGACACGTCTAGTCGACCGACGTTATATTATACGTCAGGTGTACCTGCGGGACACGTCTCGCGGAGGGAAACTTATGTTCCTGCAATTATTACCACTCGCGCTCGGTTACGATGCTGTAATGTGCTGGTAACGCTAGAGCGAGGAATGACATATTTCATAAATTAGAGCCGCGTGTAAAGCCGCTGTGGAAGTGAGTCTAATGAGCGTAAACTGCTTACGAGAAAGATATATTAGTTTGTATATGAAGAAGCCGTAATAAAGAAAGATCATAGCTCATTGGGGCGTTTCATCGATTTGATCAAACAATTCCGGTAGTTATATTCATTCTAATATACAAAGTGCATGATTCTATGTACAGGTGCGTCAGCGACGGGATAAATTGCAACGGGAAATGCATACAGTAAAAAAAAGTCCCCTATTTATCCGAGTCACGATTATCTGAGATTCCGTGCTATCGAAGGCGGTCAAATTATCCGAGTACTCTGCGTTAACCGAGGTCTACTTGTAAGCTTGGATAAAACAGATGAAGTGGCTACGTTTTGCACGTGAAGTATAACTAGTGCCAGATTGCAAAAAACATATACTATATACATTTGTTATAGGTAGGTATAAATATTTTTATACGTTGCAAATATAAGGCAAAATGTGTATATTTATATATACAAAACTGACATGCATAATAAAAATGTTTCTTATTACGTATGTTGCTCCGTATTATTCGGGATTTCGGTTATCCGAGGTACGCTCTCCTCAAAATTAGTACCTATACATAGCTGCACATTTTATTTTGGAATCGGTCCACCCATTTTTTTAAGTTAAAATCAACCAATTCTTCGTGTCAGTCCAATATTTTTTTGCGTTAAAATTAACACGGAGAATGTTAACATTAACACAAAGAATTGGTTGGTTTTAACATACAAAAATGTGTGGACCGATTATAACACAAAATCTTTAATTGTGTATGTATACCTAAGTATTAAACCACACAGTAGCACTATCGCGATCGTTTGAAAACCCCGCTACTATACGGGGATATTGTATTGTTCTATCCATCCTTTAACCGCACGTATATAGAGAGCGGCATAGATATATAAGCAATGTGGTCCGTAGAGGTAGGAGACCTCATTTGCGTGGAAGAGTTATAGGAAGTTGGAAAGTAGTTTGTTTTCTTCTTTCAAGCCCGGTATATAAATAATACACACGCAACGTTCACACCTACTAAATCCAGTGGATATAAAACGACCGAGGAACGTTATAGTCTCTGACATTCGAACCCGAAGAAATCTCAAGCCGCTTCTAGCAGGATAAATTTACAAGCCGTGAATGATCCTAATCCGCGAAGCGCGTGGGACGTTCGATCTACGCTGATTGCGATCGGAATCGAGAGCGTGGCAATTTTAGTTGGCATAACCCGACAGAGAGACACGAGGCTCTCGAGTTACGGGATACTCGACCGCGGCTAAAATCCCAGAGAAGTCAGGCGATCGACGTTGGAGTTATTGAAAAGTAGGCCCTAATATATTTGGCTACTCGCTCGTAGGCGTGTATACCGTAGGTATATAATATGGTGTCTAGTAAGCAGGGATTTCGGGAGACTGCACTGAAAAAAATAACTTGATCAATTCCAAAATCCTGGAGATGACCAAACCGTTTCGTGAAATATGAATTCTCCATCTGTTTGGTTAGACTGACTACTTTTCGGTCAGAATGATTAAATATTTGGTTGGAACGATTAAACATTTGGTTGAAATAACTTGATATTTGATTCAACTGAGCAGTAGAACTTGGTTAGAATAACTAAACGCGTTTTGTTATTTTAACCTACTAACTTTTCTCAGTGTAGAATTGTTGGGGAATTTTTTATATATCATGGAAGAATCGCGGGCGAAAGTTAGAGCTTTATGAATTTTTAGAAATTGCTCTTTTGAAGGAATTTTACTTTTAGATTTTAAATACTGTAAATACTCGTACCATGGTACAGGGGTACACGGAAAAAAATTAATCGTAGCATTTATAAAGTTGTTGGTAAATTTCAGGACAAGGCCAATTTATTGTTACGATAACGACGATTTTAGTAGATAAACATTACAGCAACGTTTACCACTTCTACAAGTTTTACTATAATTTTTTTCTAAAATTGTAGTTATTGTAATAATAAATTGGCCTTATTCCGAAATTTACCACAAACTATGTAAAAAAATGCCATGATTTATTTTCTTCTGTATATTTCGAGCTTATTTTGAAACCGCGAATCTCGATCGACAAATATGTTACATCGGCCTAGACTACGTATTAATCGCGGAGAGCTATCGATAAGTATAAAGAATGTTTCAATTAGTACTTTGAAAGTCGGTCAGACCTAATTTCGCCAAGTCTTTCTCAGCCGGCTAATGGCTATAGGTACCTAGTTACGGGCCAATGACGACAGTAGTAATGGTCAGTTACGTTCAGACCGGCGCGGCGGGTCGGGTAAAAGGATTGTAATTGTATCGCATTGAGCGGGAGAATATAAGAGCTGACGGAATTCATGGCTTCTATCGGTTAGGGAATTCTCGCTCTTTTGTATATTAACATTTTCGTAAAAATTGAGTTTTGCGTATCGTAATACGTCACGATTTCCATTTTACTCGAAACTATATTTCGATTGGATATGACGAATTCATGAGTTTGCTTTCATTCGTCTGTTATGTAAATGACTTTGACACTCACGCAATAGTAAATATAGTTAAGTCAGTCAGATTAGTTTTAACTAATCCGTATAATACATGAAGCTCGAGCGCCAGACCACTTAGAACACAACGCTGATCGCTCCGGATTCCTTGTACGGCTATAGCTACAGAATCTGGCATATACAACTATACCTCTATTAGCACGCCTCGTTGACGTCAAATTAGTTGCACCCACGCATCCCTATATCGACTGGATATATATTCGTATCGTCCATCCCTTCGCCCGAGCGACGACGCCCTTATCGAGGTCCAGCAGAAGCCAATCTCTCGCTCGTCCCTTATCCTCGGTTCGAGGGACACGCCTTCGCGCTACGCCAGTCGGCCCGCTTGCCCGCGTCTGCCAATTTGCTATACGGGTTCGCCGGGGGATAAGCCTATTTACCCTCGGAAAACGGGAGAGCAACTTCCTTCCTCCCCCGCTGTAGTCGCGCACGCAATATAAGAGCGAGAAGATTGCTAAGTTGTAAGTCGCGCGCCCAAACAGGTGTTACGCTCTGCCGCGTCGCGTATAAGGCAATAATCCGCGAAGAAATTTAGTTAGGAACTTTAAGACTCGCGACTTCTCCGATGAGACTTTCCCGTTTCTAATCGAGTTCTCGTCGGGAAATCTATCCGGCAGCCCGAGGGGGGGGGGGGGGGGGGGGCGCTTATACTTTGCGCCCCATTGAACAACCCTGTCAGGTCACGATCGGGTTACCCTTTTACAGCCACGTTGAACCCTCATTGAACGGCACACCTCGCATTTGCCATAGCCTCTTTTAATAAATAAAATTGGGGCGAAACAGAACCCACGCGTGTGTATTTTATAAGTCTACGGGGATATGAAATTTATCGGCGACGTCAAATTATTCGGTGCGTTAGATTTGCCGTTTTATTCGTTCATTTTTTCTTCCCGAACCACTTCGTAATGATCGTCCGGTGATTATGGTACGCATGTAGAATTTACCAGTCATCGCGGTGAGTCCGCAAATAATACCTTTCATCGAATAGACCTTCATTACCTGGCACTTTTTTTGCAATATATAACATTTACGAGAACGAGCAAAGACCACGACGATATACAGGGCGATACGTTTCATATACTTCGCGGTAAGTGGGTTTCGTGGTTGCCTTCCATTGGGCACAGCCGAAATCTATGGAAAGGCGACCACAAATCCGAATTACCGCGGAGTATAAGGCGTATCATCCTGCACATATGGCACTTCATTCCGAGTGCGAGTTGTTTTCTGTCATTTTCCCAGACGTGTATTATTTTCGAAAAGCCTCTTTTCGTACCCGATGCGTCGCCGGCACACGCCTGACCCGGGACGATTCGTCAGATAAAACCGACCCTTCGGAAAACTAAAGGCTAAGTCTGCTTCTGCTGATACGAGGGCGATAGGGCGTTGGAAGTACCTATATCGGGGAGCTTGTCAAGATCCAGTGGACCCTCCAGTCGCACCTGACTGCCGCACAGGTCATTAAGATTCCATTCCGAAGGATTCCTTGACTGATTTATGTAGTCCCTCCAGCGGTAAAAACTACCTGACCTTATATCATCCTATCGATCGATTTGAACTAATTCACAGCTACCTCACCGTACACGGAAAAACAATATCGTAGCATTTACAAAATTTGTAGTAAACTTCGGGACAAGGCCAACTTATTGTTACGATAACTACAATTTTAGTAAAAGTTATGATAAAACTTGCAGGTGTTGCTGTAATTTTTACTAAAATCGTAGTTGTCGTAACAATAAATTGGCCTTGCCCCGAAATTTACCGCAAACCTCGTAAACACTACGATACCTACATTTTTTTTCGTGTAACCCTTCAAAATGTATGTCATACGAAAGACGTAGATTGATCCACAATGACAGGCTTTTTTCTTTTAATGCGAAAATATATTTTCAAAATAATATTCCGCATCGTCTGAGATCAGATAAATAAGCGGTATATAGGTACTCCTCGTATACGCGTAATGATTCCCGCAGCAAGAAATCACCATCGCGATGCACCATTCTAAAACGAATTCGCTCCGAGGGCTCGCTATATGCCATACTACTTATAGCGCGACCCCTTCATCGCGTCGGTAGGAAAATATACTCGCGGGTTGATCACCTCTCCTCACGAAGAGACCTCGTTATGCCGCTCGCGCAAATAAACCGCGGCGTAAATTCACGTGTGATATTCGTACTATATAGCAGATACATTTCGAGCTCGATATATGTAGTATTGCGTTGATCGCTCTCGACGGGGTGTGCGTGTCCAAACGCCACCGCACTCAACGTTGCTACAGATATGGTACACCTATCACATACGTCCACACTTTGACTGAACGATATCCGGGGGTTATTTATTTTCGTCCAACCGTATTATAGCGACGGTCGTTCGCCGTACATACCTTAAAGGTTCCGGAAGTCGATCCAGCCCGTAGAACTTGATTAACTTACGCTCTTCCCTCGGACTAGACAAGAAACGAACGATTCGCTGCCTGCCATAATGAATTACTTTCGCGATTCTTTTTTATTCATCTCTCGATTCCACGTCCTATCCGTTTCGGTGCTACAGATCGCAGCTCAAAAACTCGTAGGGGACTGAAATAATTATTCTCTCTCGATTCGTAAAAGCGTTCCGTCGTTCCGCCGCTACAGCTAATCTCATTTCCGAAAATGTAGGCGATACAGTATGGCGCCTGCTTCGGGAATGGGAGAAGACCTAACCGAACGAGCCGGACCGTTTGCTGTATATAGGTACGGATTCCGATACACCTCGTACAGAAGACGTCGGATTCCTTCGGGAATTCATTACTTTGCCCGCGGCTATATGGAAATAAAGTATTCATTAGCAAATTAGCTACCGGCCGAGTATCCGGTGGGCAAATTGGAAAATTCTATTTTCGATAGACTAACGATAAAGGAAGGACGCAACGCGGTACACGTGCCGTAATTGGAACGGGCCTGTATATCTGTAGGCCGGCCGTATAACCACCTCGTCTTCGTTTTGCCGTGGCAGCCTCGAATCGAAGAGCGATATCGATTAAAAGGGTCGGGGAGCGCAGGCCTCCCTGGATTATTAAAGCGGAAGGAGAGCTCCCGCGTCCGCGCGTACCCCTATATCTATGGCCGTACACGCGTTCGTTTGAAATTCGAGTCGATCGGAGAGCCGAGGTGACGTTGATCCCCGTAAGATATTAGGTACCTTGTAGACGGGATTATTGTCCGTGTATCGGGTCTATCTCACGGGTTAAATCGTGCCTTCGCGCCCGGCTCGAGACGGCTTAATTATACCGCCGATCTTTCCCGACAAGGAGACCCGTCAGAGAGTTCGAGAAACTCGCATAATTCGAGAGGACCGGAGTTTGGTCGGCGTGTCGCACTGGCGCGGAAAATCCGGGGAGATTGCGAGAGAGTCGTGTGTGCGTCGCGCCCGCTGCAAAGCGTCGAAGTTGGTAATGGAACTGGAGCGTTCGTTCGTCCGCGTGCAATTGCGAAAGTAAATTTCTGCAGCTAATCTTACGTACGTATACGAGTGGCAGCGGCACAAACGCGAGTCGACACCGGGGGATGTTGTGATATTTGATCGCGTCGAGTTGCGAGAGGATATGTGATTCCTGAAAAAGGCGACACTGTTGGTTTATCTACGTAACGAGAGAGGAAAATGGTTAGAAATACTGAGAATAACAGTGAAGTTCAACCTCGGCTACTTTTTACGCAATATTAGTTGGCGTGGCGCTGTACACTGACAGAAAAAATGGTACCTATATTCGATGAAATCTGTGTTTACGGGAGGGAGAATGCAGAATTAGTTGCTCCGATTAATACATTTTTTATAACGATTAACGACTATTTGAAGGAAAGAGGCTTTAGTCTATTCGAGTCAATTATTAATCCAAGTAACTAGATCTGCATTCTCCCCACCCGTAACCGCCGATTTAGTCAAATTTTCTACATTTTTCTCTCAGCGTATAAACGTTTGAGAGAGATTCCCCGCGCGTTTAAAAAAAAAATATTTTTTTTTTTAATTAACGCTCGAGTCTCGGAACGAGAATTATACGATGGCGATTTAACGAGTAATAAATGCAGTGAAGGCACGTTACAAATCGACCGTTTCGCGCAGTATAATAATGCGGTGCTTCTTTTTTTTTTATCAATCAGCCTGCAGGTAGCAGAAATCCCACCGCGCCAACGAGTCCTTAAAGAGATTTCTAGGTCGCGTTAACGTTCATTAAAAAGTTATCTCGTGCTCCGAGAATCTTCGCGGAACTCCGGAGTGACTCGCGATCTGATTAAAAAAGATTAATTTTTGCCAAAGAGCGAGAGTAATGGTACGGGGTGAAAGGAGACCATAAACTTTAAATTGCCGCGATACCTACCTCTTCCGCAGGATATACACTTCACAACCTCGCCCTCTGACAGCTTTAGAGCGGCAATTTTCTAATAATGCGCGGATCACATTTCCCCGCCGTATGTCGCGTCGCGTTACGAGATATACCTATATATATATCTATATATGGAGAGAGAAAGAACGCTGCTGTATATTGCACGTATTTTTTACACGATACATATCACGATATAGAACCTTTTTTTCCTACACGAGCTGGAAGACGTACGACACGTGATCGCCACACGTTTAGACGCGAGAATTGATAAACAGCGTGAGCAACGGCCGCGATTAAAATGCCCGTCGACACGCCATCGAAGTGGAAAGAGACGGTATACCGCGTCCAAGGAGTCCGCCCGCAAACACCTCGAACTACTAACCGCCGGCTTACGTACTCGTCGACTTTACTACTTCCCGGGCTTGTGAAGACACATTTCGCCTGCCGTCGGCAGGAGGTATATACGCGGCGTATATAAGTATCCTATAAAAGACGCGTGGATCGAAGCTTTGAAGATTTCCGCGACGATTTTTACGAAGCGAGATATATATCCACGGTTGTATTTGACGCAGTCGTATAATAAAGTGGGGGAGGGGCGAACAGCGGGGCTACAAAAAGGGCGAGAAAAACCTCCCCGACGAGGATACTCCTCGGATTCCACGTACCACGTATCACGTGCCTTTTTATATCGACCCGCGGATTAATCCATTTTCTCCTCCATATACCTATATGTCTGTTCATCGAATCGAGTTTAATGCAAAACACAACGCCCACCTCGCCGCCGTCAAACGCGAATTTGCCTCCTCGCGCGGGGTCCGTGTCGAAAACAGCAAACACGCCGCCCCGGCTAAGAGATGTCGGTTGGAATGACAAAATCACCCGAGCAGAATCCGCCGCAGTATTCGCTCGCCGACCGAGGAGTGGGGGGAGGCGATGGAGGATGAGAAAGAGGAAGAGAAGAAACGGTCGAGGGGAGTGCGCTCGTTAGACCCCGAGCAACGCAAAGTGGCCGAACTTCTTCCGCCCCTAAACGGCGGAACGTTTGGAATGCCACCCGCGCCGGAGCCGCCCCAAAAAGGAAGCACTCGAAGGCCGGAAAAGTTGGACTCGGAACGCCTGTCCGACGCGAACAACGCGCCGTTCGCGCGGTACAGCGTGCCTCGAATTTCTTCGCGCTTTGTGCGTATCGGATTTCAACGAGTTCTGCGGACACGCGAATGTGGGTACACGGAGAAAAAGGACCAGTCATTTTTACAGTGACTCCCGGTAACAGGGTTCCTTGGGATGAAACACTGCATTTTTTAATAGACAGCGTAGATACTTTTTTTCACAGTTCGTTGCAGTAGAAACCCGTAAAAAAATTCGACATATATTATATTAATGGGAGATTGGTAAATTTTACCGTAGATACAAGCAGAACAAAATATAGCAGATTTGACTAAATCGGCGGTTATGGGTGGGGGAATGCAGATAAAATTAGGTACTTGGACTAATAATTGACTCGAATGGAAAGGACAGTCTGTTTCCTTCAAATAGCCGCTAATCATTATAATCTGATTCATCAGTCAGAGTAACTAATTCTGCATTCTCTACTCGTAAAAGCAAATTTAATTTATACCATTTTTAACTGAAAATTCATGGGTTTTTCCGTGATTTTTACACTGAGAAAAAAAAAGTAATTGCAACAACTATTTTGGACTTATCTGCTCCAGTTTTGTAATTCAGCATCAATTTTATATAGTTATCGCAACAATTCTTTTGTTCCGATAACTTGAAATACTCGTAGTTACAGCTATAAAAACTGGTGCTGATTACCAAACTTGAGCAGTTGAGTCCAAAATAGTTGTTACAACCACACTTATTTATATCAGTGTACTAATCCTTTTTCTCCGTATATCTTCGACTGCATCGTTCCTACGAGTTCACAACGACAACGAAATGAACCGGACCTTGCCTTCGCTCGTCGAAAGCGACTCTCAAATCTCCGCGATCTTCGCTTCCGAGAAATTTGCCGAGACGTCCGAGCGTTCGACATCGGTGACATCCGATATACGCCGTTGACAAGTGTACAACCGCCGCGAATAAGTCGGGCGCGGCGTCTCGTTAACGCGTCGCATCGGGCGGAGACGAACGGAATTCTCATTTCTCCCGCGAGAGCCTCGCCAGCTTCTCCGCGAGTGTAACGGCTCGAGACATCCGTGTGACATTTCATCTGTCGTCGGTCCATTGCGGCAGATTACGCGCCCGACTCCTCGACTGCGTTTCTTCGAAATCGCGGCGGTAGCGGATGCTCCAATCTCGATTAATCGATGGCAACGACTGACCGGGTCCGACTGATCTTACCGTATAACGCGTGTCGTGACGAAACGATCGCGACCCACGGCTCCGTCATGATGGTTCTTAAATCTCCCTGTCGCCGCACATTAAAGCGTCGCCCAACCAACGCGACTCGGGGAAGAGAAATGCTCTTGGCTTACGGAACTATTGAATATCTCAAACACGTAATAAATTGTCGGGGCTTCCGAACGACGCTTTCATTATTAGACGTCTACGCCGTACGAGCGGCGGCGGAACGGGTGGGGGTGTATACCCACAGACTCGCGCGCGCGCGCGCGCGCGCGGTATAGTAACTTCCGGGCGGAGTAGACGCCGAATATCGGATTGTACTTAACTTCGGCGCAATCTTTCGGGTATACGGAGTGAATGAAAAAGTTTCCCTTTCGTAACTCCGTTAGATCTCCTCTTGAGAGAGGCCGAAGTTTGCGTTTGCCCCGGCCGGGCAACCAAATTCATGGAGATACGGTCTATCGCCAGACGCGAAACGGGAGGGTGGGACGGTTGCGCGAACGAGTGCCTCCAAAATTGGATAGGGGCAGAGGCGGCTAATTTTAGGTGATTTAGGTGCACCCGATATGCGACGAATTTGCCGTATCTCTTTGGAAAACTACGGGGGAAAGTCCCGCGAATTCGGACGTATCCAGTGACGTACGGGCAGTTACGTCGGACCGTCTGAA
Organism: Xiphydria camelus; assembly: GCA_963678675.1. Lineage (NCBI taxonomy): Eukaryota > Metazoa > Arthropoda > Insecta > Hymenoptera > Xiphydriidae > Xiphydria > Xiphydria camelus. The sequence continues at coordinate 3,552,625 of OY783192.1, forward strand.
ATTAGCGGGATAAATGGTTCCCGAACCGGCGTAACGGACGCCGAATCACTTCCGCGCGAGTTTCGTCCATAAAATTACGCATAGCTATCACGGAAAAAAGAATTTTGTACAAAGTACTCAATAAATGTGGTGATAGGGTAGTCGATTGATTTTTTTTATCAATGATTCGAAAAATTCGGAAAAAATTATCAACTTGTTTTTCTCATTTTCGGCCTTATCTAAGCTGGAAAACGATATTTAGAAATACAGCGTACGTCATCGTTCAGTAATCTATCTCCCTCGCACTCGCAGCTTGGCATAAGTGCGTCTTTCACGGCTCTTCGATGACGTCTTACTTCAGCAGAGAGAAACGCGCTTATAACTCAGCAAATATTTTATTTTCGAACATTTTATTTTTCACGTGATATTAAATATCCTATATAGATTACAAATTGAATTTTGAAATATGAACAATTTTTCTAGTCAAATACCGTATCAGGATATTTCGCGTAGCAGTAGTTGTCCTCGGGAGTGACATAGCACAGAGTACCATTGTACATTGCAAGAGTACCTATCTTTCATTGCAAGAATTACAATTAATGTAGCACTCTTATATTGTTGTATGTAATACATTAGTGGTTATTAGTTTTGGAACATCTTGAATGTTGCTATGTTGATGGGTACTCTCTCTGCTATCTCGCACCCGAAAATAACTTCTGCTATGCGAAATATCACTGTACAAAATTCTTTTTTCCGCGATACGCAATTGGAGGGAGCCGTTTGCCGTTATCGCGGTGGCACTTTAAACGGGCGCACCTGGACGCGCGGATCCGTGCCGCAGCCCTTCCCCCGTGGAGGCAAGCGGTGCATCAGCGGCGAGTAATTCACGGGAGGCTGCGTTTATCATGCTGGACGTTACAAGCGCGGCCGCTAACGCGGCGTGACGGGAGCAAACACGCCTATCTTTATGAAGCCATTTGTAGAGGAAACAACAACGGCAGCGGGTGGTTGGCTGGTGGCACGCGACAGTTTATCCCTACAAATAGGCGTACCCCCGCGAGAGGAGTGAATTTAAAAATAGAATTCCATGTGATTCTAACGTCACTCTCGAAACCCAATGGTATAATGCATCCCGTGTGAGTAGGTATATCCGAGTCCATTTTCCCATTGGCTCATCCGTTCCCACTTCCGCGAAGTGGCTACGATCGTATAACTGCGCGTCTGTGCGTGGAGTCGTTTGGGTATTGCGTAATATAAACCGAAAGGGGGGCGTTGACGAAACTGTGGTATCGCATATTCAATATAAGTCCATTGAGTAACGAAGCGACGCAGTGGATCGATCGTTTCCGTCGACTAACGTATACACTGAGAGAAATAATTACTGCACGGAAAAGAAATGATTCTGCAGCTTTAACAAAACTAGGTTTTGCTGAGAATTTCTTGCCATCGTAAAAAAATTATTAACTGTGGCAGTAAAAGCTATGTCCGATAATAATAAAAACATTTGCTGGGATAGCAAATATTTTTGCAGAGAAACATTTTACTGTGATATTATAGTTTGATTTGCTATTATCGAACACGTCTTTTCTCCTGCCACAGATAATATTTCCGTCGTGGTAGCAAAAAGTCCCTAGAAAAATCAGGCTTTGTTGAGACTGTAAAATAATTTTTTCCCATGTAGTGTCACCAAAATATGTTTTGAATCAGGAATATATGATCTTATAAATCCTTAAGAATACAGATTTTTTTGGTCAAAGAATGTACATTCTTGATTCTAGAGTGCCTTCGTTGGAACAAGAAATATTTTTTTGCACGAAGGAAACCATGGCTTTATCCCAAAATTATATGTTTTTCATTGAAGAAATACACCGTTTTGATACCAACAATTGTTTCTCTCGGTGTAGAACGGGATGCCATACCGTCGAAAATATCAAAAATCGACGTCTACCTAATCCTAGAAAATTTACCGCTCGCGAATTTCACGCCGGAGCAAGCATATTTTTCCCCTCGAAAAGTTGTCCGCGTGAGATATTAGCGCGCCGAGTGATTCGGAGGTCTTCGAAATCGTAAAATTCTTGGCGCCCCTGCCGCGGGGCTACGTGCCGCGCTATATATCTATACGCTTCGCGAGAGCAACGCCGTTCGTAACATCTACTATAAATGCAGTCCGAGATAAGAGAGCGAGGAAAGAAAAGGAGGAAGGAGGGAAGAAGCGAAAAGCGCGGACCCCGACCAATTCGTTCGAACAATCGTTGGGCGTGCCTTGACCGCACCACGGTCGGATGTAGGAGCGTTGTTTTATTCTCGCCGTATAACGTCTGGCGTCTAGACGTAAGAAACTTTGATTGAATACGAAAAAAATAGGTTCTAAAATGTGTTACGGCCCGACGGACGTGGGATGCTCCCTCCCATATATTGAAATTCCCTGCTTTCGCACCCGATGCTATCCGCGTTGTTTTTCCGCGCATCTCCCCTACATAAATATTTGTTTATCTTCTGGGACGTCGAAGTGCCGTCCTCCGGAGGGGAGTTCGCAATTAAATTGAAAACTTAAATACACCCAGGGGGAAAAGGTCTAGTTCAATACGAATCTGTGATAGAAAAATTTATTTGAGATAAATAAAAATTTATTCACATCGAACGAAAGTTTATTTGAATTAAATAAGTGTTCTCTCTATTAAGTTCGTACTCGATTCAAAAGATACGGGAAACATTTGTTTAACTCAAATAGACTTTTGTGTTTAATGTGAATAAATTTTACTTGTCTCAAATAAATGTTTCTATTATACAGAGATAAAGAATCAGTTGGGTCTACTGAAAATTACTTGCGGGGTCGTAAGTAATTATTTATTTAAATCAATGAAATTTTTAAATACATCAATTAGGTATCTTTTCCTTACAATCATGTGAAATAGTTTGCGATAGCGAGGAAGAAATATCAAATTAATATGAAAAAGATCCAATTGATGTAAAATAATTACTTGTGTGCGACCCCGTAAACAATTTTTAGTAGGTTCGACTAATTCTTTTTCTCTGTATATATATATAGATTCGTATTCAACTAGACCTTTTCTCTCGGTGTAGAGGAGCGGACCTTTTCCCTTCGTGTCAAATATTGCATACGTTACTATTTCTTTCTTTTGATCTTTCGTTCTACCGCGTTTCAATTTCAAGAAAATGACCGGTACTTCGGAAATAAATGGACAATCTTTTCCTCTCTAAACGAGGAGCACGTTCTCCATAATGTAACGTACCGTATATTACCGCTTCTCTCTCTTTCTCCTTTGATCTTCCGTTCCCTCGTTCGGCTTGAGAAAATAATCCAGAAGAATGAAATATTCTTCGGAATTACGCGAACGAAGAAAAGAACCGATCAACGGCGGCGAAAATTTTCGCGGTAATGTCTGAAAGCGAAACGATCGAGACAGCCTTCGTCGCACGTTTCAAAGCGAGCGCGAGCGTCTGTATACGAGAACTGTCCGCGGCATCAGCAACATCGAATCGCAAATCTTTTCGTTAAAGCAAAGCTCCGCCGGAGCCTCTCGCGATGCATCAACGCTAACCTTGAGCGCTCGGTACTTCGTAACCATTACGTACACACTGTAGTCGACTCCCGCCCGGGAGAAAAAAGCGCGCGAGACGACGGCAGAGCCCCTCATATCTCGGCGAGACATTCCACAGCGGAGATGATCAAAATTACCCGCGATCACCTTAATGGTCCGCGGGAATCACTGCATCCGAACAACCCCCGAACGTTAGGTAGACGCCACTCCGCACGTATCTACACAGCGTCGACGTGCCGCGTCCCTCCGTATCTCTTTCCTCTCTTCCTCGCCTCTTTCATCGTCGAGGGAAAAAAAAAAGATGCCCAAAACGTGACGGGCATCCCGCGCCGCGGCGTTATTAAAGATCTGATACAAATGTGCTTTCCAGGTCGCGAGCCTCGAAATGCCACGAGCGATACGCGCAGGGCCGCGGAATGCGAAATTCTAAGTGACCCGAAATGGAAGGTCTATTTTCGCTTTTAGTACTATGTATAGAACCGTAAGAGACTCTCAGTGCGTGTCGAGTCGGGTTAGGTCGGAACCGGAGGGGGAGTAACTGTCATCTTGTATCTCGCCGTTCCGTCGCTTCGCCCGAGCCCTCGCCGTCGGCGCGGCGGGAGGCCCGCCTCAAGATTCAAGAGATTCCGGGGCTCCTTCCTCTCGCTCCCGCATAATCCCCCGTCCGCTCCCTCTCGTGTCCTCGCCGTCTTCCTCTCGCACTTTTAGCCGGCTCTCGCCCCTCTCGCGTCGCGCGACCCTCCGTTTTCTCTTATGCAATATGCATGGAAATATACGAGGTGTTTATGGCGGTTACGTATCACGGGATACTTACTTCTCTGTATCGTCTCGCCCAAGTACCTAGGTGTATACATATGCGGCGCGTAACGCTCATCCGCCGCTTGCTGTAAATGTTGAGTTTCGCCGTTCCGAGCGGTTCGACGATCGAACGATTCGCGCCGGAGTACCGATAAAATCACCGCGTATCGCACGGCTCATCCGCTGTTTGCTCCTTCGCGTTAGATCGGCGTGCGCTCCGTTTCCTCTCGAATCGCGGAAGGGCGGATACCTACCCGTTATCGAATATAATCACTGTAGACGGTTTCCTCTCGCCGGGATTTGCGTGGGCGTCGCACGCGCTTCATGTGGGAATAATTAAGAGGACGTGTTGGTGTAAATATTCGACGAATGCATCTCCTCTATAAATAACTAGCTTTCCGCTCGCGTATTCGTTCGCGTGGATCTCGAAATAATCTTATCCCCCATTTAACCCGCTCAAGGGATAAATTTCCAAAATTCCTGAAATACGTCTTTCTTCATTTTTAACCGAAAGGTCAAATGCCAATTTTTAATGGATCTAACTTCAAAAAATTACGGATTTTCAAACAAATTTACAACCCCTATTTTACCACCTCAGGGGAAGAATTTCGTTAAATATTTTCTTAGTGGGTGCTTACGTCACAAGAGGAACCTACTGTTCAAATATCATATAATTAGCTTCAGCGGTTTCGACTCGGTGTAGATGAATTAGTCAGTCAGGACATGTTTTTTTATACGCGGAAAAAAATTAATTGTGACATTTACAAAGTTCGTGGTAACAACAATTTTAGTACAAATTTCAGCAACACTTGCAACTTCTACAAGTTTTACTATAATTTTTACTAAAATTTTAGTTATCGTAACAATAAATTGGCCTTGTTCCGAAATTTACCACAAATTTTGTTTCCGTGTATATGTATAGGTTCACGTTGAATTTAGATGAACACCTCGCTGAGGCGTCTAAAGCAAATATACGTAAACTCTGTGAACAGAAATTTATTTTATTTTAGCAGAAAGAAAACAGTATAGCTTCCGCCATTGTCGATCCGTGGAAAGGGAAAGGAGCCACTCGGACGTGTCTATAAATTACCGTGATACACATATCTTGAATGAAATCACGAAATGCTTTGATACTCGGCGACTTCCGATGAAATATAGATGCGCAGCGTGGGCGATCGAACACACGACGGTATGCTTGATTGCCTAGTCGCAAGGGTGGCTGTATGTCAATCCGGACGTCGCAGTCCGCCTCCGGCTGTTGGGATTGGCGTGTAGCTGCTAGCTCTTATGTAGGACTAGGTAACCAAACATACTATCGTGTATCAGTGGCCTACAAGTTGTAGCGTATATTTCATCCCAAACACTAGACATAGAAATCGTGGCCATACTGGCGAACGTGCAGCGGAAGCAACTGTAATAAATTGTTCATAAAACGCTCGTAATTGATATAAATTGGCGACGAGGTATAATCAAAAGTTGAAAAGTTCATCAATCTTCTTTCTCTTCACAATGGAATGTCTTATGAAGGGATTAAGGTTTTTTTTTTCTATAAATACTTTCAAAAAACAGACGTCGCAAACGTATACATATTGATTTTATCGAAAGTCGTGCTTCATAATGTGACAAGAAAAGTTGATATTCCCCGGTGGCATTCGTGTACTGGATATTAGCTGAGGAGGGAATGACGATAAGGCGTTTACATTCGTCGTTACGAAGTACCATCCATCATCAAGTGGTCAGGACGAGGAAGTTAAAGCGTCGATGGAGTCTGATAAAAAAGAATGTAATTTTTCACCGCCCGCTATCTCATAATCAATATCCTCGTATTAGCGTAGCATTGTCCGGATATTATCCGGCGTTGAGAGAGTGTCACGTGGGAGGTCCATTTAGAACGAAAGCAACGTTCGACCCTCTCGATGCACACATGTCACGTACGAATATCGCTCGCGTACGCCTCCAGCGTTTCAAACTAAAGCTCGCGACTTTCGGTCGTACTGAATTTAATGCATCTGGGATGAAGGGGTACGATGTTATTCGTATCAATCTTATATTCTTCGCGTTTAAGGATCCTGTTCTATAATAGTTGGTTAAGCCGCTATATTTTTCATATAATGTACTCTTACAGATGGTATTAGTGAGAATTTAGATCCATTCTCATTTCCAAACAAGACTGATTTTACTGACGAACTATAGTGTTTCCGATAAGATAGACCATCAAATTGTTATAAGTTCACTGAGAGAAGAGTTTATATTTTGTAGTTAATAAACATATACCTACTTGATTATGGCGAAAGAAATATTTTGTTGGACCAAGTAAATATATGTTATTTATTAGAATGTCTCTTTCATTCAAGCAGCAATAGAGTAATAGCTAATGAATATTTATTTGGCCCAAAAAAATATTTCTTTCGACATAATCAAGTATACGTATATTGACTATTAATAAACTGTTTTCTCAGTGTGGTCTCCGTTTTTCACGGTAAACTATTGTAGTCCAATAATTAATGATTTGTCCATTCTGGGAGGTGCTAGGAATTTTTTGTTATGTTATGTTTTAATAAAAGAAACATTTAAACAAAACTAAGACTACGTGTAAGAATTTGACGGTCTCCTTTATCGGAAAAGCCATTATTCATCAGTAAAGCATTCTTTATCTGTAAATGAGAGTGGATCTAAAATGTAGGAAAAAACATGGCGGCTTCCCTAGTGAATCAAACTAAGACGGAATCCTTAATATTTTACTTTACTCGTACGCGGTACTCTTTTTATGTAATCTTATACGCGAGTCCAAACCCAAATAAAATACCGTGACGTTGTAAAGAAAACACGACGGGCAGTTCTACGTGAATTACTCGCGCGAGGTTTCCTTAACTGCGTCGGCTGCCATTAGGAAAGGGGATGTTTCAGGTCAGAACGACTCTCCGGTGGAAAATCTCGCGCGCAACCCTCCGGAACGGGATAAGTGGTACGCACACTATACCAGATCCCACGGTGGGCCAATCGTTTTTAAATTTGGAGGGGAAGAATAAACCGTATCGATGTAACCCCGAGCTTCTCTAGCACGCAGTTCAAAATTAAATCTTCTCGGCTCGAGTTTTTTGTACTGGCAAAACCTAAAGTAGCCTAGTAAGACCTAACAGCACCCGGGTCGAATATTTTGACCTGTTCAATTCTGAATAGACCTATATTAAGATCTGTTTAAAACTGAGTAGACCTGGTGAAGAAGACCTGTAAAGGGATTTTTCTCTAAAACACCTGAGTTGTCCTGATATGTCCTAACACGTGCTGTTTAGCTCTCCTCGCTCTATAGCTCTGTGGCGACCCTTCACGCTGTGGCGGCCTGACGCCAGATGGTGCCGACCCTCTCGGCCCGCGGCTCGCGGTTCCTGGCCCCCGGCTCTCGGCTCTCGGTAGTCCAACGGCGATGAGTTACTATAAAAGAGGACCACGGAGCGTCTAAGGCAGGAGTCGGCATAGCCTTACTGACGAGTCCACAGGCCGACTCCCTACTTGCAATGAGCACCATGCGCATCGTGGGGCTACTTCTTTTTGCTGTGGGTGTTTGTAGTTTTATGTTTTTTTAGGTAATAGTGATTGGCGCGTAATGTTTTTTTGCATATATTGCAGACTGACCTGCGCTTGTCGCCAGATATTAATTCTAGCCAGCCTGGAAAAAAAGGCGAATTAAAGTCTAGAACGGCCTGTAAACCCACGAACCTCTGATTAGGACCATAACTAGGATCTTAGAGGATAAATAAGGCTTTCAATATAAATGGGAGAAATTTTTTTTTGACCTGATATGTTCCATTTTGTCCTGTAAAATTTTATTCTTACACGGACTTCCCAGGTCAAAAAACTCGACCCGGGTTCTTTTCCATCGAGCTTTGACTCATAAGCGTTCGATCATCTACGGATTGATTTTACTTTAATTTTAAATTAACCCATTTCAAAAATGTACATCGTTATAATCGTCCTCTCAGGTTTCTTTTTGATATCTTCACATTCTTTAAAGTTATCGAACGAGAATTTATCGAACGCGCCAAATAACAATCTCGTTTTATAGTATCCGCGTCTTGAAATTACGTAAGACTTTTCTAGCACGCAGTTCAAAGTTAAATCTTCTTCTCCGACGGACTTTGACTCGTAAACGTTTGATTATCTACGGATTGATTTTATTTTTATTTTCAATTAACCCATTTCCATAATGTTCATCGTTACAATCGTCCTCTCAAGTTTCTTTTTGATATCTTCATATTCTTTAAAGTTATCGAACGAGAATTTATCGAACGCGCCAAAAACAACCCCGTTTTATAGTATCCGCGTCTTGAAATTCAGTCGGGGACTTTACGAGGCTCCGACGTGGCTGCCTCGTTTGAAATCGGGCTCTCGTCGCGAAATCTATCGAGCCCTTGTTGGGAGGGATATAACGTTCTTCTACTTAGCGCCCCATCGGAACAACCCCCGTCAGGTCACGATTGGGTTAGGTTCATTCGAAACGGTCGATAAGACTCGGATCGGGCTTATTTGTCAATGGGACATGGAAAATTTGCTAGACTATTCCCCGGGCTATTTCGAACTCTCGCAATTTACCCATTAGTTTCGAATTATCGCGACTTTACGGGCGTAAAACGATCGTGTCGGAATAATCGTTCTCGTATAGTGGATCGTTTCGAAGCCATTTAAAAGTAGCGTTAATGAAATGCAATCCGATTTAAAAGCAAGGTTATAAGTGATTTTAATATAAATTCTGAGAGCTTAAAAAAGCCCAAAAATCTCACGTAAACAGAATATTTAAAAAAATGTTTTGCATTGTGGCGGTACTAGCTCGGTTCTTAGCTGCCACCGCCACTATTTCTCCAAAACAGGTTCGAGCCCAACAATTTTGACTTGTGCCCAAAATTAGCCCATGATTCCCGTGTAGTTTAAAATCCGATATTTTGTGCAATGTGGTGGTTCCAGCTTAGCATACCGATTTATAAATCACAAACGACAAGAAACATCGTACGGGGTCCTACCGAAATCCAATAATTAGCGAGACAGAGCGTTTACAGTTTATAAAGAGAACCTATTCAGCAATCGTAGTTGTTCTAACAGATGTCTACATGCACGGAGAGAAATACATAAACCTGTCAGCCGTAATATATGTAGACACCGCGGTTACTGCCAAATCGTATTGCCGAACAACCCATGTAAATATAACTAACCTATTCGTCAGACATAACGAGAGATATATGTGTATTGGATCGAACGATATTCGGTATAGTGGGTGAACGGGATCCCTTTGAAATATTTTATTATTGCCTCGCTATCATGATAACATAAGTAATGATAACGGTATGGGCCACAAAAAAGGTGACTAATAATTTCATCCTTCTCTATTTCCTCAGCGCATAAGAGAATTTTTGGCATGGAAATTAAATCCGATACGATTCAACGTGGAGCCGTATGAATAAAACAGAGCGTTTGTTTTTATTCGAAGTAGGCTAAGATAAGGGTCGCGGAATCTCGCGAGTGACTGGTTCGAAAGATTAATGTTGTGGACAAAAGTTGTGGAGCCATCAAAATCGAGCAAACTTGTCTGAAAACATTTTTATCCTTCGACCAGCTATTCGCTAGATATGTATAGCGCTCCTGTACCGAGGAAGTAAACCTTATCTCGACAATGCTGCTCGAATCGTTTTGCCCCACAGCTGCAGATATTTTCTCCGTTGATATATGTATTCTTACGGTCCAATATCGCGTAACCTCGATTCTCTTCGTATAGAGATGTTCGCACGCTCTCCGCTGATTCGACGAATCGTACAAGAAATGTGTATTCGTGTATGTATATTCCGTACCTCGAGAATATACCGCTTGTAAATAAGAAAAGTGAGTCACTTGCATTTTCATCATAAAAAGAAACGCGTACCTGCTCGGCACCACGTACAATCGAAACGATCCATTTTGTTATTTTCCTCGCGTCTACCGCGTGTGCCGGTTACCGCGTAATCGTGATGTGAACGATCGAAAGTCGGCCAAACGCAAAGTAGCCTCGCTTAGGCCTCGAAAAGAAATGCTACTCTCGTCTCTCTATATACACACCGAGTCATTCCTCTACATACGGTGCGATCCGATATCGCGTGCAGCTTATTTTCTCGAGTCATCGAATCGTATAGATATAGATATACCTTCCGTAACGCCAGTTTTCATACGCCGTATGCATATGCGCGTCAATGTCGAAATTGTCTCCCCACGCAATAGGTAATTGCTCACCCACGGTACCTATATCCCCGTCAACTTGCTATGGATCATCCTATTTTACTGCGCGCGTGTGAGTTTATATCCACACATTTTCACGTACACTATACGCGTTGAAGGTGTTGTACACTCTACCGAAGCATACGTGAGTGTGGATCGTATATATACGCGACGTAGCCGTGTGTCCCTGTACTTTATAAGTGGGCAGTCGGGCATATTAAAAGCATAAGAGTGAAAGCACCCACGTGAACTTGTTCCGACCAACTTTATTGCGCGGCTAAGTATTATGGAGTGCGATCGAGGAAGCGCTCACGAAAATTTCACGAGGTCGTTATTTCGATTGTATTATTCATCGCGCGAGCTGGAAAGAAATTTCTTTCTCGTCTGCGGGGCCACCGCGCGCCAGTTGCATCACACCACGTGTACGCGCGCGCACACGCATACAAGTACGCCCTTGTGGTTTACGCGCGTGCGAACGTACGCTGATATACGGGTACCTCTCTCTCTCTCTCTCTCTCTCTCTCTCTCTCTCTCTCTCTCTCTCTCTCTCTGTGCGAACGATTATAAATAGCCGCGCGCATACGATTGTCTCAAAGGGCATATTCAGCCTACATAATTGTAACGCATCGGTGGCTAGTTTACCAAGTCGACGAGTTACCGTAAATTCGGAGCTTACGGCGGCCTCGGGTCAACGTGGTTTTGTGCGTTTCACAATTTTATCCTCACATTCTCTGGATCAGCCACCCCGGGAACTCGCGAAAATTTAATTTGTCTCGAGCTGGTGCGCACCGCGAAAAAGCGTCTCGAAAGTTTTAAACGAATTCGGTTCAGGTGATGTCACGGGGAATCTTGTACACTGAGAAAAAAATGCAATAGATTTAACTTGATTGATGGTTACAGATGGAGGAATGCGGATTTAGTTATTGTATTTGGACTGATAATTGATTTGAATGGACTACAACCTGTTGTTCCCTTCTTTCTTAATCTGAATCAGTAAATATAATTAAAAATCAGTGACTCTTCACTGATTTTCAGTGATTTTCATTGATTCAGATCAAGAGAGCTCAAATAGCCGTTAATCGCTATAACCAAATTTATTAGTCGAAGCAAATAATTCTGCATTCCCCCCCACCCGTAATGCTGATTTAATTGAATATATCTTTTTTTTTCTCAGTGTATGTATGTATGTAGAAAGTAACAGTCATGAAATGGCGTGGTTCTCGTCTAGCGATAAGATTCGAATCTAATAGAGTATCGTTGAGATCGAAGACGGATGCATCGCAGTATTTCATTGCGAGCGATAACGCGGGCATCAGTCATCTCGAGTTGATTGGCGAGTGTGCAAAAAGTTGATTCAATTTACCATCGATATAAGAAAAAGTGAAGTGCTAAATGGACCATAGTTAAGGTGCCATTTCATGCCCGGTGAACAGCGGCGGAAGAAATAGGCGATTGGCCGTTGGCCAGTTTTTTAGTTTAAAAAATCAGAGATCGGCCGATCGAGTGTTTTTATCGCCGCTGCTCACTGTGTCCATGAAATGGCATCTTTATTCACATGGTGATCCGGGCTACTCCATGCTTTGATTAAAGTGGTATATGTTTACTACGGGGAGCTGCGGGGGAGGAGACTAAAACTCTATATCCTGTTTCTCGGGAGCTACGAATTGAAAATAAAGGCACATACGAGTTTTTATATATCTTTTTATTTATTTGTTTGCGTGAGACTGAGGAAAAACAGTTGGGCTGCGTTGGAAAGTAGTCGATTTATCGCCGGTCGAAGAAAGGCCTGATAAATGTGCAGCGATGGATGACGAACACCATTCGCTCCGAGCGAATTATCTTGCGAACGAAAAGTGACTCGGGTTATTGCTGTAGATATGGATATCGTCAGAATGTTTCGTGTCGATATCAGTGTAAAAACATAATTCACCTACTGCCACCTCTTAAAATGTGTCTACAGTATTTCTTATTTAAACCACCGAAATCAAATTTAGTTTTTTATAAACGAGAAAATTATTTACCAACGATAATAATAAAAGGCGCTAATTTTATAGAGCGGTAATTTAAACGTCTTCGTTTTAAATTTAGACGCGGTCAGACGTAAACGGTTCGACGTTTTCAGCTGCCAGGATCGTAACTTTTCGAATTTTCAGCAGCGCGACCTCTTCAATTATTTGAAACATACAGACTATTAAAGAAAACTTAATTTTTGTCTTGTAAACATGGCTCTTAAATTCACAGACGAAAGATATCACCGCGGGCTAGGTCGTGCTCAAGAATATGCAGTGAGAAGAGCCGCATGTTCGCGGAGGTCCTTGAATTTGTGGAACTACGTACCTATACATTAACTCTAGCGGGTCGTTACGTTTACGCGAGTACCCAGAACTCCGGTGTAATAAGCAGTCTGGTTAAGTACAAAGAAACGCAAGACGACGGTAATCTTTCCTCCCTCTCTTCCTCTCTCTTCCTTTCTCCCGAATTGATCTCGTAAAGTTAACGCTATATTGCACCCTTGGCGCACGGATGGGACCGGCTCGTTAATGACTTTATACTTAAAAATAGTCCAGTGGGTACCTAATAAATTAAGGTTTTTACGAGTGCCTTCGGAAACCGTGACACAGATCCGTGGCGATTTCATGAATAGAATTTCTTCCCCGTAGAAACGTTTGGGGTTCCGGGCGACGGAGCGGGTTACGCGCGACGAAAGTATTCGAACCATGTATAAACCGCGCTTATAAAAACTGCGGTCGTGTGTCCATGTCGAGCTGCACTAACGGATATAGATGCGCTTTGTACAATAATATACAATACTTGCACGTAAATATAGCCGAACGTGTGTGGCCAACGTGTACGCCCGACGAGAAGCGCGTGCTTCGTTGCAACATTTCACCAAGCAATGTGCGATACCTACCACTCGAAGGCATTAGCCCACGAAAATAGAGCGAAACGCATAAACGCGCGAAGGGCGTCGCTGGAAGGGATCGTTAAGTACGGCACAACAGTTGACCGCGGCATATCGGGGCTGATCGTATCATATCTATACTACTCGCACTTGCAATATAAAAGGCTATAAAGGCTGCAGATCCTCCTTAATCTCGTTTCGGTCTTCGAACGTAAACCTCGTACGCGTACCTACGTATATTTGATGTCGAAGGAAAATTAAATGCCCCATAACTTGCATATACAAATAGAGGTACCCAGGAAAAGAAAATAGCAGATATACCGTAGGAGAAGTTTATCGGAGAGAGCGGCCGATTGAAAATCTCATTTCACTATCTCGACGGCCCGCTTCAAAATCGACATCGCTCCCGTAAGAAATCTTCGCAATAAGCTTTACAGACGTATAAACAACGACGACAACCGGGGAATCGGCGAGAACTCTAGCGATAAAGCTCTCCTTTGCTCCGTCTACACCCACCCCTCGCCCTTTTCGCTCTCACCCTCGCCCACCCTCCTCTGCAGAATCATCCAAGTTCGACAACTCGCCCGCTTATTGTCATACATCTATCGGCTTCCTCCCCACATACAGCGCGTTTATGTTTACGCGCGAACTCTTAATCAATCAATCATCCCACCTGTCGGACGCGGTGATCAATCATGGCACTTTAACTGCAGGACAGTTATTAATCTGAGTCGCTCTCTCGTAACGGATTTATCGCTATTTTCACGAAGCGAGCACAGCGGATTGGTATATCCGATAATTTCGGTTATTTTCTTTCCGCCGCGCGCGCGATTATGCCGCCGATGTGTGTGCGAAAAACAAACGTGAAAAACGCGATCGGCGCGGATCCCAGTCGTCGCGGGCATCCCATCGACGCGTCGTACAGGAAACGTCCCGACGTGTGGTGTATAGCCGGGCGCGGTTGTGTTCGCTCCTCTCGAGAAGCATTAAAAAGAGGCGGCGTCAGACTTTCGAGCGACCGGAAAGAATTTACGGCTGTCCTATCGCACGCTCCCGAACCCGGCGGAATATACGCGCGAGATGTAGCGCGGTGCTGCGAGCTTTTAGTGGCTGCTGGCTGGTTTATTCGCGGCGATCCTTTTATTTATCTTTGCGCATTCTTCCAGCGTCTCGACGCGAATGAAATTTCGCGACGGTTTTGATCCGTTTCGAATTGACGACACTCCCGGGCGCGGCTCGCTCGCCGGCGAAACTTCTCGATCGAAACGCTGATTCCGTACACCGCGAACCGGCAAGCGTGTATACGAACCGGGCAACCGCGATGGGAGATTAATGGTCGAACGTGCCGAACCGGGGGGATAAAAATCATCGTCGTGTCCGCGCGTTTCGCCACTTTAATAATGCGCTCTCGTCACGATGAATTATCTCTTCGAGGATCTTCCCTGTGATCTCTCGCAGCGTCGAGGCGGGGAGACGATCGCTCGCGCGCGCGCAGAGAGAGAGAGAGAGAGAGACGCTGTACTCTCTCGCGATCGAGAAACTCTATTCGATATCGAGCGCCGACGCATTAATTCGGTCTCTCGATTCCCGCGGTTCAAATGTGTGTTGCGTGATATTCCGAACGCCGGTTGGAGATATATTTAGAGACGCTCTGCATCACTCTCTCCTTATAAGTGGGAGAGACATGTAACGCGTAGTCGCGTTTTCCGACGATTTCCTCCGACCGCCGCGGTCGTTGGTCGTAGTTTGCACAATTGACGGAAATCCTTTCGAGTTGACTCTTTGCAGGCGATTTCTCGAGGCGCCGAACGACGCGCGCGTCCGTGCGATTAAGTATCCTCGTATAACACGGTGCCTCTGGGAGTTTACTGTAGTCACACTTATCGATCGTATACGGGGACGGAGGAGCCGCTCCGGTGTAAGCGTAGGCGGATAAAAGTAAGAGTCGAGCTTTTCTTTTCGAACGGTGTTTGGCTGTATTGCATGTGTGGGGTAACTACCTAACTAACTACTCGTATACGCCTATATATCTCTATAAGCTCGCTTCCGCAATAAATCGAGCTTAACTACCTCGGATACGAATAGCTATATCTACGCCGAGTGTCCGTATAACGTCTGAGACATAAACCGAAATATCATGGAGCAATTTCAGGAAGCTTAATGCGATCGTGAAAGACAATCGTTTAGTCGAGCGCTCACAATTTCTATACGTATATGCGATGCCCCGAGGAATTTTCTGTTTAAAATTAGTCGTGCGCGACTTGGAGCGATGCTTTCATCGATTCGAGTCTGGTGAAGAAGTTTCGATGGAGTTGGTAATTTGAACTCGAGATTATAGACATTGCGAGAAACCAGATCTGTCTGCGCAAATTAGAAAGTCGAGCGTTACTCGAGAAATGCTAATAGGGTTGAATAATTAAGATGAAAAAACGCGAAATGTTTGGCTTTTAGCTGTGTGCAATTTTTTCCCTTTTTTCTGTTGCAGCGATTTGACGAGCAACAACATTACAGACATTCCAGGTCATGCCTTCCATCAGTTTCTCGGTCTCGAGGTTCTGTAAGTATCGAGGAAACTCTTTATTTTTGGTATTTCAATCGCTCGATATAGGCCGCGTATTTAGTAGCATTAGTTTATATCGTCATGCAACTCTAATCTCGCGATAAATACAAACACGTATAAGTGAGCACCACATATGCCTACCGATTGTAAAATTGCTGTCATCTACCCCTATTCCACGGCTATCTTGGTATAAATGGATACGGATTTCGCTTGCTCTCCGAGATCGTATGGGATCACGATCCCGGTATAAACTTATCGTTAGTCATGTAGACCGTCGTTCAGCCGCGAACTTGAATTATGGCGTGAACTTGTAGGAAAAGTTGTCCGGCATTGACACCGGTATTTGCGAAGATATAATCAGGTGTTTCCAATAATATACTTCCGTATATTTCCGTCGCACGTATACTCATAAATAATCGCGTTACGGATGAATGAAGTATCTAATGACCGTGGGCGGAAAGGTGGAGATAAAAGGTGTAATTGATCTCACAGTTGGCTGGTACTTGTATCGGATAGCGTTCATTCAACGGGAACCGTGCTCGTGTATTACTGTATATTACGGTGGCGTCTAGTCGTCAGACTGGCTCGCTTAACGCTCAAACGCCTTCGAGTAGATTAGATTTAGGCGTATAGGAAGCAAAAAAATTGTTCCCATACGACCGTTTAGCTTACACGCGACCGCCGGCAAAAGTGTGTACGCGTACACGTGTGTGTACTGGTGTACACACGTGCGTAAATCGCGATACGTATACGGACGCTTCGTGAACCTCGAAATGAATATTTACACATTTAATGAATTAGCAGCCTCGGGAAATCGCATTAAAATATTACCGTTACACGCCGACAAGGGCGCGGAGAAGAAAGTCATCATTGATTATGCATTCCCACGCGCCGTAAGCCTGGTTTTTGTAGCGGCTTCCTGTATTATTTATATCGCAGATTACTTCGGCGAAATCATCTCAACTCCATCGACGTCGCTGCGTTCGACAACCTGACAAATCTCAGGATGTTGTGAGTATTATAACGGCGCGGGGTCGACGTCTAATTCCGTCAACGATGTCAGTGTAATGTAATAGATTACGCTTATTCGCAGGGAACTCGGTGACAATTATTTGACGAAAATTCCTGCAGCAATCATGCCGCTTGTAAATTTAGAGGAATTGTAAGTAATCTTCTCGTGTTCTGTACCTATATGACGATCTCGTTGATATTAACGTTCGTATCATCCGATAGTTATTTATCGTTGTTAATGTCAGCGTTGGTGGCAAATATGGGTACAGAAGTTGCACACTTATGAGTAATTGGCGTGGCAATTCCTGCATGCAAAAATGCGGTATTTGTGCTTTCACAGGTCCGTAGCGAATAATAAAATTCAAAAACTCGAGGCAGATGTCCTGCAATATACCAGAAACCTGATGTCTCTCGATTTACGCGGAAATCCTATTAAGGAGATACACGAAAACACTTTTCAGAGCGTCCCCAAACTACGCAAGCTGTAAGTACGAAAGTACGAATATAAAACGTATGAACTTTCGTACCCTCATCTTTATTTAACGACCTACAGAATCCTATCCAATGTAAGAGATTTGCACGAATTTCCCAACTTGAATGGAACTAAAGCTTTGGAAGTGCTTAGGTTGGATCGAGCGCACCTCAAGGAAATTCCTGCTGATCTTTGCCATAAATGCCCGAGTCTTAAAAGTTTGTGAGTATCCGAAACGTCGCCGAAATCTGCGGAATAAATTGTCAATGCAGTCGCAGTGCGACGATATCTCTTGTATTTTTGTTGGATCGTTTTTGATAAAAATCCGCATTAATCAATGGCAAATATTTTCATTCCAGAGATTTGAAATCCAATTATCTGACACGTGTACCAGATCTGAAAAATTGTAAAAATCTCCGTGTTTTGTGAGTATATCGAGATTTAACGACATTCTAATTTCGAGTTTTGGCATAACGCATTTTTTGGCACAGATGCATCGAATCTTTTCAGGGATTTGGCTAGCAATATGATTTCTTCCATATCAGACGAACCCTTTAAAACTCTGGGAGCATTGCACGATTTGCTCTTGTCGAATAATAATATACGAACAATTCCACGTGATGCATTTACCGGATTATACCGACTTCAAGTTTTGTAAGAACTTTTTAAAGAGATGCTGATATACGGATGAAATTGTAATACCTATGTATTTAGACGCTTATTTCAAGTTTATTATTGCAGAGATTTAGAGAGCAACTATATCGACTTCATACATCCTGATACGTTCAGGGAAATTAAACAGCTGGAAGACTTGTAAGTAAAGGAAATTGAAATTGGCGATTTGATCTACTCGAATTTAATTTGTCTACCGATATATATATATCAACGTTCGTCATATCGAGGCAATGTCTCTACACTTTCTTTTAACCAAATTTCAGAAATCTCGGAAACAATGTATTCCCAACGCTACCGATAAAAGGACTTTCGAGACTAGTGCACCTGAAAACTTTTAATAATCCAGCACTCAGAGAATTCCCGTCCCCCGAGAAATTTCCTCGAGTACAAACGATGGTATTATCGTACGCGTACCATTGTTGCGCATTTCTGTCCATTGAAGTAGAAGAGACCTCGACTAAAGTACGAGAAACGATATTTTTCCCTACCGATAACGAATTTGACCAAAGTTTGTGGAATTCCAGTCTCACTGATATTTGGCCACAGCTGCGTAAGTAGTTTTTACTTCTGGGCTCAATTGCTAATGTAGTAAACATCCGATATCCAAATTTTCTAAAAGTCTCACGAACTGAAATGTCTCAGTAGAGATAAGTCTATTGGAAGGGAATGAGTTAACAACTTGCATACTTCATCCATATCAATTGGAAGAGTCAGTGATATGGTCGTTTCAAAATACTTAGATTTTGTATTATTCTTTTTTGTTTGCATATATTTTTTACTTCAACAATAACACCGTTATATTCATTTACGTGATTGCACATTTAAATATATATTCACGCGATGTAGAGATACATTAATTATGCATTATTGTTTGTTTGCGTGATATGGAATCGAAATTGCCAAGCTGGCCGAAATATACTTTTGGTAGAAATTTTATTATTTCAATGACTCGTGGAATTAAATCCGTGTTATTAAATGATTTCGCCTAAGATTCATACTTTCATGATTTACTAATATACTATTATGTTAATTTATACTAATTTAATATTGCACATTCATTTCCCTGCTTGTTTCCATTCCTCGCCGTATCGCCCCTTATATCAGTGCTACTGGTTTTGTCACTTTAGACGTTTCTGTTCTGATCGATTTCTAAGTAATCACTTAAATGCTGCAAAATTATTTTAAATGTTATGTTGAGTAATTTTCTGATATGCTCGCGAAGGAGGAAAGAAAACGTTTGAAAAAGGTACTTTTAGAAAAAGATGTGAAATTCACAACACAAACAGACTGCTTCTTGTGCAATACTTCAAGAGACTTTGCAGCACTGAAGTGATGGCATTTTTTAGATAACTTGAGCGACAAATTCGGATCAGAAATAAATGAACTTTGGGATAACTTTGGTTCAGATTTTACGTATCCCGGAAACCTGCCTTCGTACATCGAGGATTATTTTGAAGATCAGGATGGAAGAACCACTATTGCTGGTCAAGTAACGCCTACTCACATACAGTGCTTACCGCAACCCGGTTTGTATCTTATAGCTACCAATGTTGATAAGAAATTGTATTCGATGCCGTCCAATTTAGATGTATGATAATTTTTTCACATTTCAGGGCCATTTTTGCCGTGTCAAGACTTATTCGATTGGTGGACCTTACGATGCGGTGTTTGGATTGTTTTTCTATTGGCTATGCTCGGTAATGGGACCGTAGTATTTGTTCTAATATTCTCTAGAAGCAAAATGGATGTTCCAAGATTTTTAGTGTGCAATTTAGCTGCAGCAGACTTTTTTATGGGCATTTATTTAGGTGTGTACCTCCTCTGCACGCATCTTTTATTTGGTGTAATCTTAATATGTGCTTAAAATAATGTCAACGTTACTCATCCCTTTCAGGATTATTAGCCGTGGTCGATGCCTCGACCTTGGGAGAATTTAGGAAGTATGCGATTCCATGGCAGATGTCTGCCGGCTGTCAATTGGCCGGTTTCCTAGGTGTCCTCAGTTCGGAGCTGAGCGTCTACACTTTAGCTGTGATCACTTTGGAGAGGAACTATGCAATAACGCACGCGATGCACTTGAATAAACGACTCTCGTTGAAACATGCCGGTTACATTATGACTGTCGGGTGGGGATTTGCAATTTCGATGGCCACTCTGCCTCTTCTCGGCATCTCGGATTACCGAAAATTCGCCATATGCCTGCCGTTCGAAACCACCGGCACCATATCGCTGACTTACGTGGTATTTCTGATGATGATAAACGGCGTAGCGTTTCTAATTCTCATGGGGTGCTACTTGAAAATGTACTGCGCCATACGCGGTTCCCAGGCGTGGAATTCCAACGATTCGCGCATAGCAAAACGAATGGCTCTCCTGGTGTTTACAGACTTTCTGTGCTGGTCCCCGATAGCCTTCTTCTCTCTCACGGCTGCTTTCGGACTGCAGCTGGTGTCCTTGGAGCAAGCGAAGGTATTCGCCGTGTTCATACTGCCTTTGAATTCCTGCTGCAATCCGTTCTTATACGCCATCCTCACGAAGCAATTCAAGAAGGACTGCGTCCTCATTTGCAAAGCGATCGAGGAATCTCGCGTAACGAGGGGCATAGGGAGGTGCCGACATAGCTCGAATTTTAGTAATCGGCAGACTCCGGCCAACACGAATAGCTTGGTCGACCGATCTTCCAGAGAGAATCAACCGCCGTGTGCGTGCAACTCGAGGCTTCTTCAGAGCGGTCAATGTTCGAATCGCTGGTGGGGACCTAGGTGGCTATGGCCTTGCGCGCGTACTCCCCATCGAGCGCACACGCGCAACGACCAATACGCTTATCAAATTGCGGAAATTCAGCAGAAGCAGCACAAGCGCGCGTCCTCGGTCTCGTCCAGCGAGAACTTCTCCTCGTCGCGTTCCGATTCGTGGAGGCAAACGCACCACTGCGGCATTCCCTTGAGATTGTTGGATCCGAAGCGGAGAGCGTCTTCGTGGTTGATCACGAGAAAACCGTCGCAAGACTCTAATCTCAGTTCCTCCAGAAACGATTCCTCGGGATCGGCGACGACAGCCAGCACCAGTACATGGCGCATGTCGCGATCCAGCGCGTCTTTGGAAGTAACAACTCGCCCGGCAACTAGGCCGGGCAGGCCGAAGCCTCGATTAACGAGGCAGCTCGCGATACAGGAGCCGGATCCTCCTGGATCACCGGGAAGGCTGGCAGTCAGACTTTTAGCGACGATACCCTCCGCAGCCGAGATGAGTGAGCAGCAGGAGGATGACGGTGCTCTGACGAGTTAGAGATGCCAGTACACAGAAAATGGGGAATAAACAGTACATGGATTGTAAGTCCACTTAATTTTATATGATACTACAAAACAATTCGTTACACCGCGGCGGAAGAGCGCGTGTAATTAGTCGGATCAAAAAATAAGTATAGTCATTTGTATATTACTGCACTAGTGATATGGAGCCATGACAACCAATCCACCTCCATTGCTCAGCGAAAATAGTAAATTATTAATGTTCAATTATTCATTGCCGCGTGTCCTACTATTTATTGTCGAGGCGAAGCGGAGAGTAGGTAAAAGGTGATGATGTTCGGATCGTTAGTATTTCTGAATTATAAGACTGACAACATACAATTCTTAGAATCAAATGTATAAAGGAGCATTCCAACATAAGTATGTCCAGCAAATACCAATTCCCGCTGTGCTATATCTTTTATCTTCGGATGTAGCTCTCTCTCTCTCTCCCCTCTTTCTCTTCCTCCTTCCCTCCCCCCTCTCTAAGGAGAAGATATATTACCGTAGATACTTTATACAACCTGTATGATTTGTGGGTGATATAAATGTACAAATAAAATATACAATATTAAAAACGTCCGAGCAGCGTTAAAACGATTTTTCGATATTTTTCTTTAACTAGATCTTCGTTTAAATTTATATCGGAGAAAAAAGCACAGTGTAAATGTGTATTTGAAGAAAATCGGAGATGACATCACAAAGCTTTCTTGTGATAACGATCGTCTTCTTCCATTCAGGAATGTGTATATATATTTTGGTTACCTTTGCGAACGAGATACCTAGATTTTATAGTTCGTGTAATAGACGTATTGTATGTAAAGATTAACGCACTACGGGGAGGTGGCGGATCAGAGCATACGTATAGGTTGCGATGTCAGGTTATTCTACTATGATACGAATAACTGTATTATTATGTATCTGGAGGTGGATTAGTTAAGACTTTTATTCTTGCTGTAAGAAACAAACGGATACGTTTGTCGAACTAAATGATACCATCCAGTAAAATGGTGGGAAATCGTTACTCCTATTTATAAAGAGCGCATCATAAATCTATTGCAAAATCTAAACTGTTGATGTAATATTATTTATTATTGTAACAATTAATTTATTTTAATAATTTTTCTAAGTACGCCGTGACGCGTAATTTCTGTACATACTTTTGTAGCAGTACTTCTTACTCATAAATTAACATTTCCTTTACATGATATAAGTCGATCTAAAAAAAATTAATTATATTTATTATGCCCCTTTATAAAGTACTCATTGTTAATGCCATTGATTGTGATGTGAGCATCATTGCTTTCAAAATGACTCGTTATGTAATGAAAAAGTACGGAGTTGCTTAATATTAATCTGTGCAACTAAACCTAATTGCCACGCGTAGCATGAAATAATTGAAATATTTCTTCTTCACGGGTTAAAGTAGTTGCTTATAACGTTCTCTATAGTAAAATGAGTTTGAAGTCCAGCGCTTTAGAATGTAAAGTAATAATTATATATATGAAGCAACCACTTTAAGACCAATGAAGGTGACGTGGTCCTGCTTTGATCAGTATCGAAAACAATACGACACCCGAGTATTACATTTTGTAAAAATTGATAGTGCTACGAGGTGAGTTAAACTGACATGTAACATAATCGAAGTTGCAATGCAAGCAATCGATTAATTCCGTAACATCTTGTCATATACATACGTCTGACGCAAATAGATCTTAATTGTGTTTCAAAACGGGTACGTAAATGTTTGTGCCTCGACAATTTTTTTACCGACCAAATTTCATTCACATAGTAACAATAGAGTTACTCGATCTTCGCGAACGTAATTGTCGCATGCATTATGATAAAATGCTAATTTTTACATTTTATAAGTCGACATAATGTAAAAGTAAGAAAAAAATTAGTTACGAGTATTATTATTTATACAAAAATAATATATATAAAGATATATTGTTAATATCGCAAACCAAGATCATTATATGACAACTATAATATAGTCACGGTCCAAGACAATAGTATATATAGTTCGGTATTAATCAAACTTGGAGTATTTGCATTTGACGACTTAATTTTAATGCGCAAGGGAGAATGATTTGACGTTTGAGTATAACCGATAGTGGACTCCAGCATACCATAAATTTCGAGAATAAAAAAATTTTGATTTCATCAAGATGGTGCGTATGTATTAACGGGAAACCTTTCCGTATACGGAATATATAAAACTTATTTATATTCATCTACTGTAATATGCAAGGTGATTGAAAAGTAAGTAGTCGCCCTCAAAACTGTAGAGTCCAATGTATGACTATTTACTTCTCAATCATCCTGCATACATTACTCAATACAGATTTCTTCAAATACAGTTTCATGCCGCTCGATTGACTTTAAATGATTCTAACTTTGATGAAAAAAAGAAATAGATCTTACGCGCGCGATTCTCTGAGATGCCGTAGTTGAAAACCTGCACGTGAGTGGGAAGAGGCTACACTAGAATTTAGAAATTCTAGCTTTTAAATATGTACCACCAATTTTCTTACTACAACGCCTCGATGGTATCGGTCCAACTTTGTGTTTGTTAGAAGTGAAATGTGGAGTAAAAGAATATAGTGGCAAATTTACTTCTAAGGGTAGTTTGCAACGACCACGTATAATCGCGGAGAAAGATAAATATTTTATGATACGAGCGTGTCGATTATATATTTCGGGTAGATAACTCATTTAACTTGACTACGCAAATGTAAATTGTCTTACCTATTTTTTAAATAAGGTCACATTCTTAAAGAAACACGGACGATATTTTTACTTCCTCTGCGAACAGTAATTATTCTATTGTAATTATTTGTACACATGTCCAAATAAAAAACGCTGACACTAGACGAAGGACGGGTAAACGTATTGATCATAACTGATACCAAAGAGGCAATATGTTTTATACACCTTGCTGTACGTTTTCACACGATCAATTTCTATTATCCCTAAGATAAAGAGTATCGTGCGATATGGCAATTTCTAGAATCCTGCCATTTATTACGCCTATATAGTTATTTATTATGTAATAACTTAAGAATAAATATTATTTATAGTAGACACTATACTTAGAAGGCACTGTCGGGGGTAGTGCTCAATTAGTAGAGAGTTGCATTCTCAAGTGGCGAATGGGCGATAAAGGTTCATGCACGTACGCATAGTTAGATGTAGAAATGTACGATACGTATGTTCCCCTTATTGGAAAGAAAGTAAAGGGAGCAGGGGAAGTGCCTTCTAAGTACGAAGCCTATTATATATTGTAGATAGATAATGCAGAGTCTTATTACGAATGTTATAAATTGATACTAGACGTGTAATTTTTGAGATCGACGATAAAGAACAATATTGTTCGACAATAAGAACTGAATACAATGCTCTTATAAACCTAGTCCATATTTTGCAGTACTCTTACTCCGATAGTATAGATTTGTAATTGAAAATAAAATGGCAACGAAAATTACGTATACAGTTTCTTATCAACTCACTATAAAGCAATGAAATCATAAATAAATGTTACAAAGAATCTTCGTAGCGATACAAATTCTAGGATATCTCAAAACTTGTGTCGAGGAAGCAAAAGTTTCCTGTGCAATTAACGAAACTATTCGGATCTGTGAAGATGTCAATGAAAAGTATATCTCAGTATATGGATGTAAGACAATTAGATGGTGAACAAATCCCCGAAAGAAATATCCCGTATACTGCAGTTTAAAGATCGCTACCACGGAACATCTTTTTATCAAACAGTAAATACTTGCCGCGGACTTGTATCACGAGAAACTGAACAAAACAGTAGCTCGCAGTATCAGTTTCGCATCCATTCAAAGACAAAGTTTCCGTAAAGGTTTATCTCCATTGTAGAACTTGTAAGTTTCCGATTGAAAAAGGAAGAAAGAGGATGCAAGAACCGAGTCTTTCAAACTATATATTGCCATCTTTTTATAAGTTTATTTTTCGTAGTTTCACTGCGAGATCGTATACCACTACCACACACACACACACATGTCGTTTTACACGACAACTATAAAAGTAAAAAGTGGCGAGTTAGAAATTGTTGGATGATTATCAGATATCTTAATCATCAAAATGTTCCATCTATATCTGCCAAATTCGTAAATGTCGAAGCAGTTATTTTCGCACAAGTTGGAAAAAAAGAAAACAACTTTTTGCAGTAATTTATTTTGAGAAAAATTGTATCTCACAATACAGGGAAGACGCTTTGTAATTCTAAAAATAATTAATATACATGTGTATATAATTTATAATAATCAATTTAAATACATAATTTAATTATTTTGCTAAAAATAAATTGTGATTTAGACGCGCACATCGCACTAAACTATCGAGTGATCAATCGAATTTCTTCCAAGAGATCTTATACTTACACATGGGACCAAATTATTAATCACACCGGTTATTTTATTATTGTATCATTAACGACTTTAATATCATTCCTTTCGATAACATTGCGCCCAACGCGACATACGTAATCTGAAGAAAAACTTTCCTTAAAACTTATCTGAAGAAAAACTTAATAAATAATATTAATTGAACGTGCGCAACTACTTTAAGACACTCATAATCAGGAGAGAAGTATGACTGGTGAAACGTAAATGGACTGTCAACGCGAGAGGAATAACTTATTGTTAGAGAGTTTTTTATGTGTCATGTTTGTTGAACTTAGCAAGTGTTCTATATTCGTTTGGAAACAGGATTGTATACTATATACGTAAAACAAAATGACTGTACGAGCTGCATGTGTGCAATATCGAGGAGAAAAAGACCAATTACTTATTCACAATTTTGTCACCCTTGAATAACACTTATCCCCCAGATAAACGTCACTCGTATAAACAAAATTTATTCTTTAAAGGCTTATCTAGAAGTTATAGATTTAATCAGAAGATGAAGAACCTGGGTATTAAATACCAAGTAGTTGAATGCCAAATGTATAAATCGTGAGGTTGCTTCTCATTTCTCTCTCTTTTTTTCTTTACAGTTTATCATTGCATTCACTCGGTTATAGTGGAAGTAAACGGAACTCATCATAATTGGATTCAAAATAATTGCAGAAAAATTAAACCGTCTTGATAAAAGGATACGTATTGTGTACGTGTAATAATATAATTATATCAATAAGTCATTGAAATGACGTAGTTTGACATAGGATTCTACGTTTTTTCCGAATCTAACGAGATTCCGTGATTTTCGGGCATGTTTATGGAGATATTGATGAACGAGTGAACGCGACATGCCTGAAAAATTATAATAACGTCATGTAGAAATTAAAAAGATACACGAAGATGTAATCAATTATAATAGGAAATAAGTAGAGCTCTCGCTGATGTGCTTAGTTAGATTTGTCGTTTCTAGTAACTGAGAAATTAAATAAAAACTTGAAAATTTCTGAGGACTTGTTGACTTCAAATTGTCGAAACACCCTCAGTCACACACGAATGCGAGTACTCGAGAATACAAAGTAGTACGCGTGTATAATGGTACAAGCCAGGATCATTTTCATATGGAATAGCGTTATGATATTTCGCTTAGACCGTTGGAAGCTTTGGAAAGATTATCCAGTTCTGAACCACTCTCCGTCAGGGACTATCTCTCGCAAATGGAAGACATGATACAAAAAAAACGAAGTCAGAACCTGAATCCAAATCAAATACAGCAGAGTATTGTTAGCAGAATGACCACGAAACTCCGTAATATATATATATATATATATATATAGATAGTGAGAGACGCAACAGAATGCAGTCTCAATCGGCGCTCTCCTAAGGTTGATTTTAAGCTTACTGTCTGATTATTATACACATGTCCGTACAGAATGTGCACAGAAATTCTTTTCATTTATTTCTCTCTCGCCTCTTATCTCTTATAGGTATACGAAGACGTTGAATACAGTAGAGACACGAACGAATAAATTCTTTACACAGTCGTTCGGAGGATCGAGCTCCAAATATATTTACAAGACATGGGAGGAGCTTTCTGCGTCTCAATTACGCAAAGTTATTTACAGATGCATGCGATTGCCAAACTTTGAGTGAGACTCAATATTTCTGGTTCCGTTATACGTAGAAGCATGCTCAGTGGAACATTTGGGCGCTGATTAACCACTCCGACATAAGAGGGAACATAAAAAATAGTTTGCGTTCAATCTGTACGTCAATGATCTTGTACTACGCCCTATCACGATATAAAACTACGCTAAGGATAATTCTTACAAATGTCATACAAATCCCGATAAACTTATTGCATTAAATCACATTTGATTAATTCGAATTTTTAGTTTGGAAAATATATTGTCATTTTATTCGTCATTTTAATAGTACGGCTATCTAGGTCCAACTTTAATAGGCTTACGTCTCTGCTGTCCTCGTAATAAAATTTGTCACATACGCGCGTACGCTTTGGTAGTGGTAGGGCACGTCGCGACACGTGATCACATACCACTGTCCTAAGTAAAATCACCTAATAACAACTCTTAAGTGCAGGTTCATATTTAAGTATACAACGTCGATTGACTAACGAACATCACGCGAGTTTAGCTTTATTCTTCTTGAACGCAGGAAAGTGAAGCTTCCTACGTCGTCGCTTCAACTCGTCATTATCCGCAGTAGAATTCGAATCTGTCGACAGGGTCTCGTCGTCGACGGACATTACCGTGGGAAGCTCCCTTAATGGCTTTTTCGTAGTGGTGAAACGATGGCCCGAAGTTTCGAGAGAGTTTTCAGAAAGAGAGGTCTTTGATAGGAATGATGAGGTAGACTTATCTTCGTTGAAGACCATGTTAGCGTCCTGACTATAAGATCGCACCATGCTACTCTTTTCACTGTTGGCAGGCTTAAGGGGCTCATCGTTACCCTCGCCAACGGTGAACTGCACGGCTTCTGGAGGTGTATCCTTTCCCGTTTCGCTGCTGGATGAATCTGGTGGTACAGATGACTCTTTCCAGGCTAGACTCTCCAATATACCTGCGAGCATAATATCATCTAGCGATGTAAAAAAACATGAAGTTTTGGAGTACTCCTCTATGGTCTATCTAATTTAAGTACAAAACTGTAATGAGGAATGTTTAGGAAGACAATTAATTAGTCGAACTTTGGTATACGGTACTGAGGCTATTGTAGGGAGACACAAGAAACATTTCCGAGAAATGAAACTTTGCATTCTCTCTTCTTGAGTATTCTGGAGATAGGGGAAGCATGCTGACTTTGTCATTCGAATAGTATTGGAAGGGACAAACTGAGGAAGCGATGGAAATGCAAAACCGTACGAATGAATTTTAAGTATTGTACTTTCGAGGTAATTGTGGGATTATTGTTAATTTGCAGTAATCGAACATATAATGTAAGCTGTATACTAGAAGACAAACTATCTACAAATATGGATATATCAAGAATACAGCACAACACAACACAAATTAATATAAATTACATTGTACAGGTGATACAAACAGGTCCACTTTTCCTTTTCTTTGAGTATCGCGCAACTTTATTATTTATGATCTATGAAAATTACATGTTATTTTGCAATTTATATAACATAATTATTAATATTGTCTACGCAGCCTATAATTAATTTGTTATGAAGCCTCAATATATTCTTTCAAATATAACAAATATATAGTATAATATATAAAATATATGCACATAGCTTTAAGGCTGTAATTTACATTAATTAAAGCTGTCATTTATGTACATATAACACATGCTCTTGTATTAGAAATATTTCTTTGTATAATTCCTTTTTCTATGAATCGTCTTTCGTGGCTTTAACAACGACGGGAGTCTTACTTTCATGAAATATAATTTAACATAAAGACGTATCGCTTCAATGACTTTAATTAAAGTAGACCTGATGAACTATTAATTCATTGCATAATACCAGCAAGTTTAATAAACAATCCATTAGATGATAACAGAAATTACGTAACGGGTGGATCCACGGTGGAAAACTCAAAGGAGATAGTCTCAAAAACGAAAATCTAAATGTCAGCTATTGATAAAAGCACTTCATATCTCTGAATTATAATTATTGGAAATTTTCGCTGCATCAGTGTTTATAATTATTGCGCTTTAAACAGAAAAAGTGGACTTACGAGTTAAGAAGCTATACATATATACAAGTTCACTCATCTTCACCTACACGTCTACTTTGTAAAATATATCGATTGTTATACAAATATAATTTGTTGATCGGTAATTGTAACTACCAATTCTATGTCAAAATTGACGTAAATATAAACTGCATACCATCAAGCTGTATAATACACTTTCGGTATAACTTCAAATCACGATGGATAATTATTTTAATACTTTGATAGCAACTGCCGAAACTAGAAATATCTCTTTATATTATTTTATTACGTTACTACGTGTGGTATGAAAAGCTGTAACCGTAACTTTATGTACAACAAGAGAGATTTAGTAATAATATGATTGAAAAGAGGTAATATGCCGAAATATATTAACTTCACAGAGAAGTCATGTCATAAAACTTTAATTACTTTTCTACTTATATACTATGGAATAAAGCTTCAGGGAAAATAGTGTATTGAGCCTCTTAATCACTGACTTGTATGTTTTGACTATACTACAACGTCAGTTCTCCAAACATTGAGTAACTGAAAACAGCTGTTTAGAATCGATTCTCTAGACTTCTTTATCCCTCAATTAATTCGGATAATTGACGTTCTAATGTATTAAGAAATTAAGATCTATACATCAGACGCCTGTTACAAAAATTCATTTTTAAACGTCAAACATAGTTGGCTTTTATTATTTCGAAAAGGCCATAAGCGGTAATTGATATCTAAAAAAGAATTTTCTCCCATTATTCAATTCAATCCATAATTGACAGTACTATCATTTTTATAATTTATTAAATGACATAATCAACCCTGCGCTACGTCTAAATGGCTAAAACCACGAGGCCATTGCTGATCAATAGCGAGATAATAAATTGAATAAGAGCCAATAAAATGAATGATTGAATGAAAAGATATTCCAATCTTAGTTATGCTATGTCATATAAACAAAAATATTACGAATTTCTGGAGTAATAATGGCTTTAGTTTTGCAGGCAAAGTACAGATATACAGGATATTCCACTAATTATAGTAATCTCAAAATCTTTCAAATTAAAGTTATTTGGTGTCGAGGAGGACATAATATAATACATGCAACGAAATTTTTAACAATACCTCCATTTTTTCATACGGAACTTAATCTTTTTATTTTCATAAAAAATAGTTTAACGAGACTAATAAGAAATATATAAGATAAAATATCTCACAAACGGTTCTACGGATGACTATTTCATCTTATGTGGTTTTCATTAGTTCTCTCTCTACGATTTTTGTAAGAGTGAAAATCGTAAGTTTCATGTAAAAAAGTAAAAGTAACTTTCATATTTCCTAAATAATGCACATTAGTAAGAATTTCTTGCATACATCATATGTCTTCTTTGACATCAAAAAAAACTTTGTTCAAAACATGTCCGCGAAATGACAAATAACGGAAATAAACGGTATCCCTGTGTGTAAAAATGGAAGAATTAAACACTACTCTTTCAGAATAAAATCACTCAACTCAGACTTCAATGTTGATCTTGTTATAGGGCAAATTTATAAAAATAATAAAATCTCAAATTTGTAAAATTTTACGTTAAATTAGTAATAATTATCATATTAAGTTCGTCTCAGAAACAGTTGTAGGACGGATGTTTGGAAAAAATACTCAATATCTATTACTATAATTACTACAGACGTATAAAATTTGTATACCGTCATTACTGAAATATGAGCAATTCGAAAAAACAGACTGCCACGTTTCCCTTTTTTTTTAAGTCACATGACGCATGTCTCATATTTCATACGCCATTTTGCTAATTTGTTATTTTCTACTGTGTTAAGTTTAGAAGCTACATAATTTATCTAGAAGATTAATTTAATGCATATGAATGTTCTATTTCAAACCAATTGGATGCATTGTTACAATTTCTCTGTAAATTTAATTGGGGTCATTTTTAGACGGTATGTAGAAGTTTCTACTTTAAATAGACAATACAAAAAGCGATGCCTACTTGAACTAAAATGTAGAGGACCATTCGAAAATCGCTGAAGTCAAATTTGGAGAATTACTGAAATATGGCGATTTACTTTAAATTAGCAATTTCGCATTGTATTATTAAGATTTATGGCAATCTCGACATTATATAGAATTGGAAATTCGCTTGATATTCATTGTAATATAAAAATTTGAAAAGTGCTAATTACCACGATCCATTAACTAGTCATACCTCGCGCTACCTGCTTTACAGATCTTTCTTTCAGAATAAATAAGATACACGTAAAATCCTGAAATATTATAATCACATTTCTGATTTCAAATAAATGACAATTTCGTTATAATTGTTATCGAAAGATTAAAGGTTTTTTTACAAACAAATGGTGACTTCCAAAAAATAATCGTAAAATATACGCTTGCATCGTGAGAAACAACTCTACGTGCAGAAAAACTATGGTTTTGGGAATAAAAAATGAAGTAAGTCGAGCATCCATCAGTCAATCGCTGTGCTCATGGTTGTCCGTTTCCAGCTTACCTGCAGGACCAGAGGATGATGGTGAGTACACGGAACTTACATCATCATCCAAGTCATCTTGGCTACTCATTCGTCCTGGAATAAAGAAGCCACCTTAGCAAATTGCAACTCAATCTAACTTTCAAATATTGTGAAAATTATTAGCAGGGATAAGATAGTTCTGAGCAAGAACAATACAAATATACTAGCAAGTAAGAATCTCTTGATTTCAGCATTCTACGATTTCATGAATGATATTGAAAATTAAAAATAACCAGGTTTTCACGTTACGATGGTAAGGGAAGAATGTTTTGTTTTTTTGTAACTGGTAAATGCACAATATCATAATAATACCTCTAAGTCCAAGACTTCTGCCGTTAGGTGCACCTCTATACAATATAGCTTCCAAATAATTGAGACCATTGTTGTTAATTATATTGAAACCACAAAGTAACTCAATTTGTTTCCAACGATGCACACGTTCCTGCAATTCTACTGTAACTTCATTCAAAGCCGTTCTGGCTTCCACTATGCTTTTATCAACTTCATCAATAGACTTTCCATGCGTTGATACGAATGCACCAACCAAACTGGATCTCTTTTTTCTTAATTTTTCGCACTGAAATAAAATACCGCGTCTTTTTAAAGAGTAATTTTGTAATATATAGTTCACATGTAGGAGTGTTCCGAATAGCTTCATATTTGAAATATCCTAATTAGCTTAACGCAATAGCCTCTCAATGACCTTGTTTGGACGATAAGCTCAAGCGTGGGCCGCAAAGGGTACCCGAGGATTTAGGTCAATTTTAGTCCCTCGTCTTATCGGATTAAATTATTAATTAGGTCCATAGAGCGTAATTTAATTTCAGTACTCACAGCTTCCCGTGCTTGCTGCAATTGCTTCTCTGCGGAAATCTTCTTTTTAGTATACGCTTTATTTTCAATTTCATGAGTTAACTGTAGCCAGTTTTGAAGTCCAACAGGTGGAGACCAACAACGATCCTCTAATTCACCTTCAGCACGTTGTAATTCTATCTTCAACATCTATCAATAAACAGAAGTACACCAAGAATATGTATTTGTAGAATTCATGACATTGAAAAAGTTACGTGTTACTTTTATTAAATCAAAGTATATATAGACTAACTTCGATTTCTGCTTTAAGCTGCGACACCTCCAAATCGGAGTAAGACGTGTGCAATCCTAAACTTTCATCTTGCAAACGTTTCTCCAAGTTTTGCTTTTCCGTAGCGGCACTTTCTTGCTCCATTCTCGCCCTTTCGAGTTCTTTCTACAAAGCGACAGAATACTTCTCTTATTAAGCAGAAAATATCCTATCTGTACAAGTGAATAATAAATATTAAAACCTAACTGTAAAAAGATATTCTGCGCATTTCCCCTTAGATGCTGAATACTCATATTTACCTGCAGATCTTCCAGAGCTATTTCAGCTTTATGTAAACTTTCCATATCCTTCATCATTCTGTGAAGATGCTTCTGAGAATTCTTCTTTTGCTGATACGCATACCAACAACCAACCAGTGCGCCAAATAGGAGTGTAATCAATATCAAATCTTTAACACTGTGACCAGAATCTATCAAATAACATTAGTTATATAATCGGCATAATGCAACTGTCCTCAGTAATAATGGTGTTTATCGATATTATTACCTTTCGGAGGCCCAAAAAGAACAACATCCATTGCTTTTAGAGCGATCTTTTGCTTGTGAATAGGATCTTTGATCCCCAGAACATTGCTGAGGTAATGCATATTGTTCACAGCCAATCTAGCAATTTTAAGATACTTATTTCATCATTACTGTACAAATCAGCGAGGATTTTATATATTGCGTATGTTATTAAGCGTGCTAAAAGTAAAGCTAAGTAAAAAATACCTAGGAAGAGTTGCTCCCGTCACACGATGTTGAATGAATGTAGGAACGTACTGAGGCAACTCCACGTTACTCTTCAACCATTCAGATGTTTGCTCTATAGTCCAATTGTGTACCTGAATAATAAATTATTTAAAATTACTTTGATGTAAAAGTGATTAATCCTTTGTAATGCAAAGACTTGTAATTACTGTCATACCTCAGATCTTAACCAAGCCTCCCAGAGTTCCCTAACACTGATATGCATATCATCATTGTGATGAAACGCTCGCTGTCTTCTTTCATAGCCTGCTTCATATTGCAATTCTTCTCTCAAAAACTATAAAGATGTACAAATACTTAGAAAGGTGTTTATATCTGGAATTCTTATTTCTCCCTTAGAATTTAAGCTCTGCACTGGTAAGAATGTTTAAAAACTAAAACATTTCCACGTGTATATTATATTTTTTTTCACGGTAGATCATATAAAATAGATGCTCACATCATCTGATTCGGAAAGATCTACATTTCCATTGGCATCATCATCCAGCTGACTGTGAAGCGATTTAATTGCCTCTAAGCCCAATCGATCGTGGGAAGCTATTGTAAGACAGGCTAAGTCGTCATTACAAGTTTCCATGCCTGTAAGATTAAAGCTGGACTTTAATTTATACAATTACAGCCGATAAGGAACAATCTAGATTTTTAATATACATGTATACATAGCATATTTCTAGGAACATCATCAAATAGAAATCTTGCATTCTCTTATATTCGCTGTACTGGAGTACGCCATAAAGAAGTGTAATTCTCTGAGAGAAGCTTACTGGATTCCTGTGCAACTGCTTGTGCCAATCCATCTGTGAGGCTAGCAGAAAATGCAGGTAATTTGGAAGACGGGGTGCCGCTAACCCCAGTTTGGAAATTTGACCCAGAATCGAGGGCTCCACCACTAGCTACAACTGCACCACAACACCAACACAAAAAGTATATTCCAAACAGTGCAATCGCATCAGCATTCACGACCGCTCGCATTTTAGGTTATCTCCACCTCGACACCGACACCTCGCGCCCCCCTTGCGCAGTCACTATAAATGGATATAAAACTGAAAACTTTTGGCTCGTCGTCACCTTTGACGTTGATTTGCAATCGTGTGTATTCAAGGTTACAATTATCACAACCGGAATTGGTTTTAATGCCGCAATAAGTTCTACGCATTCACCGAATTTAAGAACGGAAGCCTCGTAACCAAGCCACACACTGATATTATCAACTCCATTAAGACTGTCGGCCAATAACTCGATGTCAATGAAAGATTTAATTATTACATTAATTAATTAAGTACACTGGTCCACAGAATCAGATGTTCTATCAAGGCCACTAACTATACATAGAGAATGGTGTAGATGATTGCAATAGAAAGGAAACGTCAGGATTTCTTTACGTCAAATGTAAGATGCGATGCAACACTCAAAGGGTATTCAGCTCGTACACTAGAGGGGGTTCTTCTCTTCTTCCTCTCAAAAAAGAAATAAGGATACGCGTGGCGCTCTCGTCCAGGTCAACTCTTTTTAACCCCGATCTCTCATTGGTCGTAATGTAACCTAAGGTCTACTTACAGCGCTCCAAATTGCAAATTAAGATAACAAAGTTTTTTGCATCCTAGTCTAAAACATGTCCACGATTGGAAGAAATTCTTCGTAAGGTCGTGTCAGCCATTATAATATCATTTTACATAACAATATTTATTTAACGGTCACGCGTTACATCAATCTCTGCGTTGACACAACAATGAATGAATAATAGATCATAACAAAACATAAATGATGGGTGACAAAGGCGTAATGTAAGACTATAATAATTTTTTGCAAATTCTTTATGTATTTTTATATTTCTTATATACGATATAGGCAAACAGTGCTCTTATCAATATTTGTTGACATCTGCAAGTAGTTATTATAATTGGATATACTACATAGGTTCTAAGGGTATCGAGATTATTAATAAATAAAAATAACTCCTATTCTTAAAGGATATTCTTTGTTTGACCTTTTTTATCCATTTAATCTCAATTCGAATAGGGATTGTGATCAAAATACAGAGACACTTATGAAGATTGATGAACCAAATGGGCAGACTTTTAGTGCCACAACGAAAAGGGAAGACATATCTCTATCTCTGCAAATAGTTTCAACAAGTTCAGATGGGAAGAGTTCGGCAGATTCTAAAAATTCCCAAGCCCGCATTGTTCGTGGAACTAAAAAAATGAGAATAGATTCTGGTGATTCTAGTCAAATTAACGATAAAAAAGGTATTTTAGTGCCATGCGCTAGTATCATTTTATAAATCAACAAAAAATAAAACTAATGTTACTAGCTCTATAAGTTATAAAAACTTTCAGAGACTAAAGAAGATGATAATACTGAGGCAAAAGTAGTAAGATCCTTTAAAAGGTCTTGCGAGTTATGGTCCATGGAAGACAAAAATACATTTTTCAAAGCACTTAATGAATTTGGGAAAGACTTTGATGCACTCCAGAGCTATTTCTTAATTCAGGGAAAGAAAAAAGGTCTTCCTGAGAATGTGATTAAAAATAAAGAACAGATAAGACATTTTTACTATCGAACGTGGTTGAAGATTTCAAAACATCTGAAATTTTCAGAAGGTTTGTATATATATATATATATATATATGTATGTATCATAATTTAATAGCATTAGTTTTCCTATTAAACTAACTCCTTATATCCAGTTAATAGCATGTATTTAGCTGCCTTCTAATAAAAATTGTACATATGAAAGTCCTTTTAATACTACGGACTGGATGTATTATTCATGTGGATCAGCAGTTTTCAAACCACATGCTTGCTCAGTGATACGTTCTTCAAAATTAGAACCTTTTGTCATTGTCAACAACTTTGTAACTATGAGTAATCAGGATGAGTAGGGAACAGTTTTAATTCGGAAGTATAATTATATGGAGCCTATGTATGTGACATACTCTGAGTAGTATTTTTAAGTGGTGTATGAAAAAAAAGTTTAAAAACTACTGATCTAAATGAATATCTTTGAGTAGAAAAGTGATATTTTGAAATGAAACATTTTGTATTAACGTAATATTCCATATCACTGCGTTCATTCTTAAATAATTTTACACATAAATGAGTTATTAAATATAAATATTATTTTCCCTCTTTTTGTTAGATGTCAAAAAAGCTTCGCAAGAATTGTACGGATTGATCAACTATGGAGAATTAAGAAGAAAGCTACCACGCATACACGAGAAGATTCATTTAAAGCTGAATGAACTGGTTTATTGGGGATCAACGCAGGTTAGACTAAGAGGAAAGACTATGAGAATCAAGACTCCGATATGTCGAGCTCTAAGAAAATTGAACCAACTCGAGGGTGCGAACAATACAGATTATTACACAGCATTGCGTGATCTCTAAGCACCAGAGATTATTAAAAGAAAATAATAGCATTAGGAGAGAATCGGTTATTTTTGTATAACAGAAAAAAATACACAAGTACCTTAATTATGTGCAAAATTTACATTAAATTTACGTATAAATTTACAGATTGGCAGGAAGAAATTAAGTTGCCATCACGAGTCACGATAGAATTGCGGCCCGGTAATAATGTCGCATGGTGGCAAGTCCAAGCTGCTGCAATGAATCCTAGAGTTCGAACCCTTGTACCAATACAGCGACGATTATCCAGCCTTTTAACATTTTTACAACAACGATGGCGACCGGTCAAATACAAAACTGTATCCTTCATTTGTATTATCTATCTAGAATCTGCCACAGTATACAGGGTCTTTGATTTAATACACGCCAGTGGAGCGAGTTGCGGTTTCTTGTAATTCATTAGTTGTGCCGACATTTGGTTCGAATCTTGGCTGTCGGTATTGTCACGGAATTACAGGAAAATGCAGCGGATGGGGTGCGCCAACCGATATGTAACCCGCTCCACTGGCGTGTATTAAACTAAAAACCCTGTATGTCTTTATATAGTTTCAAGCTTATTTTGTTATCGTAACGTATGCGTAGCAAAGGTATGTCTAGCGATTTGAGGATATGTATTGCATAATCACCGTTCACTGTGTGAAATAAAAAAGTATAGCACGATACGAAAGTTAAATGAAGTTTCATGATGTCCGTATAATATAAATGCTTTCGTAAAGTAATGTTCCTAAAAACACACCTGAAAGCTTAGAATATTAAAAAATGTTGCTTATAACATCAATGTAAAGAAGAAATCCTTACATCACATAACGCAGTGTATGAGCACAGAAAATCAAGTGAGTTGTGATTCAAAAGATGCCCGGTTATTACGCGTAGCACCGCCTGATGGATGTAAAATTACATTGCCGGTTGTAAATCTTGGAGAGTACCTTACGAGTAATAGCGTTAGTTTAAACTCCTATGAGAAACGTCTCGGGTTAAAAAGTTCTCGGCTTCAACTACTGGGATCCGTTCAACAATTTAAGGGAGTTGGAAAGAAGGGAATTAAAAAGTACAAAGTGGATAAGAGACTTTCCAATCGCGTTGACGATGCTTCCACGCTACCTGATAATAATAGTGATGTGGACGTTTTAGAACCAGGAATAAATTTGCCAGAAAAATCACCAGTAATTAATAATATAGAAAGACCAGTATCAGAACAATTAGCTGAACCTAACAGATTTCCAGGTAGGGAAACCATAACGAGAATACGAATGGGATGGAACATAGACGAAGCCAATACTATTACTGTAGGAGACCTCTTTTTGATGGTATGTAATACGTAAGATTGCTCTCTTTTTAGAATTATATTAATCTCTAAGTATGTCCTTTTAATTATTTCCATTCTTTAGTTTGGACGTGATTCTAAAATATCGTTGGAGTACTGGTGGGATCCACCACCAACTAATAATCAGGAATCTTCCGTTAAAAAGATGAAACTGGTTGATGTATCACAAGACGATAATCTATGCTTGGCATTGCAGAAATTATTATCCTTAGCTAAACATAGCTATGGGACGAGTAAAGTAAGAAGCTATTTGAATGATTACTTTTTCTTCTACGAAATTTCACCGAGAATTTCATACTCAAATTTCATATTCCAATGCGCGGTATGCCCCTGTATAATGCGTATATTCTTTAGATATATGATAATACTTCGGGAAGCAGTGAAACCATAATTTCCTCTCGTATACCATCCACTAAGGAATCTACATTCAGGCGCCCTCTAATTCCACAAAGTTATCACAAAATCGGTGCTCCTGCCGCATTTAAGACTCAACTGGACGTAAGTCTTGGCTGTTCATAATTAAAAATTTGTTTTTAACATTTCAAGCAATAACAATTAATTATTTCGTATGACATTAAATAATACCCACACTTGATTTGGCAGAAATTTACAACGCGTTTCTGTAAACGGGGTAGAACCGTAAGGCAAAAAAGTCTTGTCGTACAACGCGTGCTTCCATTAGTATCTGACAAAACTGCGTCACCGGAAGTCGCTGCCACATCCGTTGGCGAATCTTCACATAGAAATAGAGATAATCATTTAAGTAACGACGGCGAAGAAAGTAAGAAGAATACGGAAACTGAAGCAAATAGTTCGCAAGAAAAACATTTCCTAGATGTCCTTGTTGATGATGGGCAAGGCTCGACTATGAAACCTTCAAACTCAATAATTACAAGTGCAACACAAATTCTTAAGGAAGGAGAACATCAGTGGCTAAATAGTGAGGTAAGCATTTTTCACAGGATGCATATTTAAAATAAATGAATAAGTATCTATACATATATAACACAAAGCATATTAACACGTTGGGAGCGAAGAGAAACTAAGTATATAGCTCTCAAAGATGAATAATCATTCCTCTGAAATCGTTTCTCTAAACAATTACTCAAGCTTGTTCTTTCCAAAAATCATCCATTCGGAACATATTAAATTAAAATATATGTATATTTTTCTTGACTTTTGATACAAAATATTTACTACAATAAGCAACATTAACGTTACAGGTTGCAGATTTTTCATTAAGTAGCTTCTTGGGACAACTTGAATCGCCTATTAAGGGATCCCAACGCAGTCAAACGGGAGGTCACCCGGCAGAAGATGCTCGTCCATCGTCTGATGTAATTATAACTTCATTAAATTGATTTATTGTATAATATCAATTATATGTATATCTATATTCACGGTTTTATCAACCACATAAAGTATAACTACGTTCTTAATAATTTTCAGGTTGTGACACAAATGCAGTGTTTAATGGGTGAAAATAGTGTAGATTATATGGCAAAATTCGCAAACCTTGCATCACAAATTGCTTCTGATGAACATAAGGATAAATAATTAAACTTAATTAATAGATATACCTATAGGAGATACAAGTAAGACTGCTGATTATACAATCATCTTTCAGACGCACTCAACGTTTTTGTATGGATGTGGACGTTTTCTCGATGTTATGAAACTGTACACATCTTTAATGTAAAAAGAGAATTAGTCTTCTAAATAAATTACGATGATATTACTTATACATACATATAACCGCATTCAATTTTTTTTTCATTTTAACATGTCCATTTTCGTTTAGAAAGTGTAAGCGAGACTGGATGTGTTAGAATAACTATATGTTTTTGAAATTAAATATAAGATTTTGTCTCAAACAACTAACAAATATGGATCTTTCAGCTCGTAATTGCGTTCTTGGAAAAAGATTGCACTCGAGAAGTTATGAAGCGGTGCTGAATGATTCACACATCCTAACATACACGTGACCTCTGCAAACTGACCAATCGGCATCTTCGTAATCAAGTAAAAGTTTCCTCATTCTACGGACCAATGATATTTCGGAATTGAGTTCTGACAATGAATAGTAAGTGTCTGATATTACATATTTGGCAACAGACGTATACGTGTACATTGTTCAATGTTTATACGTACGTATGCAATTTTTTTCCTACAGATATTTATAGCTGAATAACTGTTTTTTATAATGCATGTACCATGAATTATTATAAATTTATATTTGTTCGTTGAACTATACTTTACTATCGTTAACAGATCCAAATTTATTTAAATTTAAAATGGAATCAGATTTTTAACTTTTTTTTTGTTTATCAACTCTATTTGGTTCCATGAATTTTTTTCTTTGAAATAGATGTTTTTAAAGAAAATATGCACATTGCGCTTCAGAATCATCTTCTATAGGATATAAGACTATTACGTATATCGTATATTGTAGAAGATTTTCAAAATACCATATAAAAAGTATTTACATAGATGATGTTCCACATAATGTATTCAAGTTTTTCCCTGAGCATTCTTACAAATTTATATTCTGAATATCGTTTCTAAAGTAAAAAGCATAAAGATCATTAATTCTAGAATGACTTAGAATTGTAATAGTTAAGCACATTAGAGCAACGAAGTGCACTATTGGTATGCCATGTTAAATCGAACTAATTTGTTACTTAGATATTGAATTTAAAGATGAATTATCGACAAAAAATAAGAAACTATAAGAATAAGAATTAATAAATGAAAATGTTAGATTATCAGTATACCATGACGGATTTTGGATATTTAAACTACACTCGTGATATATTTATACGTACACTCTTGAGGTATACATACATGCGTCAGTGTGTAAGACAAGTGGAACTATAAATAAATACAGTCACGTCACTAGGTCACACTAGAGGTTTCAGCGGTGATTGGTTGAATGCACAAGCGGGAAATCCCAGTGAAACCGGCTTCTGCGCAAATGGTTGGCCACTTATCTTCAGAACCTGATGCAAACCGGCGTTCTTATCTTCGACTTACTCTTCACTGAACAAGCGGGAGCGATAGTCGTGAAATATCATGCATATCGTTTATATTTGGGTGGAAAAATCTTTAATAAAAACTACTATAATAATATAATTTTCACCAGAAAATATTTAAAGTTGAACAAAATTAATTAATTAATTAATTTCGTGCCAGTCGTATTGATTAAACCACTTAATAAAGTGATTCGCGGATAATCTTTGTCGTTATTAATTCAAAAATTGTTCTTCATGGGACACAATCGCATACTTGTAAAAATAAAAAACAATTGTAAAGCTTCGTCAATATTTAAATAAAAATATATACGAAACTGAAAGAAATTTAGCTGCATTAAAATATGAGTGGTTACATGAAGTGTCATGAGAATATCGTGCAGTCGGTGAGTTTTATATACATAAGCATCCATGTATGTACATGTTAAAACGCAAAGAAGTTGCAAGCATTGTCGTATTTTTTCCCTAAAGTCCGACATCCATCTCAAAGTTTAAACATATTGTACTTGAGATATACAGAGCTCTGATATTATGTGCATAGTTTTGTTTGTTTTCAAATAACGATGTTGAACTGTGTTAAGATTAATTTTTTAATTAAAAGTCACGTGTAAATAAATAAATATACGTCAGATTCATAACTTTTAATTGCACAATTTTAAACAGGTGGACGTATCCTCTTCAAATAGATGGCCTACAGATGACAGTGATCATTCACTCTTAGACATGGATTCTCCTGCTATAGGAAATAGCAATTTGTCAATACCTCATACTTATGAAACAAGGAAAAAATTTCCTCTGGGTAATACAAATATGTAGTTATCAAGATTCATATAATTTTGCCAACGCGTTAACGCTATTTTCAGAGCACTATATTATATTAATTTGTTATTTAAATGTAAGTCTTAGAAAAGTCCATTCGAAATAAAACTAGTACTTTATACAGTACTTGAAATTTTCTCTGATATTCCATTTATTTTGCAATGCAGGTGACGAGGATATTAAAACGGATAGTACCGCATGGACTCATAAACCAATATGGCAATGGAATAAGGAAGACACTATACATTGGTTAATATCAGCTGCAAGTGACCTAGGCCAATCTTACGGCTCCATTCGAACTAGTCTGACTCTGCCAGGAGAACGACTCATCACCTTAACTCGAAAACAATTTATATCGCTTGATCCCGAATATGGAGAGAAATTATATAATCTATTACAGCTACAGCATAATTCACATTCACGTATGTATCTTTTATGAAGTGAATATTAATAAGCAGTAGTTTCTTTCCTTAATTTTACGTCATGATTACAATAATTGAATTTGCTAATGATATTCGCAATTAAATACTTTCTATGTCTTTCAAAGATGTAACGCGAACATTTCATTTCAATTTCAGTTTCAGTTTCATATTCCGATACAATCAGTTCACCTTCAGATGACGAACTTCTTCATCTCCACAGTAGTATTTCTGGTAAAATAATATTTCTATATAATTTAAGCCCTTACACAGCTAGTAGCAATTGATAGTAAAACACCACGTCTCAGTAGTCAGCAGGCGTGCATGTAACATACGTGATCGAATTGGATTCAGTCTATGATTAGAACCTAAAAACTTATGATTAGTCAGAAAAATTAATTCGACTAATCGCTAATCCCAAAATTCGTAGATCGAAAGCGAGACGACCAGAACCATTGGTCGTCCATGTGCGCTCAAGTTTAATCTACATTTGAAGCAATTAGCATAATTAAATTGATTTCACGAATAAAATATCACTTGGCATGCTATGCTACAAGTAATACCTGATACTTTGAATTTGCAGATGTAGAATCAGATAACAGTATTGAAGTTTCATCAAAACGTCCACCTGGAAGGCCACGGCTACTAAAACCGAAAAAGTCTCGTACGTATATACCAAAAACATAATACCGTATTTTAAATCATTTTAATATTAAACGTTGAAATTAATATAGTTGCCCTTTTAGAATGTAATTTTGAAAAATAGTAATTATTTATTTATATTTTGTTTCATTGACTAACTTTCCGCAGCCAACAAGAGTCAGGGAAAGCTTTGGGAATTTATCAGAGACTTGCTACTCAATAGAGAAACATGTCCTAGTCTCATTTGTTGGGAAGATTATTCACAAGCTAAATTTCGTTTTGTAAAAAGCGATGAGGTGGCAAAACTTTGGGGAGCTCGTAAAGGAAATAAGAAAATGAGTTACGAGAAACTAAGCCGAGCAATGAGGTATTTTTTTAAATAATTAAATAAACATTTTTTACAGTATGAGAACGTTCTATAAATTGGAAATGTTACATTGTTTCAGGTATTATTACAAGAGTAAAATATTTCTTCCAGTTCTTGGAAAACGACTTGTTTATCAGTTTGGACCAAACGCGAAAGGATGGCAAACTGATAATCCAAATTTTCTTCCCTGACTACTAAATTTTATAATTTATTGAACATAATAAAGATTTACTTTCTTTAATGAATTGTTTCCCAAATATTTTGTGAGATAACTCATATATTTGTATATTTAAAATAAATTTGAATGCGATTGAATTCAAAGAATTATCATGTGTTATTTATTTATTAAATTGTTTACT
This sequence comes from Xiphydria camelus, assembly GCA_963678675.1. Taxonomy (NCBI): domain Eukaryota; kingdom Metazoa; phylum Arthropoda; class Insecta; order Hymenoptera; family Xiphydriidae; genus Xiphydria; species Xiphydria camelus. The sequence goes on from OY783192.1 coordinate 3,597,033, forward strand.
TCAAAATTATTTATTAAGCAACTTTAATTTCATTGCATAATAATAATATATTGCATAATTACATATTATGTATTATTCAAAGTTAAACTAGATGTTTGGGTATGTACTAAACAACATAGTAACATTAAACTTTTATATCACAGAATAATTAAGTGAATTATTATATTGTACGTTTTATGGAAGCGATAATGGATATTTCATTTCAGTATATAGAATTCACTGTAATTTACTTATATGAAATGAGCGTCTTAGATATAGATAAGTAATGATTGATATTATGTATGGTAGTCGTACACAAATAACGTACTCAGAAATGTAATAGCATTTGTTTATAGTTTGAAGATATACTTGAAAAGAATATCACATGCATTACCAAAACGTAAAAACAAACGGATATTTATATTGGTAATTATGCTATCAATTTGCTGAAGTAATTTTGAATTTACACAAATATTGAAAGTGGCAGAGAGATAGAAATCTAGCGTTGTTAATGTTACTTTCATACCTTGGCACTTGTGATTATTTCTTATATGAACGTTCTGAAAAATATCTAGTCCAAGTAATACACTTGACTGAAATTTTTAATCCGTATAGTTATAACAAGGCCCCGTACATCTTTCACGTGTCTTTGACATATTAGTTTCCCAGTTATAATTTCGCCTGCAATGGAATATTGAACATATGGAAGAGACTGTGTGGATGTGCTTAGTTACTTCAATACTTATTTTAACCACAAATGTCAAAATTTAGCAATAAATCACATTTGTAAATATTAATATCCTTACCTTCAGTTATGCTTATAGGTTCACTAAGTGAAAAAACAGTTTGTTTCCAATGCGTAGGAGTAGAATTGGGCCCTGTACTAAAGTAAATAGGGTTATCCAAATCAAAAAATATATCAAAATATCCAATTATCGCAGTGAGCGATCCGGTTTTCTTCACAACCAGGTCAAAGTGTGATGAAAAATTAACACAACTCTTATCAACCGTATAAAGGTCGAAAGACTGAATTTCAGCAACACTGGTTACTAAATCTTGGGCATTGCAAATTTCTATACTCGGCTCCCGCACAACTTCGGGCTTCATGCAACTCATCTTAAAACCATAGACATTGGACCAATAATCCACGAGATCTACGTAGCGTTCTATAACAAAGGTATCTTATTATCCAAATGACATATAAAAGATAATTTTTAAATTGTAATATTATACCTATATAAATATTCGGAGATTATGTTATATATAATACTGTTTTCGAAATCTATTAATTATTACTTATATGTATAATAAAATGTATAGTAATTACTTGTATCACCGCTTCCCACGATACTAATTGAACATCGATTTGGCAACAATTTACCTTCAGGTTTAAGGTAATGGTCCCTTGCATAAATCACTGTGTCCAACATACCCTCGAACAATAGAAAATATCCCATCCATTCAGATACAATTGCATCCACCTTATCTACGCAAAGATCGATGTCCTCCAAGCGCCCCTTCTTCAGTGTTATAATATCATTAAGATTGTTTTCCCTAAAATTAATTTCAAATATTTTATTTTTAAATGATGAGTGATGAGTTTCTGCACATCACCCGTTAGGTTTGAATGTTTTGAAACATCCGCAATTTCAGTTTGCAATACAAACTAGTTATACCTTAAATGATTGAACTATAAATATTCCATCTATAGAACAAGAGTCATAAGTAGCAATTAGGGTAGCAAGAACTAAAAAGTTAAATACAATATTAATTATTTAAAAGCATACCTTACAATATCCATAGCATGATATATCACGTCGGATTGATCAACACTGATAACTTTGCGACAACCAGATTTTGCTGCAAACATAGATAGAATGCCAGTGCCACATCCAACATCCAACATCACACAATTATTAAATATAGTTGAATTTGTCAGCAATGCATCACGGTAGCTTTCAGTTCGTACTTTATCCTATGGAAATATTATTTTCTTTGGCACTCGATATATCTTAGTCCTAATCATAAACATAAGTTATTTCAACCTTAAGTTAGAAGTGCCTAACATCTTTGTAACTAGTACTACTGGAAACTGTTGATCAATATATTATACAACCGGATCAGAATATTTACCTTCCTTATAATATAACAATATAAATATTTCTGTACGCTATTTATTCTCATTCATACATTTCTCCAATACCCATTGATTTATTTATAATAATCAAACTCTCCACTCCTTCCACAAAGACAAATTCACCTCTCTAAACTCTCATAATATTTTGAAAAATTCTTCCTGTCTTACCGTCAACATCTCGTGATGTATTGCAAAATGGCTATATGTATTGAAATATCCCTCATCGATATTCAAATTAACGTTCTCAAGGTGTCTGTTACTTGATGACTGCGACGCGTCATCATCTAAAACAAGACTCAACGCTTTCTCTGTCATTTCGTCTATTCGCTGGGACAAAAATGGATATATATTTAATTAATCATTTATCCTTTTTATAATTTTTAATACATAAGAAAGCAAGGGGAAGAAACCCTACAAGATATATAATAGTGGTGACAGTCTTTTTCTACTTAATATGGTATCAGAGATTCAACATTATGGCTTATTACAATTTATCCTGTACGTTTAAGCAATGAGATCAAATCGTACCTGTTTCGCTAATGAACACGCAATTTCACGTTGTTCCAATTGAAGCTTAAGAGACTGAATTGTTTTCTGTAACTCTACAAAGTGTGTTTCTGAAAGTGTAACACACCCATTTTCTGAATTAACAGGGTAGGCTAAGGGTTTTGGATCTTCTTCTTCCATTCCCTCGATATCTTTAAAAGTAGAAAGCAAAGTGTTAAAGTATGAAAGCTCATGCATTTTACATATTTCAATTGCAATGTACTTTATAATGAATTTCTATTATAAATTACCTAACATTAACCAGCTATCATCTTCAATGACTGGTTTTAAATATTCCTCAATTTCCCATGGTTTAGTATTTAATCCCTCGAGCTCCTTGGGAGATATATTGTTCCTTCGAATGAAATTTACAAGCTTGATGTACGAATAAATGTCAAGCGCATTTTTTTTTTTAAAGTTTACTAAGTTAAAGTTGTGGAATATGTTAAGGTGTTGCAGTGCGTTAGAAATATTTTTGTGCTCTTCTGTACAAAAAAGGCACGTGATGTTTTGTTCATCTTCATGAATTTCATCCCATTCGTCACCACTGTCAGTATCACTGATATCATCCATCTTAGAGAAGCTTTCTGGTAATTCTAAAATTATAAATTAAAATAATTCTGCAAATCATTATTAGACATTAGATTCCTTAATTTCCCAACTAACTATACGAGTGATAGATTATTAACTATTATATATACTCGAAAAATGTAAGATATCATTTTTATGTGATAGAATATAATACGAAAATGTTTAGAAAATAATAAGCATTTCACTCCTGCTACTGAAAGATGATTTTAGAAATATGTAAAGGTACATATATGCACATATGTATAATGTTTGAACTTTTCATTCAAGTATTAAACGGTGGTACCTTTTTCTGTCATCATACTTTTAATATATCAGTAAGTAATTATTATTCTGTATAAAAATTATACAAATACTTTATTAAGGTTAGTTTTCCCAGCTTAAAACATCCTATTTGCGCACGTGTCCAAACGAATACTATCCAATATGTATATATACTGTCAAAGAAGATAAAGTGGATAGAACTGCAATTCCTTTGTTAGATGAGATTCTGCCGTGGACAAATTTTCAAAACAAAATTTAAAATTCAAATATTCAACAATAAATAAAGTAATATAAATTAAAACTCTTCTATTAGAGTTATGTATAGGTTTCGAATTAAATGTTAACTCGAATTTTTGGTTTAGAAACTTGCCTGAGGTATCCATGCTGTTGGATGTAAATAGGTATGTGTGGAGGGGAAAACGTCAACAGTGATCAGCTGCATTGTGTAGATAATCCTGTCGAAAACAACAATCGTCCTTCTATGTACAGGTATTACATACGTTCTGTGTAAATAATAAATAATAGTCTTGATACTTGAAAATGTGTATTTAAATTATCGATTGATTATACTTCTTCAGAGATACCTACGCATTGATAGAGAACTGAGAATTTCAAACTAAATCATAGATTTATCTGAAAATTGTAATGAACTAATTTCCCATAAATAATGAATACAAACTAGGTGTAGGTATAGAAGTGCATCTTTAAACAAATTTAAAGAGACTGATTTATCATAAATATTTTAAAAAATGATGAATTAAATGACTTGTGCTTTCAATTATTTTATCATTTGATTACAGCCATGTTTCCTATTGAAATTTGGGAAGTTATATTCCAATATACAGATCCTATGGATCTAACGAGATACCGTATTGTTTGTAGATGTTGGAATGCCATCATAGAAAGAATTCTAAAGGTAATCGTTCCTTTGTTAACATTGTCTTTTGTATAATAGTCTTTCAAAGGAATTCGAAATTTACTTCACTTTAAAGACATATTTTATACGTATATAAACTCTTTGAAGCACAAGCATATATGCATGTGATTTTATATTTGTAGGAAACAGATTCATGGAATAAAAAATGCATCGAAGATATACCAATACCATTATGGAATTCGATATTCGAAAAGTTATATCCAAACGCAAATTGCTTGGATGTTCATGAATTGCCAACAAAAACTGAAATATGGATGTCTATGTATCGTTCATGGAAAAAGTGGCAAAAGTTAACAAATTACTCTTCATCTATAACTCAGTTAGAACCAATGTCAAAGCATTACCAGTTTGAACATGTCACATGCATAGCTACATCTGGTATTATCATACTACTTTAATTTTAAATTTAATATTTTCTAGCATATAGTATTTTGCATCTCCCTATTATATAAGATCCTAATAAATATTTATGTATTAAAAATTGTGTTTGTATCATACACATTACAGATCATATATTGGCTGTTGGCAGTTCCGATGGTTACATTATATTTTATGATATACAAGATCTTAATAAAGAACCCTTGTTCATAGCAGATCAAGTGGATTACGTATGCGACGTGCAGTTTTTAAGAGATGGTATATATGAATTTATTATTTATGTTAATTTTTAATTGTTGAAAATCTTACAAGACTGTCAAAACTGTACACGAGATAACGATTTCCTCGTATTTATATATTTATCAGAAACTAATATTATTGCGATCTCATCATCAAGAAACCATGTAATCAGATTTTGGGATGTTAAAGCCAAGAAGCTAATTAGCAAAAGGAACAGTGGAAAACTAGTGAGGTACCACAGTAAAATATACTAAATTGAAGGTTGTATTGTTACGAAACATATAAAATTGCTTAAAAATATACAGATTGCTTGTTCATATGGTTTGCAGAGCGTTAATTCCAACAATCCTAGCATATTTAATTATCACTCAACATTTCTTGTGAGCAAGCAACTCTGCTATGTTGGCATTAAATTTGTGGAATGCTCTGCATATGTAAGAATAACTTTACTATTTTTGCAGCACAAGTCGCGGATATTGTTACATTGCCATGAATAACGTTTTAATTGCCGAAAGCGCAGGCATGAAACAGATGTATGAGTTTGATCTGAATTCTTATGACTTTGTAGCTTTAGCGGCTGATGGAAACAAGGTAATTAAACAATCATTTTAATAGGTTTCTTTCCAATAGCTATGTAGAATTAATTACCGAAATGAAATTTTTAAAAAGTATATATTTTAATACTCTTTTTCATACAGATTTTGCTGTTATCAGAGAAGGGGTATTTCTTCAGAATCAATTTAAGTGAAAGCGTATCCAATTTCCATGAAAACATGTATGGATTTATTACACCACCACCTCAAAAAGTTCGACAATTCCGAATATTTAAACCGCAAGTTGCTGTTTGTATTACAGGTATCATTTTCGTATACAGAATCTATAACATTTACCCCAAATAACGTATCAAACATTATTAAAGTTTAAGATTTGTTTCAATATGTTCTCCTGTGAACGGATTATGAGGACTGTTTAATTGAAGTAAATTAATAACGCTACATCCTTTCTGTTTCAATCACATAAATTGTCAGTGATAAAACAAATTATTTTCCGCATATATGCTTTATAGATCTTGGACTCTTGGGGCTATCTATATGCAGGAACAGTGTTACACAGAAATGGACATTGTACAACATTCTTCCTTTACTTGACGGAGTGCCTACTAGTGTTTTTTTCTATGTTCAGTTATTGATTTTGGGATTAGATTCAGGTATAAATAAATGCATGCAATAGTATATTTAATGAAAAAATAAAATATCAAGTGATAAATATTTCATTTTGATTTGTTATCATGTTTCACTACATTATTAACCTTGTACTTTCATTTTTATTGCAGGAGAAGTACACGTGTATCACATAGAAAATATGAACGATTTGGAATCAATGGATTTTAGTTCCATGACGTCTAAGAAAATAATCCTTCCTCCAGAAGCGATTATATCATTAGATATCATCGAACATGCAACTGAACAGTACCTAATTGCAGCGAGTAACAGGACTATAAGTATAATCAAATTCAGCTGAGCCTTGTTGATAATGTAAATAGTTATACGGGAGATTAATTTAAAAGAAACATTGACATAATAATATTTGAATTCTATAAGAATAGCTGTACGCTTAAAATGAAATACTGGTACATTCTTCCAGTAGATTCTCTAGATATATATTGTAATTACTGAGAATAAGTATTTTTATAAGATCGGATACCTCGATTAAAAATTTTTCAATATAAATTAAATAGACCTATAAATATAGTTTTAACTTATGATTTTCAGTTTATTTGAAATGTATTTATTCCTAATCGCATTTTCGATTCAATGATCATATCATTTTATAGCAAACTTAGGCAAAAAGTGACAAGTTAAGATTCATAAGGACTTTATTCGTTTTTTAATACAAAATTAATGGTATAAATTATAACGTACAATTTTGTGCAGATCCCGTGCCATATATGCGATCCCAATCAACATAAACTGAAAGATCAGCCTGGGAAACGCTAGAACGAACAAAACTCAATGCTTGTTTGAAATCTTGCAGCGTTACCTGCCTTACATCCTCTTTACTTATATTTTCTAATTGACTGAATGGTATGCTTCTAATTGGTCCCATGCTAGCTTCTTTGCAGAGATTAGTCATATCCGCTCCAGAATATCCTTCCGAAAGTTTTGCAATGGTACACATTTCTTCCAAAGTCAAGTTGTGGTATTCCGACGCTAGCAGATTGCTTATTATTTGTTTTCGGGCTTCCAGTTCTGGCAAAGGAATGTATAAACGTTTAACGAGACGTCTACGTGCTGCTTCGTCTAACTCCTGTGGTCTATTTGTTGCTCCAACTACTAAAATGCGATCTTCTTCGGCAGTAGTAGCTCCGTCCAATTGCACTAAAAATTCTGTTTTAATTCTCCTGGAACTTTCGTGCTCACTATCAGATCTTTGACTGAGTAAAGAATCAATTTCGTCTATGAAGATGACTGCTGGCTGATAGACTCGAGCAACAGCAAATAGTGCTCTCACCATCTTTTCACCTTCCCCAATCCACTTAGAGGTCAAAGAGCTTGCAGAGATAGAGAAAAAAGTTGACTTACTCTGTGAAGCGATGCATTTTCCGATTAAAGTTTTTCCAGTACCAGGAGGACCAAACAGCAAGATTCCTTTTGGAGGACGACGTAGTCCCGTAAAAATATCGGGTCTCAACATGGGAAAAACAACAATTTCTTGAATGGTTTTCTTAGCGTACTCCAGGCCAGCTATTTCATCCCATGAGACAATTGATCCTGAGTCCATTATCTCATTTTTTATAAGTTCAACCATTTTTGGTTCAATATTTTTTAATCTTTCATCTTCCAGTTCGCTATTTTTATCCGGATTATCAATCGTACCACCCTGTGCTTCCTTTACGTTTTCCCTTTCACGCTTGAATGGACAGACAAACTTGGAATTGACAGTTCTTTTATTTTCAAGCGTTTTTCCTTGAGATTGCCTGTTCATTTTGGATTGTTGTACTTTTAACTCTTGTCTTGCAGTTTTGAACAATTGAACTTTCTCTTCAGGAGCTTCATTTTCTTCAATATTCTCTTGAGAATTCATGCTACCACGTAAGGCAGATTTGGAGTACAATTTGGGTTTGAAGTATGAGGATTTTTGGACGTTTATTAATTTCTCCTTGACGTTATTTGAATCGTTCGATCCAAGATTTAGCTGTGGAACTTGCCTCCTATTATCTTCTTTACATTGCAAAGCACCTTTACTATGGGAAATACCTTGTAGGTTTAAAGAACTGTTGTCATTTCCGTTTGAACTATTAAATCGTAAGTTTAGTCTATTATGCGTAGCTATTTTTCTCTTCCTAGACTGTCTATCTTCCAACTTCCAAGCACTGATAACGTCTTCGACATGCTTATCAGTGATTTCTAAATTTTTACATGAATTTGTATTAACGAATTGACAAGGCAAAGGCTTTAATACCTGAAGTGCCACACTAGGATCGGTCAAACAAGATTTCCATTGTAACGGATCGTTAGTGACCTTTGAAGTAAAAGCTTTTACTTGTCGCCAATAATTATTGACACTGCTCTTATTTTCCATTTGACTTTGATAACTCTGAAGTCCTCTTTGGAGAACAGCTGCCGCTGCATCTTCCGAGTCACTGTAACGAATTCAAAGTTGTTACAAAAAATGTTCCAAAGAATATAAATGAATAGTAATTAATAGCATTTTTCCCTGTGCCACACCGGTTGCACTGAGTGTATCAGTATCCTGCGTTATATCTTTGTCAGCAAAAAATATAAGTAAATACACTTGGTGCAGTCCAGAGGAAAACGCTAGCACTCTCCTTTTAGAATGATCATAACCTGTTATAATAGATAACATTACCGCAGAATTTTCGGAAATCCACTCGTCTATGTTATAAAATAATTGTATCACTAACTATTATAATAATATTTAGTAGTTAAAATAAAATTATGAAAGACTTACAATTGTTTACTAGCGAGAAACTTTGTTATAACACATCTTCGTTCAACATCCACCGCGTCTGTAGCTTCGCTTACTTTTGAAAACTTTAATTGGTGTACAGCAGCTAAGAAATCTTCTAATAAAGAATCTGGCTTCAGATTCATAGTTTCAAACTGAGATAAACAAGCATTCTCTCTTGAAACTGCTGATCCCAGACGTCCCAGACTAACTAATCTGAACTAATCAGAGTATTTTTTGAATGAAAACCGATCTGAACTTGCTGCCGCCAACACCCGCGGATGACTACGCGTATGCGCATTTACGCTTCTTCGTGATTCTATTGGACGAGGAAACCTACAGAGGTGCTCATACAAAACTCGCCGGCGGTAGTAAGTTTTCGTCAATCAAATTTCACGTTCGCCGGACGTGCTTCGTTACTCGCACGCTTCTTCGACTCGCTTTGAGTACCGAATATTCGTAATTACGACTGTATTCATAGTGGTTTTTTATCGTTTTATTTATCTATCCCCGATGCGTTCAAGCGATCATTAATTGGATACGCTATTCGTGTGAAAATTACGATTGGGACGGCTGCTCTGGTTTCCTAACCTGCGTTTCGACCGTACATACGGTAGGTACATACGTTACGCTCGTACATTTTTACGTTATGTATACCTACATTACGAACGATTGCTCCTAGCGACACAATGCTCGCGGTCAACGCTTTTCCAAGGAAAATGCGATGTGACAATCTTGTACGCGAAAGAATACGTCGTCTGACACCTCCTTTCTGTATAATAGTTCACTCCTATAATTGAATTGGAAATTATACATTTCTGTATCTATTTCCTTCTCGCGTTCGTCGAGTCTCTTGCTCTCTTTTTTTTTTATGTATGTATATCCAAAATCATTTACAGAGATGCCAGTCGCATTTGAAGTAAAGTCCAGTTGGGCCGATGAAGTGGAAGAAGAAGGAGGAGCTCTTCCGCCACCGTCGGAGGTATACGAGAATGGATTCAAAATTCTCACCGAATACAAATACAACGAAGATGGCAAGAAAGTCAAGCTAGTACGCACGTATAAAGTGGAGAAACGAACTGTTTCTAAAAGTATAGCCATGAGGAAGAACTGGGCTAAATTCGGAGACTCTACGGATGACCGCCCAGGGCCAAATCCAGCCACCACGGTCATCGCCGAAGATGTTTTTATGCAATTTATCTCTAGCAAGGAAGAGGACAACAAGGTGGAGGAAGACTCGCTGGACAAGTTAAAGAGTATGGGCGATAAAGGCGTTGTGAAATGTAGAAACTGCAACGGAGAACATTGGACGTCAAAGTGTCCATACAAAGACACCATCCTCGCCGGAGGTACATCGAGAGAAATCTCTTTATTCATGTGCCTCTCGATAGTTACGTCTAGCATGTTCACGAGAGAATTGGTACTTCTTTCAGGCAAAGTACCGGATGACAAGAAACCGTTGTTCGGACAGGGACCACCGGGCGCCCCTCCGGGTAGCGTGATGACCGAACTCGGCAAACCTCAGGGCAGCAAGTACGTTCCGCCTAGTATGCGCGACGGTGGTAATAAACGTGGGGATTCCATGCAAATGCAGCGACGCGACGACACCACGGCTATTCGTATCTCAAACCTGTCGGAGAGTACGTCCGACGCGGATTTGGAAGAGCTCGTCAAACCATTCGGCGCCATCCAGAAACTCTACCTCGCAAAAGATAAGCAAACCAATCTCTGCAAAGGATTCGCTTATGTACACTTTAAATTTCGAGCCGAGGCCGCCAAAGCGATTCAAACTCTTAACGGTTACGGGTACGATCATCTTATTCTCAATGTTGATTGGTCCAAGCCTCCGGCGCAGAACAATTAACAAGTCACGAGAGTCAGAGTGCACAGGGACATGGAATTATTTCCGAGCGTAACGTTCGAAACGTACCTCAAGAAAAATTGATCAATTTGTCATTCCAAACAATAAAGGAGATTATAACTATCGTCAATCGCGTCTTAAAACTGATCGACCGATTCCTACACATGCTTACGAAAGGATCCCACGCGTGAGCTAAATTTGATATGTATACGAAGCTCTGTCGCTTCGTCTCTGCTACTATCTCGCTATTCGGTCGTTACGAGTGTAATCCAAAGATTTTATACTCTTTCATAGGGAAGCTGGTGGTGTAATACAACGTACATATTCGATTCTTAGATCTAGTATCCACAGTAGACAAATTTAATCTGTGTAAATGATAGAAAATATATTTTTCCTCTCTTTTTCTTTCTTTTCTTCTTCGTTACTCGTTCGTACTACCCCATAGCGTTCGGAAGAATAGAAGATACACATGCCTGCCCGGATTTCAAATTCGCTAACTGTAAATAGGTAGGTACATCCATATACCTATGTATACTGATACATACTAGAGAATGAAAATCGCTTCTAGGTACGAGTACTTACATACCTAGGTATACTTAGAAACAAAGAAGACACTTAGAAGTAACTTGATCTTCTTTAACAGAAGGTATAAATGCTTTGCTGCAATACATGGAGTTTAGAAAAATACGAATAATTTGTACAAGAGAACATATGAAAATACTTATAGGGGGTATAAATATAAAAGTAGCGTGTTTTTAGAATAATAGAAAATATTTATTTATCTGGTATATAAACTATTAATATAAATGGTTTAATACAGTTTGCAACTCTCGCGGAAAAAAACTACGTGGATCTAAGCCGTTTCAGAATATTTACCACTAACTACGATTTACTACAAGCAATGAAATTCTTAGTAAGTTGTATTTTCTCGTAATAACTTTTTCTACAACGAATTAAAACCTTCAAGTTCTTTTTACATCCTAAATGTGTAAAAGCTGTAATTTACGCGGAACTAAGATTTGTTCCATACGGTGTATTTTGATAATTGTTTGTGTAATTTATTACGTAGTTGAATTTAGTTAAGCATGGTAGTTTACGTAGATAATGGTAGACATTTTTTCCGCCAGGAAATATATCCAACTGTATTAACTTATTTAGAAAAATATATCTGCGAGCTCGCAGTTTCATTTTTGTGACATTATTCTAACGATTTTTCATCAGAATGCAACTAGAATAAAAACTTTGTGGGCATAACTTTTCAATAGGAATGTACACTGTACCTATGGTATATATATTTTAAATAGAAACACACCATGCATATGCATTTTGGAAAATACGTTGCCACGGTGAGATTTTATGCGGCCAATCTGTTGGTGCCCAAGGCCACTGCCACATTTGTGTGCACCTCTCTGGATGCGGCATCATAGCTAAGTGTCGGCCGTCCATGGAGCAAATTCCCGCTATGCCCTCTGCCATAAGAAGAAGTTGCATCATAGTACGTTGTTATGCATTGAGTAATTTGAGAAATATAGAAATATAAACGTTTAAATCGTGTAATACATAAACACACCAGACTCGTGCTTATAAATGCTACATCTTGTAAAAACTAACTTCACTGTTACAAACAGTTTTTTTTTTCATAGAAACATACATACTTCATTTTATATGCTGACTTTATTTCCATAACAGCTAATCATAAAATTGTACTGTTTAAAACATTGTACTTACCCACGCTGCCATTTGGATTTAAAGGATATTCTTCCGTAGGGTTCCCCAAGTCATCTGTATATTTAATTGCCAAACAATGTCGTTCCTTCAACTTGTTAAAAATATGATTACTGCGGAAGGTAAATCTTCCTTCGCCATGAGCAACCCAAACACCAAAAATACTGCCATCCATGTCATGTAACATAATTGATGGCGAGCTCTCAATTTTTACAGTACTCCACCGACATTCAAATCGTTCAGAATTATTATGATCGAGTACAACATCTGGAATTTCTGCTTCAGCTGGAAAGTTATAAGAATGTTTTAAAAGCTAATCACATTCGTTAATACTGAATGTCGTTTCACATATCAAATTAAACATCATATTTACCACTTGTTTCATCACCAATCCATCCTAGCAAGCTCATCAATTGACATCCATTACAAACACCAAAGCTAAATGTATCTTTTCGTTTGATAAAAGCCTGCAATTGTTTTCGTAGTAATGGCTGGAATAAGAGACAAGCCGCCCATCCTTTTCCAGATCCAAGAACATCTATAAAATCCAGACACTGTTAAGTTTTCGATATCTACGTTAAGCTCTCTTATATCATATTGATCCTTATCACTTACCCGCGTAGCTGAAACCACCTGGAAAGATTACACCTCTAAATTGGTCAAGTGTAACTTCGTTATTCAAAAGATCTTGCATTGTTACATCCCAAACTTCAAAGCCTCCTTCTACCAAGGACGCAGCCATTTCGCGATCACCATTTGAACCTTCTTCACGTATCACAGCTACGCTAATTTTGGCTACATAGAAATCAGTGGTATTCAATTAAGCATATGTAAATTTCGAATAGGTTTTTCTGATTATAAAAAGCTACAGATATACGTACTTGTTATATTTCTGTCTATGATAATTGGTCTGACATCAGGATCAAACGAAAGTTTATAACGTGGCGCACTTCTTGTTCGCAGTCCTCTGTATTCTGCTGCTGCACAATCTATATTTGTTTGTAACCGTTCCAATTGATAGCTCGTTTCTTCCCAAAGTTTCATAAGGGGAAATACTGTTGAGTTCAATGTAGCTCTGTCATTCACAGATACTGATACCTGAAAGATTAATGGCATTTAATATGAATAATATGGATACGATCATTTTTATAGAATAAGAGCTATAATAATTTGACAGAATAATAATAAAATGTAATTACAAAAAATAGATAGCCTGACAATAATAAATCTATAAATACGTTTAAAATGGGATAATATGCATCTGGTTTTCACAATTTGCGATTTTCATATGGATTAAAATTGCTCATTCTGAAGGTATTAATAACAATTAAAATAAAAGTATTGATATAAATATTTCCATTTACCTTTGAATGCAATCCATAGCCTGTCGATTTTCCAATTGCATAAACGGGCGTATTATAACGTTTAAATGTTCCAAAAACATATTCCAAATCACCCGATTTTATTTCCAGTATCCATCCCAATTCTTCAGAAAACAACACGTTAATAGGAGAGTCTAATTTGTGGGTAATATTAACTTCTATTCCAGAAATTCCAGCAAAGCTCATTTCTAACAAGCATGTAAGTAATCCTCCATCGCTTATATCGTGTCCCGCTAGTATTTTTCCATCTGTTGTAATGAGATTAAGAGTAATTAAAGTATTGAATTTCTTAATAGTAGCTTAGTATAATATATCTAATTAATAGAATCATATACTTAAATAGTTACCTTTTATCAAATTTTGTATAGCATTAAATGCGTTTATCATGATTGACGTATTTTCCACGTCTGGAGTATCGTTACCAAGTTGTTTGTATACTTGTGCCAAAGCTGTACCGCCAATGCGACTCTTTCCATTTGATAAGTCGACAAACAGCAGAGTTCCTTCATTGCCTATTGAAGGACTCTTTAAATCTGGTGTGATAACCTGAGATGAATAAGCAATAAAAATTAAATGAACGAAGCTGGAATATTGAGTTTTGTCAAATGCTATATCTTTTGTAGTACAATTATTCTTATTAATGGTTAAAACTTGATTGAATTTAAACTTTCTAGAAAAATAAGAGAGAGAGAGAGTGTAACAATTTTTTTACATTCTTCATTTTTCGTGATCGATGAAGATTTCATCTTGCACGATAATATGGAATATCAATAAGCATACTAACTTGTCGTACATCAGGACACGGAGCATAGCAAGATATCACAAGTGTTCCTGGCGCTTTGACTACATCCTTACCAATACGTGCTGCCATACTAAGAGAATCCTTTCCACCATCAATAGCTATGCCGAATGCTTTCATGACAGAACACATTGCTTCGCATGCCTCATATAACGCTGCTCCTTCTCCTGCTAATTTTGCTGCCCACATCCAGTTACCGCTGCACTTTACATCCTACATTATAAATACAAAAGATTAAATCAATTTTTCGATAATGACTTATGCTCATAATAATTTTAATGTTAAACAGACTTTTTAGGCACAACATACTTTTAAATCGGAGATTCGCGCAAATACGAGATTCGTCAAAGATTCAGCGACCGTCATTCGTGCACCGGCAGCTGCGTTTACAAGCCCTTTTATTGGTTGTTCGCCAATAGATGTTGCGATTCCAACCTGGATATAACAAATTTAATGGATGAATCATTGATATTACTATAAACTAAAAGTACATGCACATAACATTGATATGATGTCAGCTTACAGTTGAAAAATGAGATATTGCTGTAACAGCTACATCAGCAAGAGGCGTATGAAGTGGACCCACACATTGCTGTTGCGCAATAAGACCCGTTACACAGCGGTCAACTTTATTAGTTAAGTAACGTTTACTCGCAACTGAAGGTAACCGTAGAACGTTATCTAGCGCAGCCTCCACTGACAAGTTAGCTGGTAAATGTATTGGAACCAAATGAGTTGGTTCTTTTTTGAGATTAAAAGTCTGTAATTAAATTGGAACGTATTAAATGCATAGGATATTGCATATAATAAATATTTGATTGCATACTGAATCGAAAACGCGACTAAAGTAATGCTATAGTTATTTCGAAAGTGATTAATAATGCGAGTTAATCTCTAATCTCTTAAGCGAATGGAAGATATATCGCGCTCACCTTTTTAGGCATATTTCCTAGTACAAGTTCGAGTCCTAAATCGACAGGGTTTCTGATGTCTGATTTTTGATTGCCATCTAAATACTTTGATACATTGCAATCACTTTCTTCGGAGAGAACTATTTTTCCTGTTCCAGTCACGGTTCCGACAAAGTTAATAGGGCATCTTTCGCGTGCTGCAATCTTTTTCAGGAGGGTACGGTCTTCTGGTCTGCAGAGAATTGCATTGTTTTCTTGGTATTCAGCACCCCACAATTCTAAAGTGCTGATGCTCGGATCGCCTAGTTCGAATTTTTTAGTGAAGATAACCGCACCGGCGGGTTCCACTAATTCTTTGAGTACATTGCCTAAATAATAATAATAGAATGTAGCGCATATCTTAGATTCGTTGAAAGAATATTACTTAGAACGTTTACGTTCTTGTACAAAAAGCATTCACAAAAAATGTTATATATTCAATATATCACCGTTTCCACCAGCTCCTTGATCATGAATACTCAATATAGGATTATTCTCTTTCATTTCCATACATGCACGAACTACTCGATTTAACTTCTGTTCCATTTCAGCATCACCTCTTTGCACAGCGCCAAAGTCTAACTCTGACTTATTGTCACCTTGAACCTAAGTAAATAAAATTGAGTAAATTTTGATTAGAAATATCACGTCTTTTGTGAAATATACAGTAGTAAAATATATTATATGCTTTTAGAGTTGGCCGTGTGCAATTTTGGCGTTTGAAAAAACTCTAAAATTATCAGGATTACTGTACAGACGTCTTAAAAGCTAACTTATCTTATTTTATATTATAAATTAACTCATATTACATTCACGTGCCTCGACAGAACTTGCTGAGCCACCACCAACCCCAATTCTGTATACGGGTCCACCAATTTTAATAACGTCCATTCCTGGAAGAAGTTAAATAAATGTTGTTGATGTAACAATTGAATCGGTGTTTTCAAAAACCACATAAGTCAAATGGACATACATTTGACTTATGTGGTTTTTGAAAACACCGATTCAATTAAGAGATCGATAGGTTTAAGCTATAAACCCCTATGAAATAGTCAATAATTTTAATAACCTTTCTCTGCTGGCAATTTATTTGTCATGTTAGCCTCCATAGATCCTAATCCGCCACTGAACATAATAGGCTTAATCCATTCGCGACGCTCGCCTATGGAATCTGTCATTCCAAATGTTCGAGCAAACCCACATATAATAGGTTCTCCAAATTTATTGCCATAATCTGAAGCCCCATTACTTGCTTCGACTAAGACTTCAAGTGGCGGTGCAAAGTTTTTTGGATAGGACATATCTTTGTTTTCCCATGGTAGATCGTATTCTTGGAATAAATAATCAATTATAATTACTATTATTAATGCTCAATTTATTAATGGAAATAATCTTCTTTTACGTACCTGGAATTAAAAGGTTACCAACCGAATAACCCGCTGTACCAGCAATATAATAACCACCTCGTCCAACAGCTTGAATATCTCTTAATCTTCCACCAGTCCCCGTCGTGGCACCGCTATGAATTGTGATATTGCCAATTGTAGGTTTAATTATTGAAACTAAGTCTACACTCAACTCTCTGTTTAGTTCACCTCTGAACGTGAACAACACTTAATGTAGCCTATCACCTTATTCTCAAAGTACTTCTCCAGACTTCCCTTCATTTCCCCTAACTTTCCTTGAGATGAATTGGGAAGATGAATGGGCAGGTGGTAAATTATTAAGAGAATTGACTACTACATGTACTCTATTGAAGTTTCATATTACCTAAACGGTGCAACTCCAGTTGGAAAATTATGCGTCTCTGCGGTAAATATGAGATGTTGAGAAGAATCCTCGAGTAGAAATGGGCTAGATGAATGAGTTTTGTTAGGTCGAAGCGTTTTCACTTCGTAACCCTTGATAGCGCTACTATTATCGCTGAATTTAATGACGTTATTTGCGTTTGATGAATTTTGAGTATCAACGATCATGTCAATTAAGGACTTCTCCTTTTGCTGTCCGTTAATAACCATATTTCCTTTAAAGAACCAATGACGACTGTGTTCGCTATTTGATTGTGCTAAATCGAAACACTCGACACTAGTCGGGTTGCGCTTTAATTTGCTACCAAACAAATCGGTATAATAATCCAAATCCCAGGTATCAAATGCTAAGCCTGAAGGAGAAACGAAAATGGTTAAGAAAGGCAAAGCTACGTTTGAAGTATTATACATAGCGTTTGCGGATTCGCCGTTTATGGAAAATGTACGTAAATGAAAAAGCCGACCGATATGCGAATTCCCCATTGAAGGCGTCTGTATAATACAGTCCTATTCTTCACGAAATTCTTTATGAGTTCTGAGTGTGCGATAAGGACTGTCTCAATAGGGAAACGGTATTAAGGTCAGCGTCCCCATTCACGCTGGCACATTTCCTATAGACGGTGAGGTGAGAAAACTCTGCATAATTAATCTTATGTACACTGCAAATTAAGAAGAAAACGTAGAATCTATAAGACTCACCCAGCTGCTCATTCACATCTTCTAAAGCTTTTCTTCCATGGTTCAAGATATCAACTTCAAACCATTTTTCTGGTCTAAACCCATGGTCAAAACTTTCTATTGGATTCACGTATCTGCACTGTGTCATTCTATCATGTAGTAAATCTATTATCTAAAAAAATAAATACATATAAATAGCGTTCTGTGTGCAGAATTGGAGCAGATTTATATTTCTCCCTCTTCTATTAAGTTGTGAGTCAAATACTAAATCATTATACGTACTAAATTCTCTGTCTTCTTATCTATACCTTCGTTGTATTTCAAAAGGTATCTTATAGAAACTTCAACTCTTTTCACCTTATCCAAATGAATAGATTTACAAATGGAAACAGCATTGCTAGAGAACGCCGTTGAGAAATTTAGCCTGGTGAAAAAAACAATACATTTACATCCATACCTTTTTGTAATTGCAAAATACTTATGCCTAGCAAAATATTGATAAACAGAGATTAATATTTGGTATTTTATTACCTTGGACCAATTTCGATGAGTAAAGCATCTCTTTGATTGATGCCAAATATACTGCAATCCTTTAATTTTTGTGGCTTGAATGATGAAGCCAAAATCCATCTTAATGCACGTACTTCCTGACTGACAAGAGCTGTAGAGACTTCGACGTAATAGCAAAGTTCAGTCTCCAAATCAGTTATGGAATGTGATACTTGTTTCAAGCTATTGAACTTCTGCTTTTGCTGGCTTAAATGAAGCCCGGGAGACTTGTAGAATGTTAATATCATGGTGGCTCACTGAACACTTAAATAAACAATGGTTGATGAAGTATTATTAATATTATAAGAGGGTTGAAATGAAAATACTTATAATTGTAAATGATATATCTAGAATACGTATGCCTATACTGTATTCATAACCAGTGAACGCAGTGCACTGTCTAACAAAATGATATTACGTTACTTTGTCAAATATTACTGCAATCTATAGCTCCCCAATGAAGTGCTATAATGAAAAGGTCATCAAATGTTATCGACAGATAACAGCTTACGATACATACTTACAAAAGAAAACTATCCTAGCTTTTCATACGTCACATAATTGACAAATATTTAGTATACACATAGATAAGGTTAAGAGAGCAATTTTGATCTTTCACAATCGTCTTTTAAAAGTCTCATGATTATTGTTTTATTTAACTCTTTCTACTGATTCTATTTGACGAGGAGACCCACGGGGGTGCTCATGCAAAAAATCTCGCAATTTTGCTATGGTAGGTTTGATCGCGGACATATGGGGGCCTTTCTCGAACCTTACCTCGCCAACCTAGTAGTCTAGGCAGTATGCATTATCTTATTTCCATTAGCTTCTTTCCAGCACCTCCTAGGTAAACGGTTCTACTTATGTTGATCAACGAAAATGATTCAATTTCATTGAACAGTGCTTTGAGAAAGAAATTTTTGAAAATCGCGTCGCGCGCGCGTTCCAAGTGTCTGAGATTAGCGTATACATATCACCAATGATAGCGCAACGGTCTCGATCTCGCGTTGGGTTTTTTCTCTTTTTTCTTTATTAACCCTTTTTTTCATTTGATTGCAACCACTTGTTATAGAAGATAGTTTACATTACCGAATAAAATAGTAGTTTCAATGTTTTTCATAGTTTTACATTATTTTCTTCCTTATTGAGGTGAACCAATATTATTTGTAAGAATAGTTGGAAACATAGCTACATTTTTTTTACTCTTACATTTCGTCATTGGAATTTTTGGCTGCCGAAGATTTTGTTCATGATTTTGGATGATAATTGTCGAAAAAACATTTGAAGTACACTGTATTTTGACACCATGAGCATTTATTTTGACGAATGGGACTTTGCCACACGCACATTTACACTTTAAAAGCGTTATGGGAAAACAAATTTCATTGTTTCATTCAGTGTTTCAAATGTTTTTTCGACAATTATTATCATAAAAAATCATGAGTAAAATCTTCGGCAGCCAAAAATTCCCATTAAGAAATGTAAGAGCACAAAAAATGTAACGATATGTTTCCAACTGTTCTTACAAATACTATTCTGCCCTGATAAGACAAGAAGTCGTATCAGCAAAAATATCGATTTTTGCTTTTTTGACTGCAACTTGCAGAAACAAAATTTTAACTTTAAAAATGCAATGATTCTTACGGAAAACCTTCTGAAATAGTTTCTTTCGATTATTATTCAGTTTGGCACCTTGGAATTTATTTTTCCGACTGACAAATTATTAATTCCGAATTTTATAAATTAATTAGATTTATTGAATAAACTTGGCAACCACGCTTTTTTGGAATAAGTGATTGGTATTGGTCCAGTCGGTAAAATCGGAACGTTATCATCGAAACTTGCGCGGGTTTTCGTTAAAGAACGCGGACTGTTCAAAGGACTCTCGAATTCAAAACTCTTGTATTAGGAACTCTCGCTATTAGCATATCTCTTTCTTTCTGCGTATACTCTTGTAGAACGAAGGTCACTCGAGGGATGAGATGGGGTATGTTAAGGCCAAGCAGAGGCTGGAATTTATGGCTGCCATTTTACGATCGAAACAAACGCGAGGGAAATCGTTTTGCGAATGGAAATATTTTATTAACTTTGAAAATTACGTTTTATTTCAAAAAAATACAATTACTCCGAAAAATTCCATTTTGTAAACAAACGTACACCCGTGCTCACGGATTCTGTCGCTGGTGACTTTTCAAAATGTCATATTTAAACATACCAAAAGATGAATAATTATTATGCTTTCATTAACCAGGGCAAGCGTCACTGTAGCTAATGAAAGTATGAGATTTAATCGTTCATTAGTTGATACGTTTAAAAATTGCATTTTTAAAAATCACCAGCGACAGAATTCGTGGCCCCGTGCAGCCCCCTACAACTTAAGGGCCTTCTAAACGGGCAATATTTTACTGCAATATGTGGCTGCAACACAGTGGTCGGCAACATTGCCAGCAATACCAGCCAGACTATGCAATTTAGGATAATATTTTTAGTATGTCCCGGCCATATAGCCACACATTTTTGGTATCGTCGCCCGTACGAGCTAAACGTTTAGCCGCGCCTTTAAACATGGGCCATACTGTTGCAAAAAATATTGCCGAGCCGGTATACTGCATTTAAATATTTTCATGATGGCTGGGCTATAGTTGCCAATATTGCAGCCACATATTGCAGTCAAAATATTGCCCATTGAGACGCCCCTTTAGATATCTTTGACCACGCTTTGATGCCAGTCATACTAATCCGCTACGTGGCGCCCTACACGCTGGCCCTGTCATAACACTTTGCTATGAGGATACGTTCCTTGAAATACCTTTAGTGGTATAAATAGATGTTCCATTTGAGATTAACTCAAAGTAAAATATGTTATGCATAATTAATACATCTTTCATTATAGTAGTACCCCTTCTTGTATAATTCTACTATTTTGATAACATGACAATTCGATTTTATTTTATGGCATTTGTCCAAGAAATTCATATGTTGATACATCTTCAAATTGTTGATTTTGTGGATTATTAGGTGCCATCGGTCTTGTTGACATTTGTCCCCTTGGACCAACCATTTGCGGTTGCATTCCAAGAATTTGCTGCCTATACTGTGGTTGTTGCTGTTAAATAATAAAGGAAATCATCATTCGGTCCTACTAAAAATATAATGAAATTATGGGTTAAATTTATATACCTATAGGTATATAAGTAAACAAATAAATGAGACTGATACCTGTTGAAGAAGATGTCTAAGACCAAGATTGTTTGCTATACCAGGGCGCATCATTCGTTGCGCATTAGGTTGTTGCCCAGCCATAGCAGCTACAGGATTGAGGCTCCTCTCTGCTTGCTGGGCCTAAAAATATGCATTTTTGACAATATGTACCGTATCATTATAATAGTTGAATTTTAACTGAGAGAAAAATATTTTATTAGGAATCAGTTCGACAAAGAGCATGGCTATACATATACCTATACACAAAAAATAGCTTTAACTTACTTCAAGCTGTTGTTTGTATTGCCGTTCTTGTTGTTGGGCCACTTCTAGATTTTGTTGAATCTGTAAATAAGTCGTCTAATGTATATACGTATATCATCGAAATTAAATTATTAATGTTCCTTTTTCTATGATAAGGTAGAGTGGTAGTAACATTGTTGGCTCATACATTTACTTCAAGTTGAGATTTGTATTGTGCTTCCTGTTGTTGTGCAGCTTCTAAAGTCTGACGTAGATGCTGTATTTTCAACAAATTTTGCTGTCTAGCCGTTTCTATGTCATCAAACTGTGGTCGCTGTTGTCCCATCATGCCAGCTGGACCAGAACCCACTTGTTGTAGACCTGATATACCGCCACTCTATAATTTAATTCCATGAAAAACTAGCGACATAATATACAAATGCAATACCTATACATAAGATTTTTCCAAATTACTACATATAGTATGATAAACGAGCGACATTCTAAGTAGGTATGTTAAAAGAGCAGAAACGTATTTATAACGAGACAAATGTATAAGTTAATAATGCATTTTACCGGCATATTTATTTGTCCTTGTGGGCCAGATGATGTGGCTAGGGTTCGTTGCGGGCCATTCGTAGAAACAACGTTTTGCGTAATTTGACCACCACCCATTGCCATTGTATTCGTTTGAGACATTAGAATTCCACCTTGAGATATACCACTAGTAGGCATAGAACCTGATATGTTGCTACCGGCTACCGTCCCTGCCTATAATGTAAACACAGTATATTTGTATGTTGATTCTTTAACTGATATCTTATAGTTTTAGTATAAAAATGCACATTCTCTTGAACTGTATTCTTACTTGTCCTTGTCTCATTAAAGCTTGGGTAGTTTTTTGATGTTGAATTACTTTACGGAGGCGATCTACAAATGCTGTTTGATCATTTGGTATGAATCCCAAATACGCCCTCTTCTCGGCAGTATACAATAGTATGAGAACTTTGATGTCGCAGGGAGCTGGAGATGGTACGGATGTGAAATGTACGCAACCAGCCTGT
Organism: Xiphydria camelus; assembly: GCA_963678675.1. NCBI lineage: Eukaryota > Metazoa > Arthropoda > Insecta > Hymenoptera > Xiphydriidae > Xiphydria > Xiphydria camelus. The sequence goes on from OY783192.1 coordinate 3,620,331, forward strand.
AAAGAGTAAAATATTATCGTACGTCGCGCGCCTGAAAGTTAGAAATCATTGAGTTTTGAATAAGGGAAGTCCTTTTAAATGAATTATACATACAAATCCAGAACTCATCACTTTTGTGAGAGAATCAAGTGCCTCGCATGGTGTGGGATGAAACAAAACAGATTTTGAATTCTTCAAGTAAGCTCCGCCAATATTGCCTATAAGTTGTTTCGGCATTAATTGCATTATTAGCTTTTGAGGCCACGACTCAGCTTTTCTGGAACAATACAGTATTATTTACAGTAATGTGCGAATAATTCGATATCACAACTAATTCTAGTGTCAAATTTTGAACAGATCCACTTACAATTCCGGTTCGCCGTCTTTTGCATTAGCCGAAACTTGACAGGGGACATGTCTCGTTTGTTTCTGCGTATCCGATGGATTTTTGGCTTTCTCGATCCATTCTAAAATACCTTGCCAAATAGTTTGACGCTCTCTTGTTGTTGGCATTTGTTGACCTGACCCAGGTCCACCAGCCACAGTGCCCTGCTGCAGGTGCATTATGATAATACAGTAGAACAAACTAATAAAATTTGTAATAGCGTATATACCGAGTAATTTTGAGGAAATACATTTACCTGACCCTGCGCATGAGTAACTTGTGGAGATACGGAAGATACCGAAGCTGATGCTTGTGATGCTGTTACAGTTTGCGGTACTTGTGTCGGGACAGATTGGCTTACTCCGGATATAGTATGTTGAGGCCCTGCTTGACTTTGAGGCGGTTGACCCGACATACCTATTGAGGCTTGTTGTTGCGCGTTCTGCTGTTGATGTTGCAACTGCATGGTTAATCGTAATTGTTGTTGTTGAGATAATTGTTGTTGTTGCTGTTGCGTATTGGGAGCCATTACATTCGTACTACCTACAAAGTTAAAAGTCGAATTAATTTGCAGCTCGAGAAGTTACTTCTACTTGTAATTGATAATAAATCATATTATTATCAATTTGTTGTTCAAACGATACTGGTTAACTTTATTGGCCGCTTATGATTTGAAGATTATAAAAAATTGATTATATTTGTGTACACAGTACCATCCATCCTTTGTCCGAAAGACTGAACATTGAGCCCCAAAGATGAAGGAGGCTGAGTTAATTGAGCTATGAGTGCACTGCCCTGTGCGTTTGATGGAGCAGTAGCTCCCGGAGCAATGAAAGGAGGTCGCATCCACCTTGGATGCGGTGCTCTTGTTACTACTCCTGCGGGATGGTAATTTGGTGGAGCAGTGATTTGCGAATTGAATGTAGGCCGTCCAGCAGCCATAGGTGCTGCCATGGGTGGCGCTACTGATTGATGTACGGAAGTAATATTCTGGGGTGTCTGATTTCTAAATGCAGGGCCTTGCGTTTGAGCAGGTTGACTGATATTAGGTGGTGCTTGATTAGTGTTGGGACTGTCATTGCTTTGTAGAGGACTAAGTGGAATCTGAGCCGTGCTGTTAGTTGATGTATGACCAGCACCTCCTATAGTAGGACTAACTGGTCTTTCTTTTAGATTGTAATTGCGTAACAGTACCAAATGTCGAGGGTCTTTTGCATAATTCTTTGTTTGCGATGATTGTAAATCACCACCAGCTTTTTCAAATAACTTAAACAGCGCTGGAATCTTTCTTGGTGATAATACAGAAAGATTAATGTTCCTCTAAAATAAAAAAGGATATAATTAAATGAAGATAAGATTTCAGATTATACTTGCATTTTCAATGAACATATAATTTAAACTTATGTATTTGCAATTTTGAATAATTCCAATATTCGCTAAAATAATTCTACATAAGTCTCTGCACAATTACTTCTCTAGAACGTACTTTCAAAGTCAATCAATTGACGACTAATTTTGACATGGATGGTTTATTGCTTACCTCTTGAAAGAGAGTAGCTAGCTGTTCTACCGCATGCCCAGCAAATTTATAAGATTCTTGTACGACTGTTTGATATGGTGGAGAGTTGCAAACTAATATACAATGTTTTTGAGATGCAGTATTAGGCTCTCTTCGTAGCTGTAAATCTTCAAAACACTGCAATCCTGTTGCAAGACCTTCGCCTATGTTAGCATGGGATTCACCTTTACCGCCAACCATTCTACAAGTTCATAACAATGCAATGAAATCTAACTGACACATTTCTCGATAGAATATGATGAAATATTCACATTCTATAGAATTTAAATTAATTGAATATGAATTTGAGACAATAAGAGAAATTATAGGTATGTATGACTTGTAAGTCCAGCTAAAATATAATACATAAAGACAAACTTCTCATACTTACTCCAATTTTTCCAAAGTAAGTAATAGTTTATGTGGATTTGAGAAAGGACCAAATGTTCCTGTACAAGGGGCTGGTAAGCAGTCAGCAGCATGGTAAACAACCACTCCATACAATGTTGTGCTATTCTGTTTTATTAAAAAGTAAAATATACATGTTAATCACATTAAGTTTATTAATGAAATACTTTTTCATCTACAACATTTTTAAGACATTGAATTAAATGAATACATTGATTAAGTGATTATAATAAAATACTATACAATAAAGCATTTTATAGTACAAATTGATCAACAAATCCTTACCTCGGAAACATATTCTCGATCTTCTATACCACCTTGACTAAAATATCTGTAACATAAGTTCCTTGCTAAGTATTTAGATTATAAAATAGAGCACGAATAGTTAGATTTAAAATTAAATTTACTGCTTACTCTAAAGTTGGTACGAGGTAGTTTGTCTTAAGATCATTAAGGTAGGCACCGTTGACAGCGGTGCCTTCAATCACAAATATTACATCGGCTTGCATCCCATGTTCTGTTGGCCCAGCTACCATTTTATTTATACTCACTATAGATTATATCTAATTGAATAAATAATCATTCTTCATAAACTACGTATTTTCAACAACAGAGAGGATATATTTTATATCAAAGTTAAAAATATTTATGACAGTTGATAATTACTCTTAAGTTAGATTTAGACTTACCTCCTTCGTAACGCTTCTAAATTGAATCATAATTGCAGTATATCATGACCGCAGGTTGATAGGTATGTATGTGGTTGTGCGATTAAGTTTCAATAATTATTTATTTAGTATAAACGTGAAACGTAAAGTATGTATAGGATTTGAAGGTTACATACATTACAGGTTGACTGCGTTGTTACGTTCCGATTAGAAATACTAATCAGACGAACCAATCAAAACACTTCATCAGGTTTTCATTTAACTCGAGTTTAAGCTGGAGTTAATATACCGAGGTTTATATAAACTTGATCATTGGCTTGGAATCGGCCCCTAATGAGAATATTTGATTTCTTTTTATAACAGATACAACCGGCTAACCTACGTTATATAATTGCATTCTTTCCTACTATTAAACCATCTAAGTAGATAATGTTTAAAAACATGCGCGGGAAGGTAATTATTCTGAAGCAGGTAGGTAGATAATACAGGTGCACCGGAACGTTTCTGTAGTTTATGATTTTGGTCGCAGCGACGCTGGTGTACCTACTCTCCTAAATTATAAACTTGATACGTGGTCTAGCGAAATATAGTTAATTTCCCAGTCTGTGCCTGTGTGGTGTTTGTATAATAGGTTACACTATGCTCCAAAATGACATTTGTAGCTTGTAGATATTATTTATTTAAAACCAAATAATTTTGCTTAGTTAGCTCAGCCCGTTAATAAATGCTCTCACTGCCTATAAAGTTGTGTATTATTTATTGATTGATGTGAGGTTATGATAGGAAAATTGACTTGGCTCACATCCTGTGTCCAATGTTTACCATTATACCATTTTTTAGGCATTGTCAAGGTAAATATATCGTTATTCATATAAATTTAAGTATCTGTTACGACGTTTTGTTTCTAGCCCCGATTTCACACAAATTTTACATAACCTCCTTTCAATGTGCTTTCATGTTTTGACATTTCTGTACATAAACTGCTAACACTATCTTATAACTATTACCCCGTATATAATATATTTAATATTTCCAGTTTTTACGCCTAACCGCATGTGCTTTTAGTTTGTTTTCGTACGTTAATTTTCATCTATTCTTATTTATTGCGTTTATTACATTTTTCACAGATGAGATAAGGTACATATTGGCCTCATCTACATGCCAATTTTAAAACTATTATAAAGAAAACATCATTGTAATTTTTATTAGTAAACTTGTTCATAACACCAATTTCATGTATCTTAAGTGATTAGTTGCCATAATACTTTTCATTTTTATTTATGGCCTTTTAAAAAGAAAAATTATATATTCATAATTGAAGTAGAATATATCGGAGAAATAGTGGAAGTAAAGATGAAATTTTATTTTCTACACCTGAAGCTAATTATTTTATTCATGATAGAAGCACATTTCTGTTTATATCTTTATGAAAGTATATCTTGACTGTAACTGTATAACCAAACGTTTTTTTCGAAATAATTCTTTTGTAACTATCTTCAAGAGACCTTTTCCTTAAAAAGTTTATGTCAATATTGAGTAACATGTTATGCCAAAGCAGATTGAGTTTACATTTTCTAATTGTCATAAATTTGTGTGTTCTTGAAAATTTGTTATTACCTTGCTATTATTGACCTATAATATATTCAAAAAAATGTAAATTTGTTTTTACTTTTGTTATCAATGCTTTCTATAGAGATTTCTTTTTGAGCTTGTGTTTCAGTGTGTTAATAAATAATTACAACAAATCGCTTTAGTGTGACATTTTTGGAGTAAAGTGAATTTTGTTATTAATGAAGCTATTTATTTTATTATTATTATTAAATTCGACGCGAGGATAATGTCTGAAAAGAAAGTTCACTCTCAAAGAGAGAGATATAAGCTGCAATGCTTAACATATTTCCTAAAGATTCCCGTGACCATGTGTCTGATTTATAACCTTTGTATTTCAGAATGTGAGGGATTCTTACTGCATGAGATGTGACATTACGTGGTACTAATAATTAAGAGGTAAAATGATCGGCACAGCCGCCAGTTTGGAGGATGCTTGTCGGCAAGCTCAGGTAAGGAATAATTTGTTTTACATACCATTTTAATACATTGCATAATCAAATGTTTATTCTTTTATTGTACTAGGATATAATTAATCAGGTGCCTGGCTGCTGGAGAGATGCTCACAATCAAGGGTTCATGGGTGTAGCAGTAACTCGTCCATCACCTTCACACAGGAAGGAGCAGAGCCATTCTAAGCACAGTATCCAATCTAAACTTACTAGACTTTACATTGAAGAACTTACAAAAGTTCCACATGCAACCCCTGACTCAGTCTTGGTGAGAATTGAGCAGTAAAATGTGATATAATATCGCATGCGTAATTTTTAAAATATCGTTAATCCTTTTCATATATTATACTTCTAAATAGAATAATCTTGAAAATGAATGCGACCTATTGGGGCGGCTGGTGCAAAGAGAAGGATTGCATACATTGATCGTTAATCTTTACGCTGGTAACAAAGGATACTCATTAGGTGTAAGAAGCAGGTAAATGAATGGATGGATGAAATGTTATTTGTAATGCAACTTGTATTCCACATGACAGTTCATTCTAATTAAACCTGCTTAAATACTGAATTCTGAAGAAATAAAGTCGGTCTGTCTTTATCAATATTTCAGTTTAATTTTTTCATAAGACAAGGAAAAGCTGAAAGACATGCATTACTCATTTTACAATATCTCTAATTCATTCGTTTCCGTTTTCTTGGTAGTGATAAAGCAAACCAATTTGACAAAAGCGGTTTATTATCCGAAACTCAGCTGATGGGTTATGAGCAAGGTGAACTTCTCTCCTGCATCGACAATGGTCAACTACCTGCGATGCTGGCAGAACAATTGGAAACCAATTATTCTCATTTATTTTACGACGGTTGTATCATAGCTGAGGTTCGAGATTATCGCAAGGCCTTTCCTCATAACAAAGCTGAAGTGCATCATGTTCTTCTTAAGCCAACGACACAGGTAAGGGAGACATTAAATCATCTGTGATTGTTTCATATGAAATAAGGTCAATCGAAAATGAACACAGTTGGAATCTTTTAATTCTATTTCAACTACTCTTTATAGACACTTTTTACTAAATATCGTGACATTAAGATTCTAGGTATATTTAAATAAGTTAGGGGAATATTATAAGTAAAGGAATAAAACTCATGTTTTTTATAGTGTGTTGTATAGGCATCGATTTTTGAATGCGACAGAAATGTGTGTTTTAACAGAATGCTGAATTCATTCAGTTTCGATAAGAGAAATCTGATTTTACATTTTAACCTACTTTCAGAACAGTTGATACGAGTCCTAATGAAATGTTATTTTCGTGAATCTAATTGACAGCATCAGTGTTATGACATTTTACGTAAACCTCGAATTGAGTTAATAGTTTTAGCAGGCGATACTTGCTTGCAATTGGTAATTAAAAAAATGATTAGAGCGTACTCTCGGATGTGTCGACCCTTACGAGTGACGGAGACTGGAGTCACGAGGAACGATTGGTGTTAGAGTCTCACCTAGTTGCAGCTACTCAAGGCCCACTCTGCTTGGACCCCAATCCTATTCCTAGTCTGGCAACTACACGTCTGCGACAGTCAAAATCCTTGCTTACTGACCATCAGCTTATGCGCCAAGCCAAAAAGTTTTCTCAGGTATGACCATTATTTGTCTTCAATCTTTTGCAATGACCTATTTCTCGTACATAGCTGATCTTGTTTATAGCATTCTAGCGCAAAATTAAAATGCTACCAATTATGAAATGATATTGTCAGAACAATAATGTAATATTTTATTTAATACGAAAGCTGTTAAATATATTCACCTAATATTTTGAAATATTTGACTTTGCCCTAAAATGAAAGCGTTATAAAAAAAAAATTACGTTGTTACAGGTCACTGTAAATCGTAAGAGGAAATTGGAGCAGTTGGCGCAACCTGAAGGACTGACAATACAGGACTTAATGCAGAAATTGCGAGTGAAGAGAGGTGTTTCAGCAACCACTGCCTGTCCACCACCTTCCCTTGCAAACCCTCCTTTACTTCCACCGAGTACCCCGATTGATGTTTTAAGGTTAACAGAGTTTTGCTTCATTCACCATTTGGCCCTTTACTGGGAAAGCCATTAATTCAATATAAAATATTATAATAAACTTTGTAACGTTACGCGTTTCATTCAGATATGCAAAAGCTTACGAGCGGCCACGGGAAACGAAAGACTGTTTGCCGCAACTTATAGAAGAGTATATTCTAGAGACTGAAAGGGGCCAAGGCCGTGTATACCATATAAAGCTTTCAATACTGCAAAGACCTTCCAATTCTGAGTACCTGGGAGAGCTTTATGTGGACAGAGATCATCGAGAGGGAGAGAAAAATGGGTCTGCGTGCAGGTGTGTTTTATTATTTAAAAAATGATCAATTCGACATATTTTAATCTGGGCTGGGTTTATTCAAAGCAATTTACATTTTTAATAAATGCGGTAAATTGATATGTTTTATTATAGATTCACATTGGGTACTAGAGTTCAAGCTAATCATTATATTCAACAATTTACGGAAATCTTTACCGAGGAGGGTAGAAAAAATGTCAGAATAAAGCATGTAGTACCAGGGCAAGCCCCTCGTGTGACGTGCACTCCTGGAATGCAACGAGCCCACCAGCAGGTTCGTTTGAAATTATTTTCAATTTCCAGAATGCCTTTCTTTTTTCATTTTATATTTGCGAAGATAAAGCACCTATATAAAACTGAATCATCAAACTTTAATTTTTTTAGTATGCGATCCTATTTTTCTAAAAATCCATCTAACTCCCTTTTCTATCTTGATAATCTGATATAGTATACAGGGTGTCCCGGAAAATGTGGGAAATCTCCCGGATTCAAATAGAGTATGAAAAAATAAGATGACAAGTTCCTATACATTTTTTTCCTACAGGCCCTCCCTACCAAGATATTTGTCCCTGAAGGACGCCGCTGGAAATCTGTTTTTCTTGAATAACTTTCAAAAAGTACTTAATAGAATTTTATAAAATTTGAACATGTGTGTGTTAGGTACTACTAAGGACCGCTTGAAATAATGTCCTTGATTCATTATTAGTTTGTTTAATTTGCCAGTGGCAGACTAAGTTTTACAACTTAATACCTAAATTTTTAACACCTTGTGTGGTAAAGACTTAAAACAATAAAAATCAGGTAGCTTGAACCTTACACTAAAAAAAAAGCTACTCTTTTATTGTCGATAAAGTGGATCGTTTTCGAGAAAAATAATAATAAACGATAAGACCATCGTTTCTCATCGTACATTTACCGTATTTTTGTATTTTCGTAGGGAGGGCCTGTAGGGAAAAAATTTATAGGAACTTGTCATCTTATTTTTTCCTGCTCTATCTGAATCCGAGAGATTTCCAACATTTTCCGGGACACCCTGTATAGTGCCTTTTGAGAACTACATTTGCGTGTATTATATTTTTAGGCACAACAAGCACAGGCGGCACAACTAGTTGCTCAACAATTGCAGCAAGCCCAATCGCAACATGTGGCACAGCAGGTACATTTACATGGCGTATACATTGTCTTTTTGATTTTCTGGCTTCAATAATAATTTTCCGCCAAAGAAATTAAAGTAGGTAACATTACTACTATGACCCAACCACATCAATGTTTCAGATTCTTTCGAGAGCTCAAGGCCAGTTGAACACATTGGCAGGCCAAGTAGCTTCCATAAAAGCTGTGCCAGAGACCACGGCCACGGTACAAACTGGTTTAACATGTTTGGATACTGCAGTTATAGCTCCAGGTGTGCCTCAAGGTGAAGCTGCCAATTCGAGTCCAGGTCAACCGCTTACTAACGGCGGGCCTCATGCCGTTAGCACGGTACAATTAGATGCACCAACAATGGCAGTAAACGATTCTAATTCGTGCAACGGATCGGGAATATTAGTTTTTCAACAGAAGCCTACGACATCAGTCAGTAATACCTCGGTGGCGGCTAATGTACCTGTTTTGGTGAGAAACTATTAAACAACTAAAAATATATCAATTTACAATCTCTATTGTTATGCTGAAAAGAAAAACAATATTGTAAATGATTCGAACTTTTACGGTACCATTGTGTATCTTAGAGTTCAGAAGTTATAAAAGAATCACAACTTATCAATTATGTTATTACAGCAAGCTCAATTACAAGCAGGAGCACAAAGCAGTTTGGGCGAGACATCTAATTCGACTCAGGGCGAGACATCGTTTAAAAAACATTCTACGAATCCGGCAATAAATGCTCTCGTTACTTCTCTAATGAATTCTGCTCAACAGTTTCAGCAACAAGCTGCAGGTATATATTTATCTATTTATAGTATCTTTAATATTATAAGGTTCTACATCGATCGCGTTTGTAGCAGAAGTAGTTTTGCAAAGTAAACTTCATTATGAAATGAAGTCATTTTCGATTTTCAAAATATTATTATAAAGGGTTAATTTATATCTTGTATCTCTTGAAATAGTTGTGTTTTTTATTTACAGCTAATGCAGCAGCTGCAGCAATGAATAGCACTGTACAGACTTCAACTAAATCGAGCAATGCTGCCATTCTTAGTTTACTGAATAGCAGTCCTGCTAATTTAGCTCAGCAAAAAGCTCAACCACGGAAGATCTCATTAAGTGCCTCAGTGGCACCCAGAGTTATTGGTCACAGCAACGTTATAACTGTACCAAGTACAACAGGCCAGGTATTTGTTAAAGTTTGCTTTATTGTATCATCCTATATTATACTCACACATCTCATATAAACTTTATATTATTCATACTAATTGTATATGAATTTTTGTGCTATAAGAGACTCAATAGATTTTAAACAGTGCCAAGTTTTTGTCGTTCGTATAGGACGAAGAAAATAATTTTGATAATCTTCCTAGGTAAGGGTCAGCTTTAGTTCAGCATTAACGGGACAACTAGCGGGAAAGCAACAGCCGGTGAAAGCCACTGCGGTGAGGTTAGCCAGAGTTCAAGATCCTACCTCAACGCTCGGATTGTCGATGCCTGGACTTTCTGCTTTATTAGCCGGTACGTTATAGCACATTAAAATTAATAAAATTATTCGCCGCTAAATCAGACATTCGTTTATCTAATCTTCCTTCTTTCATACGTTTCAATTATGGTATCAATGATTATTGCTAATAATAAAGAATTTCAACGTTTCAGGAACGCCATCAGCTGATAATCCAATTCCTGGAATAAATACCGCTTCGTCTCTTTTGGAGAGGCTAACGGCTTCTTCGAGTCAAAGCAGTCAGCCGACTAGCCCAATGACTAGTCCACCGCCTACGAATGTTAATTTACAAGGAGTGAACCTCACCAGTCTACCAAATTCTATCAATGGACTCCAAAATGTCCAGGTTAAATAATCTCACCACTTTCCATATACTAATATTCAAAGTCAAATATGACAGTATTGCTGAGTTATTCATTGTACGACAGGTATCATTTCCTGGATTATCGCAGCCTATTACGATGTCCCTGAACGTCTCAGCAGCAACAGGGTCTGTTACACCTACTGGAGTCATTGTATCTCTTCCAATATCGTCGGCCACTAACACGTGCACCACTGTTACAAGTGTTAGTTAACTTATATTGGTCTTGCCTAAAAATATCAAGTACAGGTAAATTGAGAGCATATACAAATAAAATATTTCAGATGGTTGCTACCACTGTCGTTACAACTGCTGCTGCTGGAAGTACGCCGACAGTCATGATTGCTAATCCTGCCAATACTCATTTATCATTACCAATCGGTAAGGATTTAAATATGACTCCTTTATTACCTTCTTTCATAGGTCAATCATTGTATGATCACACTATTTCTTAATGTTTGGTTTCAGCTCAAATAATACCATCTGGAGTAAAAGGCTTATCACAACAAAATATACGTAGTACTAATGCAGTCGCCCTTTCACAGGTACAGTTAAAAAAGTGATAAATTTAAGAGAATTCGAAATGGAAGGAGCAATTTGGTTAATTATGATTCATTGCTCAATGTGTTTTTGTATTTATGGTATTAGGGAGGCCAGGCGATACAGCTTGTTGGATCTCAAAGGCCAAGACTTAATCAAATGGCACGGCACGTGCAACCGAACCAAGCAAAATCGACCATTCTACCAAATCAATTAGTGACTGTTGCCAAAACTGTTACGGCAAATCAGTTGATATTGTCCGCTAATAAACAAATGTTAACTCCTATTATGGGTGAGTGATTTGTTAAAAATGAACTATTTTATGGTATTCGAAAAAAAAATTTCTTTCATTATATATATATATATATATATATATATATATATATATATCAAGAGACACGGCAGTGTCTCGTACTTTTACAAGAAAGAACTTTAGATGATAGCTCTTTTATAATATTGATCTAAATGTACCATGTTTTAGCAGCAAGCAAGCCTGTGCTTATGGCAACATCAGTAACGCCTTCTTCACAAGCAGTATCTGCGAATAAGCAAACCTTACTTACAAAGTCATTACACGCTAGAACTGCAGCAGCTGGGCAGTGCAATTCGCAGACGCAAGGTCTTGGAGTTGCTAATCTATCACAGCAGCAGGTACGTGTAATTCATTGCAGAGGCAATTTCAATCTTGCAATGGCACTAACACATTTATCTCGGATAGAAAAATTTTTATTGTTTAGGATGTAGATTAAAGGTAAGTCCATGCACAAGTGTGTTCTTGGTCATTGGAATTTGGAGTCCAGCGTTATCGTTTCGAGGCGACAAATAGTGTGCGATAACGATTATCTAATGTTTAACTTAATGACACTAATGATGGTTCTAAATAAAATGTATTTCTCATATTCATTAATGATTTTATAGTTACAGAGAACGCTCGTTAAGCCTGTTCAGCTTCAACAATTGCAACAATGCATAGCTGCGGCGCAACATAAAGCAGCTGTAGCAGCTGGTAACTCACCAAATAGAACACAAATTCAGCCCCAGAGAAATTTCACATCTGCCCCTGGGGAGGACTCTCTCTGAACATGTTCAAATAATTATGATGTCACGTTACATTTAAGTAATTTGGAGCCTACCCTAGAATAAAGCAGTAAGGCACATGTAAGCAGCTGCTTCCAGAGGAATATGTAAATGATACTCGAATGCCGTGCAGAGTTACATCAAGCTCACTCTGATACTTTATTTTTAGAACTGACTCTAGGTGTTCGAGATACACATAAATATATATAAATATAACATCACGTGCATGTACAATAAATCCTTTTCTGCAAAACAAATTTTACCTTGCTACATTATTTTAAGGGAGGTTTCAATTATTGTACATACTACATATACATACGATATATGATTTGTTTTATATTAAAAAGAACGTAATAAATATTCCATTTTTATTGATCTCTTCATCCTCTACTCTCTTTTATGTATTTTTATTATTTATGTGAGCTGAGCACATGCTGGTGTGAAGATCAGTGAGAGTAGTTATGTGGTAGACAAAGAGATTGCTTTCATTTTACCATTATTATTACATATTTTTTAATAAGTAAAGATTAAGAAGTTTTGATTTGTAATTGATGGTTTCATAAATCACTAATTGTTCAGTGATAGAATCATTTTTTATCTTAAAATTGCGTTATACACACGTATAACGGAGCAAATACATATGCCATACAGTAGGTATACCTGTGCAGTGGTTACCGGCTATGAATTTTAGTTAAAGAATTACGAACATTTTGTATTGTTAATTTATTCAATTTATTAATAATTGCGATTTCAGGAAGCTTATTGAATATTCTTCATATTTTTTGTGTTCACCTACAGTATCCAATAAAACAATATTAAAGTAGTTGGTAACACTTGAATAAAAACCAGCGTGATAAGTACCTAATAGTCAAAGAAGATACACTATCTTCTTCGGTTTCGTTAAAAAATAAAGATGTGTAGATAATTGCATACAAGGATAAATGTAAAGCGCGTACTGTCTTCAAAGTACAGTGAAAGGCGTGTCATATGCAGTCATATGTTGAGAGTTCCAAAGAGTAGTGTGTATATGTATAGGTATGTACCTATGACTTGCCTACCTACAGACACAAATTCACTTTCCGTACCAAAAGAGAATACTTGTTTCCTTTGTAGCTGTTGTCAAGTGTCAAAATGTTTTTTCCTTTGTGATTTCCCAATCGCAACCGAATTTCAGTGTGCGTCAGAATATGGTCTTCCGTTGAAGAGGATCACGTGCATTGACAAGTTACGAATAATGAAAATGTGTGGAACCTAACCATGCAAATAAGCATTGATGTAATTATCACAATTAACCAATAATTTGGAGAAAATGGTGTCAATCATTAAAAACCAATTGTTGAAACATCTCTCGAGGTCTGTACATTTCTTTATTACATCTCATCTTCGGATATTTTAAACGCTTATTGAAGTATCATTGCATGTACATGTAGAGATTGTTACTTTATTATAACAATTGCCTTTACATGCTATAAATAATATCTCTCAATGCGCGAGAAAAGGTTTATTGCGTATTATTTGATTTGGCAAAATCAACTTCTGTAGTGATATATCTGTGATTCATACAAACTCTAAAGTTAAAATATCCTGTACATGTACATATGTCATAAGCTCAATGCGACAAATTTGGAAAAATGACCTGCTGGCGTTCTTTATCAAATTGTATTACTTGTAATCACACATCTCTTCATTTCTTTTATAGATTCACCAAAAATTTATCTGCAGACAAAATAAATTTGAGTACGTTCAAAGGTGAAGGAGAACTTACAAATTTAGAACTCGACGAGTCTATTTTAACAGATTTGTTGGAGTTACCGTCCTGGTTGAGATTGACGAGTGCTTGGTGTAACAAAGTATCATTTCGTATACAATGGACCAAATTAAAAAGTGTTCCTATATTTTTAGTGAGTAATATATCACATAAATAGTCAGACATTTCTGAGACACCGGTATACCTTTAATTTGTAACAATGAATCATTTAAATTTGACAGAGTTTGGATGAAGTTCATATAGAAGTAGAAACATGCGAAGATTTAAGGAATATGTCTTCTCCTCAAGGATTATCGTCTTACGCAGGGCCTGCTAAGTACTCATTTATTCATAAAGTTATCGACGGGATGACAGTAGCAGTTAATACTGTATCTATCACATTTACAAGTCCAGCTTTCATTGCATCTGTCCAGGTAAGCATTGTCTGAGCATGAACTTTATTTCTATTAACTACAGTGATTTGTTATTATTATCATCTCTTATTATAAGAAACTTATATTTTTCACATTTAGATGTGCCGCATAATGGTAGAGTCCAAATCACCGAATTGGCAACGTACCGATTTAAGGATGACTAGGGTGAAAGATCCAGAGAGGGGGCAATTGCTTATCTTCAAGGAATTAGAATGGCAGACTGTTAGAATAGAAGCGCGTAGTACCAAAGACAAAAATCTTACGCCCTTACGATTATTGACAAATCAAGCGAGATGTCGAATAACCATCAAGAAACGTATATCTGGTTGGTTGATTTAATACTTGAAACTAATGTATTAGAAAATCATAAATTGCCTACATCATTTAATGATTAATTACTCCTTTCAGATTGCTTTGTTATGGGATCTAGATTAGTTGTTATACTCGACGATCTTCTTTGGGTGCTAACAGATTCACAGCTGAAGGCTGCTTTGCATTTTCTCGATTCTTTGGCTGGTCTTATTGAGAAGGCAACTATCTTAGAACGCAAAACTAAGGCTGCAAGAAAGCTGGAGGCTAGTATTTAAAGAACATCCAATTACGGGAATACATATATCAGAACGCCGCTTTATGGTCGAGAGTTGTGGAATATATATCATATATGTCGTGTCTCTAGGTTTTACCAGAATATCAAGCACAGATATCTCAGCAAGCCAGAACGAAGAATCAGTTTAGTACACCTATTTCGAAAATTTTCTCCAGATATGATGTTGTAGAAACGTCTTATCACTTCCTTTCACAAAGAATTGATTTGCACTTATGCGATGATCCTGGTGGTAAGTCCACTTCCAATTGAACAATTTGTATCTGAAATTTGAAAGATAAACGCGTGCAATATTTCATTGATACGATCTTTATTAGCGGGCAGATCGTCACATCCAGACTTAAAAGACGGTGGTGCTTTACAAATTTCGCTGGTTAAATTTCAAATCGATTATTATCCTTATCATTTGGCAATGGCTGATAGGAAGCATTGGGCAAGGTACAAAGAGAATGCTACACCGCACGCGCAGTGGCTGCAACAGTCTTTTAATACTTTTCGCGGACACTTCATGGATCTCATAGATTCAGGCAGAACGCAACATTCTCCCCTCACGAGGAGTCAAGGGAATGTTACAGGTTTACAATTTTTAGCCGATATGAATGGAATAATTCGTAATAATTTTAATTTCAATATAACTCTTTATTTCTCCATCTTTATTTTTCATTTGCAGCCAATAGTGTAAAAATCACTGGAGATCATCAAGACAAGAACGTCCAATCGCAAAACTTAGGTCCACATGATCAAAGAAAAGTACCACAACAACCCAGTATCAATCCAGTAAAGAATTACGTATTAGAACAGCTATCTAAACTTATGACAACTTGCGTTATCATCAGAATCGATGATTTCACTTTGTATAAAGTAACATCGTCCACTCGAAAACCCGTCCCAAAGGAGTTTATTGCAGGTAAAAAGACCGGTTTTACTATTATTTAACCAACATATGTATTCGCTTACCCCTACGAAAAACATATTAATTATTATGCTTTGCACTGGCAGTTTAAAAATAATGATATTTAATAATTGCACAGCTCAAACAAGGAAAAAACATATGCCAGGTACAGTTATCTAATAGCAGTGTAGTTGATTGCACGTAATGTTCAATATAGATTTAACTAAGAAGGTTTGCACACCTGCATTTTATTAATTATAATATCATTAAGTTTTTAGTGGCAATTTTTTAAATTAGAAGGACTGCTTTTTATACGTTGTTAAAAGTATATACGTGTATGTGTTATATCTAAATTATGAATATACATTGAAAAGTATTATTGAACGGTAAGTGCACTGCGTTTTTGAATATACTCGTATGATCGTGATTTTTTTTTACTGATTGTGCAAGAGTAGATATAATAAGATCTGACTTTATTAATTTGTTGAACATCTACCCTTCATGAACTATCCTCTACGACAGTTTTATTGTACAGGATTTTAGTCTATTCCTGTATTTACTGCATTTGAATTATTTCGTACAAACGTGTTAGACTCTTTCAAATTAAATTTGAAAATTTATACAGTTCAGACAAGTCATATATTGAGATCCTATATTACATCCCTGGTATCCTGTAGCCAATATGTTTGAATGCAACCTCGGAATGCGGCTTAATTATGATCTTATTTTATGTTTAGGCGATCGAGACAGATTTTGTCTTCCAGAGGAAATAACGATTCTACACGCAGAGTTTACATATTATTACTATCCTGGAGATATTGCATTTCCATGTAAGTTTTTCCGATGTCAATAAAAAATGAACTTCATTAATTCTTACGTCAATACCCAAAGCTTATCGTTTTATCAATAATCGCAGATGTTCATCATATAAAAGGCATGCGGCTAAGATTTTTGTCCAGGAATCGAAATAATGTTGAACGGGATAGATATTTAAGCGTCTGGGTGTTGACATGATCCATTTACAAGCATTGTCCTAAATCTCGTCGCTATCCTTTCTAATACGAAATGATGAATTAACTTTTTAGTGCCACCGCCAAAATTCTATGTACAATTGAATCCCATCCAAGTTAATTTTGACATTTGTTCTTGCCTTTGGTTCAATTCGTTCGCGTTGAACCTTCGCCATTCTTTACTAGACGGGCATAGTAAAGCAGGAAACAATTCATCTAGTCTGATGTATTTTGATGTAAAGATCGAAGCGATTCTACCACGGGTGAGTTTCACCTCCCTCACAGCAACAATAATTTGAATTATCAATCATGCAGTCTCAAAGAGACACTACAATTTTTGTTGTTTCATTTTCCAGGTGGTCTCAGAGTGTCAACAGGATCATCCCAATCAAAGAGACAGACCTAAATCACTGCACCTTCAAACGTCCAGGGCATCTGTGACAAATGTGAGATCGACGGAGAGATCATCGAGAGCTGATTTGGCTCAGTGCTTGAATGCGTTTCAAATGGGTCAAATGTTTTTCGGCGTTGAATTCCCTAGTACACCAGGAGACTTTCATGTGGTTACTGATAAATTTCTACAACATTGCGCTGGTATATATGCTCGCAAATATATGCATGTACTAATAATTTGCAGGCTCTTGATAGAATTGAAAATTATCTATTTTTTCAGGCACTGATGATATCAAATCCCTACCATCGAATTTCACTAGTAACTCCGTGAACGACATGATACGACAACTTAGCAGAGATCTGTTTTGGATAGAAGCTAAGGATGTGTGGTGCTGCAATTTGGAACCAGTTTGGGGCGATTTTTTGGGGGCACGAGCAGTAGGTCCAAATCGTCCCATACCATTTCTTGATGCATTTCCATTGACTCTTTGGATTCACCTGAAAGCGGATTCTCCAAATAGCGATACACCGGTATCAGCAGACATTCACGGTCTTGCGTATACAAGCAACTTGGTCAGCGTACAGATCAATCACTATCAATACCTTTTTTTATTGCGAATGTCCGAGATGATATCTGAAATGGCAACGTATCTAGCGGTTGATTCCAATAGAATACTGAAGGTAGAGTCTGGAGGATCTTTGGTCATTGGAGCACTAATACCACAAGTTGAAATAACGTTTGTCATGCCGTCACAAACGCCCGGTAAGGAAAATTCAGGTGGCGATTTAGAGTCCGTAGTTCCAGACTCTTCAAGCATAGCCGATGATTTCGGGACATCTACATCGTGGCAGACCACTGTAGCAAATGAGCGTACTGAACTCAGTAGTAAAACGTTGATAGTGGGGCAGATGGAAATTCCATCAACGCCCTCAATGGAGTTTCCACATGCAGTTTTTGCTAATCAAGCTACGGTAACTTTCAAACAAAATGGGAGTCACAAATTCGAACCACACATACCTCCAAATGTGGAACAGGTACCAGAACCGCAAATGGGAACAGAAGGAGTTAATTTGGACAAACTTTTGAAACGAGAAGTTGCTTCAAATGCGCCTTTTATTCCAAACAATTTCAATGTCGGGTTGTCTTCTATGAAAAAGGGATTTAATAGTTTAATGACATCCATTGACTCGGCATTAAAACCATCACCGGAAGACGGAAGCAGCGATACAGTATCGATGAGAAGTGATGTTAGTTCTGATAGTGAAAATTACGTTATGATCAGTTTGGAAGAACAAGAAAAGTATGATGCTGCCTTTGCCGTGGAAAATACGAGAATAACGACCGTTGAAGAAGCGAGTGAAGTAGTGGAGGAGACGCCCGACACGCAAAGTGAAAAATCTATGGACAGCGCATGCAGACGGAGAGATCTAGTAAGTCTAACTGTTTTGGGTATTTGTTTATTTCTCTTCGATACAATGTCTCAATAAATTTAAAACGTCAAGGAAATAAATTCCATTTTATTCAGGTATCGACGACTACATTTAAGCTTTCCAAAGTTGAATTCATTCAGCAATCTTCTGGTTTCTCATCAACCATAAAAGTCCAAGTGTCTAATGTTGAGAGTGAGGAATGTTCATCAATACCCTGGGATGAATTTCAGGTGGGTTATTTTCATACTTATCTTATAACGAATACAAAGATACTATGGTTTTTTACTCAAAAGGCCAAGCATCAATATTTGCCCATTTCGAAGATTATCACTGAGGGAAGGTATATCACAAGAATGAAGGCATTTACAAATACCTTTGAGCTGCTTGCAGAGAGATTTATAGTCATTATTTAATTCTATACTTGATCATTGAATCGAATATCAGGCTCTAAAAATTACTATTAAAGCGCATTTTATTACAAGAAAGTAAAGCAGTTTTTGGGATATTAGTCTGATTGTAATATGCTGTGTACGATGTCTATGTAATCACGTTAGAGGGATTTCACGCTATGAATAATTTTCATATAACTTTATAATAAACTATATGTTTGTAATTAATATGATGCAAAATAGTGATCTGTTTTTAAAGTAAGTCTTGCAAGTAGCTCATTGGTAAAGTTTTTTATCAATCACATCCTAACTAACTTATTACATTTATATATATGTATATACATATATGCACAAATATATATACATATATATATATTTATACAATTTTTGTCTCAACTTTTTTGCATGTCTTCTCCCGCGTCTCTCCTTCTCTTGTGAATGTTTTTGTATGGCACTTGTGGCAGGCCAAGAGAAAGGTATTGGCAAACAATTATATTTTACTTACTTTAGGCACGCGTAGAATTGCATGCACTTATAGTAAAATTGAAATTTTACCTATCCCTATATAAATTAAAACGATTTAAAGAGTAGATATTATTATTATTAAATCCAATGAAGATTAGGATGTGGTATCACGCTTATATTTTGGCTCCAGTTACTCGTGGTAATTACTTATATTTGAAATCTCAATGAAAAGAGTCTTTAAGTAATCAATTATATGATCAATAAATAATACTTGTAAGACGCGTTGAGTCAGAGTAGACGGGTACTAAGTTATAGAATTATTCAATGTGACGGTCTTTCGAAGGCATTCAAATTAAATGAATATACTTTAAACTAAAAAAAGAGTAGATATGATTTATCATAAAAATAATCAATTTGCTTCTGCTAATATTGTTGATAATTGTGTTAATTTAATGCTATAATAATCTTAAGAAATAATTACGCTTAAAAGCACTGTTCACGCATTTAACTTGATAAATGTCAGATTTATTACATGTTTATACCTCAATAAATCACATCAAGCTGTGCATGTATTTGAATTGGGAAGCAAACACTTGCAATCAGTGCTTTTGCGGTATTACGCTACAAGCTTGTTGTACAGATTCACAGCTCATAATTTATGTATCTGGTGGAAAATAGTTTAAGTAGCTGCATGGGAGAATCCGTTGGCAAAAACAGTTACTACGTCAAGAAGTTAGGATCGCGCATGGTAGCCTGACATTGTTCTGATAATTTCTGCTCACAAGCTTGAGCATCAGTTATGTCGCTGTACAATGATCCTAAAGGGATAAAGTATAGTCGATTGGTTTTTTTAATCAAGCCAACTCTCTTATCGCATAACAGTCAAAATCGAGAATCTTGTTCACTTTGGATGTTGCTCAATTATGAATATACGAGATAATACGTTTCGTTTTAAGATAAAGTAGAACAATGCATTCCCTTTCCATAGTATTAGTGGTAAATTCCCTAATCTATATAATATTTGTAGTGTAGATTATTTACATTATATTTGCGCCACTCAATTCACTTTGTTGTTTAGACGAAGTTCAGTTCTCGATCAAGAGGTTGGATCGAATTGCCATTGGACTCTGAGTGCAGGTCACGTGTGAAGATACGTTTGGATCATGGTCTGAAAAACAAGGAGTATACTCGTACGTTATTGCAAGCAAGTCGAATTGCAAATGAGGATAGCAAGCCTTCGTCCCAGGATCGCAAGAAAATATGGAATGCGACAGAGACGTTACCAACAGCTGACGTCATTAATTTGCACGATAAAACCAGCGTTATGGCTCTTTTTGAAGATAAACTGGAAATCAAGGTTTCAGATGTTCCATTAATATTCTCCATGAGTTCGGTTACTGGATTAACTGATTTAGTAGAAGACGAAATCATACCTAAACCAATTCCAATGCAGGTACATGTTACTGTATTTAATTGTTGAAAACTTATTATTACGATCTTATTCACTTCTTTATATTCGTATAAACGATTATTAACTTATCTAATGCCAATTTACATTTCTATATTTTAGACATACTTAGAAAATATAAGTTTACGATTAAACGAAGACCGTCCTCCAAATAATATTACATCACCAGGACCAGTTCCAATAGATTTAGATATCTCTAGGCTGAGAATATCACGGGACTTGGAAGGAGTGTTTCACATCGAACCAGTTGGTAAGTTTAAGAACTATTAATCAATTCGATCACTTATCTTGAGCTGCCACTTGCAATCCCGTTATTTAATTTTTATCGCTTAAATATCCAATACATATTGAGCTTTCGTGAGCTTACAGTTTTAACGTGCTTTTGATGTGTGATAATTGGACTATTTGACGGCTATATTTTTCGTAAAATAATTAGAAACACGTAAAAAGAGTTATAAAAATAGTCAAGATACACTAAAATCTACATATGTACATAGGACTTTATAAAAATATATACACTTGGAGCTCTGCAATTATTTTTACATAGTATTTGTATGTCGTATGCAAGTGGCAGAGTTTACATTACAACGATTGATATTACATATATTGCATAATTGTTTAGTGCATTCAGAAGGCCTTTCGAATGTGAGCATTGGAACATCACGATTAGACAATTAGCTTTAGCTTTTGTTGCTTCTTTTTAGCGCAAGTAAAGTTAGAGCCTCGTAGAGTAGAAGAAGGTTTCATATAAAATTCTTAAATTGCTTTCCATTTCAAATTTTACAATATTTACACGACCTTTTGAATTAGATTTTTTCGTTCATATATTTAACGAGGCTTTAGCTATCAACTGCAGTTACCAAGTGTTTTTTAACGTGGTTAAAATCTTATGAATGGCATAAAATAAACAATATTTGCAATGTGCTTTACATAGAATTTCAAAAAAATTATGAATATTAGCATGATTCTTTTCAATATATATTTAAAGTCAATATGTATGAGTAAAGCCACAACTCTTTGATACTTCTTGTACAATTACTTTCCCCTCTTTTATCAAGTCCATTCGTTAACCAGTCGTTAGAGACTAAAAACGCATACCTATCATTTAAGCAATATACTGTTATGATATTTAAGCTTGTCCAATATCTCGCGTGAAAGGGAAAAATTCCGAGGAGCATTAGGGAATGTGAAGTTTTGTGGTTTTAAAAGCGCTTAGCCAAGAAAGAAATATTTACGACTTCGGTGGCATAGTTTAACGTTGTACTATTTTCCTGTTTGTAGTAAGTACTTTAGGAGACACTCACTGTAGCGTCACAACGCTGGATGATGAACATCATAATTCCAAGGATGTAGAACGCGAATTGGAAATTAATAACTTAAGGCAAGACAACGAGGAACTCAGGCGTCGGTTAATATTGACGTTTGAGAGATTGTCAGAAGAAAATTCCAAATTGAAACGAGCAAAAGAGGAGTCAGAGGTTCTCAGATCACGTTTAACAGCGGCTCAACAGGATGTTACCGCTTTGTTAGAAGAAAAAAGAAAACTTCAAGAGATGGTGACGGAACTTCAAAGTCAAATGATGGGAGCTGCGGCTGGAAACAGCAATAAAACATCACGGTCTGTTAAAAGATAGCATACCAGTTGCTTTAATTGTTCTACGTGCTGCAGCGTTAAAAAATCATAACTTACAGTTAGTCTCACATATATTATAGAAAGTCCGGAAATGCTTAGCTATGTGCTAATTGGCAAAAACTGCAAGTTTTTCTGACAGGTTCTGAGGAACTTAAATGATATACTGGAGAGTGTGGTCTTAATTCTATTAAATGTTGGATAAAAATGTTATTTTTTGAAAAACCCCTAGCTAATTTAAACTCCCTTTAAAGGTTCCTATTGAAACCTATTATAACGAAAAAAATCTGAACACGCGTCCGATTTTTGTCCTGGAAATTTCCAACTCAAACACTATCTTCCGATGAAGTTTTAAGATATGAATAAATTGGTCCGGACCAAAAATTGGTCAGAATAAAAAAATTGTTTAAACATTTCGCAGTATATTCTATTTAATTACATATGAGTTATTATTTTATATCAAAACGACATTGTGTTCAGGTTTTTATATTTCCTAAGAGTTAATTCTCGTTGAATCTAAAGTAGCCCCTAGACGGTCAATATATTGATTCAATATGCATTGATCAATACGTATTGAAAGGCTATATTGATCGTTTAGGAGAGCTTTAAACACATTGACGGCATGGGACCTTCAATATATTGATCAATACATATTGAATCAATATATTGACCGTCTAAGGGCTACTTAACCTGCGCTCAGGTGTATATTTGCGTTTGTATTTATCCATATACCAATTGATTTCCCCCCTTCGCATTCGTTTTATCCAATGAAATACGATAATACCAATTTATTCCGATTGAGATTGAATCGGAATAGTCATATTAAAGTTTATATACTTTAGATGTGCACTTCGTGGCGATTAGTATTTTCAGATTAAATCCCATTTGAACTAGGAGTTGGAACTTTTCAATACAAACCGATCGATATTTCTCAAACAAAAAATAGGTTCAAATAGGAAAATACTAAGACAGAAATCGAATGTAAACCGCTTGAAGAAGTGAATAGGATAGGATTTAATCGGATTCTTTAAGCAGGGAACTTTTCTATTACAAGCTGATCCGCTTGACTTTTTGGTTCTATGGCAGTACTATTATCATGCAATGAAAATAATTGTTGGGTCTTATATTATGCGGCAGCTTTTATTTCTGTACTATGGATGAGAATATGATGATAATCAACTGCAATATTACTTTTTAATATGTTCGTTGTGTAATAAAAGGGTTTACAGTTTATATTTGAAGCGCCATATGTGGGTATGTAAGAATACAGAGGGAGTTTCTAGAAAAACAACCTACGAAAACATAACGTGTAAGGTTTTAGCATATTATAAACTTTACTGGTGCTGTTTGCAGATTTGACTTATCTAGATTAAATACATCAGAATAAAATGTAATAAAAGAATGTATAGCTTACAATTATATTCGTTAGTCAACTAATTAATTACCTTTCATCGATATGCTGATGTTTTATGTATTATTTTCTCTGCATTACACAACAGAAATCGCAACGGTATAACAAGTAAAAAAGAAAAGTAAAAAAATTATGTATGAATCTAGGTTTGCAGTTGTTTCGCGACTGATAGAAATCTGTGTCATTTAGGGCCGGTTTTACCAACAGGTATAAACGCGGTATAGCGCTATACTGAGAATAACCATAAGGCTTATTGCTGGTTATTCTCAGTACAGCGCTATACCGCGTTTATACCGTGTTGGTAAAACCGGCCCTTAGTTACTGTATCGTTTTTTTTTTATCAGCCTATGTCTTCATATAAAATATGTTTTGTATTGAAGAAAAAGCAACAGTATATTTCATGCCCTGGAATCAACAGAATACAAGAAAATTAATGCATAAAAAGATAACATACTCTGTATATCCCGAATAAGAGTGAGTTGATAAAGGAATTGGAAAATGTTTGATTTGGTTTTATATTAGTGTGTGTGAATAGTATACAGGGTCTTTTCAAAAAGTCCCGGTACGGCTGATTATCTCAGCGGGAAATCATTTTAGAGAAAAATGTTTAATGCAAAACTTTTAGGATTTTTCCCTGGCTACCCAATGGTCATATTGGATTTGACCTTGACAATGACTTTCAAGGTAATATGAAGGTCAAATTGATCTTTTTAAATGCGAACCCCTATTTTTGATACCGGAAATGAAAAGAGCGGGAAATTTCACATTTAAATATGTCCTTGACCATTTTTTTCATGTGACCTTTATGGTCAGCGGAGTACAGTGGAAAATTTCCTTGAATTAGAAGGACAACATTCTTAATGGCTTATTCAACTTAAACCAAACACGGTATAGGGGTTTTTTTTTGGGTCGTTGATCACGAATCTGGAGTCAGGTTTCAAAAATTCAAGGTGGCGGATCCAATATGGCGGACAAGATTTTCGAAAATTGACGGATTCGTGCCAAATTTGGAAAATATTGAATTTTTGAAATCTGATTTCAGATTCGTGATCAGCGACCCAAAAAACCCACTTATACCAAATTTGGCACGAATCCGTCAATTTTCGAAAATCTCGTCCGCCATATTGGATCCGCCATCTTGAATTTTTGAAATCTGACTTCAGATTCGTGATCAGCGACCCAAAAAACCCCCTAAACCGAATTTGGTTTAAGTTGAATAAGCCATTAAGAATGTTGTCCTTCTCTAATTCAAGGAAATTTCCCACTGTGCTCCGCTGACCATAAAGGTCACATGAAAAAAAAAGGTCAAGGACATATTTGAATGTGAAATTTCCCGCTCTTTTCATTTCCGGTATCAAAAATAGGAGTTCGCAATTAAAAAACTCAATTTGAACTTGATATGACCTTTAAAGTCACGGTCAAGGTCAAATCTAATATGACCATTGGGTAGCCAGGGAAAAATCCTAAAAGTTTTGCATTAAACATTTTTCTCTAAAATGATTTCCCGCTGAGATAATCAGCCATACCGGGACTTTTTGAAGACCCTGTATATAAATATTATATAAGAATGTAGTGTTGCGAAAGGTGATATTGCGGCACGACGCAATATTGCATACACTGATAAATAATAATGAATTAATCATGAGAGTTATGCCTACTAGAGAGAGATATTATATATAATTTCTTTAAAAAAATGTAATCACAATTGAGATTATAGGAATCGGAGGTAATTTAATTTTTAAGTTGTTGGTTTTTTCTTTTAAATATTTAATTTCAACGTTACCATATGCGTTCAATTTCGCAAATGGAAAGGATCACTAGATGTGTTAATATGTGTTACAAGTTTAAAAAGTGGATATTGAGAGAGAGGGTTGGTATTTAATTAGATAGGTTTGAATGCAATACACTTTGGAGGACGGTAGTGATATGTTTAAAGTGGTGTACTTATAAGAAAGACTGCATACATTACTGTTGAATATTATTTGTAGAACTGTGAAGGTGCAGAAAGAGATTTGATTTTTTAAAAATATTAATATACATTAAACATTATGTAAATGTTACGAGCTGACATGTGTTCATTTAACAAATTTAAATTTGAAATTATGATACATATTGTATATTTGTTGTTAATTTAATATGATCACTTGTTAAAATTTGTACCTTTTCGTTCTGATAGTGGAAAGATTTTATAAATTTGGATTGCAGGCCAATCTTTTGCATCTTTTTTAAGTATTTTTCTAGTGTATATCGATAGAAACTAGGGTTGTAAATATAATTTATGTATAATTGTCCATTTATAGTGAAGTACAAATCAATGTCTTACGAGATCATCTTCCTAAGAGTATTGTTTTTGAAATTGTGCTGACGTTTATATGTCTCACTCTCTTTTTGCTTATTGAGCTCGAGCGAGTAATGAGTTAATATTTAAAGGGGAGATTTACAACGCATGACCTAATGAATATAGTTTTTGAGTCGAGTGGGTTATTTTAAAAATGAATCGAGATAGAATGAAAATTTGAAGACAAAAACTCTTTAGTTTTTAAATTTAGATAATTTTTTTCTGAAATCTTTTATTGTATGTCGTTTCGTTTTAGAAATAGCCCAGTTAATTTGCCTAAGACGCTTATTGAATGATGTGGTTTGCTAAAAACTGTCTGTATGCGGTTTCATCGGAGGTCGACAGCCGGTTTTGTTACCTATGCCTTTTCGCAAGCGGCAAGTTCTCGGAATAATATAACGCGCTTTTGCAGCGGATAAGACAAAACGATAAAAAAATATATTCCAGTGAAGGCGTTTCCTTCACTCCTTGAGTCTGCGACCTTATAGGAAGTCTGACTGTATTTTTATTTTATTCTATATTAGGGAACGAATCATAGTTTCATATCACATGTAAAGAGTAATAATATTGTTATGCCATGATATATGCATTGTATGGTATGAAACTATTGCTAAAGTTAAGGTAATTTATGCTTCAAATTAGCTTTGAATATTCATACAGTTTTCGATGTGCAGATCGTATACCTCTATGAGAGAAAATGTTGCCTGTAGGTATTGAAATTGTATATTCAAAGAGATTGATAATCTATAATCTTTCAGAAGTAAGGTTGATTGTATTCACAGCCATATCAAAAGAAAACGTTTAAGAGAAATATACTGAGACAGGACTGTATCGCTATCGTATCAACCCTTAACTACGCGTCCTATTTTCCTGTTCGTCCACATGGTTATATTTAAGGATCATGATCCTTCATAAAGAGGCCCACGTTACAAAATAAAAAAGAAGCTAATTCAAGTTTTCTTGTTTATTGTATATTTATCAAGACTTCTTGTTTATTTAACAATCTCCTTAATTAATGATTTCCCCCTAGGTTTCAAATTTATTTACTTCGGGCGGAGGCTAACTCTGAGTAACCAATGATATGTATAACTATTAGAAGCGCGATAATTATGGTAAAATCAATATTTTGTAATTGGACTAGTTATTGCTAGTTATTTCATTGAAGAACTCACATACAGTGATGGAATATGATACAGAACATTGCGATAATTTTAAGTCTGTAATAAGCATGTACATTTTAGTTGCATTTATAGTTAATAGTGGGGTGTAGAGTTTTAAAAGATGTAAATGAAAAGGTTCTTTGTAAATTAGTTTGCAAACTATCATATTTGGTTTTCTACCAATATAATTATTCGAGCAAATATATTTTATGATTTTATATATATATATATATATAAATTTAGCGGGAATAGCTTGGAATCGAAATATTTTAACTAAATAGTATGTTTCCAATACTCTGTTAAAACTTGGCAATGTTATATTGTATTATGGCTGTGCACAATTATACATAATATAAAAGTATGGCGCAAGTATAATTTCATTTTCCAAATCATTTTCTTATGAAGAATATTATTGTCAGGTATTTTATTATGAATTTTTATGGTAACAGTATAATTTTTCTTGTACTCGCAAGTGATATCATGATTCTAGGTGGATATAAAGATTACGCGTGGTATTTCGTGTAGATTAGCTAATAAATAAAGTTGAAATGTATATTTCGGTATATTTTATTATGTATAATAATAACGTATACTTATAGTACAAGATTTTCATTCTCTTAATTTTATAATTATTTATAATAACCTCTTATCTTTAAAGATTTTCTTTATATCATCTTATGCGGAATCTTTCCCCTTTCATCCAAGAATAAATGTAATTATATTCAGTAGCGATTATATTGCCAAAATTAAAAATTATACGAATAAAGATTATTTGTGAATAAAGTTACAATAAAACGATTAGTGTATTTTTTTAATTGTAACTACGTTTATATCAATTTGTTGCAAAGAGTAAGCGAGGTTAAAAAGAATTGGAAGCATGTGGCAGATCAAACGTTTTGGTAATGAATTCATGGGTAATCATTTCGAAAAATACGGCATTAGCGCGTTACGTCATTCTCGTACGTTTCCGGTGCCTGTCGGTTGTTTTCGTTAGCGCAGCTACTTCAATTGGCTCGTGTGTGGAGGATTATGGCGCTAGGTAGTATATACCTATAGGTTCTATCGCGTAAGTATTTGTATCGGTCAACGCGTGGATGTGAGCAAGCGGAGCGATAGCCACAGGCAAACCTAGTTAGTAGGTACCCGAGTTTGTGTGAGTCGAACTCAGAGGGCAAAAAAGAAGTCATCGGAGTATCACGGCTGGACGTAAGTAGATTTTGACATATTCGTAATATCTAGAAAAACTGTCCTTGTATTTCAAAACACCGTTCGAGGGGATCGGTTTAATATAGACGAGATTCAAAAACCTCCTTAGTATTATTTCAACTGTCGAATGAGGAATACGTACAAAACTTTGAAGTTATAACCATGTTTCGGACTAAATGGTAATTTCTCTTCACAAAAATATTGTTTTTCGTAAATTTTAATCCCTGATAGGTATGCAAATAATGCTCACTTGCAAATTCTTCTTCTTTCTAGCAAAGAACACGACCATTCATCGTTCTACAAGTTTTTGCAGATGGAGCATAGCCAAAAGAATACGGACTGCTACTTTTTCTACTATTCTACATGTATAAAGGTAACATTTCATTTTTTTCCCTTCGAGTGTGGTTATATTTATCTGGGCAACAACTCGTGGGGTTTATGTTTTTCTTCGAAATCAATCCCATATTGCGTGCAATTGGCTAGGAATTTAAGGTTAGGTCGGCCATGTTGTAGCCATGTTGCACGTTATACTCCCCTTTCACAAAATAAAAGGGCCGCCTATTTACCTTGCACCAGATTTCTTGGTGCTGAAATTTGATGTCGATTTCTAGCTTTTTATTTTAAAAGTAGTTAGGATTCACCCTAATCTATATTACAATATTCCATCCCATTATGATCTAACACATTTTATAAAGATAAAAGTAAATGAGCTGTGGTAGTATTTGTGTTACTGCCTTCCTTTTTGTTTTTATGTTGTCATTTTTTGTTAATATATTTATGTATTTCTTAAGTTTATATTGCTATACTATTTAAACATTCTTTAACTTTTTCATTCTGCAACAAGTGTGATCGTAATTGAGTGCGCAAATTTAGAAATAAATAATTCTATTTCATTTCTTTAAAGCTTAGTTGAGATAAGAATTGCAGTACAATAATAGTTTTGGGGCACTGCAAGTAACCTATAGAATTATTAGAATAGAATTTGTACTAAATTCTCCTTATGAAATTATGAAAAGTAATAGCGTAGACTTGAATTTACTTTATATTTTCCAGGGCGACAATTGTGCATTTAGACATGAGCCCTCCGCTTTGGGTTGCGAGACCATGTGCACGTTTTGGCAACAAGGTAATTGCCTTAATGAGCACTGCAACTTCAGACATATGGAGTTAAAGGTAGGCTTCGTTGGTGACATTAATTGTAGTTGTAAAAAAATATTGTCTAGACATAAAATAGTTAAAGATTGTATCGCTATTACGACATATCCCTCTAAATTCGTTTATAGTATTCATTGTGCTGTATTATAAAAACGGAGATCTCACCTTTCTCTATGGTTCCCCTCTGCAACAAATTGATGTACTTAAATTGCGCTATTTTCTTTCGTGAAACCATTCCTTCACCTTAAATATTCTTTATACAGAAAAATCGCAAACTGATTCCGTGTTACTGGGAAACACAACCAAGCGGTTGTAGGAAGCCACATTGCTCGTTCATGCACAAAAATGCTCGCACCATTACAACCGATCCGATCAATCCTGTCAAGAATACAGATTTGACTCCAAAGCCTGTAAATCAAGAATGGTCGAATCGTCCAGGTAAGGGATTTTTTTTCTGTTTTATCTAACTTTTTCTCGTATACGCGGTCACGCTACAATAGCATGCACAATTATTATATTTCCTTCCTCACAGATGACGGAAAGTACGATGGTAGCAGCACAGAATCCGATCAAGGCCGCGGCAGTAGCGAAGCGGGCAGTTTCATCGGCAGTCCAGCCGTCGATCCTCTTATCGTTAACTTCGAAGAAGGTATGAGGCTTTACTAGCCCCCCCGCCCATCTTTCAACGTACACTACCTCACGCCAGGCACTCTCACCCTTCCATCTAGCCTGCAAACTAATTTGAACCTCCCAAACACACTCAATATTCCAAACAGTTTGACAATCCCTAGCAATGCTCCGAACAGTTTGAGCATACCTAGTAATGTGAACATCTCGAATAATCTAAACGTGCCGCAATCTAACCTGCAGAACTCGCAGTCTCCTTCGTGCCACCATACATTACCATTTTCCCATCAATCGAATTTGCATTCCCATTCCCATAATCAATCCTTATCCCCGCTACAAAATCAACCATCCTCTCAACTCCTTCAACGGCCGTCGTATTCACCCGTTCATACACAACAAAGCCCTCAGCAACAAACATCGAGATTCCCATTTCCATTTCTTGGTTTTACATCTTATAGGAGATTTTGAAGTTTGTGTGATGCGTAGGCAACCGTGCGAATAATTCTACTGACTGTTCTGCCTGTATGGCACTGCTATTTCTAACCACGTGCTCAGAATCAGCAGAGTTGTATTTCACTACTTCTCCGCGGTAATCGATTTGCGAGCGCAAGACGTTTTGAAAAAGTCGGTCGTCTTTTATTCAGCGCTGAAGTTTTCCAGTGTGGCGAGAAGGTCGCTCTGATTCTCCATGGACGTGGTCAGATGATTGTACGACTTTTGTGTTTCGCATAGATACAGTCACAATCTTAGTCGTCACGTGTAATATAGACTGCGAGTACTATAAATGCTAGACAATTTTTAAATTAAACATAGCTTCCAATTCTTACTTGATTCCTTGTAAGGAATTAACAACTTTAAATCAAGATACTATCTCTGATAAGTCTTCTGGCTAACTATAGAAGCGAGTAGAACGCTCTTTCTATCATGTCTTATGGAAGCAACTTCGCATCGGCGAATACTTCAAAGGTGGACAACGTCGATGGTTTCATTACTGGATAATTGTACGAAGTTGAAAGTTATACTGCCGAAACAGCATTTCATACATTTTCTTTCCAATTATAAGCTGGATCATAAGAGCATAGTCATTGCTTTTAAAGTTGCACAGGCCGTTGAAGTACGAAACTGCTTTTTACTTCACCCTATGACATGTAGTCTTGATAAATCGAATCGAGACATTCTTTTCTTTCATCTATTTTTCGGTTTACTAACAAACTAACGGTAATATCTTTAACTTTATCTTGCGTTGGATATTTCCGCAATTAACGATGCAGTCAGTTGACACGTTGCTTTCACTTTGCTTTCGAATTTGAACTTTTCATGATACATTTTTGCATATTCAAAAGATATTGTAATCAAATGAGATTCTGATTGCTCCTTTTCATGACATAAATTAGACTGTGATTCACTTAAATTGTTATCTATTTTTGTCTAGCTATATACAAGCTGACTGATAAATTATTTATTATTGAGATTACGGTAATTATACAATTAGAACTTCGTTCATTATTGACCTTACTCACTCGCTATCTAGAGTATTCGAGAAAAGTAAAAAAATGAAATCGTACTGAGTTGTCCGATAATAGCTAAGGATTTACTAATTGGTGAGCGTTCAATAATTATTGACCTCACCTATTGCCAGAAACCTGTACTGCTGTCATGATCTTGAGTCTCAACGGCAAGCACAGGCAACGAGCGAAGTTTTATTATATTTGGAAGTTAGTTTCTAACAAACTGAACATTCCGTGTTGGGCATAGAATTTTGTAATACTGTATGACCTTGGAGTGGTAGATTTTGAATCACAGTCTAGATTATATGTCTTTGTAGTTGAAGAGAGCTTCTCAGTTCTCCAATGCAATCTTGTTATTTTCTACAATCACTTTTTACGCATCGCTTTAAAAAATGTAGAATTAGTATACATTTTTCCAGGCGCTGCTATATCTAAACTTTGCCTGTAGCCCTCTAACTGCCTATGGCTATCTTTCGGCAACCGCAACGCAATGAGGCTCGAGTTTTCCATGGCGAAAGAAAGAATGTCAAATTCCATCTTTATACTGCGCGTAATGATCCAAACTGTACTGTATTAAGAAGATAGCTATGGGTCGTCGTACTACAATTCCATTCATTGGTAGAGATACTTAGCCGTAATGGCACTCCCAATTTAAAGTCAGAATGATAAATTTACGTGTACCATAGTTTCAAATAGTTCTACAGGTGTTTTTAAAGCGAACCACCTTTTGTTTCCACGCAGAGAACAGTTCAAACACGTGTAGCGGTAGGTAGTACGTGAATTTTCCGACTCTGGGAAACTCGATGTAGTTTAAAAATTTCGTCGCGAACGCAATTTATTTATGCTTTAAACTCAATCGACGGTTTTTTAAGTCGGAAAGGCATTTTGTTTTATTTATTTGCTTAAAAAAAGAAAGAAAATATAGGAGTATTTCCAACCACTCAGTTGATTGGGGATCTCAAACTCCAAGTGCAATGAGATATGATACATGCCTCTAATCTTACCACTCTTACGCAATGCCGCATATGTTAATATACGACAAACGTTTCAATTTGTTTAAGATTAGTATTTAAACATCCCAGCCTGATTCACGCATATATACATATATATGTAATATATATATTATATAAATGCCTTCATATGTTTTGGCTTTTCACAATATTTACCAACGGCTTGGGATTGATAAAAGTGAAATTTTATGCGGCATTGTGAACTGATTTCTTCATGTTATGAAACGCTAAAAAAATTGTAGTCATAGAATAGAATTAAAGAATAGATTACGCGATCGATATAGACGCGAGATAAAATGAAATTTAGGAGTTCTTTCGGGCTCCACAAGCCTGTGCTTCACTCATACGACATACATTTGCACCGAGATACGAGTGAAGCAGGCTTGCGCGCAACCTTTAAAGTGCTGAGCACGAAAAATCATGTTCGAAAGGAGGAAAGTGCGATTTGCTTTCGTGCACGTGTATTACACGCATTGCGTACTAAATTCATGAATGTCACATATACGCGCGCGCGAGCACACAACAGACATACACACGTGCTCGTCCGACTAGTGGGAAGAGGCAAATTAGTTTACATCCTTAAATCTTTGCGATAGCATATGCGATTGTGCGACACGCATAACATATGTACGTATGCAAGCACGTACGTACCACACGAACACACGCGCCTACATGCTATGTGCCAGCGTTGAATTAAACTTATAATTGTGCACACACGGATCTTATCGAGCTTATTTTCGATCTCCGTGAATCCACACGTCTTTTTAACGGCTTTTGATCCTGTTTTTCAGAGAAGGGAAAGAAAGACCTAATGACTTAAAGAAGCGAAGTTTTCGGGGAAAAAGAATTCTTTTTTTACAGTGCAAAGATCCAGTACGCATTCATAGCCGGAGTTGCCTTTTCTGACCTCGCGCGCGTAAAAAGAAACAGATTAGTGTAGTAATTTTTTGCAGAAATGAATTATGAGGAGAGGCGCGATGCTTTAGATCTCGGTATTTGGGTTCGAAATGGGAGAAATTGGCGGGACAGACAAAGTGAGAAAGAGGAAATAAGAGAGCGAGAGAAACGGAGGAAGGAATTCAGAACAGGCAGCTCCGTCGTTCTGTAATATAAAGTATATGTATGTATATACACATATATATACGCAGAGCCCAGGAAGCGGCTAGCAATTTATTATATAACTTATAAGAAAGGAAAGGAAACACTACATAGGAAATTAATAATCTTTATTACAATGCCCATGCATAATGAAAAATTACATTTAATTACTAATGATATTTATAAGAAAGTAATATCGATATATGTCGAGTGCATAGAGATGGCGGGTATCAGGATACCCATGCGTCGCAATGTATAACAAGAGTGTAGGTCGATTTCGTTAGATTCCCGCAATGTTTGTTCGGTCGCGCGCGCGCGCCTCTACTTTCGAGTTTGTCTCTGCTTGTGCTTTTTTTACGCGCGGGGAAAATCACACCCGGTTAATTCGGGAAGACGCGTGGGTATCCTGGAACGAAACGGTGATGAGATTAGACCGAAGCGAGTGAAATATTTGTGTATACCCGTTTCGAGGGCGACCGGTTGTCGAAATTGGACGGTCGCGTTGATGAAAAGGAAACAAGCAAAAATAGTGAAAAATGCGCGAGAGGGAGAGAAAGAGAGAGAGAGAGAGAGAAAGACAAAGAGAGAGAGAGAAAGTGAGAGAGAGTTTCATATAGGAACGTGTGTACGTTCCTCATAGCGGGAAGTATTTTGGCGTGATCGTGTATTTGATAATACCTACGTATTATACTAATAACAAATAACCGTGGTAGACGTTAAATTAATCAAAGATATCGTCGGAGTTAAACTCGTTGTACATAAGACGCACGCGTTGCGCCCTGCGATAACGAGAAAACGTCGAGTACGGTTATACGCGGGATGTTCATCCGTAGCCGGATGTTTCGCATGAAGTTTTTCATCTTTTCGACGTCTTTTTCTCGTCTCCTGCACGTACCGCATACTCCACTTATATTTTTTTAATCGGCCACCGTGTAATTTTGGCTGCCTATTCAGAAAAGTTGCCTTCGGACACGATACGCGAGCTGTTCGGTTAAATTCTTGTACCGTGATAAATGAATAGGAATCGGTTCAAAATTCCGTCGGAGATCGTACATTCGTATATGTACTCCGAAACCAGAATGGATAATCCGACTGGTTTGAATTTGCTCTCGTCGATTCACATTCGCGCAGTGTCGATCCGCGTTTTGCAACAAACTGTAAACCCGAAAGGCGTTTTGCTCGTGAAAAGCAGGAAATAAGAAAAAAAAAACTAGGAAAAAAATATTGCCAGCGTTGCCGGCGTCTCTCATCGATTCGCGTGAACGCGAGTCCGCGTCGTCTTTCCCGCATTCGTCGGCGGCGATCCGCGCTCTTTCCTCGTTTCGGGCATTGTCCTCGTTGACCAACTCGATGCTTCATCCGGTTCTTTAAATAAGTAATACATTCGGCGATGTGCCTCGACCGGCATGTATCGCTCGAAAGCAACGCGCAAAGAGAATCGCCGGTAACGCTGCGAAGGAGAGAAACACTACGTAGGTTCGTAGTGGTTAGATGTTATATCGATTCGTTTTTGTTTCGCTTCTCGTTTGCTTTCAATGAAAAATGATTTGGTGTTTGTTGTTTAGTGATACCTCTTTTGATTCTATTTGTTCTTTTTTTTTGATCCCGCCAACAACAACTGCGTTTGGTCGCAAAACACAGAGAATCATTGTTTTTCCTCCAATCTTTTTTGTATGACCACTTTTTAAAACTGTAGTCATTTGCGCGAGACGTTGGATCGTGTGTACAACCCTGGTAGTACCAATTGTATTTGCTACGGTCTCCGGTGAGAAAGCTATCGCTCAGTTTCCGTTCCCGATCGGGGCGCGTGCGTTTCTTTGACGATCGAACGTGAACACGGTCGACGGGGAAAACCCGTAAGAGACGACAGACATTATAGTCTGCAAACATATCGGCGAATGCAGTTGCTATTACATCGGTTCAATGGTCTACTACTTCTGCTATATAAGAGATAATAAAGTAACACGCAAAACAAACAAAAAAAACCACTATTATACGATTGATGTAAGCGATGAGATTAATACTTTTAATTGAAAAGATATTTGGATTTCAATAAACTTGATACCTCGAAATTTCGTTGTGTTGACTGCGTGGCGTCTGACTTGACCTTTTTTTCTTAATCTCTATCTTTTTTTCATCTCCGAGATGCGATCTCATCGAGACGCGCATTTTCATCATCCACCTGCCAAATGTGTGTTCCAGGCTGTGCGACTTCAATTCTTTTTTGTCCTGGTTCTCGTCGCACAAAAATGAAAACGCGCGAAATTCGCGGCGCAGTGCGCAATCCCGGACTCAGCGTGCGGGGGCGCGGAATTTTTTTCTCTCAATTCTTGCCGTACGATTTTCCTTCTTGGATGAGAGCCAAACTCGAGACGAGAGACTGTTGGATGAGCAGAGAAAGGAGCAGAGCCACACATGGACGTGTATACGTCCGGCTTCAGTTTTTTTCATCCCCCTCCCCCCTGAGAACCGATCTTCATCGCCGCATTCGCCAAAAAAAAGAATTTTCTTACAACCTCGTGTCCAAGCGTTAAAGCGACTGTCGCTGCAGAGACAAACGACGAACAAACGCCACTACACGTATTTCGGAGTTTGAAAACGCAGTCCGTCGCAACGTTGGACGCGGAGAATGTCGCACGTGTTCGCACAACAGTCTTATGTAAAGAGAGAGAGAAAAAAAGATGCGGGCAATCGCGTCTCTCTCGAACTGCAAGAACGCACGTAAATGATATAAGGGAAGATGACGGCAATAGCTCTCCCACCGGATGACGTATTTCTACGCCGATTCGACCTCGCGATTCACGTATACATCGCCTTATATGAACTAAAAAAAAAAAAATAAAAAATATAAACTGTGCCGCTCACGGCGACAGGTTGCGAAGACCCATGACTAATTGGCTTTCGATTTCTTCGTGTGTTCTTGCAGAATCAGACAATGAAAGTGTACCCTCACCGGTAAAGCCTCAAACGCGAGTGCCATATTGTAAGACATACGAGGAGATCAGACTTGAGGAAATCCAGGCGGAGAGTGCCGCCTATTATTCGTACGAGCCGGATGACTACCTTGGAAATATCGGCGGGGGAAAGGTGAAGCGCACCGCGCGCGGAACGCGAACTGTTTCCCTCTATTCGCACGAGAAGAAGGCTCAAGAAGGGAAGCCGAATACCAGTGCCTCTACCTCGTTGAATTTCGAGGTGCTCTCGCTGGAGCAGATACGCAAGAGGAGACAAGGCGCCGAGAGGACGCGACCGGTGGACGAGATGGAAGACGCTCGGGGATCCGAAGTAACACATGCGAATTCCTTGAATATCGCGATTAAAACATTGGCGGAGCTTCGCGCTTCGAAAGCCACGAAACAGCAGGAGCAACAGCAGCAACAGCAGCAAAAGAGACAGCGACAAATGATCGTGTCGAGGGGTACAAAGAGAGCGCTCGAGCTAACCGTATCGGAAAGCGACACGGACGATGTCCCGGTGCGTTCGGTAAAGCTCAGACTCGACGTTAAGGTGCCTCCCGTGAGGCTGCGACGGTCGCCTAATAAAAAAGCGTTATCTCGATTGGACAAAGACAAGATCGGAGGTGAGGAAATCGCGGAGCGACGCGAGGACAATGAGAACGTTCTGGATCGGGGAGAATTTGCTCAGGCGACGAGCAGGTTGTCGAGGTCGTCCGATGAAACAGACGGGAAAGAGAACTCTAAACAGGACGACATTCGCGATGAGAGTGCTTGTCGCTCGGGTGACGTTGAAGTGAGACTGTGCGATAGTAGTACGGACGCTAGTAGGGAACAAGACATTTCGTTGGACGGTCAGCTCGAAGGTGGAAGCTCGGAGCAGGACGAAGTAGCGAGAAGAATGTCCGGTGAGTATGACGAGGCGCTACAAAACGAGGAGACGAATGATGAATTCAAAGCGTCTCACTCGGGCAAAGCTCGACCCACCTGTGATAGTCTATTAAGTGTCAGTGATGACGATTATCTGATGCTCGACGCGGCATCCGACGATATTTTGAAGGACATTGACGCGATACTCAAGGAAAAATCCACGGTATAAACGGCTATAAGTAGGTTGAATTGGAAACAATAGGAGAGGGTACTTAATTAATAGCACGAGATTTTAAGAGAAAACAAGGTACACTTGGACCTATTTTAGAACGGATATAAAAAAGGACAAATTAAGAAATTTCTAAGTTAATAGCTTACCTGAGCTTCGTACCAGAATTTGGAAATCGCGTAAAATCGTACTTGTCATGGGTAGAAGTTTTATCTTACGGTGTGTCGGAAACTTAAGAGAGGTCCATCTGTAAGTTGATATCCTTTCTCTCGGATGGGGCGACGATCCTTAGTTTCGGTGAGGTACGTATATCCATTTCTAGGTACTAATTCAAATGTATAGGTCTCTTCTCAAACTCGATCACGCGAGATGCACCGAAGGTGTTTCGTATTTCACAAGAGCTTTGATTCCATAAACAATCGTTAGACACGAGATGACGTGTACTGTTGACAAGTTTATTCTTTTGAAAAATTGCTTAAATCTATATTATCGACTTTTCCTCAGCTCTACTTTTTTAAAGTCGTTCTTCTTTCTCGCGCCTTTTGTCGACCCTCTTTTAGATGGTACAAAGAATGCCGTAGCTGGACTGTTTTTGAAAGGAGAATTATTTGAAAGAGGATGATTGATAGTTTCTCTTTGACAGAGTCTATGAGGTGTCATTGATATATATGATATATATATGTATGTGTGTCAAATTTCATGTGCTTCTTATATATATAAGAAGCACATGGAATTTGATACGAACTATTAAGTAGCATCTTTCCACGATGAGCTGTTAGACGTCTAATTGTCGATCTTTGAATTTTCATTACGCACTCCGTAAAAACAACACTCCGCACGAGTCGAGATTATAGTTCTTTTCTTTTTCTTCTCATTGCTTACCTTTGATAGACTTAGGCTTTTCTAACGGGTACGTATATAAGATAACGTATCTTGAGTGTATTGTACAAATTATTCGAGTAAATATACGATTGTTACATTTGCAAAGTAAAGTATGGTGTTTTTGCATTCGTCGAGGGGAAATTCGTTCAGTCAAAGACAATGCGGGATGCCAGGTAAGTAGGACTTCAACTTTCGCTAATTGAATTTCTTTCGCTTCGATGGCGCGCCGGTAATTAAAACCGCGCCGAATTTGGTTGAAGACGGAAATGAATGAGATGCGCGGGAGGCAGGTATACTTAATTAAATGCACACACTATTTATTTTAATGCATATTAATACGCTTAACATGTCTGGCATAAGAGAAATCACAATCGGTCCTCTTCCTCCTTTTTTTCTCCCTTTGCACCGAATTATAAATTACGAATTGTTTAGCAATTACTTAAGTGTATAGCAATAACTATAAATATCTGCCGATATTATGATACACACAACAAACTTTCTCTCCGTCATTCCGTCATTCATTACATGAATATAAATAATATCGTAGTATCGCCTTATAAACTATTTCTTTACCATTTTTTTATGCGCCTAGGATTACGTCTAACGTTGCGGATAAAAATTCACATTCCTCTCACGACGATTCTTATCAATTAATATTTTACAGAGGAGGAGCGAGAGTCGGTAGGAGCCGATCGCATGGTTCGATCGATGCGGGCTTTAATTTCCCCGGTAATCACGATCGGGCGCTGAAACAATGGTAACGTCGATCGTCGACGCCCGATAACATCTCCTATCGACTCTTCGGAATCGTCCGGTCGCGTTTCGCGAGCAATTAAAATCGATATACACCTGTCCAAGCTTCCCCACCGGCATTTTTCGTGAGAACAACAGAATCGATCGTTATACCCTGACATGTGCAGTCGGCACGTATCGCGCGCGATATTAATGAGGAGATGTGTTAAGCTCGGAAGGACTTCAATAAGGTGTGATGGGACCATCACGCGAATCGATATTTAATATTAATGTAATAATAACATCAGGATTTGTACCAACGTGTGTGCCGCTGGGGCCGAAATCACCTTTCTAACTACTTATATGTATAGCTTGACGTCTGCACACGAATTGTTTCATGTTGTTACGCGAAAGAGCACCCTGCCTCGCGAACGTTCGTGTTTAGAATTTATTTCGCCGCCTACCGCCGTCTCCAATTCCGCTGGGAGCAACACACGGCGGCCCACCGCCGCGATTTTAGACACTTTGCTACTACGGGCGAAGAGAGCGATGGCAGGGGGGCGCCTAAGAAGTTGAGGTCGATGCGGATGACCACCACGGTCACTGTAGCCTGGGTGTCCAGTATTGCGCTGCCATATCCGGAGCTGGCTGACCCGGTACTGCTATCGGTACGCTCACACCGGGAGATATTAAACCTAAACATAAAATAGAGTTGCATCGAACTAGTCGCGCGCGACTAGACACTAAGTTTTGCAGATTTTTCGAAAACGGGTTGCTTTGCGTATCGCGATGAAGGAACAATGGAAAGAAGCATCCGAGCGTGGCGAGAAGAAACTATTCCATGACAGATGCCTTTTTCGGAGAGCTGAGAAAGGTGAAAGCAAAAGTGCCAAATGACTTCTACAAAGGAAGCCTCTCCTTCTCTTTACCAGAAATTTACCGGTACATCACATACAATATCCCACATTAAATCTGTATTATAGGCAACTGAATAGGCATTACCGGTAAACCTGTAGTAGGTCAATAGTATCCGTGGTAGCCATTGTCCAGCGGCTAGAGAGCAAGCAGCGAGTGCAGTGAGTGCAGTAGACACTCACCGGTCGAGCTGGAATTTTGATTGTACTGATTCAGGCCCGCGGTGTGGTACGGTTGCGTTGGACTGCAAGTCGGTCGCGCGCCGTAACCGAGATGCAGCGGCTCGTAGCTGGGTGGCCTCGCTACCCCGCAGGAATAGCCGTTGTCGCGCTGCTGAAGACAGGCCCCGGGGCTGGGGCCGACGGTCATACCGACGGTCATGCCCATGGGGCCCATGCCTCCCGACGACGACAGGGAGGACATGCTGGTCGTGTGCTGGTTCTGTTGACTGCCGCCGGACATGGTGAAGCTGGGCATGGACGTCATGGGACTGCGGAAGAAGAAGCGCAGGTCAGAAAGTGAGAAGAATTGTAGCGAGAACGTGGAATTAGATGGCGACGAAGCTGAAGGCGGGTTGTCCCGTGTATGAGCGACGGGGTTTTAAATAAACGATCCTTATAAGCGTCGCGCCATTATTAGTCGCGAGACACGCCGTAGGTATGCACGTGCGGATCAATCACCTTGCCGAACACCCCCCCCCCCCTTTTCGTGAAAACCATCAATCAAGATGGGGATCTTTTGGCGAAAAAAAAATGTGAAAACGTTGCGATTTAAAAGAGAAGGATGGAAGAGGGAGCCAGAATAGAGAGGGAGAAAAGTCTGGGAAGGTGGTTGCGTGAAAATAATATCCGCGTGCAGTCGCGAAGCTTTAGGAAGAGATATTTGTAAAGAAATGGTTTTTAGAACCCTACGAAGACGCGTGTTTGTGTAATTTGTTTACGTGGTGTATTTCATCACTATACGGAGAAGAAGAACTAGTTGGACCTACTGAAAATTACTTGCAGGGTCGCAAGTAATTATTTATTTATCTCAATGAAACTTTTTAATGCATCAGTTTGATATCTCTTTCTTACAGTCACGTGTGGAATAGTATATATTGTCGCTGCAATGCCAAGCTCACGAATGTGCTACGTTTATGTTATGCAGATTCGTGAGCTTGGCATTGTAGCGACGATATTATATGATTGCAGGGAAGAATATCAAATTAATATGGAAAAAGATCAAATTGATGTAAATAAATAATTACTTGCGACCCTGTAGGTAAGTATTTTTAGTAGATTCAACTAATTCTTTTTCTCTGTGTAAAAGAGGTGAAAATATAAATAGGGCTGAACTATACTAGGTTTAATGAACTGTCGATGCGAATTGTCCTGTGCATATCGGTAGGTATACTTGTACTTCGCGGTATGCGGGTTGGTTACCCCCTATATGCAGTACCTATATACCGTAACATAATTCAACTTATAACGAAGTCGACCCGATTCGACTCGGTCGGAGAATCTACCCGCTTACCTGTACGAGTCCGGCATGCTAGGAATCCCCGGATAGACGGCGGTCGGCGCGAATCCGTGGTGGATTCTGGGTGGCGAGGGGGGCGCCTGCGGGGGCGGCTGACCCCCTAGGATTCCCGACGGCGGCGGTGGCGTCGGGTGTCCCCCCACCAGACTCACGCCACCCGTATGCTGCTGCGGATTGTCCCTCCTTTGCGTGCGCAATTTCTCCTCGCGCCTCCACTTTGCGCGACGATTCGAAAACCAGACCTGAGTTAGTGAACGAAACAGACGAGATAGGTCAATTGCTAGGCTACATATCGAAGGATCGTTTGAATATGTGCGACGTGCTGTAATTGCACTGAGAGAAAAGGTCTGCTTGGATACGAACCTAATAGACAAATTTATTTCAGATAAATAGGAATTTATTTTCATTGAACAAAAGTTTATTTGAATGGAATAAATGTTTTGCATGTCTTTTTAATCGAGTACGAATCTAGTAGAGCGTTTATTTGATTCAAATACATTTTTGTTT
Organism: Xiphydria camelus; assembly: GCA_963678675.1. NCBI lineage: Eukaryota > Metazoa > Arthropoda > Insecta > Hymenoptera > Xiphydriidae > Xiphydria > Xiphydria camelus. Next base: position 3,662,970 of record OY783192.1, read on the forward strand.
GAAGTGAATGAATTTCTATTTCTATTCAACTCTTAAATAAATTTTTCTATTATAGGTTCGCATTCAACTAGATTTTTTCCCTGGGTCTGTAATGACGACGACGTTGGTAACGGGATGGTATTGATAAAAATAACGACGGATAATGCAGATGCTGTCAAGAAGCTGCGGCGAATTACAGCGTCGCCTCAAACTCGAACGTAGATTACAACGATACCAAGATTACGAGTTCTACATGATTCGCGTAATGAAATAGTCACCTGTATCCGAGCTTCCGGCAAACATATCTTCCCTGCGAGTCGCTCTCTCGCGAAGACATCGGGATAGTGCGTCCTCTCGAATTCCTTCTCGAGCGCGTCGATTTGCTCGTTGCTGAAGCTCGTGCGATTCCTCTGCAGCTTCCTCTTCAGACGCAGGCGCGCCTGGTCGTCGTCTGCACCGCCGGACACGCTGCCCGCGTTGCTGTTATCACCCGCGCTGTTCGTTTCGTCCGAATGCGCGCCTCCTTCCAGTTCGGCAACTGTAATCAGGATAACGATTGCGAAACGATCAGTTATAGGTATGGTACACGCTTCCTGTGACGCGAGCTTTTAATGTCTCCTTTGAATTTTTATATCTTTGTTATATACTTTCCCGAAATAAACGCGTCATACGTCTCGTTTCTGCTTTACTTTCCCTTCTAATATTGGAAGCCTAATTGGAAAGCCTTCATTTCGATCGAACGAAACGCCCTACCGAAATTTCTATTTACGCCATGATCCACGATCGTGGACTGCTGCAGATTTTCAATCGAGGAGGAACGTATAGAAGGTATGTAACTTCCATGTATATTACGTGTCCATGCATGCGAGCACGTACATATAAGACCGAGGGGAAAAGACGGGGGAACAGGGAGAAGAAGAAGAGAGAGAGAGAGAGAGAGAGAACGAGCGGACGTTGGTAGGTACAGGTATAGCGGTGGTAGTAGTAGCAGGCAGGCGTCGCCCGGCAAACCTTATCGTCGGTTTCTGGGTGAGCGCGTCGAGGCGTCAGTGGGTTTTGGGTCGGGGATGAAGAGAGAAGCAGAGGGATGAAGAGAGAGACGGAGAAAGAGGAAGGGATGGAGAGAGAAAGAGAGAGAGCGAGGGAGAATGAGCGAGGGGGATGGAGCAAGAGCGGGGATAAGGGGTGCGATAAGACGCCGGGCGCGCGTCCCGACGCCTGCAGTGGTAGCTACCCGTGCTCGGTACGCCTCTGTCACCGAACGAACGAAAGCCACCCTTCCACCCTCTTACTTTGCCTGCGCCTCTGCCCGTGCCTTCATCCCACTGCGCTAATGGAAACCTGATAACAACCCCCTTGGGTCTCTATCGCCCTGGCGACCCAGTAGGTATATGCCAACCTTCTCCGTTCTCACTCCCACCTCTGTTCTTTCGACCCCCGGAACCTCCCACCTTCGAATCCGAAGGGAGTTTCACTTTCCTCGCCGGTCCGCGGTCGCGGCGGAGAGCCACGACGAGGTAAAGCGGGCCGTAGAAGATCGCCTGTTATAGTGCAATGGGTATATACTCGTATATATGGACATATCTCTCTGGAGTCCGCGCGTGGATGCTCCTTGGTTAAGAAGGGGGGGGGGGGGGGGAGGAGGATAAAGCGGAGATCGAGATTCGTAAGTTCCGTTATCGGCGAGCGGTGCGACGTTTCGATGGAGCGTATGACAGAAATATTATCTGTGGCAGTAAAAGATATGTTCGATAATGACAGATTCAGCTACAATCACAGTGAAATTTTTTTCAGTAAAAATATTTTCTATCGTAGCAAATATTGTAAAAAGCACGCTGTGTCCATTAAAAAATGCAATGTTTCACTTCGAGGAACCCCGTTACTGGGACTCACTGTAAAAATTGTTAAACCTTTTTCTCCGTGTTATATGCGCATAGGGTAAAGAATACAGTCGTTGACCCCCTCACAGTGATTAACCACCTCTCATAACAAATGCATTCGATAGAAAGAAAGCGATAGGTCCATTACTGTATAATTTCGTCGGCTTAAACTGTTAACAACGGTATGCCACCCTACTTTATCCAACCTTATGCTGCAAAATCTGAGGTTGTGTCTCTATCTGCACACTTATCCGCAAATATCTATATCTACGCACGTGCAGGAACTCCTTGGAAAACTTGAACGCGAAACAATACACAGCTTTTCTCCCTAAGTGAAGTCGGATATGTACGAGGGCTAGAGTTAAAAGTCCGATACTCTCTTCTGGTAGATGGTAGTGCGATCGTGAAAATGAACAATTCATAAAAAAGAAAGTGTTTAATTTAAAAAGTATCGGACTTTTCACTCCGCTCTCGTAGGTATATTTATACGTGTAAGTAAACTCGCACGTGTAGGATAGATACACACGTGTATACCTTACGTACGTACTTACCTACGTACCCAACCCCGCTTCGTCGTTTAGTAATAGGTAGGTGCGTTATAAACAGTTAAGATAAGCCCCGTGGAGACGGCGCTCGGATTGGCAAGCAGCCATAGCGAAGGCAGTAAACTTCTCGCAGATTATGGGGTTGGCACCGAAGTTCCGGAGTAACTTCTCTCTCTCTCCCTCTCTCTCCTTCTCTCCTTCTCTCTCTCTCTCTCTCTCTCTCCCCTACCGCTACTGTTACTCGGGTAAACGGGTGGTCGTAGAGGAGGGAGAGGGGTGGTTGCTACTTGGCGTACGTATCTACGTACCTACGCGAAGATCTCGGATGAGGTTAACGCGCCGAGAGTATCTTAAGCAGCAATTAAAACCCACCCCCACCCCGCCGAAAACCGAGGGGAGCAAGTTCGTCGGCACGATGCGCACATCCCCGCCCGTGTTTCGGTCGAGGCTCGCGAAACTTGGTAAACGCGCGGGGAGGGTCTTATATATTTCCCGGCGTACGTACACATACTTATGTGGAAATCGGCGGTTATAGGTGGGGGAATGCAGATCAAGTTTTTTGGACTAATAATTAACTCGAATGAACCACACGTGTACAGCTCGTTTCTTTCAAATAGCCGTTAGTTGTTATAACCAAATTTATTAGTCGGAGCAACTAATTCTGCATTCCCCCACCTGTAAATGCAGATTTATAAGGAGGCTCCATCGATAATACAATTAACTGAACGATTTTGACCAAATTCGGTAAATCGACAAATACTTATAAGTAGATATCTACTTATGGTATTAGGACCCTTCAAGCAAATTTTTACGATGATTCACTAACTCGAATAAAATGTACGATCTAAATAAATTAATGCCCATTTGACATAGAATTTTATGAGAAACGATATATACATTTTAAAAATTTCTGAATCGATATATTATATACTTATGAGTGTTGGGACCCTTTAACTATAGGTACCTATATTTATTTTATTGTATATTTATTATACAAGATGGTGATTCGTCATAAAAATTTAACCGGAGGAGCCTAACAATCGTGTCTATCGATTTATCGAATTTAATCAAAATCGCTCCGTTAATTCTACTATCGATAGAACCTCCTTAATTGAAAATATACCACTTTTTCTCTCTGCAGTGTACGCACGGGAACGAAGTTCATAAGGGAGGCTGCAGCTCATGCACTTTCAAGAATGTGCGCTTGCCGCAAATAGAATTCTATTCGCTCCAAATAAATAGAATCTAGAAGAAGATTCTAATTGCAGCGGATAGAATTCCACTTGCGGCGAGCGCACATTCTTTAAGAACGGTAGATACACCCGTTTAACGCGATCGCGCATAACGCCAAGGTCGCGAATAATTCTTCGGGGCACACCGCCGGCGACGAGGCGAAGCCCGATAAAAGGTGGAGAGAAGGATCCTCGCGCGAGAGAGTCACCGCGTGCGCGATGCGCGCGACGCGACGGCCCGAAGGGAGGCCATAGGCCATTTTGCCGTGCGCCGTTTCTCCGCCGCCGCGTATAGAACGAGAGAGTCTCGAGTGTCGGGCCAGGCACACCAGCTGCGGAGCATCGCGGCAACGCGATGTGAGAGGGGGAAACCATTCCGGTCCATTCTCCATTTCTCTCTCTCTCTCTCTCTCTCTCTCTCTCTCTCTTCCTCCCTCTCGCTCACTACCTCGCTCTTCCCTGCCGCCGACAGCTTTCATCCCTCTCTCCCGCACCCCGAAATCACCGCTCGCCCGTCGCGGGCGCGCGTTATCCACCAACCGCGGCGCGCAATCATTCGAGCGTGATGGCGGAACGTGCGCGCCACGCGCTGCTCCCGACTCGCGCGCGCGCGCGCGGATTTATACGTAGCCGGCTGTACGCGCGCGGATGGTTATCCGCGGCGAGACGGCGGACGTCTCCGCGCGAATTTCTCGACGCGACACGCCCTCTTGCCTCCGGAAGAGCCGCGAGGGCGCAGGTAAACGCTCAATTGACACGGGCGCACCGCGAGGGCGACGCGATAAAACGGTTTCCAGATCGCATTTTACGGGGTGGGGCGCAGAAAGAGTGCCGGATCGGTAATGACCCTCTCCCGGTTACGTCGAGTGCAACCCGTTATTACTCGATGGCGCGCGCATTATGCTTCGTTAAATTCCACAACAGCGTCCGCGCACTCGGCTAAACGTTAAAACTCGAATCCGCAATTGTTCGCCGGGAGTTGTGACAATGCCGGGCTGATTGCATTGTGGCGGGCACGCTTGGCTGTAGTTTATTTCAATTGCGCGGCTCGTTATGCGGTTTCCAGCGCGCGGGTCTCTCCATCCCGCGGGAGAGTGGAGGAGCTCGCGTGCCTTCGCGCGCGCGACTTATGCCCCGTCGCGCGCCGCGCTCCGTATACGTATGTAGGTACCCTCTGAAGAGACACTCGACGTTCGAACTTTCGAGGCCATTGTCGACGCAGCGATCGAGAAACAATGCTACACTTTGGCAGAAAGGACGCGAGCGAGCGCGATAAATACGCTGTATATATTCCGCGCGCTCTTCGATACAGTCGACTCCCGAGCTACTGCTGCTGCTGCTCCTTTCGGCGCGGGGACGTCGAGGGTGCTCGCGCGGAGGAAAGAACAGTTTGCGATCGCGGTGACCGCGGCAAAGTGGTACCCATGCGTGTCGCCCGTTTCCACTGTGCGCATGGGTGCCTATACGCATTTTTTTTTTACTACGCACCAACGAGACGACGCGCGCAAAAAAAAGATTAGTGATTTTTACAGTTTCATCCAGTAGCGCTGAGATTTGAGCTGATTTTCAAGAATTCGTACAGAGGACACATTTCTGCTTACGAGTTTATAATTGCACGAATACTGGTTTAACCAGATATGATATCTGTTTTTCCATGGGAATTCCTTTTTCTCCGTGTGATGGGATTCGTCAATTTGGATTTGGATATTTATTTCGTCGAATCGTTTTGATTGCGGAAGAAACGGGGACCGCTGTGACGTTGAAATAAGGGGTTCCACTCGAATACACACCCAGGGTAAAAGTCTAATTGAATACAAATCTAATAAAAAAAGTTTATTTGAAATGAATATGAATTTATTCACGGCGAACAAAAGTCTATTTGAATCAGATAAATGTTTTACTACGTTCGTACTCGATTAAAAAGATATGTAAGACATTTATCTAATTCAAATACTCTTGTGTTCGATGTGAATAAATTCCTCTTTATCTTACACAAATTTTTACACTTTTGGTTCGGATTTAATTTGACTTTTTCCCTCAGTGTAACGATTACCTCGATGCTTATACTTATTGAGAAAAAAAATGGTACATTCAATTAAATCTGCGTTTACGGGTGGGGGAATGCAGAATTAGTTACTGCAACTAATAAATTTAGGTATAACGATTACGGTTATGTGAAGGAAACAGGCTGTGATGCTTTCGAGTTAATTATTAGTCCAAGTAACTCGATCTGTATTCCCTCACCCGTAACCCCCGATTTAGTTAAATTTACTGCATATTTTTTTCTCAGTGTACACGAACCTCTCAGTCAAGTTGTATACCTCTTCAAAGCCGACAATTTGAGCAACGAATTTTCATTCGATTTTAAGGATTACAGGACACTGACGCGTTACACAAATTCGACAGCTCACCGCGCGAGGAGCACACCATTCTATACCTATATACCTATACGTATGGTTCACCGTAACACGACATTTTGGATCGGTATTACCGGGGAAAGAGAGGATGCGAAAAATAACTGGAAGGGGGGGACAGATGTACTTATGTCGAATCGAACAATGACAATGATACAGATGTTACATCGGGAGGGCTCAGGTTAACTGATGGTAAACGCTTGACTGCTTCGCGAGTCAGGAGAGGCGGAAAGTTCGGGCCGATGTGTAAAATAGGCGGCCATTAGGGTCGCTAATAATGTAATGTGCTCCCACCCCGGTGTGGTGGATCTGTTCCTCTCTCCCCTCTCTCCTATCTCTCTCTCTCTCTCTCTCTCTCTCTCTCTCTCTTTCGGCGTAACACGCTTTTTATGGCACGCCATGCGACCGGGGAATCTCCCCCTTCCTGTCGCGCCGTACCTTCATAGGTGGATCTGCTGCGAGCGTGCGTACGCGCATCAGGGTCCTCCGTTCCGGTATGACACCTCGCACCCCTCCGGCGATTATCATTTTTAACTCGACAAGAACGTTCGGCACGACAATGCGAGCGGCCATGATGCGTTAGTAACGGCCATTCACGGGGAGAAAAAGGCGTACAAGAGATGCGCGAGAGAGCGCGAAGCGGAGGTATACGCGTAAACCCACCGCGAATCGCGGTTCATTCGGGCGGAAAATGAATTTAAACGGGAAATCAGAGACCTCCCTCGCTCTATTTCGCTTGCATGGAAAAATGGGCTCATTCTGTAATCGCTTCGTCAATAACTTCCTTATTATTTCCTGCAATGTAAGTTCTCCCCTCCCCCCCCACACTGTTAAAAATATTTCTCTTAAACTTCAGGAGAGCACTGAAGTTTTTATCAAACGCAAGTACGTGTCTTGAATATCATATTATCTTGAAATTCAGAAGAACGTCGAATGGATAATTGATTTTTGTAAGGTTGTGCTTTAGAATTAAGAAACGATCGAAGTACAGGGCGCAGTAAAAAGTACAGGTGTTAATTTCTAACACCATTTCACTGGTTCGGACCTATATGTGAGCCGTTGAAAACCAGAATGGTGTAAGTCACATTTCATATAAGCTGAGATTATTCGACTGCAAAGTTAAGTACAATTTGAAAAATCTGTCTAGATGATACAGACAGATACTTTAAATCTCGTACATATCTGTTTTCTATCATTTAGACAGATTTTTCAAATTGTACTTAACTTTGCAGTCGAATAATCACAGCTTACATGAAATGTGTGACTTACACCATTCTGGTTTTCAACGGCTCATGTCACATCTGGTGTCGTCCAGTCTTGTGCAATTGTCATGTAACACCGAAAGTGGTCTAAGTACCTATATAGATTCACATCGCGTAGAATGTTTTACAGTGTAGAGTTCCATTTATCCGAAGCAGTTGGGGAGAGTGTAAATCGGGTAACCGAAATCTTGAATAATACGGAGCAACATGCGTAATAAAAATTTATTCAACTATGTATGTCAAATTTATATACATTTACCTATATAATGTTTATATATTACCGTATATTTGTAATGTATAAAGAAATATATACCTATATAACAAACGTATGTACATCTTTATTGCAATCTTGCATTACTGATTTGCTTTAACAAAGTCAGTACATCTAGTTATACTTCGCGCGCAACGTAGCAGCTTCTTCCGTTTAATCCGAGCTTATATACAGACGAGTACTCGAATAATTTAACCGCTTCGGATAACACGGAACCTCAAATAATCAGGATTCTACTGTATTACGAAATTACTATTTGGAATGAAGATAAATGCGCGTTCTTTAATATTAAGGGTAAATAATAACATAAATTTAAGGCACATCCGTGCACTCTGAGATAAAAACTGGTATAGGTAGGTAGGTAGGTATATTCAATTAAATCTGCGTTTACGGATGGGGAATGCAGAATTAGTTGCTCCGACTAATAAATTTTGTTATAACGACTAACGTTAGTCCATTCGAATCAATTATTAGTCCAAATAACTTGATCTACATTCCCCCGCCCGTAACCACCGATTTAGTCAAATTTGCTACATTTCTCTCTTAGTGTGTATTATCGTGTCGGAAAATAAAAGAAAATTTCGACAGTGCACTCGTAATATTTTTTGTTCCCACTTCTTACAATTACAAGCGTATCACTGTCGAGTATCTACTCTATCTTCAGAATCCGAGGACGAAAAATGCCTCCCCCTCCCGCCCACACGGTAGATTATAACGACGATATCCCGCCCGGGAGTTTCGAGATACGCGCGCGCGCGCGCCTATCCGTGCCTAACCGAGCGGATTCGCGCCGGCGAATGACGTAGGTACGGGACGCCGGGAACTTCGGGGGATACAATCAGTGCCGCGCGGAACGGATAGGAACTCGAAGCTTAATCCCGCTCGGCCTAATGCCTAATCCTTCGTATAAATTTATCAGTCTCCGCTCTAATAGCAAATATGCGCGGCAAACTTGCAGCCCGCGCGCGCCGCGGCGGACGGATTTGCCGGATGTCGGTGTGTATGGCTCCCCGCGCTACGGGAGGGATTAAGGATTTCTACGGCGCACGCGATTCCTCCGCTCTACGTGGAAAGTAAAGACGAGAAGGAGCGGGAGACGCGAAGGAGGAACGACGAGCCATTTCGGGAAAGTCGAACGCGGGCGCGTCGCGTCTAACGCGTCACGAATCGCTGATGAAATTTGCGCGCAATTTTGCGGAAGTAACCGCGTAGGTCGCGTATGAGCTTTTATGCGCATCTACTTAGCAGTCCGTATGTACATGGAAAAAAATTAATTGTAACATTTACAAAGTTTGTGATGAAATGCGGGACAAGGTCAATTTATTGTTACGATAACTGCAATTTTAGTAAAAATTACAGCAAACGATTGTAACTTCTGCAAGTTTTACTAGAATTTTTTACTAAAATTGTAGTTATCACACATAGCAAGAAATTGGCCTTGTACCGAAATTTACCACACATTTTTTTTCCTTGTACATATACAGTACCAAATTTTCTGCATCGAACCGTTATAAGGTAATTTTCAATAGATGAACGGCTAAGCCCAATATCCGACCATCCATAAAAATTCACACACAGTAAAAAATTCTCCGGCGAGGACCTATATAAACTACTTTTAGTGTTAGATAACAATGGATTTATGACTGAACGACACCAGATGTCGTACATATAGGTCCAAACCGATGAAATGGCGTTAAAAATTAATACCACTTTTTTACTGCGTACAGCAGATTTTATTCCGGGTTCTTACTAGTAAAATTTTCTATACCTATACATCTTTAAGTGGGCTTGGGAGTCAGCAGGGTATTCTGATATCTAGCCCTTTAGGGGCAGCTTTCCTCCAATCGCAGGAGCCCCATACAGTTCCACATTTTCTAACCAATGTTGTTTACGGAAACTTATCACTATGCTTGGAAAATTTGTTTCACCGATTATTCTGCAATTACTCATTTTCGCGAAGTGAAATGATTTTTTTTTCGAAATCTATGTGCCATACTATATATCCTGAAATAGAATCGGCTCAGGCTACGACTCAAATTAATAAAAATATTCTTATTACAACAACATATGGTTGTCCCTATCGGATTGTCTGCTAGCAGTAATTTTCGTACTTTCCGATTTCGTTACCTTTGCACGGTGGTTATGATTTTAGGAAATAATTTTGGTCTATTTATATATGAAAAGTGCCTTCACTCAATGATTTTCATTTAAATTACGAAGAATGTAGTGAACAAAATTCTAGTTGCTCTTTAAATACCACGTTTGCCCAGAGGAGGACACTGGTAGTGGCCTAGACCCGCTTAATTTATTGAAGATTGTTAACAATTTCCACTAATTGTTCCTTTTTATCCCATTCAATACTGTAAACTATACTAAATCCGCGAGTAAATAATAGTTCGAAATAGCAACCCCCTTGATGGTCGAGAATCGCGGAGCGCTCGTCGGCTTTTATAATCACCGCGTTGGAACGACGTTTATAGACTCTGCCGTAGACGTATGTATGTATAAATATATCGCGTGCGGATCGGCGAGTCGGTGTTGGGGAGGACGAGTTGCGAGCCGTGTTAAATGGTTGGGAAAGAAACGAGGTGTCGAACTGCCGGGTTAAATGCTAAGCGTTGGAATATGGACCGTATACGTGCGGCGTACGTACATATACCTACACGTACGCGGGGCGGTACCTAGCGCCTACGTACTAACTTACACAGCGGCAGGTACGGCGGCCCCTTTCTAGTTAGTTACCGATCTGCATGCGAAGAATCTCATTTATTTTCATCCCTCCCTTCTCACCCTGCCCGCGGTTCAAAGCGGGGTAAATCGTCGCGATCCTGCGCGGCGCGTTACGAGGATAACCGCAAGAACATCGGCGCTTCGTATTTTCGAAAATAGTCGAAATAGTAGATATAATCTATTATCCAAATAGTCGGGGGAAAGAACGAAGAAAATTCATCGCGACGATTTTCTGAAAGAAACTATTTCCGTCTATATAACGCGCGGAAGAGAACGCCGCGATTTGCGCGCAGGAGGACGAGTGCGGAATCGTAAATCGAGGAGGTCTAAAGAGAATCGAAAGAGTAGGGCGGGAGACGCGGAAAAGCGGAGATACGCGTCGACAGAAAGGGAATATTGGAAACTCCATTAGGACAGCGAAGCAACCAACCGTACAACGGGATACGTAAGCAGCTCCTATAGGCTATAGGGGTTATTACGCGATTCATTTGTAACTCCCTCTTCTGCTGCCCACCGGGCGCCCCACCCTCGCTCTCTCCGCTCGTCGTACCGGGCTCCATAGATTCGATTCAATCCTCTTTGCCAACAAACGCTCCGACGAGCTCCGCGAGGCAAATCTCCTTATGCACAACTCAATCAAATTCTGCTGTTGCCGTTGCCTGTCGAAACGGCGCCGACGCACGGCGGCGACGACGGCTCTCGATCGTCATTTTTCCCTGCCCTTTTAATTCCCTCTTCGTTTCTCTTTCTTCCGTCCGTCCGTCGATTTGCTCCTTCGCCGATGTGGAATTTGGATCGTACTGGAGGACCGCGTCGTTTGATTCGATCGCGAGGTGACGTGGCTTCGATTGTAAATTTATTCAACCCTTCGTGACCATATATGACGTTCGTATAGTTCCGTGATGGTCCACATATATGGGTCGAATGGACCCAACCGAGTTTTAAATAACAGCCACATGAGCAACATCCGTCAAATTTAGACTGACAATTTATGAAACATTCTTTTAACACGAAAAAAAAAAGAAAATTTTACCTCTCCATCGAGAAGCGCTGAAATAAGAGTTTGTTTTTAAGAATTTGTACAGAGGAAACTGTTCTATGTACTGCTTACAACAATAAATAAAAACGTCTACTCTGTACAAATTCTTGAGGACAAGCTCGAGTCTCAGCGCTACTGGATGAAGCAGTAAAAATTCCTGGTTCTTATTTTCCGCGAATAAGTATTGTAGATTATCTAGTCACCGTATTTACTTAAGAAATGAAATGATGACATATATTCAAAAACGACCTTGAATTTGTAGATGCGTGAAAAATGATCTGCTTCACTAAAAGTGATACTTTGAAGAAATATTACCTATAAATAGTTCTATAGTACACATTTCAAAAGCGATTTTTTCCAAAGTCCGAAGAAGGTTCTTAGTACGAGTTTTAAGAAGAAGCTATTTATTGCGAGATCTGACGAAGATCTATAGTTACGATTGTAAATAAAGGAGTACAGTCAGCTTCAAAATTGAAGTCCGGGTCAAGTGGACCCTTGCTGATCACAGAGTGTTAATCCTGCGAATAGTGATGCGTGACTTCGCAGACTCAGAGTATTTGAGAATGCCGTAATACACTTTTTTAGGGATTAAAAACCGCGTCGTTTACGCGACTAGCTGTACGAATCACGGCACGAGGCATCGGACGATCTCTCTCGACGCGGCTGAATCGGTTATACGTGCTCGGCTTACCGCGTGGGAGAAGCCAGAAGTTCGGCACGATCCACAAAATAACAACGGTTATGCCACGACCACCCCCTTCCCGAGCTGCCGAACTCGCGATTACTTCCGACCTCTTGAATCCCGATGTACTTTTGCAAGTTTCCGAGACTTCCTCCTTCTTCGTCGCGACCCTTTCTTAAACCCCTTTCCCCATTTCATTCCGGTCCGGTCGTGGCGGGACGGCATAACGACGCGAGTATAAGCTCCGCGTACCTACATCGGAAACTGCGTTTCGATTTGTTCCTCGATTTCCGTAGCGGACTTTCAGTTTTATCGGCGCGGCATGAATTGCATGTAGAAACGTTCCGGCTTGATTGATTTCGATTTGTTAAGGTATTACTATCACGATATCGATTCATCTACGGAAATTCTGACATTTTTTTCAGACGTAGATCTCGACAAAATAAAACATTTATGTTAGTGAAAAAAAAAAAAACGATCTACCGTCCGAAAATAAAGATATTAAATTTTAAAGATGTGCATTTCTCCCATTTAACCTCATGTAAATGGGCATGCTTTGAAGTATTTTTCACATTTTGAAGCTAAAACATGCACCGATTTGTTAAAAAAATTCAGACACATAGAGTTCTATATTCATAGAAAAATATATTAAAAAATAAGCAAGATCCAGCGTTTAGTTATTGAGTAAAAAAATAAAATGTAATGACGCTATCAATCACGTAGGAGGGGGAAAATTGGGCGGAGAGAATGTAGCAACAGCACGTGACGTATTCAGTAGCAACGGTAGCAAGTAGGTAGTAACCAAACACAACAATCTTGTCAGTATAGTGATGAAGCGGTGTCGCCACGTTTTTGATGCGGACCTTACGATACTAGTGTGCGTGTATCCGTATATACAACACGGGAATGTATTGAGACAGGGCTGTACGAATCTGTACGGTTGTGGTGCATGAAGAAAATATGAAATATTTTTTGCTACAAAATTTATTTCTGTTTTTGTCCCGCAAAGGGTTACGAAAAACATTCAAACGAAGCTTCAATGAGCAAATTTTAGAAACTTTTTCCTGCCGAAATGAACATTTTTTTATACCCCCCTGGTGCCCCTATTAGGTGGTGAGCCGAGCGATAGTACTCACCTAAAACGGTATTTACACTGAGAGAAATAATTGCTAGTGTCAATAAAATATTTCTTGATCGAGAATATATAATTGTACAAATTTTTAAGAGTACAAATTCTTGGTCGAATGATAGGTATATATTCTTGAATACAGGGTGTTCCAGAAAATACACGCCAAACGATTATCAAACGTCTGTCACATTCACCACTATTAAGATGACCGATGTCTTTCGGACTGGAACGTCTATTCGGTTCGTGTCTGGGCTGTCGGTATTACCACCAAATTTTAGAGAACCATCTTGGATCGGGTGCGTCTACCGATATGCAACCCGCTACGCTGGCGTGTATTTTCTGGGACACCCTGTAGGTACCTTCGTTCACTGAAAGAAAATGTGCTTCATTCAACCATCTCGGTGAGGTTGAATACCTACTACGAACCTTACGCTGCAATTATTTCAAGTAGATACTTATTCACTTGTTTCAACTTCAGTTTGATTGCTCTTCAACTCTATTTATCTTTCTTTACATTTTTATGGCATTGAAACAATTGCACCGCGAGGTTCGCCGTATTCAACTCCATCGATGGTTGAACGAAGCCAATTTTTGTTTTCAGTGTTGGAACAAGAAATTCTTATTGCGCAAAGAAAACAATTACTCGAGCCTATCAAATATTTTCTTGCACGAAGAAAACCATGACTTGATCCTGGAATTACATCATATTTTTGATTGAAGAAAACATTTCTTTGGCACCAGAAATATTTCTTTCAGTGTACGATCCTTCCTCTCAGCGTCGCGATCGCCCTTGTATTTTTACCCCGTCAAGATTTGAGCAACGTCTCCATCGTTCATATAGCGATAAGATGCGACTATAATCGACGAAAATCGATAAATCGGAGAAATCGCGCTGTGACTCCCGACGAATGCGGAACTCGCGATAAACAGCCACGCGGCTAGGACGCCTTTCCAGATGATCTATCGTCGTCTTCCCTCGCGTTTCTGCGGGAAAGTATTTCCATCAGGACGAAGGGTAGAGTACGCGACGCGATGGCGGAGGTTCGCCCCGTGGAAAGTGATTAAACGAATGGAGGGTTGAAGTTCGACGTGCGCTAATATGTCGAGCAAACTCCGCGCTGGTGCACGGTTGGTTAAACGGGCAAACATTGACTGACGGTACCCATCTGCACCTCGTGTCAGTTTAGCCATTCACGGTTGCCTACTACGCGGTGCTGCCGTCGGTGTCGATGAATTAATCTTTCCGTCGATTCGCGAAAAGAGCATTGTGATGTGCAGAAATGATATTTTGCCCTGCGCCTATATTATTGTTAATAATTATTCTCATTGGATATTGATTGTTTAGATATATCAAATCATAGAAAGAAGGTATTAGCATAATAATATTGTCGCGGACTCAGTTTTCGATCATTTTCTATTAAAATTGTTTAACCCGGGTCGAGTTTTTTGACCTGGGAAATCCTGGGAAGTTCTTGTAAGAATAAAATTTTGCAGGACTAAATGGAACATATAAGGTCAAAAGAAAAATTTCTCCCATTCATATTGAAAGCCTTATTTGTCCTCTAAGATCCTAGTTATGGTTCTAATCAGAGGGGTTTGTGGGTTTAAAACGGATAAATGTAAAACCCAGGAAGACCTAGTTTGACCTGCTGTATTGACTACTCTCAATTTTCCATGCGATAATTGTTTATTTTTATATATAGACAAAATCGTGTTCAAAAATTGTCTGTGGCGAACGAAAAGTGAGTTCGCCATTTCGACTCGGAGTCGGCCTGTGGTCTCGTCGGTAAGGCTAGGCCTAGATAAACATGGTGCTTTCCCTATTTTGGAACGATGCGAGCATTAGGGGATATTGGAGGTGAAATGAATGTGAAAAGGAACATCAAAAATGAAGGGTACACGGGAAAAAGGAGCTTATCGACATTTTACAGAGAGGAGAGCAATTTTTAGGTTTATTTTCTATGTCATCCTCAACAACATTTTTTATCAAAGGTTTTTGCTGCGTTAAGATATGTGTAATGAAATATAAAAACTACATTCCAACATGTGACAGTTTTTACTATTAAGTAAATAGGAAAAAAACATCAAAAACTTATTCAAATACAAAATGTCGATGAGCCCCTTTTTCCCGTGTACCTATCCTATGTTTCCCCCTCACCCCATCCCGAAAAAGAACTACCTACTAAAAAAGTATTGATATCCGAATGTATATATGTATATGCGATATAAGAGGCGCATAACTGCAACTTGCAAATCATTTGGTATAATCAATCCCAACGCAAATAACCGAGATCGAAATGACAAACGACTACATTAAAGTAGACTACCAATGCTCAAAATGCAAAATGTAAAATGTCACGTGCAAAGGGATAGATGCTTAATTTTTATCATTTCTGTTCGGATAAACCATCATTACACACATTTTTTTTATAAAAATCGAAAGCAATGTTTTCTTCTGCATCTTCAAATAGGTAATTCTTGATACAAATATTCCGTTGTATTGTCGGTGTGTAGTTTCATATCGACAATCGACTTGAGGCCAGTAACACTCGCATCTCTCGAAAGCGACGATAAAATTTGCTATTCGGCTTGCAAATGCAAACAACGCGCGGCTTACGCACGTTGGTGGAAGAAACCGATCGCTCGCGAATGATATAGAAATGGAGGGCGGTTTCCCGTGAAAGCGACGATCAATTTGCAACTCCGTCGGGGCTCTGACCGAAGGAGGGTAGAGATAATTCGTTTATGGCTTACAAAACGAGCCTTTTGGGAGAGCGCAACTGGTTGTTAAACAGTTTAGACACCGTCTCGTGGGATTCTCTGGAGAGCGGTGCGCGTTGCTTCCACCGGGTAGGTATAGTGGGTAGGCATTGAAAGAAGAGGCACGATGGGGGTTTTGCGGGCAGACCACACATGCGCGCAATTATTGGGTCGCCGCTGCGCCGCTTGCATAAGGCACGCTTCCCAATAAACAAGGTTACGTGAAATAAACGTTGAAAAATGGTGAAAACGTGTGGTTGTAAATACGTTTTAAGACTACGTAATTTTTAGGTGAAGAATGTTTGGGGGTACACCGTATATTTGTCTTATGTATTTACGTTAAATGATCGGTTTATTAGACGATTTAAAAACATCTAAAAATTACGTCTTTCGTAAACCGATTTGAAACGTATTTACAACCACACGTTTCCACCATTTCAACGTTTCAACGTTTATTTTACGTAACGTTGTTTATTAAGTAATCACTTCGCAGCGTGTATATAAAAACACGTATCTACCATTCATCAACGATTATTTCACGTCATCTTCTTTATATGTAATTTATACGTATGCGAAATATTGTTTCTTCATTCTACTTATAAAAAATATGTAATAATCGTTTACTTGAAACGTGCTTTAAATCACGCTGAAAAAACGTTTGATGTCATACGTTTGATGAGCCTCTAATTGGTTTGTGTAATACGCGACAAATTTGAAATAAGCTCCACATACTCTCGGAGTCTGGGCGTGAACACCCGGTATAATTAGTTAACGGAACTCCTCTAAATAGTCTAAAACACAGTTAATACAAAAAATAAGCGTCCTTATTGGCACTTAAAGAATATGCCCGCCTTAAATACACTTTCTTTTATAAAACTGACAGGATTATGTCCGTACCGTAGTACTTTCCACTGATAAGGGGCTAAACTACGACTCAACTAATCCTGTAATTTATCTTCCGCTGGAGGGTTTTTCTTAGAAACAATTGTTTTGTTGCAACCTGTCCCATTCTCCCCTACTGTGAAAAATATATTACATTTTTTTCAAAAAAATTGCAGAATTGATTAATCTTCTTAAATTTCGGAGCAAAGCATTTTTCACGAGAGCGAAATGACTCTGTCTTAATTACGGTGCTCCATTTCTTCCATCGATAAGGAATTCAAAGCAGTAAGATAAGAATCTACGACCACCACATTAGCCCATCCCCTCTGCCAGTGGTTTTTTGAATTTCCACAGGGATTCGGGTAATTGCAAACCAATGCGGCAGGGTTCGGTCTCCCTTCATAGACGATTAATCCAGTTTACTCGCAGACGCTACTCCATGGGGTTCTCGTAAGCCGAGAATCCGCACAACCGTCTCCCCACGCTCGAATATATTCGATTACCGCACTGGAACGTGGACTTTTCAACGGCCGGCGAAAGCTATACCGATTGCTCGTAGGAGAAAAAAGCGTCGGGCCATTATTTACCTAATTTGACGGACTTAATTTTGATGGGAGAAGTAAACTTTTCTAAAATTAATATCAGGCATGATTTTCTCGTAGTAAGAAATTTCTTTCGCAAGCAATTATTTTGCCGCTGAAAGAAATTTGGTCCAGTTAAATAGAAAGCTTCAGAAAATAGCAATAAACAGGTTATTTTATACCCCAAGAGAAATTTTATTTGAAGCTTGATACCAAACAATTTTCATTTATGTACAACGAGAAGAGAATCCTTCTTTAAAGCAGAAGAATTTTTCCCAGTATATAGGTATACAGTTGCAGCACCTGCATCTGCACTCGCGTCGGAGGTAAAATCGCGAGAGTACGATTTGCGAAATTCGCTAACCGAGTATCGTCCGCACGCGCCGTGACTTTGACATTCGATAGAATTCCCGACGATCTCACGAAGGGAGTCGACGGGAGGGGGTCGGTGGCGTGGGGTCGAAGCCGCCCGAGTTGCCGGAGAGTTAAGCCTGCAGGCTGCAGACGGAAGCACCGACGGGGCCAGCATGGCGAAAGCAAAAGCAAAAGGGAGACAGGCATCTCGCCCTTCTTTTGTCCCTCGCTCGCCCCGATATTGAAATGGAGTCGTTTGAGTGTGAATAATTTGCTTTACCGAAGCCTGTAGCCGAGCGTTCCACACACATCGATCGATCGGAACTTTCGCATTTCGTACGACTTTCCCGACGATTTTTCGTCAAATTGGGGACGGCTCGCGAAAGTGAGAAAAAGAAATGAGAGAGATAGAGACGGGGGTTTCGTCGAGACGGATTGGAGGGTAGTGCACGGGGGTGCAAATTTCGCGGTGACGACTGTACGCGAACGTTTATGATTCGACGTAGCAAAGGTATCACTTTCGAAGCGAAAAAGACGGACTTCTCGCTTTTCTTCCTCACTTTTAACATTGCCGTGTCTCTTTTTGAAATAAATACAACAATGCTCCTCTTATGTTATATTTCCCCCAAAAACCTATTATTTTTATTCCCCTTCACTTTGTATACGTATCGATCGATTCATTTTATTTATGATCATACGAATAAAATAAATACAGATGCGTAGAACGGTATAGGTATTTGGATGCTTATATGTCTGAACAACCCAGAGCAAATGGAACGTTAATACAATCGGTACGGTGAGTAGTTCCGCGCAAATTCTATCTATACGATCCACAGAGAAAATAGCGAGAACAGCTGAAGTAGAGTCATTAAATAAATTCATTCTCTTCAGCCGGAAAATTAAAACTGTGATAACTTGAAGTAAGAAGAAATATAGGAGAGCGAGATTAGATACACAGATGGCACGGCAAGTAAACAATTATACTTCTACGTTCGTCCTACTAATGTGTCGATAGAAATCAGCTTACAAAATACCTCACAGGTCCAAATGTATGTATATACCATGTGAAGCTAAACTTACTCGTCAAGAAAGGCACTTCAATCACTATTATTTCGATATTTATGAATTTTTAGTCTATATCAATATAAGACTTTACTGTAGATAAAAACGTAATATTCAAAAAAGTGTTATATAAATATAAGCCAAAAGCTCGTAGATAATAAGATAATAGTTTCTTTCCTGGTAAGTTTAGCCTCATGTGGTAAAAGAACATGCTCTGACTGACTGACTGATTGACTGACTGATTCATCAATGCCGAGCTGAAACCGCTGAAGTTGATCATACGAAATTTGGAGAGTAAGTTTTTTTTCTGACGTAAGCACCCACTATAAGACAGGATTTTATGAAATTCTTCCCCTCTGAAATGGTAAAACAGGGGATGTAAGTTTGCATGAAAATTAGTCATTTTTGAAGTTTGATCCATGAAAATTAATATTTGGCTTTTCGACTATAAATTAAGGAAGATGTGTTCCAGGATTTTTGGAAATTTAGCCTTTAAGGAGATAAAATAAGGGATGAACATTTATATGGAAATTTCTATTCATTTTTCGAGATCTACGCAGACGAAGTTACGGGCGGAAAGCTAGTATCAAAATACAGTATAGCATTATATTTTGTGCCTCTATGCATGTAAGATGAAAATTTTCTCTTCGGTAACGACTACAGTAGTGAAAAACTAGATAAATCGTAACAGACAAAATATTCAATCCGATAAATTCTACCATCTATTGTTCAAAATAGAATATTTTAAAAGGATCCAAGAGTTTCTCGTACGTGAGTCTCTTTGATAAATGAGGAGCTCCGAATCAAAACGCAGTTTTTAACCAATTTTCAGCTTTCGAAAACTGCGTTTTGATTCGGAGCTCCTCAAATATAACGTATGGTCCATTTTGTTTCTTATATTTTCGTTCAAAAAGTAGCTTACAAATAACGCATCTATTTTTAAAGTATCTATTACTAAGAACCAGTGGACGAGCTATCTGTACTATTTAGGATAGTTTGCGAGTCGCTGAGAACGAAGGATTATTACAGATCATCGATTCGATGAGCGTCAGCTACACGCGGTCGACGCGAAACCGTAGAAACCTATTAATTACGGAGTCCTCTTTCATCCGAATCGATGACGAACTTTTCCTCGACCTCGAAAGAGGTTCGAAGGGAGGTGATGCGATCACTTTTATCGGATGCTGGTCAGATTGAGCTCACAAGAATATATTAGTGTACATCGTCACGCGCAAAGGATGGCGCGTGCGTGGACTGACGTATCACGCATTCCGTGCGATACGCATATGCCGAATGCGGCGTTGGATTATGATTCGAGCATCGAAATTACGCGCGCTGCACGATTATACGCGGCGATGCCGTAATGAACAACAATGTTCGGCGCATTAAGTACGACGCATCGGAATCATCTTCGCGTTCACACACGTTCCTATTTGAATTCGATGATGATGTCACGAGTGGATGTTTTTGGCGGCTCAACTCCTCCCCCCCCCCTCTTTCCCTTCCACACACATACGAAGAACGACAACGAGGAAAAAGAGGGTTTCTCGGAGGAAGGCCGCGCGATGGAAGCGCAATGAAAGTACCGCGATATTTCATTCCGTTCCCTAATTTGCGTTTGTATACATATATCGTGACACTCTTCCTTCCGAACGCGAAGCGGCGGGAAACTCCTTGGCAGTCGTCGACGTCGTCTCGGCGTTATCTGGGATAATAGGACGCGTCATCGTTAAAAGCAAATGCCGAGAAGCGCGACGCGAAGGAGGATTCACCGCGTCTTTTAGGAGGCCAATGTCACTTGCTCGGTGGTGGACAACGCGCGGTGGCTCGTTTAGCCATGCAGACCGCGTGCCGAAGACAGAGTTACGTGGAGTATATAACCCGTTGTCGGTCGTCGTAGAAATCAGTCACACGAAAACGACCAGCTAACCACTCGTACGACATGAAGGTACGCATTGCCCATTGGTGTTGTCTAGATTTCGGACGTCTCTTCGGACGTATCATAGACGCGTATTAGGAGTGTATTGAAAATTTTTCACATGAATTTGTTGTATACGTATATATGGCGTGATAAGATTAGTCGAAATTCAAGTGACAAGGGGCTACGTGGAGGAAATAAGAAATTATTTTGAGGGGGGGAATCCAAATGTAATATCTTATAAAGGCTTAAGGAAGCGGCGAGAAAGGAATGCTTCATCTCTTTAAATAACAGAATAACATTTCAACTACTCGTTTTTGTTTTTCAATTAGGTCCTCATAAGTCTCGCCATTCTGGCCACCCTGGCACTGGCAGAACCGCCGAGATACCGCCAGCAACAGAGGCAATATTACTTCGCCCGACAGCAGGAAGACACTACCCCGTATCCTCCAGCCGCCGCTCCCTATCCACCTGCCGGATGGAAACCAGCAGGTCCCGCTTTCGAGTTGCCCGACAGACAAGTCCAGAACTCGTTCGGGCAGTCGAAACAGCAGTACGGTCCGCCGGCTGAGCCGCCACAGCAATACGGTGCTCCGACCGAGTCTCAGCAGCAATACGGTGCTCCGGCCGAGCCTCAGCAGCAATACGGTGCCCCGGCTGAGCCGCAGCAGCAATACGGTGCTCCCACTGAGCCGCAGCAGCAATACGGTGCTCCCACTGAGCCGCAGCAGCAATACGGTGCTCCCACTGAGCCGCAAACGCAGTACGGTGGTCCGGCGGAGTCGCAGCAACAATACAGCGCCCCGGCACAGACTCAACCGCAATACAGAGCCCCGGCAGCTCAGCAACAGCGATACAGAGCCCCGGCTTTCCGACAACAGCAATACGCCGCGCCGTCGGCTCCGCAAAACCAATACGGTGCTCCGTCCGAGCCGCAAGGACAATACGGTGCTCCCACTGAGCCACAACGGCAGTACGGTGGTCCGGCGGAGTCGCAGCAACAATACAGCGCCCCGGCGCAGCCACAACAGCGTTACAGAGTTGCAGCGGCTCAGCAGCAGCAGCGATACAGAGTTGCGGCGGTCCGGCAGCAGCAATACGCCGCGCCATCGGCAACTCAACCGAGATTCGCAGCGCCGCAGCAGCAGTACGGAGCACCCGCAGCACCCGCTCAAGAATACGGACCCCCGGAAGCCACGACGACCGAAATTTCCAGCACCACGGAATTCGAGGAAGCTACCACCACCCCGTCACCCGACACTGAGGCCGAGGTAAAGTGTACTCTCTCAGTCTGAGTCAGTAAAAATAACTGAGACTCAGTGTACGAGCACTGAAATCCAGCGAATATAAGGTCACTGTAATTTCGGCAACCTTCTATTCACTGGATGATTTCAGTGACTCACCCCTGATTTTCAGTGATTTTCACTGATTTAGACTAAGAGAGCATCGCTCGATCCAAATCGCGAATCCCAAATGTCGAGGACCCCTCTCTCGTTTCCTCTTCCGAGCTCGCGCTCAAATGCAGCGCGCGTCGCGAGAGATCGCCGGATAGCGTTAATCGCTCCGTTTTGGCGACGTTCCGAACGACTTGGCGGGCCTCCGCGGCAGGTAGGCGTGCACCTGATCGCGCGCGCCGGAATTAAAATTCCTAGACGCCTCTTTAACGCTCGCGCTCTCTGATCACGCCGCGCTTAGTTTGCGCGACGTCGGTCACTTTCGATCGGGCGGCTCGGGCACGCGTGCCCGTACCAAATTCGAGGCCGTTACGTTCGTCTGTCGAGTGGCACAACGATTAATATTCATTCGCAATTTCGTCGCGGACAAGGCCGCGTAGGTTCTCTCGTATAACGGGGACGCGCGGGAAATCGATGACCCGCGCGATGGAAAGTATCTCGCGAATGTGGAAAAAAACCGGCGGGTACAACGAATAGAAACGCAATCGTTTCGTGTCGCAGGCCGAGCCCGTGGAGTCCGTGAACGAGCTGGAAGAGGAGGGTGACGTGGACGAGCAGCAACAGCAGCAGCAGACCGGAGAGTACTACGTCGCTCTGCCCGACGGTCGGCTCCAACGCGTCCAGTACGTCAGCCGTCAGGACGCCGAGGCGATGAAGTACTTCGCCAACATCCGCGCCGAAAACGTGGAGCCACTCCGCGGTCCCATCTACGCTTACGCGCCGCTGCAGCAGCTGCAGTTCGCCCCGGGAGCGTTTCAGGTCGCCCCAGTGAAGACTGACTCGCCGAAGACGGAAGTCGCTTCGGTCGCGGAAAAATTGAGGGTCGCCTCCGCTGGCGCGCCGGCCAAGCTGGAACGGCAACCGGCGGCTGCTGCCGTCGCGGCTCCGCTGGCCGCGCAGGTTCGCTACCAGTTCCAGACACCGGGGCTGATCCCGTTGGAGGGATCGCCGGTGAGCTCCTCCTACACCACTTACACCGCCAACTATCAGACGCCCTCGATAGAGCCCAGATACGTCTTGACCATCTAGTTGACTGCGCGGACGTCGCCTTCTCTCGGAACTCGCGGTCGAGGTACATCGATATACCCCGTTTCGATCTTCTTGTAAATGTTGTATAAACGAGCTTTGGAGTGCATAGATTCAATAAATTTCTTCGCAACGAGAAGGACGATTGCTTCGTATAGAGATATTCACTTGGAAGCAGGTTACCGGGGAATCGAACATTTATTTCCAGCGCACGTCGTGTTTCTCGGCGATTATATGTATATATACCGATACGGAAAATACAGGTATTTTCCAGAGAAGATCTGTAGGCAATCGTCCGAACTGCGCTTCGGGAAAGGAGCCCGCGTCTCTGCGTCGCGAGCATTCCCGCGTACGATCCGTTTTGCGGGTTTGCCGCGGACGTGGATGCGTGGATTTAGACTGCGAGTGGTTGGAGAGAGGCAGAGGGAGAGAGACAGGGAGAACTTGTCGGCACGTAGACGCGCGCCCGTGCGCGTACACCGCAAAATTCCAGAAATTTAATATCGCGCTCATCCCACCACAGGGGCAAGATTCGCCGGCGTTTCATATAAGTTCGGTACGACCCAACCCCGTTTCGCGAGCGAGATCCACCCTTCGGTTCTCCCAAAATTCTGCGCCGTTCCGCGACCCTCCCGAACTCCGGCTCCTCCTCGTCCTCCTTCTTCTACTCGGCTTCCTTCGCCGCGCCACCTCCGCCGCCACCCGCGCTGTACTGGCGCCGGGACGCAGACGCGCGGCGCGGGCGGTTCTGCGTTCCTTGACAATAATTTCGGGGATTCGCATTCGCGGTGGTGGGATGGAGTCGAAGTCGAAAATTTGAAGAATTTGCGAGAGTCTCCTCGTTTTCCAACATTTTGTTCAATCGGTAAGGTAACTGTCCTGATAGCAGGACACGTCCTGGTAGCCGGACATATTTGAGTAATATATCATTTAAATTATTGAAAAGGGTAAACTAATGGAGAAAAAAAAAAATTCAATAAAACATGGATTTCTAAAGGAAGTGTCACTAGTTAGTACCTGCTGAGTAAAATCTGCGGTACACAGAGAAAAACAATCAGTAGGATCTACTAATAATTACTTCCAGAATCGCAAATTATTATTTATTTACATCAATTAAATATTTGTTCGCATTAATTTGATATTTCTTCATTGCAATCACATACTATTCCACACGATTGTAAGGAAGAGGCATCAAATTGACGTATTAAAAGATTTCATTGATATGAATAAATATTAACTTGCGATCCCGCAAGTAATTTTCAGTAGATCCAACCAACTCCTTTTCTCTGCGTATGAATTTGTATGCCTGTCTGGATACTGGGCTTAGCCGCCCGGCTGTTGGAACAGTTAAAGTAACTGTCCTAATAGCAGGACACGTCCTAGTAACCGGACATATTTGAGTGTAATTCAACATATTGAAAAGGGTAAAAAGGAAAGACTAGTGCACTTTTCTCATGGGAAAAAAATCTTCGATAAATTACGGATGTATGTATACAGTAAGTGTCGCTAGTAAGAACCCTCAGTAAAATGTGCTGTATGAATTCTTACGCCCCTGTCTGGATACTGGATCTAGTCGTCCGGCTATTGGAACAGTTACCTTACACCGCGAAGATCCGCGCATCGCTCGACGCTGGAAAGCGAGAGTCTGAAAATCCCGCGAGTCGTTCCGCGTCGCGCAATCGAGTTACACCGGTGCCGGGAGCCGAGTTACAGGTGAACCTCGCGAGTTCAACAAGTTGTACAGTAGAACGCGCAATTAATCCACACAAACGGCCGAGATTCCAACGTGAGCCAATTACATCGGAGAGAGGAGGGCTGACCGCTTTAAGTCCGGCACGAACGATCCGCGGGACCACGCGCGGGGTTCCGCGCACCCCTCGAGGCTATATCCCGGCCCAACTTCGACGAGTCTTCAAACGCTCCCAACTTGGCTCGATTTCCCGACCGGCCCTTGCCCGCCACCCCCTCCGGAGTCCGCGGGAGAACTCGCTTTCGAAAACAAAGTTTCCGAGTTCCTCATCCATCCCGTTTGTTGCCCGATCCCTCCCCCGCGCGCTTCCATCGCCTCGTCCTCCGACGCGCCGGCCCTCCGCCGATCCGACCGGCAGCCGGCGCACCCTCACTTTTTTCCTCGGGATATTAATTTTTACGGAAGTTACTCCCCCCCCCCCCCCGCGCGCAGCGACGGTGTTCGCTATTTTTCGCGTCAATTTCATTTTAGGAAAATCTCGGATAAACCGTCATAGGGATATCGGGCGCGCGGGAGAGAGCAATTGCGGCGCATTAGCGAAATTAATTCGCTCCTTCTTCTTTTGCACTCGCCCCGTCATTTTTTCCCTCCTCGGGAGCGGTGAGTCCGGCGTTGCGTGAAAAATTCCGAACCGCTTTTTTTCTCTCTCTTCAATCCGCGAGTAAGCTCTTCGCACGGCTTTCGTTCGTACACTGGGGAAAAAAAAAAACGATTAAAAATTATTCTGTTGGAAGGATAATCTGAGTACGAAAGGTAAAATAGATCAAAAATTATCCTAGGGAAGGTTAAATTTTATACCCTGGAAGGATAATTTTTGATCTGTTTTACCTTTCGTACTCAGATTATCCTTTCAACAGAATAAATTTTAATCTTTTTTTTTTCTCGGTGTAGGTATAGCGAGATAATTTCGCGACAAAAAAAAAAGTCTATACTTTGCTCTCCTATCCGCGTAGCGGCACAGCGACGTCGTCGTCGTCTCGGAACTCTTTTTATGATCCACCCCGTATCGAGAGCTCCGTAGATTCCAGCGTGTCTTCTGAGTTATTTCTCACTGCGCCGCGCGCAACGGTAGTAAAATCCTTGAAAGCGAGAAAATCGAGTCGAGAGGATGTCGACGGGTGCTGGCGTCCGGAAGATCGTTAACGAATTCGTTCAACACGGCGATCGTGATCCGATATACCGCGCGCGGTTGGGTGGTCTTCTCTATCGGCGGCACCTGTACATTTACGTTGTCGTGACTACTATCGCGTTTTCCCTCGACGCGGCTTGTGCGGATATTAATAAGCCCACCCCGGCAGCGGCTACTATCGAGGCGCTCTCGCGGATTTACACGTATGTACACCGCCTACTGCGTATACCCGCGTTAATTTGCCACTGCATATATATGAAACGGATAACCGTCATCGCCACGCGGACTTATTTCCATTTACACGTCCAGCGCGGGTGCATGTATGCACGCGCTACTTCTCTGCATCACGCGAAGCCGCAGGAAGATATAAAAAGAGGGGATAAAGCAGCGAGCCGGCGTCCGCGACGGGTAGGAATATGAATTTATTACGCATTCCAATGAAATTCTGTCAGATTTTCACATACGGATTTCATCGTCGCACAGACGATGGTGCATCCATTATACGAGCCGTGTCGAGAGATTCGCTTGAGAATGCGTCGTTCGAATGCAGCTTCGATTAAAAGTATAATTAAAATTAGCGAGGGGGGGGGGGAATGAGAGATTTATAGATCCTATATGTACTTTGTATAGATTCTATAGGGGGGGGGGGGGGGGGGAGGAGGAATTGAATTTGGACCAGTACAGCTTAGGCTCGATACCTTTGAATTTAGAACAGTACGAATATCTTGCATTGTTTGGTTAGTTATAAGTATATCATATGCTCAGATTTGGAGCTAGATGACGCATGACTGATAGAGGGTAGTAATAGTTCTAGATACAGAGGTGGTCCAACCTAAGCGCCGGTCCAAATTCGGCTACTTTCCCCTATCTGTATTCACGTTAAAAACGTTTTTAAAAACGTTCGTTGTATCCCACAAGTCGAAATTTTAAACCTACTATTTTAGGTTTATATTAGGTTGATTTTCCATTTATTAAAGCCTCGCGTTGAGCCTAAAAATGGTCCGTGATTGGCACTTTTATCAAACTTTAGGTTCGAAAGGACTTACAGGCTGAGTAGGCCAATGGTAGGCCGAATGAAGCATTAAAAGATTCAAAGTTGAACTGCATTTTTCGGCTCGGGATGTATTTGATATGCACGGTAAAAAAATGGTATTAATTTTTAACGTCATTTCATTGGTTTAGACTTATATGTACCACATCTAGCGTTATTTAGTCTTATGTCATTGTTATCTAACACGAAAAATGGTTTGTATTGGTCCACAGCATAGAATTTTTCACTATGTAAATTCTATGCACAGATACCTATATATGAGGAGCACAGTTCCAAAACTCGTTTAGTCCATTCGCAGTTTGTCCTATAATTGCTAATAGTTTAGCGATTATAAGACAAACTGCGAATGGACTAAATGAGTTTTGGAACTGTGCTCCTCATATATTCGCGTTAAAAATGTTCTCCGAAATTTTCACATCTACGTATAATCCGAGGGCATATGAGTACAGGCGACATACATGTATTATACTTTCGAAAAAGTATGACAAAGGCCCGACGTCGAGTCCTGAGAAACTAAGACGTCCGAAGTCGGAAGTGACATCTGGCAGCAGCCTGGCTGGAGTCAATCCACCCCAATCATCTATAGGGCGCGGAGGGGTAGGGGGCTTTTCGCAGGGGTTGTGCGCTACGTATCTCGATCTCCTGTTGTTTTCGGTCGTTTGTTTCGTCTCGTGGACCGAGATTAAGAAAATAGCGGGAGGCCCCCGCCGTGTGTGGGAACGCGGCCAAAAGCTCGACGTTCTCCGGACCGTGGAGGGACGCGGACACGACGTCGGCGGTGGCGTCTAGGTGTACCCTAATCCGAGGCACCGGCTCGATATGTATGTATAGTATACAACTTTCGAGAAGAAAGGGCGGCGGAGGGCGCCGCGAGTAGATCGCGTCCAGCGAGACGATTCGTCGTATAGGTAGCCGGACGATTTCTCCGCCTCGATAATAATCGCTCGTCTCTTTCTCCGGCCGCGAAGCAGCGACGTTAAACGCGTTAGCGATCTTTCTCGGTTCGTGGATCCAGCCTTCGTCGATTAGAACGCGCTTTTCCACGTGGTCGGTGATGATACGTTTCCGTATTTCGGCTTTTAGGCTCTTACAAATTTACTGCCGATTGGCACGCGAAGAGAAAATAAATGGAAAGAAAATAGTTATCTTTTGACATTAATTAGAGTAGCGTCGCAACGAATTCTGGTAAAATTTCAGGATAAGGCCAATGCTTAGGAATATTTGTTAAAAAAAGTAGTACAGATTTTACATGTAAAATATTGCATCAACACCACGTTTATGACGCAATGTGTTCTACAATATATAATACCATTTACAGTAAAAAATGAATAACGAACATTGGGATTTTTAGAGGTAACAACATTGTGCTTGGAGTCAGAATTACCGCAAAATCGGAGTAATACTCGCAAACATATGTTGTCGAAGATACAGTTTTCTGCACTGTGATTTGAAGATGTAGTGAAAACGAAAGACGGCGCACATAAGTACTCCCGAAGTTTATTGGCGCGCGGATTATTTTAAATTGCTCTTAATTGAGCTGCAATCTGTTACAATTTATTTAGTACTGCTCGCTTTCCTTTTAGTAAATTAAACCATTTCTTTATGTCGCAGTTATTGCCATTCAACTATTTATAACAAAAATGCCGTTTTCTAAAAATGCTTTGTAAAATACTATACGCCGTGATTTTTTCTCGTGTATGATAGTTCCAAGTGATAAAGTCAGAGTGATTATTCTAATCGCGATACTGACATGATGCACAGAGAAAAAGAATTCGTTGGATCTACTTAAAATTACTTGTGAGGATGCGAGTAATTATTTATTTGATCTAATTAGACATTTCTTCCTTAGAATCACATACTATTCCACATGATTATAAGGAAGAGATATCTAATTTATGCATTAAAAAAATTCATTTGTATAAATAAATAATTACTTGCAACCCCGCAAGTGACGTTTAGTAAATCCAATTAATTCTTTATCTCTGTACGTATTTGTAGAGAAAGAATAACCATTTGTCTCCTGAAATGTAGCGAAAACCTAGATTTTCCTTCTTCGCGGAGCCATGCTTACTCGTAAAGCTATATACCATCGTTAAAAATTGTTGATATAGCAATATACGGCTTTAATACACGTACAGCCCTCGTCGCGACCGTGCGATATACTCTTTCGGAAATATACGGCAACCGCTGAGATTGGAGACCCCCCGCTTACGCGAACGTCGAACTTTGCCTTTGCCAGCGACACCTGCTCGGTGCCGAACGCTTTTGTAATCCTACCCTTCTTTCGTACAGCAGCAATAGCAATAGCAGCAGCAGCAGCAGCAGCCAAAGAGGAGAGCACTGCTCGTACGCGCGCTACTGCACGCATTGCGTCACACGGTACGTCGATATATTGTACAGAGGGTCCCGAGAACAATGCACGCGCAGTCCCGTTCTTCGTGGCTTTGTGCGCGACGCCGAGGCCCCGGCTTAATTAATATCGCGGAAAATCCTGACTTCTCTCTCGACGCTGCGCGCACCGCCTAAATCGGGGGAAGTACGCTTACGGTATCTCGTGCAATGGTTATCGATTGACGTAGCATTTTGCGTCTTATAAGACGGTATACAACGGTCCAAAGTCACCCCGATCGATTAACGCCATCCTCGTTCCGAGCGAAGAATCCGGCGAAAAGCTTTAAGCTCGCGGATACAGCTGATTGATCCTCCACGAGTCGCGGTATACGGCGAGGATTTTTCTTCCCGAGCGAGCGGCTGCAAATACGCGCGATAAATTCGAGATCGCGCGCGTCGACGCTCGAATTCTGAGGTGGGGAAGCGAAGGTTCGCTCCTGTGAATGCGGCCTAAAGCGTCACTAGCGCGGTGTAGTATATTGATTGGCATTACGAGGCAGATCAGTCACCCCCCGAGCCGAAGGAAGAGGCAGGAAAAGAGATCTCTGTCACCCCTTCGCGCTGCTGGCGTTCAGACACTTTGTCACACCCTCCCTCCCTCCCTCCTCTCCGCCGCCCACCCTCGACGCCGGCGTCGCGTAGTTGAGCCGAGACATTGTCAACCCCGTCACACGCACGCACTCCCTTACGGCGCTCTTTAGTCAAAGGCCTCCTTGGCGCGGCACGCGGGGGATCCTGGATATCCTCCCTCCTCCTCCTCCTCCGGCACCCTCTGGAATTATCCCGTCTCGTGGAAAAAAATGATTTCCAGTTTTCCTCCTTCGTCGCGATTGAATACGCGGTTCTTCCGGCATTATATTTGAGGTTTTCGAATTCCTGTATTCTACCGTAGACAAAATAATACCGCGCATTTTGACTTCGAATGTAGTTTGCTGTAAGTATCTAGAGTAAAAGAGTGGGATAAATGCCTCAGTTGAAGTGGAGATTCAATGTCGGTGATCTTGGAAATAATAAGAGATATCGAAAAAAAAGTTTAAACGAAAAATGTTCGTTTATGTCTTTACTATTATACAAAAAAGTTATTCTTGATTTTTCATATATCTCTATTGCGTTTTGAGATATTCACGTTCAAAGTTAAACAGAACTGATTCGATTTCGTGCAAATTTGTAATGAAACTAAATTAAATTGTATCCTGGGTCGAGTTTTTTAACCTGAAAAGTCCTGGAAAGTCCTTGTAAGAATAAAATTTTGCAGGACTAAATGGAACATATCAGGTCAAAAGAAAAATTTCTCCCATTCATATTTGAAAGCCTTGTTTGTCCTCTAAGATCCTAGTTATGGTCCTAATCAGAGGTTCGTGGGTTTGAAACGGATAAATGTAAAACCCAGGAAATTTTCCATGCGATAATTGTTTATCTTTATATATAGACAAAATCGTGTTCAAAAATTGTCTTTGGCGAACGAAAAGTGAGTTCGCCATTTCGACCCGGAGTCGGCCTGTGGTCTCGTCGGTAAGGCTAGGCCTAGATAAACATGGTGCTTTCCCTATTTTGGAACGATACGAGCATTAGGGGATATTGGAGGCGAAATGAGTGTAAAAAGGAACATCAAAAATGAAGGGTATGCGGGAAAAAGGAGCTTATCGACATTTTACAGAGGAGAGCAATTTTTAGGTTTATTTTCTATGTCATCCTCAAGAACATTTTTTATCAAAGGTTTTTGCTGCGTTAAGATATGTGTAATGAAATATAAAAACTACATTCCAACATGTGACGGTTTTTACTATTAAGTAAATAGGAAGAAAACACCAAAAACTTATTCAAATATAAAATATGTCGATGTGATCCTCTTTTTCCCGTGTACCCTTCAAATGTAAAAAAAAAACGCTAAGAACTATGCGGGGCCACTTAAAAAAATGAACCACTAATAATCGTGTCGACAAGAGTTTAGCGACAATTCTATCCTATGTTTCCCCCTCACCCCATCCAGAAAAAGAACTACCTACTAAAAAAGTATTGATATCCGAATGTAGGTATATGTATATGTATAGGTATGCGATATAAGAGGCGCATAACTGCAACTTGCAAATCATTCGGTATAATCAATCCCAACGCAAATAACCGAGATCGAAATGACAAACGACTACATCAAAGTAGACTACCAATGCTCAAAATGCTACTTGGTGGGCCCGTGTCTCAAGAAATAGTTATTCTTAAACGCGTATTTTATATTTAAATTAAATCAGTTACCGGAAATTTTGAATACAATCAATGCTGTTTTGTTGAACAGGTAATATTTATAACAAGTCAATTGAAGGATTCTAACATGCAATTATGTACTCTGTGTTTGTTTCAGTAACCGGGAAGATGACCGATCATAATAAGGTGACCTACGGGCAGCAATTCCGCGAGGAATGGCTCCGGGCGCCGGAATTTGAGGGTATGCCCTTACATCTCGAATGCTCTCGCAAATCGATATAGGTACATGGTTACAATAATTTCGCCTTTTTTTTCAGATTGGCTAGAATCCGTGCCAAACGATCCAACCAACCCAATGATTGGACCAATGATTCTCATCAGGGAAAGGATACGAGTCTGAACCTTATTGGTTCGTCCTCTCTCTCTCTCTCTCTTTCGATGTTATAAAGGTACACGGAGAAAAATGTTTGTTAAAAATTACCGCGAAAATCACGTAACCATTGGACATGATGTTAACAACCAAATTTTTACTATAGAACACGGTAAAATTAATTTATCCCTCGCTCTATTTCAGTCATTTGTTTTTCTAAAAAAAAAAAAAGTAAATTCAAAGCTAAAGCATATGTAAAAATTTGATCGTTGATATCATGTCCCATGGTACCGTGTGAATTTTACAGTAATTTTTAATGAAAATTTCTCTCTCACATATAAAAAAAAGAATTAGTTAGATCTATTGAAAATTACTTGTGGGGTCGCAAGTAATTATTTATTTATACCAATGAAATTTTTTAATACATCAATTTGATATCTTTTCCTTACAGTCATATGGAACAGTATGTGATTGCAAGGAAGAAATATCAAATTGATATGGAAAATGATCTAATTGATGAAAATAAATAATTACTTGCGTTCCCGTAAGTAATTTTTAATAGATCTAATTAATTCTCTTTTTCTCTGCGTGTATAATCGATCGGTGCCGCCGATCACACGTTTCTCACAAAAGCATTATTCAGTTATCGAACACAAATCACGTTGATTGACGCTTCCCATGGGCATTGGAGATATTATAGGAACGATCTCGCGTGGGTACCGCTAAATGGAGCAAAACCCAGTAGCTCGTCCTCCTCCTTCTATCCCTCGACGTCGACTGCGGTGGGCCCGCGATGGATTTAACTTTTCTCAGCCCGGTTTGACTCTAAAGCATCGTCGCTGTGGCTTACCGCAAATTCAATAACGCCCCTGGTTTTATACCCCCTCCCCCTGCCGCCTCTCGCTCTCTCTAACCACCCGCAGGTTTACCAAATCCCTCGCACATACCTACATGACGTGGGGACTACCACTAACGAGCGCGCTCTTGTGAATTTCATTCGTGGAACTGCCGATGTGCTCGCTCGTTCGTAATGCGTCT
Organism: Xiphydria camelus; assembly: GCA_963678675.1. Lineage (NCBI taxonomy): Eukaryota > Metazoa > Arthropoda > Insecta > Hymenoptera > Xiphydriidae > Xiphydria > Xiphydria camelus. Next base: position 3,696,098 of record OY783192.1, read on the forward strand.
TTACCAAGTGGACGTGCATACGCGTTTGCCCGGATATCCCGGCACGCTCGGATTCGCGGGTACGTACATACATGGAGAAAAGGGATTAGTAAAAAATCATGGGACAACCCATGAATTTGTACAGTTATCCCGGTAACAAGGCTTCTCGAGGAACCCTGTAAAAAATCCACAAAAAATAAAATTCGCATCTATTACACCATACCTTTCTAATTTTAATAAAATTCCTGTTAAAACTATTGATCCGGAAATTGGAGCTTCAACATGAGCTTTAGGTAATCAAAAATGAATAAAAATAAAAGTATTTTTATTAAACACAAATGTAAATTTTCATTCTTAATTTATTTGTATATAATCAATTACTGTTAAAAAAATTAACGTAAAGAAAATTTTTAATATATAAACTAACAAATAAAAATAGTAATGATGCTAATAAAGTATAAAAAATTTAATATATTCTAACTTGAAAAAACGTTCTTATTGATATCTCCAACCTAAAATAAGAAAAATAATGAAAAATAAAATAAATTTTCATTTTCAATTTATTCTTAGGTATATAATTAATTTTTTGTGTGAAAAGTATGCTGTGTCTATTAAAAAATTTTATGCTTCACCTCGAGAAGCCCTGTTACCAGGAGATTCACTATAAAAATGACTAATCCTTTCTCTCCGTGTACGTTCGCTGTCGCGAGCGTTGCGAGTCTCGGTTTACGGAGTAGGTAGGTGTACATACGAGACACACCCGTTGCAATCAAATTGGCAGCTGCAACAACGCGACGACTCGTTCGCGTGTTACGGTCCGATTTCGTTTTGGCGATTTAGCCGAAGCTCTGCAAAATATGGCGAGCAAAGCGGATTATAAGGATTGCGCCCGATGGTTTGCCGATAAATACCCGCTCCGCTGCAGCGGCGACGAGGAGGCGAGGCGGTGGAGAGGACGCACCTCTCGTACCGAGTCATATCGAGTCGCGCGGATGCATTTGTTCCTGCCACGTTTAAACGCCTGCGTCTGCCATCAAACGGGCTATTATCAATTGCAATGGCAATCGATGATTCCTGCAATCGCATCGGAAAATGTCCGGATTGAAAGCGGAAAAGCGAGGGGATACTTTTTATATATTTCCGTCTAACGACTCTCGACTTTGGATCGTTGCAGGGGTAGTGATATACACGATCGTCTCGCCTTCCAAACGCGTCTCTACGATATACCCGGTACTCTCTTTTTTTTCTCGCATCGCGGACCGGTCCACGCGGTCTCCGCGCGTATTATTACGTCGCTCTACAGGGTCGCGTCTACCTAATGCCGATTTTATCGCGATGGCAATCGCGGTGGGGAATAAAATGGGAGACAAAGCGAGCGAGGAGAGGGCGCGGAAGGCCTCGGTACCACCACATCGGTAACCCGAGACACGACGGGAGGTCAGTCCGGAGATTGACGAACGAGATAAATTGAACTCGGTGACACGCGAGTCGATCGACGCGATGCGACGGCTCACTGACCTGCGAATCCAATGCATAGTTTTTCGTCCGTAGCAGCGAGCAGGAAAATCTTCTCGTCGCGCGCGGGTAACGCGTGTGCGAATGTACGTCGAGTGCGTAACTCCGCGGATATGTGTAGGTATGTATATGAGCGACGCGGTGCTTCGTGGAATTTTTATTCGCATTTACACGAGTGGCTCCGCCTTTTATTCTCGGATGAGATATTCTATTATCTCTACTACGACGTCTCGCATTCATTAACGAATGTGATCGACGATTTGATACGCGTTGGTTTCGTTTGATCGTAGGATCAACGTCGCGTTGTTCGCGACGGATCTCGACTTTCGGTATGGAAAAAAAAGTCCATGCGACTTTGGAATCCACTACAATTCCAGGTGGAAAAGTTCTATGTGGTTTATATGTAGTTCATATATGGACGCTGTTATGCAAAACAGTGTCAACTCACAAAAATAAAGTTACCTAAAATGTGTTGTTTAAAAATGTTCAACCAACTCTACACAAGGCAATTCCCTTAAAAGCTCAATTTTTTAATTTTTGTGGGTTGACACTGTTTTGCATAACAGCATCCATATATGGATTTGGTCCTGTCTGGATTATATATGATTTCTATATAAACCGTATATGGACTACATTATATGAGGCTAAACTTACTCGCCAGGAAAGCAAATTCAATTACTACTATCTCATTATCTATAAGCCTTTGACTCACATTTATACGCGTAATACTCTTTTGAAGACTACATTTTTATTTATAACAAATTCTTATATCGATGTACGCCAAAAGTTATAAATAATGAGACAATAGAGTGACTGAATTTTCTTTCCTGGCGAGTAAGTTTAGCCTTATATGGTATCTATATGGATTATTTAAATCTCTTAAATTTTTCTGTACAATGTAACCACATAATGGAGGTATGTGTGTGTGTGGTCCATATAATTTCTATATAAACCATATATGGACGGAGTCTTTTACATATCAGTATATAATCCATATATATAGCCCGCATGTGGTTTATACAGAAATCATGTATAGTCCATACATGGACCAAATCCATATATGGACCATATATATACTTAATCCATGTAGAACTTTTCCGCCTGCGATACCACTCTGTATACGCGTATACGTACGATACAATATGTACCTCCGTACGGACGTACGGCAAAAGCCTCGCAATCGGAATACGCCTTCGAAAGATCCGCCGCGGAATAAAGAGGTCGACAATGATAACGCAGCCCGGAGCACGCGGCGCAACCGCGACACCCCGCGTTCGGAAAGACAGACGGCCATTATATCGTTTCATCCCTCTCGCGCGCAGCGGTTACCCAGCTCCTCCTCCCTTGTACGCGTACACCCGCGTACGCGGAAGTCTGCGGCAGCCAGAGGCGATACGCGGTCCCCGAAACCGCCGGCGGAAAAATGTATCGACGAGATCGCGCGCTTCCGCGCGAGCTACAAGGTCCACTCCCTCAAAGGCGGGTCCCGGGTAGGTATACGTCAGCATTATTGAAATCCTAGGAACGCATTCAGCGCATTCAGTTTTTGTGCGCGCGTTGCGTCGTGCGGGGCCTCGGAGGTGAAAAACAATGGGTGAACGACCCGAACCCCTTCGTCTCGATCACAACGGAGTCTCTCCGCGCGCGTTCTCTCTACCTCTCCCTCTCTCTCTCTCTCTCTCTTCTGCTCTTCTCTTCGCAACCAGCACCACCACCACCGCGCCCCGCGACAGACGCCGACGTATCACCGCCTGCGCCATCCACATCGTCGTCCTCCCGTATACGCGCGCCTCGCTCGCGGAATTCTTCTGGACGCTGCCGCGCACCGTCGCGTCGGGGTTCGTGTAACCGAGTACAATGCATCCCCGGGAACGCATTGTGGACGTCACCAGACATCCCCGCGCGCGCGTTCCACGGGTCGGCCTACGACTCGAGTCTTCGCGCCGCATCCACCTAGCAGTCGCTCCTTAATGACGCGGAGGTGCTCCGCGAGGGAACGTCTCTCCGCGTCGGGACGCTGCTTTTCTTTCCTTTCATGCGTTTCCTCGCGCGCGCGCGCGCGCGCAGACGGCCTCGCTCCGGCGCGGCGACACGGGCGAGCGTTGTACGCGGCGGCGGCGGCGGCGGCGTCCGCGCATGTAGGTACATTTTTGGAGACGCTCGCTCGTCCGGCGGAAAGGGTCGAGGGGCACGCGGGCGCGGCGCGCGATGATTGCGGTCTAATCTGCTTTGCTTCGGGCTTTTTCGCTCTTCGCGGGGATTCGTGGCCCGGGGCGGCGCGCGGCTCTCGCTCTCCCTTACTTTCCCCGCGCCCTTCTCTCGAGTCGGGGCGACCCTCGCAACCCCCGTAAACCTCGGGATGCAGGTTATCCTATAAACGGCGCCACCCCCGCGCGGATAATCCGGCCCCCGGGGCCGGCGTGCGGTTGAATGGTCGCAACAGTTACCATATTTGATTGTAACCCTCGCTACCCCCGTAGAATACTGTATAACGCGAGCGAGCGTGGAATTGGAAAGACGCGAATCTCTCGCGATGTAGCAGGAAAGGCGAGGAATTTTCGTTTGGATAGGGGTGAGCGAGATGGGGGGGGGGGCAGCAATTTTGCAGTCATTTCGAGAAGGGCGAACCGTTGACCGTGCAGCAAGAAAAAGAAGCAAGTTTGAAAGATTTGCCTCTTGGAAATATCATCCAGGCGTTGGTTGCAATTAATTGCAGCTGAGCCGTGAAGAGATTTTGCGTTCTTCTGTTCAATTGCGATCGATCTAAATTAATCGGTGAACCGTGAAGGGAAAATAACGTACATTGAAAACAAATTGGTGTTACACTTAATATAATTGTGTACAAAGCTTTTATCCAACACGTGATTATAAAAATTAATATACTCCCCGTTGTGAAATTTAAAAGGGCATTTCATAAGGAAATACCGTAATTTTCATAATTACGGAGTACATTGATTTTCGTAATCACGTAAGTAGATATTGGAGAAGAAAGCTTTATATAAAAGTATATTTAAAAAATACAAATTTTTCTTACAGTGTAGATAAGGCGTAATAATAATAATAACAATAATAACGTACGTATATTTCATACAATTTTCATTTCGAAGAAAAATAAGGTTGAAAAGGGTTGATCGCAGGCCGAGAGATTCGACCGACGAGATCACCGAGCGCGCGGACATGAGAGCTTCTTCTTCTCGGATGCGCCGCAGTCGTGCGCGCGAGCAGCGCGTCGCTGCTCGTGACACACCCCGTCGTGGCGAAAAATGCGCTCAAAGAAATTCGTGTTTGATGTGCCGCCGGCGGTCGGGTGGAGAGCGAGAGAGAGAGAGAGAGAGAGAGAGAGAGAGAGAGAGAGAGAGAGAAAGCACGCGCGGGAGAGCACGGAGCGCGTATAGAAAGTGAGCGCGGGGAAAGGTGGTTCGGTTGTGTCGGCGGCGACGGCGGCGGGTGCAGAGGGGGGCAAATTCGCCTCTGTCGATCCGTTGCCGTTACAATTACTCCAAAAGCGCTGCCATGTGCACACGCGCGCGTGTGGCGAACCGCGGGACAACCGCCGGAATTACATTGATATTAGTATCGTTTCGCCCCCGCAAATTAATTAATTAAAACGCGGTGGTCTTCTGTGCGCGCGCGCGCGCGCGCGCAGAGCAACGGGTCCTGCTCTCCAACCCCCCGGCAGCGGCCGTTGCGCGGTTGGTTGCGGGGGGCAAAGTTGCGGATTGCGGTTTCCACGCACGCATTCCCGGGTTAAACGCGCGATCGCACGCTGGAATCCGCGCGATTTTACGCTTGGATCGGCGCGCTACACTTTTTTTTATGACATATTTTACGAGCGCGCAACGCGAACGACCGTCGGTCGTCCGGCGCGGGGCGTAATCCCCCCTCCCCCCCCATCCCACTGGTGGGAGATGTAGGATTTCTTGGCGGACATTTCGCGAAATACTTTCGCGGGGTTTTCGATAAGCCGCGCGCGCGGTTTCGCGATCACTCACCCTTTTTCGCGTGCAAGAGGTCCGCCGGGTCCGGGGGCAGGGCGGTACAGTGGCTCGGACTGAGGCTCGGTTGGAGCGACGAGAAAGGACTTCCCGCTCCGGACGGATACCTGAAAAGGAACGCGGCGTCACGGGTATGCGAAAAACTGTTGGATTGCGTTCTCGCGAAAGGGGACCCAAGTAGAAATATTTTAGAGACAGCGTTACATTTCCCTATTAGCGATATCTTGATTAGATTCCTATGAGGTCCCGATTGGATTTTACGGATATTTGATGAAATAACGATAACGACTCGTGATAAGATCCTTAACCCTGTATCTGGCAATGCTCCAGAAACTTTTAGAAAAATTCTGAAACTTAGTATAATTGCTAAATATAGCATGTATAACATAGGGTAAAGTGGGGTGAGATTGCCGGGGAGGTTGGCCCCTCGTTTCTATTACTTTCCGTGGCGACGAGGGGCCAACTGCCTTGGCCCACTTTACCCTAATATAAATTCTAAAAGCCACTGACTTGATGAAAAAGGTGATTTTGAATTAGTAGCTCTCAGACAAGCAACGTTACCAGTCCTTTATTTAGAGATAAGTGAAAAATAAGTGTTTCAAATCTATGTTGCGCGTAGGCTACAGTACCAGATACACGGTTAATAGGCCCCATACTCTTGCGAACAAATTGCACAACAGAGGCTGTCGCGCAAACAATTGTATAGTGTATGGTATTGTTTGACGTGCTGCGCAACGAGTTGCAGAAATTCAAAAAATTGTTTGAAATTTATTGTACAACGAGTAGCGTTGTGCAATTATTGCGTCGTGTATGGGCGTTTTTGCGACGCATCGTGCAATAAGCAGTTTCGTTCCACGCGTTTTTAACGGCAGTGTTATTAAAATGTCTAATAATTTTATAAACAACAGGGAGTTTGCATAAACTTGCGTATAGTGTATGGACGACCTTGTTTGCACAATAATTTGTAGTACAATGTTAGTTTGCGCAATTTGTTCGCAGGTGTATGGGGCCTATAACGGATCCAAATGTGGCCTTAACTTTCCTGATACACCCAGAGAAAAGTTTATTTGAATGCAAAACGAGTTTAGTATAAACATTTATTTGCGATGAATAAGGGATTCGTTTACAATGAGCAAACAGAAGTTCGAGATAAATAAATGTTCTACGATGTACTACTCAAACATTTATTTCATTGAAATATATATCAATGTTCGATATGAAAAAAATTCTTATTTGAGATCAATAAACTTTCCAATAGGTTCATCATCAAGAGGCACACATGAGGGTTTCCACAGTGTTTTCACAGTACGGTACAGTAATTTTTCTTTTGTAAATATTGAATCGTGATAGTCTACATCACCGTTTATTAGTTTCTAAGGAAAAATTATTCTTCAGCACAGTATAGGAACATCCGAAAACCCTCGTGCGTACCTTTTTAACTGTAAACCCAGTAAAATTTACCGGTATCGGTTTTTTCCTGTGTAATAACGCTTGTGCGTGAGAATCTACACTTCCCTTCCCCAAAATGTGCACTCGCGAATACCGCGGTATTCGAACGATCCCCGTATAAAGACGACTCACCAGGGGTTGGGTCTAGGCCATCCAGTCGTCTGGCCGTTGAGTAGCCTGAGTTTATCGTAAACGCTTTCCGCCGGACTCGCCGCGCCCACCCCCACGCCGACGCCACCCACCCCTTGCTGCTGGTGCTGCTGCCTCTGCTCCTTCTGCGCCGCCAAGTTCCTCAGCACCCGGTTGATGGAGGAGACCTGGAAGCGGGGGAGAGAGAGAGAGTGCTCGAAATTAGGTTATCGCGGCATCGGGTGCACAATCGCGCGCAATTACTCTCGCGTACGAGCGCCGTCGCGTTCTCCGCGGAGATTTCGCTCGCCGGGGACGACGTATCCAGCCCTCGCGTTTGTTCATCGAGTGTAAAAATGCGGCCAATGGCATTTGCAGTCGCGCGTCGCATCGCGTCTCTCCTGAGAGTCCGCGGGAGGATGCCTTCACGAGATTGCCGTGTGGCGTAATACGAGAGAGTCTCTCGTGGTATCGGATTTATTATAAATACGGAGGACGAATGGGGGAGGGCGCCGAGGAAGACGGCTTCTGCCCGATGAAACGCGATGAGAGCGGTAATTAAAACGATGTGGCGCGGGTGTTCCGTAGGGGAGTTAATTACCTCCGCCTTCAATTATATCCGAGTCTCCGTCACTCCGAGGGGACTTGGCGGCGCAACGACGGTGACGATGGCTTGCCGTACGTTCGACGCGCGCACTCGTTCGTACGTATGCGAGTGTGTATACCTGTACGTGGCATGGCTCGTATCGTATATCTGTACGGGTCGATTGGTACGTCGAGTATACATTTATATCGACGCGATAAAGCTTTCGCATCGCGATTCGCAAGAACGAATCGAGTAGGTACTCGACTGTCCTACAGAGGCTCGCCTCAAATTCTTCCCGGACTCGACTGCGCGCGTGGACGACTCGGATATCTCCTCTATATTCTTTTTTGTCACTCAGTGTCAAATACTCGGTTTCATGGGCGTCCTCGACGCATGTGAAATCATCTTTCACACACCAATTCGTGAAAAGTTGCGCAGTTCGTGAAATAACCTGCGCAGTGCGTGAAATCGTCAACCTCGTATTTGACACTTAGTGACAAAAAATAGAATTCGTTATTCGGTTGTTTCGCGCCATTCTAACGAGTGTGATTGCCGTACTCGCTTCGCTCGTGCGGCAAACTTCACGCTCGTTAGAAACAGCGCTTCACGCCCTAATAACGAAAATAACTATTTCATAATTCTCGCAAGCTCCCGCTTGCGGCGCGGCACACGTCCCTTACAGCTCTCGTAGATATAAATCTCGAGGCGGCTATAAAAAAGTTCCCGCGGAGCCGCTCGCCGACTATCTGCTTCTGATGGTTCGAGAATTTATGCCTCCGCGCGTCTCTCCCGCGTGAGATCCGCTCGTATTACGCAGTCCGCGGTCGTAGGTATCACGTGCCCGCGTGTACGACGTACACACGCGTTGCCGACGCACCTGCTCAAATATCAAACGCTCGAGTGGATCGACTCGCTTGCTGTACGTCGGCGTTATTTCTGTAAAAGTACGTTAATCGGGGTGGTGGTGGTATCGCCGCCAGTTGAAACCACCCGCGGCGTGGAACGCGCGGGTCGAAATCCTCCAATTTCGTGGAAAGCATCCCCCGACGTACACGTTCCCGTGTATGCGACGATGACGCGCGCCTGGAACGTTCGGCGACGCGTGGAACGAGGTCGAGAGATTTACCGGAACGATCCACGAGGGACTTCTTGCGCGGCTACACCCGGAGTCCCATTTTCACCTGCCCGCCGGGATATCACGGCGATATACTCGCGTCTGACGCGCGGATTAAGCTCGGGGATTGGCTGTGAGGGAGAAAGAGAGTCGTCTCTCTCGTCGAGGGTTTGTTAACCAGCGGCGTTCCGGTGTCAGACGGCCGCGGCGTTGAAACGGGGTGACACGTAGTCTCAGACCCCCGGAGTGTCATCCCCCGCCGGCCGGCGGACTACCGTCACGGGACGGCGAGCCAGTGGGCATTTCCCCGTGAGTTCGACAGCCCCTGACGGGCCGCGACGTCCCTCGTCAAGCTTCTCCGGCCGCACGAACACCGATACGCGTTGCAATCTCGGTCAGAGAGGTGACTGCGCGCGGGATGCATCGAGAGAAATTTATAGGTCGTACGGTCAATGAGCACAGTTGTGATAGCTACACGGAAGATAAATTTGTGGTAAATTTCGGGACAAGGCCAATTTCTCGTTACGATAAATACTATTTTAGTAAAAATTATAATAAAACTTGTAGAAGTTGCAAGCGTTTGCTGTAATTTTTACTAAAAAATTGTAGTTATAGTAACGATAAATTGGCCTTGTCCCGCATTTTACCACAAACTTGGTAAATATTACAATTTATTTTGTCCCGTGTATACTTTAAGGCTAAATGAGGTTAATAACTAGACAGTATAGGTGATATATAGTAATATGAAATAGTAACAAGACAAATACATACGCTGAAATAACTATAGGTACGCATAATTGAAATAACTATACGCGTATAGCTGAAATAGAAATACGTATTGCTAAGATTAATTAGAACTTATTCTTATATTATTAAACTACTAACACATTGCCGTGCAACCTGTTACGGAGAAACTCAAACAGTAAATTTTACTGTATTCAACGGTAAAAAAAGGCCTATATAGGATTTTCCGGAAAATGTATTCTGTAGAACAATAAAATGTGTTGACTAATAGTAAAATATATTAAGTAATAATCAAATGTACTAAATTTACAGTAAAGTGTATTGTTCTGCTCGGTAAATTTCCCGGAAAGAGTACTATGTGGACCTTTTTTACCGCTAAATACGATAAAGTATACTGTTTAAGTTTCTCTGTATATAACAATTCTTGCAGTGTGTCAAGGCTACGTTGTGCACAAGGAGGAACGCGCGTCTGACTGCGAGATTAGCATTTCCACTACAATCGGGCATCGAGCGTGAGTACCAACCACTATCGTCACCTCGATAGCGTCATCATCTTCGCTCAACCGTCATGAGGGAAGCCAATGAACGCGCTTAAACTATCTCCGGATCTACTTTGGGCCCGGCTACGCATATGTGCGCGTGTGTGAATGCGGAATAGGCGCACATATATAACTATACATAGCCATAGTCGCGGCAAGTAGTGCCAGCGCACAATGCAAGTCACCGCAAAGCACCGCCGCGGCATTGAATCGGCTGCTGCTCGGTATAATGCTTATGGGAGTCGTGGCCTGACACATGTCACGGTCGGAGAGGAATAGGAGGGAGAGGGAGATATTTGTAGCTGGTGTTGTCAATCAAACGGTCAAACAGTTGGACACTCGACGTCACGCGCGGGTAATGTCGCCCGATCTCGATCGCGGCGCGCGCTCCTCGAAGGGAAAGCACTCTTCGCGCGAAGTGCCGTGCGCGCGACTCTTTACAACCTGACGCCGTACAATGGGTAGATTTCGTTGCGGGTCGCGTTCGTTTTTTTTTTTTTGAATCGAATTCGATGCGCGCTCGAGGTTGCTTACGCCAGCGTGATCGCTCGAGTTGACGCGTGTCAACCCGCGGAAGGGTTTAATTTGCCCTTGTGCGGTGTTGGTGCACGAATATACCTATGGTCTTTCAGCGGTATTAATAGTTCTTGCAGATATAATAGAAATATATATTTTATGTGCGATTTCGTCGAGTTTGTGGAGTGGAGGATATTTCCGTGGCGACATTTGTTCCAGGGTGCAGGTTACAGAGAAAATTGATAGAATTCCTTGACTTTGAAGCGCACCGGCTTGAAACGCAAGCCGGAGTCGAAGCTGCGAAAAGAAGGTCCCGGACTGGAAGTAACGGTTGTAGAACTGATGGTGGAAGCAAAGGCAGAAGCGCTGCAGAAGCAGCCGAGCAGCACCCGAAAATTCTAACTAGTTTGCACCGTTTAGAATGAGATCAGTAGAACTATAATAAGATAAACACGATGAGATATAAGAGACGACATATTTTGTTTATTAATTTGTTTCTTTGATTTCTGTACTTGAATAACTCTTCTTTACCTAGCATGATAAAAGCTGAATTATTTCCCGTAATGCACCGTTCTACAATAAAACTGTGGCGAACGAAAAGTGAGCTGTTCTTTCAGTTAAAAAAAAGAAAAATATTGTTCATGTAGACATATATGCATATGTACTAGATTATGGTGATTCGGTAAGAAGTATTTTTAGAATTCATTGCAACTGACACTGAAACAAAAAATGTAGCAACTCGCCGGATTCCCAGTGTGCAGAAAAAAGCACCGAACGTGAACGTTCGGATTCGAAAGAATCCATTGATTCATTTCTTCATGTTATCCAGGAAAATCTTCCGAGGCGACTTTCCTGACGAAACTCTTCCGAATAAATGCTTCGCGTCAATCAAGGAGCTTTTCTTAATGCGCGCGGCTTGTTGCATCCGAGCATCAGTCTCTGCCGGTAATTCTCCATGGTCCGTACTCCTGCTGAGAACACTTTTCGTAAGCGGCTGCCCGCAAGTGTATCTATATCATTCATGGATTCGATCTTTTCACGTCTGCCAGGAAACTTTCTGCAACAACCGCACCGCCAAAATTCTCACGAATAAATGACGCGCAGGGTTGGATGGAGGGATTTAAGCCCGAGGCAGACTAGCGCGATGCGCGGCGAAAAATATTCAATCCATGGATGCAAATCTATATCCCTGTGCCTTACAAAGGTGCCAAAAGAACCACAAAAGCAGTCGCAAAAAATTAAACGACAACTAGACATACATGTCTACCAAAAATGTGGACTTGAACCGGAAGAAAAAGAAAAGGTCCCGGACTGGAAGTAACAATTACAGTGTTGGCGAACGAAAAGTGAGTTCGCTAACTCGTGGCGGAGCGTTTCGTCCTGGAGTCAGTCCGTGGACTCGTCAGTAAGGCTAGGCCGACTCCTACCTTAGACGCTCTGTGGTCCTCCGTGAGAGACGGGCAGTTACGGTCCTATATAGTAACTTGCCCGTTGTCGGACCACTAACGAGAAGTCGAGAGCCGTGGGCCGGTAGCCGCGGAGTCGATGGCCGAGAGGGTCGGCGCCATCTGGCGGCAGGCCGTCGTAGCGTGACAGGTCGCCACAGTTGTAAGTAGGGTGGAGCGAAACGAATCCGATCATAGATGTACGAGTATATTTCTTTGATCGTGGTGAAAAAGTGAGCATTTTAAACGTTCGTATTGTCATACTCCAATGGAGTAATACAAACAATCGAAGTGCTCATTTTCACTACGATCAAAGAAATGTACAATGGATCTATGATCCGATTCGCCTTGGCTTACCCTATTCCTGATATTTTTTCTTCACATTAGGAGTTTTGTATAATTAAATGAACAGAACTATGGATAATCATAAATTATAACATAAGAACACGAGGTTGCAAAAAGGTTTATACGCTAAGAAAGTAACGTGGATATTAGAAACCCTGATTCTAGTTGATGGGACACACGTACGCTACTACTGGAGATATATGAAGTAGCAGCGCAGATTGCATCGTAAAATGTATCAACGGTGAAATTTCGAGCAATGAACTCAACTTTGTTTATAATTTCCAGTAAAAATCCAAAGTTCCCTGACATTTTCCTGACGATTAAAAGCAGTCTGGAAAATATAGACTGGAAATTCTGTCTAAAAATCAATTCTAAATCGAATCGATCACCTTGAAAACACCACAAGGATCAAAATGAACGAAGCGAAGGAATGCATCAACGATAGAAAACGATTTCAACGAATAACCACCCCTGCAACTTTTTAGATCGGTCGCAATGACAACGTCAGATTTCGGAGTGACGACTTCATCCCTTCGCACAAAGAGTAACACGAGGCTCTCATCCGATACGTCATCCGTGTACACCGAACGAGCGTATACCCACACATGTATACAGATTTCGCACGTGTGTAGATACACATCGATGCTCCCGCGGGCTTAAAACACGAAAAAGCCCCGAGATCGATAAAATTAGCATGAGACGCGAAGTGCAAAGTGGCGAGGAGGCGACGAGATTGGGGTGGGGCCGCCGAGTAGGGGATCGCGGGGGAACGCCGGATAGAGACGTCATAATATTGTCTCCCCGTGACGCCTCTGGTAATAGCGCGAGTCTTATGTGCGAGGGTATAAGCCGTGGAGAGAGCGGAAGAGCGCGAGGGTGTAACTCTCCATTCAGCCCACTTCCGTCGTTGCGTTGGGGTTCGGGCGGGCCCCACGTACCGCGACGCTTTATTATGAAAATAGCGTCGAGTGTCGTCGTAACTCGACGCTTAGATATAGTGGGTGATAGTGTTTATATAAACTCGACGATATGCGCATTAAATATAAAATCTCTACGTTCATATAAAGTAGGTGTTCTTCTCGTGCGGGTAAATGTTCTTTCAATTTAACATTGAAAGCAATTATTTCTCAATGTGTAAAAACAGAGTTATTATTCAAAGTAAACAATAAATTAATGGCAAAGGCATTCGATTTTCACGCGACACATTTGGATTATATATGTATTAATCATGCAATCCGAAGAGAAATGCATCGAAAGGTGGAAAGTTCCTACAACATTTCTCCTAGAGCCACGCTGAGAGAAAAATCTGGTTAAAAGAACTATAATTTAACTGGAAGTCGTACCTAGTTGATTTTAAGGCTAACCGTGATTCCATAATTCTTCCAAACAGTGAAGTTTTATAGTATACTGAGAGAAAAAATAGTACCTACATTCAATCTAATTTGCGTTTACGCGTGGAGGAATGCAGAATTAGTTGCTTCGACTAATAAATTTTGTTACAACGATTAACGACTACTTGAAAGAAACAGGCTGTAGTCCAATCGAGTCAATTATTAGTCCAAGAGTAACTGGATTTGCATTCCCACACCCGTGATCGCCGATTTAGTCAAATCAACTACATTTTTCTCTTACAATCAGTGTAATAAGAGATTACGATTGCTGCAACAAGATCAACCTGCAGTATGGTTGATACAAAATATCCCCAACTTCTTTTTATATATATAATAGTTGTCACTACCATGCAGAAATATTATCCATCTACCTTTCTGGTTAACTCAACCACGGTGCATGGCTATCATAAACTACAATCTTATTGTTACTATAACCACGCAACAAAAGTTCTTTCGATTGCACTTATGATCCGTTTAATTGTAAATATGGTACTAGCAACCAAGAAAATTAAACCTTGCGATTATGATTGATTTTACCGCCCATTTTTCTCTCAGTGCAAGCATCAGAGAAAATGATCCGACGTCAGAGCATCGAAAGACAACGCGAGAGCGAGGGAAGAGCCGCGTCGAGTGCTTCAATCGGAGCTTTCAAAGCTCTCGATGAGCGTATACAGCGTTTGCTTCCTCCGGCACACCGTGCGGCACTCGAAATGAGATCTCCGAGGGTGCGATGATAGGGCGCACGTGCTGGCCCGGCCCACGCTCGGTGTGGACCCGATATTTGAAGCGAGCCCGCGTACGCATGTAACGTCATAACCTGTCATTAAGTCACCCTTCACGACGAGGAGAGAGGGAAAGCTTCGTACGAGCATCTAAATCACAGGTTATGCTTTCTCTCCTCTCTCTATATATCGCTAAATAATGAGAGTCCTCGATGGTCACGCGCGCGGACTGTGGGTTTCCCCTCCTTTAATTTTGTGGTCCGCAGAAAGAGCTTTGCGCGCTTCGCGCACCGCGATACACTTTTATCGTTTCTATTGTCGTCCATCTTCGGACTGCCCTTTGATGAGAAATTGCCACAACGAGGTGCAGTATTTATGTTATACGCCATTTCCACGTGTTCTAGGGTGCAGATCGGTGGTCTTTGATCATCGTAGGAATACCGTGGTGTTTCTGGGAAGAGAGGAAAGCCTGGAAATTTCTTGTGGTACGAAATCGTTAGAGGAATTTCAGAGAATTGCATAATTAATAATTCTACATTGAGAAGAAAAGTAGTTGTGGCAACTATTTTGGACTCAACTGCTCAAGTTTTGCAATCAGCGCCAATTTTATATAGTTGTCGCAACAATTCATTTGTTCCGGTAATTTGAAATAGTCATGACAACTACAAAACACAGGTGCTGATTACCAAACTTGAGTAGTTGAGTCCAAAATAGATATCAAAACCATATTTATTTCTTTCATTGTAGAATGACGGCAATAGATGGTATTCGTCGATAAATATTTTAATTGCAATACAGTTAATGACACGTATCGTTCTTTCAGCGATAAAATTAGCTTTTCATGAAAACGAGCTCTAGTACCACCGATAAAAGTCGCGATACGAGAACGAATGAGCGAAAATGCAATTTCTCGGTAGCCACTCGCAATTACACCAGTTAACGCGACGCGACGAATTCGAGCGGGCGGCCGCCGGCCACGCGGCGCGGCAATTCGCGCGCTACAAATCCCGCTCTGTCCCCCGACCACCCTCGTCCCTCCCTACGGTCGTATAAAGAATTACCAGGTCTCGCCCCGTGGCGTGGGAAATCCTAGCCGGGTTAAAAAAATCAGGCAACGCGTGCCCCGCGCATGGACGCGTGTGTGACAGCTCCATTATGCACTGCGACGCGGTAACGGTCTGCTTAGCCGTTACACACTCGATCCTCCGTCTGGTATATTCACGAAATAATCGACGCTGTTTGATTTTGCGCCGAAAAGAGTTAAATGTTACACGGAAAAACTGATACTAGTAAATTGTACTGTATTTAGAATAAAGAGGTACCACCTCTTTGAAGGTTTTCAGATGTTTCTATAATACAGTGTCGAGGAACAAGTTTTTCTTAGAAACTGATAAATTGTAATACAAACTATCACGATTTTAGAAACGTCTTTTAATTCTAGGGATTTTTAAAATAGCTCATAGGAATGTTTCAGGTGATAACTAATCAGGGTACATCGATTCATGAGATGAAAATCGTTGAATTAGTATCTATTCCATCCCCATTGTTTAATTATTTAATGTCATTTAATAAATATCGAATTCTCATTGAGCAACCGCGTCTGTTGAATTTGTGAATGCCATGAATAAAATTGAACATTTCCTAAAAATCAAAAAATCGAAAATACGCCATATGTGTCACACGGACTGTAATAATTCCACGCAGAAAGCATCTACGATGCCGGAGGAAATTGTACGTATTGGATGCAACGGAATAATTTGAAGGCCGCTATCGCGCGCCCGAATTTACTGCATGAGTATACAAAAAGTATAATATCTCTCGAAATATTGTCGCCCGTCAAATCCATTTGAATTTCTCAAATTCATAATACATTTTTCGACGATCAGATTGAAAAACCGCGCGGTAGCGACCTGGAAATAGTCAAATACAATCGATTAAAATTCATTAAAGTGCGTAAAATTAAGTAGAAAAGGAAATATTACCGTCCTACTACCATAAATCGCGTCAATTTTGAAAACTTCCAATAATGTTAAAAGACAGCCCTTAGTAATGTTTTCGACAGAAAAACTACTGTACCGCATTGCAAAAACATCCGAAAACTCATGTGTACATACCTCTTTTATTGTAAATGCGGTAAAATTTACTGAGATATCAGTCTTTTCGTGATACAAGTCGACGCGAGCATTCGCTCTTCTCTTTTGTCAACCCCGCGCGCGGACGAATCAAATAGAGCGAGTCTCCTCTACTTTGTATAACGATCCACGGCGTGCGGTATCGACGGAACGCCGCGAAACATGTGCGGTTGATTCTCATTCCTCGCGCATCCTGGCGACAGTTGTATTTATACACGTGCGACGATTTCGAGGTGAAAGTCGATGTCGAGGCCTGTGCGTAGACCGCGTTACGTAAGGGGTCGTCGATTCACGACGCGAGGTACGACAATTTCTTACACTCTGACAGTCTAATAAAAATGGGGCAATTATGTAATAGCGACAGGGATGGAATGACCTACGTGTCTACATCGAGCGATGTATTATCGCACGTCCGTTTCCGCGAAGAGAGTCAGCTACTCGTATACTTGCTGGTATGATGGATGAACTTATATGTATGTAGTCCCGTTATACACATATACGTACGACACAGATAGCGCGTTACTAGTGTCAAAAGGTCGTACGCGCTATTTTACGTCCTTTTGGCATTGTAAAAGCCAAAAGGACTCGTGAGAATAATCTGTCCTCGCAACTGACGGAAATTAATACCTACGTATAAGAAAGGTCCAAAAATGGTAAAATGAAAATTTGAGAAACTAAAGGCAAAAGGACATATAGGATGTTTGATACGCCCTTTTGGTATTACGTTTCTCAAAAATCACAAAAATAAATGCCACAGAGGTGTGCCGATATACATAGGTACTAGTATAAGTTTAAGATTGATACGCCCTTCACACAGCTTTTAAGTTTCCAATTATTTTTTTCATTATATTTATTTAAATTTAAACAAATTCGAGCAAAGGAAAATTTATTTATACGCCCTCTTGACCTTATAAAGGCGCTTTTTAGTGCATACAACCTCTTAACATTAGTGGTGCGATATATAAAAATTAGATATATTCGATAAATATTTATTTTATATCTACTTCTCTACTCCGAAGCTCTTTCACGAGACGCCGGAAGACAATAGAGACGAAATAAGCTGTACTTGCCCTACAATATTCCGCTGCTTAATTCTTAAAAGTAATTATTAACGCCTTTCACTCCTACCCCCTCCCCATCATCCTTTCAACAGCATGCCCTTCGTCGCGCCGATTACGGGCACAAAGGAAGATGCCACCGCGCCGTGTAACTGACTTGCGCCTCTCGACAGAATTACGTAGGGAATCCCCGCGAGTTGAAAAAACGAGAAAAAACAGCGGAGAGACCGTCGCCATCGCGAGCAAACTGCATCGAGAGCGGGCGCGCGTGTACGCGACTCTCTCCTCGGCGAGCGGAGGGGGTTGGGACTCCAGCGCGGCTCTCTCGTCGTCTCTCACACAAGATACAAATTACATTTAAATAGAACTCGAGGAACGCACGGCATTCGCAATTTAAACAGAGAGTGAAAGGGCGCGAGAGGGTGGTGGGAGTGCGCGCGGGAAGGGGGAGAGGGAGAGAGAGAGAGAGGGCGAGACGAGGGTGGTCGACGAGCGCGCGGGGGTAGCACGGCAGGCCCCCGCGCCCGACCGAGGGAGAGGATATCGCGTATAATCACAGCTTTTAATCTGGTGCTTCGCCGCCGCCTAGAACGTTCGAGGGTAGTTTTTTGGAGGGGGTGCGGTATTTAGCAGCGCGCCGGGGGTTCCCCCTCGAAGGTGGAGGGGATCGCCGGGTCGCCACGCGTCGCCCGTTATTGCCTCTTACGCGGAGATGGTAGCTACCGGCAACCCCCGCACGGCCGATAGCCGATAGCTTCCGAGCTGGCAGAGGGTGCGGGAGGCGACACCCTGTCGCGCGCGCGGAGCAATTTTGCATTCTACTCGCCGTCCAGCGCGCGCGCGCGCGCGTATAGGTACACCTACTCTCGGTACCGTCTTTTTGTCGCTCCAACGCGGCGCGTTCGCCGGGGTCCTGCTGCTCCGCTTCTCCCCCGCGCGCGGCTTCCGCGAGACGCGCGACGGTCGGCGAAGGGAGAAAGGGGTGAGTTGACGCCGGGAAGGGAAGTCGCGACACGTTCGACGTCCAATCTCGACGTCTGCGGCGCTCCGCGCTGCGGGGCGCGATCGCTTCGATGATTCGTCCGTTAAAAAAGTGAAATAAAAGACCGGGGAGATATCCCTGTCCGCGCGTCGATCGGTCGCGACGGTGGACTGACCCCGCGCGCGCGCGCGAGAGCTCGGGACCCGTTTGAAAAAGTCCCGAGATCCGAGAGATAGGGGGCCTGAAAAATATTTCTCTCCGCCCAGAAGACAATGCCGGTGTGTAAGCCGATATCCTTCTCGTCGCGCGCCACGTCGTATCCCGCGACGCGCGTACGGGTGTGGGTATGCGCGCGGCGCTGTCGCGAGACGTGGGTATCGCACGACGGCGCGAGTAGACGGTACGTCGCGCGGCCGTCGTCTTTATCGGACGGGACAGTCGATACGGTGGTTGAACTTGGGTGGAAGGTATTGGCGCGGTGTAGGGTTGCAAGCAGTCAGCGGTTAAATGACGTTACCAACTTGGACAGAAGTATCCCCACCGCGCCCGCCGACATCACGGCTCGCCGTATGGATGAGTAGGTACACGGGGACGCGATCGGTCGCTGCCATTTTGTGTAAATAATATCCGCCGTCGGCCTATATTTATCTCGAAGGATCTGGGGGGGCGAGATCGGTTCGGGGCACCGACGCCGCACCTGACGAAACGGGGGATTCGAGTGAGTCACTCGCGCGCGACGAATGCGACGAGAGAGAATTCCTAGATCTTATGATCGTGTGTTGTAGATAGCCGGTACTCTTCTGAGAAGTTTGTGCAGGCGATGGGTTTCTCTTCGAAATTTATTTGTACTTCATCATATTCGTGCTGTTAGCGAGAAGGAAACGATCTGCATACGAGCTCTAAGAGTTTACAAATAAGATATGTCTGTGGTAGGTACTAAGGCAAAACCCGATATGTAAAAAAAGCGATTTTTTGTATTTAATGTCAATATGTACAGTCAGCAATGAGAAATATAATGGCAAAACCTCCTGAAAAATCAATTTTTTTGACATATTGGGTTCTGCCTTAGTACCACAGGTGTATAATTATGCACACGGTAAAAAAATAGTATTAATTTTTAACAGCATTTTGTCGGTGTGTGTTTCCATATATGTATGTATACCACATCTGATGTCATTCAGTCTTATGCAATTCTTATCTAACATCAAAAGTGGTCCACATCATATGAGGCTAAGCTTACTCGTCAGAAAAGAAACTTGAATCATTGCTATCTCATTATTTATGAGCTTTTGGCTCATGTTTATATAACGCTTTTCTGAAGATTATATTTTTATCTACGACAAAGTCTTATATCGATGTAGGCCAAAAGCCTACTCATAAGTAACGAGATAATCGCGATTGAAGTTTCTTTCCTGGCGAGTTTTAGCCTCATATATGGTATATATAGATTCATACCGCACAATTTTTTACTGTGCGTATTTCTTTGGATTTTTCAAGCGGCGTAAGGACGTTCCTATAGTAATTCGGAGTAGCAAGTGTAAGTATCGGGTACTTTGCGATACTCGCTGCCATTTCGCTAGACAAAGAAACTTTTGCAACCGTTGCGAGAGAAGCTTCACTACGGCGGAGTGGAGAGGGACGAGGGGGAGGAAGGAAAGGGAAGAGAAGAAGAAGAAGAAGAAGAAGGAGCCGGAAGGCGAGAGAACGCTGAATTCTAGGAGAAGAGGGGATGGTTAGCGGTGGGTCGGTGAGAAATACATAATGCAGCAGCCGGACGTCTCCGACACCCCCTAACTCAGCCCTCGAGGCCGCGGCAAGTCGGGGCTGGAGTCGGGGATCGCGACGACGAGCTGCGCGCGAGCGGGCAAGGGGTTGCGAGGACGCGGGGGGTGCATTGATTTACGCGGGTAGAACGACCAAGGGTGTCTCTGCCGCCGCGGCGGACGCGGGGCCAACAATTCACTCGTGTTGGGCTCCGAGGACCATCCATTACAGACCCGGCATTGTTGCGGTTACTTACGTGTCTATTGAATTCGCGGAGAAGATGAAATTGCAGTCGAAGAAACGGCTTTGAATGTTCTCCGCTTATATGTGACGGCCTATGTATACACAGTAAAAAAAGTGGTGTTAATTTCTAACACCATTTCGCCATTGTGGACCTATACCGTGTAGCACATCTGGTGTCATTCGGTCTTGTGCCATTGTTATCTAACACCAAAAGTGGTCTATATGTACGAAAGAAAAGAATTAGTAAAAAAAACATGGGAAAGTCCGTGAATTTTTAGAGTTATTCCAGTAAAAGGACTCCTTGAGGTGAAGCGTTAAAATTCGCAATAGATCATAGTATACTTTTTACAGTTCGTAATAGGATAAACATAGGAAAAGTATGGTAAAATTGATCAATCTCTCGTTAATATTATACATGCCAGGTGTTTACGTGCTTATACTATTTCGAATTGTAAAAAGTACGCTGTGTCTATAAAATAGTTCAATGTTTCATCTCGAGGAGCTCTGTTACTGGGAAATTCAGTGTAAAAATTACTAATCCTTTTTCTCCGTGTAGGTCCACACAGCAGAATTTGTACAGCGTAACTATACATACTTTGGTGTCGACTGTAATTCGCGGTTCCGCTTCGGTTTATAAACAGTGGATCGACGGTTATCAAGGCGTACTTCTCCATCCCTATTGACCTAACGACGAGTTGAAAACTTTTAATTAACGTCGCCGTAGCTGACAAGAGCATGAGAATTAATGACTCATTGACTAGTAAGAAATCATCAACGACGGAATCCGTAACGCCGGAAGTACGTACATGCGTACATACAGAAAGAAAGAATAAGTTGGAGCCACTGAAAATTATTTGCGGGGTCGCAAGTAATTACTCATTTATATTAATGAAATTTTTTAATACGTGAATTTGATATTTGTTTCTTGCAAGTATATAGAACAGTATGTGATCGCAAGGAAGAAATATCAAACTAACATGAAAAAAAGATCAAATTCATGTAAATAAATAATCATTGGCGACCCCGCAAGTCATTTTTAGTAGATGCAAGTAATTACTCATTTAAGTACATATGAAGAGTACAGGGAAAGAACGAGCTAAGTCAATTTTAATGGTTTTGTGCTAGAGAGATTTCTATTTTGAATTTTAGCTAGTTTTTCTCCTGTAGGTACAGGTATTCTTTTATAACGGATAACTATTGATTTGTTCTGTTATTGCCCTGGAAGGTATATTGAGCTTAAAGATACATAAAAATGCCACTAAATGGTGACAATATCTCAATTTCAATGAAAAATGACTTAGCCTGTCATTCCCCTGTAGGTACTCTTCATATATTCATGAAATTGTTTAATACGTCAATTTGATATTTGTTTCTTGCAATTGTACAGAATAGCATGTGATCGCAAGGAAGAAATATCAAACTAACACATGAAAAGAATCTAATTCATATAAATAAATAATCATTTACGACCCCGCAAGTAATTTTTAGTAGATCCAATTAATTCCTCTTCTCTGTGCCAGGCACTTACAGCCGGATAAAAGTGAAAACGTCCCGTCCAGTGCGGACAAAAGGAAGAGGAACCGCGCCGGGACGCACGGCCAGTTACGAGCAATCGCTGTTGTAAAACGCGCCCGGGGTGTGTCGGGGGCGTAGCTACTCGTCGAAACAATCGAAGCGTTCCTCTCCTCTCCGGGGAAGTAGGCTTCCCGCGCGCGTTTGTCCGTCCGTTCCGGAGACTATTAATTACCGGGACGTCCACCGCCGCGGGAGCCGTGGCAACCCTGTAACCAACGACCCCCGACGGTCGAACGGTCACCGCGGGCTGGACGCATCTCGCGCGATGCCGAGTTCGGGGTGTACTATTGACATCAAACTCCGTACCCGCGCGCCAACCCCCGACCACCGAATCCCGCCGCGCGTCCCGCTCGAGCTCCGGCCAACGCGACAAATGTAATCTCGCTCGACAGCGGTGCCCCGCTCGGTCCGTCGACGCGTCGCCCTCCGCAGCGGGGTGAGTTGGCGCGGCGAATTTATCGGCCGAATTCAGAAGTGCGTCGTCCGATGTGGAGGTGTGGAAGCGAAAGCGCGCGCGCAAGAGAGAGAGAGAGAGAGAGAGAGAGAGCGGAGGAGTCGAGGGTGGCGAAGAAGAGGCGGGGGATGTTTTTGCGAGAGTCGTCCGCGGTGAGAACCACTGGCGTACCGCCAGAAGCAGTGGTGCGAGTAAACCAATAACGCGTCGGCCACGCCGGGTGCCAGATTCAAATCCGGCCGGGGTGAAACGTGGCGACGGAGAATGACCTCCACAGGACATTTCGAATCTATCTGCCTACATCCCGCGGGTTTCAGGTTTGACACGCCATTAGATACGGCTGATACCGTCGGCGCGCCGTTACGGGATATCTAGCGAGTGTCGCGTGAAAACATCTACTCGAGCGACTGCGGGTTCTCGAAGGGGGCGGGAATGCGCGGAGAGGAGCGCGAGGGATGAAAGGGTTGGATCGGCGGAAAGTAGTTGAACGGTCGAAGGTGTCGGGGTTGACCGTCGATGGGTGTTGGTGTGATCGAGCTGGGAAGAATTATCCCGTAGTCACATGCCACGATACCATCCATTAAGGAATTAAACGCGGTACTCTCTCTGTTCGGCTCGGGAGTCCTTCGTTAATCGCGTGGAAAATTGACGCGACAAATTCCGTTGAGTTAACGCAGAATACGAGGTGGAGTTGTATTTATATCATCCCGACGACGCGGGCGAAGTCAAAGCAAACGTTTATTTAATTCAAAAGGAACGTCAAACGAGACTTTAGTCGAATCGAGGAAGAAAAAGAAGCGGCAGGGGACGAGAGCGTGGGTATTCCAGGAGAGTCGCGGCTCTCTCGGAGGGTGTACGAAGCGTATCCAATTTGATGGCATTACAATAACGGGGGTAATGTCTGAGAATAATGAAATTTCCCCCAATCACCACGACTCGCCTGGAATACGTCTCTCCGTTCTCTCCGCGTTCGCGTACACTCGCTCTCGCGCTCCTCCTCCTCCTCCACCTCCTCCGTCGTCACACCACCACGCCGATTTCGTTCTCCATTGTCTGCCGCACACGTGCGCGCGTATACACGTACAAGGGAGGGCGAACGTTTTGAATCAATCCCATCCGCGAGTTATTTCGCCCCCCCCCATCGAAGAGACGCGAGCACGCGAGAACGTTAGAATTTCGATCAAGTCGATCGCTATATCTATACATGGATACCGGTTGGGAAAGTATTTCTGGCAAACTCAACTCTCTCTCTCTCTCTCTCTCTCTCTCTCCCTCCCGTAGAAGAATAATACCTCCGCAATTATTATCAGTCCGGCTGCAGTTTCGACCAATCGATCTGCGGAGCGCGGGGTAAAGAGGAGGAGGAGGACGGGATAGGTGGTGCCGAGGGGGTGCGGAGAGGCGAAAAGAGGAGAAGGAGGAGAAATTGAAAAGAAAAAATGTTCCTCCTCTTCCCCGGTTAAAAGAGAGGCGAAACGGCGGAGGCAGCAGGACGAACGTCGTTCGACTGAAGCTATATGATACGAAATGTTTCTAACGCAGCGGTAAATTACCTTAAGGTTTCTCGAGCGTTATACTAAAAATAATGAGAAATGCTTGAAAATGATTGCATTCGGTAGATTGAAGTAAAAAAAAATTCAGTTAAATTTTCAAGTCTTTTAGGAAGCTCGTTGCAAAGATATTTGAATAATAAAATAACATGTGTTCTTATGGGTTATAACCAACAAACCACGATATTTCTGAAAAAAATAGTGAAAAAATTCTGAAATTTTTTGAACAGCAAGTTTAATGAATTAAAATCATCTATACCAATTTTCACGTTAATTAGGAAGCCTGTTATTTTTTTATTAATG
The DNA here is from genome assembly GCA_963678675.1 of Xiphydria camelus. Taxonomy (NCBI): domain Eukaryota; kingdom Metazoa; phylum Arthropoda; class Insecta; order Hymenoptera; family Xiphydriidae; genus Xiphydria; species Xiphydria camelus. The sequence continues at coordinate 3,720,628 of OY783192.1, forward strand.
ATTCTTTATAAATTTAACCTTTGATAAGTCAATGTGGCAACCTTGCATGACGTACAGATGCATGACCAGATGTTTTGGGCTCCATTTTTGAACTCACAGACACACACACAGATACTACTGTACGTCAAACATCGTTGCCACATTGCATGAAGAACATACTTTAGAGCAACAATCTACACTGTACAGTACACGGTACAGTAACACTGTACTTCTCAGTGGACTAACTTTTAGCAGGGAAAAAGCCCCTGTACCGCTCGAGAAACCTTAAAATCATTTTATTCGCGCGCCGGCGTGCGGGCAGCGCGCTGCTGCGCTTCCGCGAGCGAACTGTACCTAATGGAATATTACACGCGCCATTAAAGAAACGTTAATCTTACCGACAACAAGTTCAGAGGCAAAGCACGGGATGCTCAAACGCGGTTGGGATTATACGCCGGAGCTTTGATCCTTTTCGTTGGCCCCAAGGCACGGGGCTGTGTGTAATTCGTTAAAACGCTAAGTTCCGCGTTCGAGCACCCCCTCCACCTTCTCTCTCTTCTCTCTCTCTCTCTCTCTCTCTCTCTTTCTCTCCATCGGAGTTTGCCGCCCCCTCTGCTCTCATCTCCTCCTCCTCTCTCTCTGTCTCTCTTTCCCTCTTCGCGCTTCCTTCGTTTTTTTTCGTGCCACAACGAATCCGCGACCTCGATCCAGTCAAGACAGCAACTTTGTTGACAGATCGCGTCTGATTGATGACACGTGCGTGCGTCAGAGGTTTGACGTATATCTAATTACCGGTACAGGTGCGTACGAGGTACCCGATAACGAGTCGAACGTGTAGAGTAACGAGAAATTAGTCGAATGTGTGGTGTTACGTAAAATAAAAACCTGTTCGAATGTTTGTACTGTGACGCGGATGATGCAATTTTTGCGAAAGAATATATATACGCAGTTGAAATTATTTTGACGGCTGTTAATTGGAGGTACGGAGAATTTTGTCGCTTTGGGTAAAACTGTAGCTGCAGGTGAGACAGCCGTGTACCTATCGACCGGTACCAGGAAAAAGCACGTATCTCTTCATTATCATCGAGAAACGTCGTGACTCGTTGCTATGCAGAGAAACGTCGTATAGTCCTTACCATCATCGATGTGCCTTACGACGTTTTTCCTCACTCATGCTCATTTCGAGGCCTTCTCCAGCCTATCTTTAGACCGTAAGATGGCGTTTTTTCCGCGTGACACCGACCGGGAGTCCGCAGGCTGTTAAAAGATTGCTTAGAGTCCGAAGTGGATCCTTTTTCCAAACTAATAAACGCAACGTGAAATGAGCCGTGTATACTTCTGTTTGTTTTGTTTTGAGAAATGGGCATTCACGAGAAATCCTCGGATTTTTAAGACTGTCTTTCTGTCTGCCTTCAGCGAGCCTTGTCTCTCCACCATGTCTCGTGCTACGACCTAATTAAACACAGTCTGAAAAAACCTCGGATTTCCGCCTAATGATATAAGATACTATTTCACGACACACGAGAGAAAAGTGAGCGCATTTGTTTTCTATTACGTATACCACCTTACAGACACGCACACATCACGCCCCCTTTTTTTCATGCGTCATGAAAAGGTACGTACTTTTTTCTGTTACCGATCGCTGTGTACATGTGAGTGGCCCGATACCTAATACGTACGTCAGTCGATAAGTTCTGTGATATTCAGGCGTTAATCGCGAACCGATACTGAATCTCAATTAAAACGATCTAGTCCAAGAACGCAGAGTTCGCGTTGGGGTCTATTTACTGGATCAGGGGAGCCCTGACGTTTACGCGTGGATGGTTATTGCGACGCGTTTTTGCTCTTACATCCGAAGAGGGTCTTCGACCGGGTGTCGAAATAATGACGTCGCCGTTTGCCGGCCGATGAAGTCGACAAAATTATTTTTGCTCTGCGTACGAAGTATGCGATAATTCGAAAGTGTATTATTCGTCTGGACGCTTCGCTAGGAAAACTCTCGATTTCTTATTTCGCCCCACGTTTTTGTCACTTCGCGAAGGGGTGGCTCGGTTTTGTACCATAGTTTCTCTGTTTTTCGAGTCTTTGATAAGCGGACGAAGGCGGAGGAGGGTGTGGCGCGAACACCTCGGAGCCATTACGAAGGCGCGAGGAAGGAGAGTTTAGCGACCCTCTTTCACTTTTACCCTAAGCAGGTCGAGAGCCCCCCCAGCCACCGTTTATTGGACGCATGCAAATATCCATGGCAACGGTCCGCACAAGCGCGGACCACCCTCCGCTCTTCCGCCCCTCGCGACAGCGAGGGAGGAACCTCCGAAAATTGGGAGAGAAAAAGGATTTTTCCTTTTTTTTCTCCGGTCAGAGAAACGACTGGATTGGCTCGAGAATTCCAAATTTTGTATGTCGTACGAGCTTTGAACTCCAATGATGGCTGTAAAAAGTGACGAGCTTTCGCATTGAGACAAAAAAACCTGGTAGATCAGACCAAAATTCTGCAAGCTATAACCAAACCATTTGGTGAAATATTGATCCCCCATTTGTTTTGTTAAACTGACCACACATTCTGGTTAGAATAACTAGACATACAGTTTGAGTTACTAAACATTTAATTAGAATAACGAAATACTTGGTTCAACTTACTGGTATTTCGGTTAAAATAACTAGACTCTCGTTTAACCAGACGCGTTTTGTCATTTTAACCAAGTTATTTTTCTCAGTACGCGCTGACGCAGCAGCGAGATCCAGAAGGACATAGGCGTCCAAGCCGAACCCCATCCGGACGATCGTTTACGATTTGCGGTAATCGTGTGACCGCTCGGACGCCCGCGGCCGCTCGGTCGGAAACGCGTCTAAACGCGGAGTTTACGCGAGTACCCCGTGTGCCAACTCCATCAGCGCGCATCCACCGCCTTCCCCTCTCATTCGCCAAAGTGATTTTCAGCCCTCCCATCCCGTTTTGGCTATCTATGTAAATGCAGACTGTATTGTGTGAGTAGACAAAGCTCCGGTGACAATACGCCTGCGCGCCACCCTCTCCAAGCGGGGTCCATTACGCTTGTTTTGCGGGCATACTTTATTATTATGTATACGTATACGCGCACCCCGTACAAAATATATCGATTACACGCGCTGTATAAGTACGCGCTACGGTCGTCCTCGCGCGCGTCTCCTACGATGCCTTAACGCGTGCGAATGTACATGCTTGTCTAGAGGAACGTGTACTAGAATGCGGAGATAATTTCGCGACGAAAAGAAAAGAATGGCGGTGAAAAAAAGATGTTTACTGAGAAAAAAAGATGTATGAAAATGTAGCAACCAATCCTAGAAAGTATTGGGAGAAAACTCCAGATAAGAAATCTAGTGATAGTGTGGTTACGAATTCGGTAAAATACTATACTGTATAACATTTATTTCTGTCAAACGTAAATTTAAATCCAATACAGTACATATGAGTCCTGTACAATATAGGTAGTATTTAACCGAATTCAAAACTGTCCCATCACTACACTGAGAGAAATTCATAAGTTGCACAGCAATTAATATAACTATTGATAGCTACACTTTAAGACTAAATAAGGTTAACTAGACAGTATAGGTAATACAGAAATACTAAATAGTAACAAGAGCAATACGTATTGCTGAAATAACAATACGTACTATAGCTGAAATAGAAATATTGCCAAGGTAACTAGAACTTATTCTTATATTATTGAACTACTATTGCCGCGTACAATCTATAAAATTTCTCTCGGCGTATATTTCTTACTTGAAGTTTTCACCCCGTACTTTTTGCGATTGATTGCTACATTTTGAAACATTCTTTTTCTCAGTGTACAGTGGTTTTTGGTACTCACACTGGGTATGTTGTCGTTGGTGCAGATCCCCTCTTGCAGCAGACGATCCCTGATCTCCCAGGCGAAGATCGACGGGCATTCGCTCTTGTAGAGGGAGATCTTGTTGACGACTTCCGCCGTGGCCACTCGGGGCTTGCTGCCCCCGATGGCCCGCGGCCTTATCGACCCCGTCTCGTAGTACCTGCAACAATAAGAATTTGCGGTACAATTTAGTAGACGGATGTCGGTCGCGAGCTTATCGGAGGCAAGCTCACGTTTTAGTGGTATACGTAGGTGGGCGGTGGTTACGGGGCTTACGCAAAGGACATGGCATGTTTACGTTTACTGGGTACGACTAATTGTTGATAGGGCTTTAGTTGAAGCAACAGTGTTAAGCCTTGCATCTGGGATTATCTCGTTACCTACGAACTTTCGATTGGACAATTTCATAGATCGAGATTTACGCTAATTTAGGTACAGTTCATTGGTAACGAGATAAACGCAATCAAGGATCATATCCTGGATGGATTCACTAGGGAAGCCGTCATGTTTTTTTCCAATATTTTAGATCCCTTCTCAATTCCAGATAAAGAATGTTTCACTGATGGACCATGGCTTTTCCGATAAAGGAGACCTTCAAATGATTATACGTGGTCTCAGAGTTTTGTTAATAAACGTTCCTTTAATGGAAACTTAACTTCACGAAAAGTCTCTAGCACTCTCCGGAATGGGCAAATCATTCATTACTGGACTACGATAGTTTATCGTGAAAAACGAAGACAACGTGTAACAATTTGATGGTCTCCTCAACCGGAAACACCATAGTTCGTCAGTGAATCATTTTTATTTGGAAATAAGAAGAAATTTAAATTTTCACTAACGCCACCCGATGTTCATTATCCAGATAGACTTTGCATGTAGGAGTGTAAGTAAAACATGGCGGCTTCACCAACCAGGACAAGATCCTTAACACGTTGACTGTCCCATGAGTCACATATGATTCATACAAAAAGGTCGCTGTACGTCCATGAGACAGTTGTGATTCATTTGCCATTGCCGTATGCATGATGATTTCATTTTTGGACGCCGTGGGATGGAAACAATTCTTTATGGAGACAGTCAACGTGTTAACAAGGACATCTCTGTGAGCTGACGTGAATGGCTAATCAGCGAGTATCGTAAAATCAGAAAAAAGTAGAAGCGAAATTCGAACTACACAGGGGCGCCGGGATTTCTTCCTCGCATAGGAACGTTAGCTACGGCGAAGCGAGACACCGCGCTGCCGGAGCAATCTACTTAATGCGGAGGGATTAAGTGCATTATTACGTAAGCGTATTGCACGGAATGCGCGCGAGGGTGTGTTGGAAGCGTGAGGCCGTCTCTCTCGCATAGTTCACATTCTTGCGGTGTGTCCCTCGTGTCCTGCAGCCAGTTTCCCGCCCCCTCCGTCACGATTTCTCCGCTTTCGTCTTGCTTCCTCCCGTTCTCTCGTTCGCACCCTCGCTCGTTCCCCCTCTCCCCACCGCACCTCCCTCTTTCTCCCTCTGCCTGCTATACGGTTTCGTCGTCACTCCGTGCGCCGGGCACTCACACCCTCTCGCAATCTCGACACGCTCTTCGCTCTGGCCGGCTAAGCGCGCGCCATGACATCGGATTAAACGCGGTTTACTGGTCGAAAACCGGTAAAGCAAGAAGCGGGAGAGGGAGATAGAGCGAGTGAAAGGGACGATCGGGGGCGTTTACCGTGATAATCTATCGGCGCGTGCGCCACGTGCAGTATTTCAACCAACCTGCCCAGGATCTTCGAGACGCAACCGTTGCTGACCTGGAGGATCCTCGAGATGTCGCAGGGTCGCGCTCCGGAGTGCGCCAGCTCTACGATCTTTTGCCTCGTCGAATCGGGAAGCGGTCGACCGCCAACGAAGACGCCTCCCAGCTGATTCACGCCGCTATGACCTGGAAGAACGAGATTGGAAGTTAATAGGGCGGACGATCTGAGGAACGTCGCGCAGGTGCTCGCTCTGCAGTCGGTGGGGTGCGCGGATACGGGATCTCGAATATTGAGATCATCGAGGCGCGAGCGCCGGTGAGCTGCTCTGCGACTGTACAGGCGTAAGGAAAACACGTGCTTGTTATAGACGAATTTTATGGGCAATTACTAGCGATTTGTAGAGATGCGGGACACATTTTTGAAGAAGGTTGATAACGTACATTTTGGAGCTACTTCGATGTGATTTTTAATTCGTACGCGGGTATACGTCCACCAGTCTTTTTTAAATCTTGCTGCATAAAATACTGTCCACGACATTAAATCAATCGCTATTTTGTATCTTCAATAGTTGAACTGGAAACATGCACGGAGAAAATTGAACAGTAACGATTACCAGCCAGAATGGTAAATAGGTGATAGCTTCGACAATATCGTATTGAATAATCTGTGGAATAGTAATCATCACTATTCGAATGATAATCATTACTATGCTGCAGACTATTAAACACGATATTGTCGAAGCTGTCACCTATTTACTATTCTGGCTGGTAATCAGTTACTATCCTTTATTTTTCAATTTTCGGTTACTATTCAATTTTCTCCGTGTATAACTCAACGATACGGAAAGACCGATACCGGTAAATTTTACTGTATTTACAATAAAAGAGGCACACATAAGGGTTTTCGGATGTTCTTACTGTGCTGGAGAACAATTTTTCCTTACACAGAGCAAAAATAGTAGATTTGACTAAATTAGCGGTCGCGGCAGGGGAACGCCGATCTAGTTACTTTTATCAAATAATTTGGTTATAATGATTAACAACTGCTTGACGGAAACAAGCGATAGCCAATTCTACCAAATTATCAGTTCAAGTAATTAGATCTGCGTTCCCCCGCCCGTGACCGCTAATTCAGTGAAATTTACCACATTTTGTCTCAGTATAGAAACTAGTATAGTAAATTGTAATGTAAACCATCACGATTTAATGTTTTCAAAAGAAAAATTACTGTAACGCACTGTAAAAAAAAACACCCGAAAACTCTCACGTGTACCTCTTTTATCGTAAATACAGTAAAACTTAGATACTGGTTATCAGTCTTTCCGTGAAGAATGCGCAGAATGATCGCGTCCCCATACGGACGCATTTTCACCCGGCCGTACATATACCTTCGCCGATCGCGGCGAATGGAAGTAACGCGACTCGACGCCGAACACGCGAGAGTTTCTTCCCTTCCGCGCTCGCATCCGGGAACAATGCCGCGCCGGAGAGTCATAGATCACGTATCTCCGCGCGACGCGCGGGAAGAGTTTATTCTTTATACCACCCCGATCCCGTCGCGCGCGGAGTTTCCAAGCGGCAACTTTCCTGGGAAGGGATGAGCAGCGGCGGGGAGTGGCGCAAGAGAGAGAGAGAGAGAGAGAGAGAGAGAGAGACGCGCGAACAACGGTGGTTGGGGTGTATAACGTCAGCGAATCCGTCGTAGATAACCTTCGGCTCATTGTGCCGGTGACAAGGCGGGCGCGGGACTTCACACTCGTCCTCGACCGAGGGTGAGAGTGTCCTTATTCCAGGAGGCTTTTATTCGGCGCGTATAAGATCCCGGGATCTGAATGCCGCGAGAGCTGCCACGCCCACCGCGGTCTTTTTCGGGGTGGAGTTCTTCTTTCTCCGAGTCTCTCTCTCTCTCTCTCTCTCTCTTTCTCTCTCTCTCTCTTTCAATCAGTTTCTCTCCAGAAGGAGGCCCGGGGAGAGGAGCACCCCGCTTTCTGAAAGCGAGAGCCGAGAGGGGGGAGAATATAAGTGGCGAAATTGTCTCATTCAAAAAGCGATTTCTCAAACAACTCCCCGAAGCGTTGAACGAGCTCGTGAAATTGTCGCCGCGCGGTTCCGCTCCCGCAGGACCTCGAGAGACCTCGTCGTATAACTGCCCCCTGCGCGCGCGCGATTACACCGTTCGTGAAATTGTCGGCACGCCGGCGTTTTCGCGCGGGAGGAATTTACGCTGCGCTTTTGCGGCGGGCTCGAGCTGTGGGACTACTCGGCGAGATTTTTAAGAAACGCTTAAAGTAGTTCACAGAAATTCTTCAGCCCCTTTCTCTCGCTATCTCCTCATCTTTTGCTACAGCTACCTATATTGCATTTTAGTTTACTTATTTCATTTTATATTTTAGACGTTTCGTATATTTTAACGTGAACTACATCTTTTCAATCAATGTTGAAGGGGAGTGAGTCGAATAAACTGTAACGTCACGTGACGTTGCTGTAGCTTCAGATCAAAATAAAAAGTGCTAGCGTGATTTTCATTACGTTGCTCCAGTTCCAAGTCCTGCAGAGAGACGAGTAAACGTTAAGTATGCGACTACCATCACGGCCTTATTTAACGGAAAAATTATTCTCTTCGTCTTTGCTGAATCATATAAAACTGTAATTGGTTCATACGCGGATCGAGCCACAAGTCTTGTTTTTGTTGACAAAAGTTATCTTACAAAGACGAGCAATACAAGGACGAATCGTAGAGCGTGTCTTGCTTGTCGCATTGCATATTTCACCAAACCGTTTGGTCATGGTCTCCAAAGGTTTTGGTTAACTGGCTAAATTATCGTTTGCAGTGCAGCGATAACGAAAGAACCCAGTCAATTCACAGATCCTCTCTCCTCTTTCGCGAAAATCATCCCCCCCCCCCCCTCGATCGACGAGAGACACGACGCGAAGTCGCGGCGCACGCGTTTTGCGAGGGCTATAAGAAAATTTATCGAAGAGGCATTGTCATCGGAATCGGCAAACGTCACGGTCCATTGACTTTTCAAAATGGCCGCGACACGTACGGCTCATATGCACAAGCGGATTTGTGCGTTCGCGGAGGATCCGCGCGGCGGGGTGTGCGGTGTCGCACTCGTCACGCTCCAATACTTTCGATCGGATGAATTCTCGCTAACGCGCCTGTACCTCGTTCAAATATATATGTATATATGGACGTGTGGGCACGTATAAATCCCGGGAGAAAAAACTACTCGGGGAACGGTCATAAATATCGAGCGATTTGACGGGGAGCCGATACACGCGGACAGGCTGTGGAGGGGAAGGGGGAGGGCTAAACACGGGCACCCCCCTACCCCTCGAAGGCTGCCAAAAGGCCTCTAACAAATTGTCGTCAATAGTTGTAATGAGTAATAACTCGTACAAATACTGCGACCGCGCGCGTCAGGCGTCATCGTCGGCCGTCGCGCGCGGTGTTTTGCGTTGTAGGTGCGTCGGAGCTCAATTGTATGCGCACAGCGCGGGAGAGCAAGGGAGCGCGCGAAAGGGAGAGGCCGCGCCGTGGCATCGTCTACCCCGTATAATCGCGATATATGCACATACAGCGGACGCGTATGTACTGTACAGTGAGAATTCGTAGATGTGTCGTATGTATTAACGGAACGGCTTCAGAGGGGTGCACGTTCAAGTGGGCATTCTCCCGTGACGTGTTTTGATATTGTAACGTTTGTATTAAATATCAGTCGGACCCTCCCGTCGTTTATTAGGACTTCATTAGCTCGCCTTTAACTCCGCGTTTATGTTCGCGCGAGGGAGGGCTTCGAGCGACGCGCAAATTGGACCAATTGAGCATCTCGCGGTTGTAATTAGCGGGGGAGTAATAATTTTGTAGGAGTCGTGCGAATTCGTATATCGGTGAATGCGAATGGTGCATACGATTGGAATCGTTTGCTCGCATTAAATCCTGTCATTTTATCGCGTTACCGAAGAGTTGTACATATACCGATACGGAGAAAAAGGATTAGTAAAAAAAAAAGGGACTGTTCATTTCACATATTACGTCACAGAATGAGGAGAGAAAAGGGGTCACGAAAGTGCGACACAATGTGACATGAGGGAGGGGAGGAGGGGCTTATGTTTATGAGATAACAAGTTTTAGATAAAACGATATAATACTGCTAAAAAAAAATTGCAATTTTCATGAGAAACATTCTTTTATAAACTGCAGTAGTTCATTATTTCTCAAGGTTCTAATATTTTAGTCGCTACAAAGCTATTTTCAAATAAATTAGTATATTATTGATACTTAATATCTTGTTTTACTTGCCCGTATGATCACAGAAAAATGGAAGTAGAGATCAGGTAGAATAATTCAAGCAAATGCGAAATATTAGACATTTTTTAAAAATATAGATAGTCACATGCCAACATATTCGTACAACGTTACAGAAGGGGAGTGGGGGGATTAAATTTTTAACAAATTGTGACTAAGAAGGAGGGGAGTGTCGAAAAAGTCCGAAAATTGTGTGACGTAAAACGTGAACGGCCCCAAAAATCATGAGAAAATTCCTGAATTTTTACAGTTATCCCGGCAACAAGTCTCCTCCAGGTGAAATATTGAAGTTTTTAGTAAACTACAGCGTACTCTTTACAGTTCGTAATAGTATAAACATCAGTTTATACGGTAAAATCTACCAATCTTCCGTTAATACGTGTTGGGTGTTTACGAGTTTATACTGCAACGGCCTGTAAAAAATACGCTGTGTCCGTTAAAAAATAAACGTATCACCTCGAGGAGCCCTGTTACTGGGATTCGCTCTAAAAATAACTAATCCTTTTTCTCCGTGCACCGGGTACCCGCGCCGCGTATTAATTCAGCCGCATAAGTACCGTCGTGGCGGCAGTGCGCATGCAAAATTCTCATGCGACGACTCCTCGCAATTATAAATAGGCGGCACGCGCGCGACCGGTAATAAAATTCGTGCGGACCGGAGCATTAATAACGCATCAATTTAAGCAACGAGCGAAAGCTGCGGTCGCTGCAGTTATGGGATATTACGTATAGGAGAAACTCGATGCGCGCGTGGTAAGAATATATATTTTGGCGCGAAAATTCGGAGCGAAATTCATTTTTCTCGCGGCGGCGACAAACAAGCGTACGAGTATAAGAGGAAAAGCGGGGCGAGTATCCAGAGAACTTCCGACGCGCCGCGACGGATATTTTTCGCGGGCGATAGAAAAACGAGGAGCACTCTCGCGCGGGGTCGCTTACAAATGAGCGACAGAGTCTCGCTGACGCGGGAACTGAGACGGCACATTCATCATCCCCCTTCGGGGTGGTCCTCCACCTCTGCCGGAGCATAATAATCAATTACGATACACGACGCGTCAGTCGAATCCTTCGGCGTCTTCCGAAGCCCTCCGCGCGCGAGCGCGCGCGGGCTTTGATTCGATATTTTTAATTCCTCCGTTCGCCGTCATCTTATATTCGGGGAGACGTATATATATAACCACTGAGAAATATAACTTGGTCAATTCAACCAAAATCCTGAATGCGGTGACCGAATCATTTGGTGAAATATGAATCCTCCATCTGTGTGTTTGGTTAAACTGACCGCTTCTTCATTAGAATAGCTAAACGTTCGGTTGGAATAACTTGACATTTGGTTAGAATAATTTGATATTTGATTCAACTGATCAGTATCTTAGTTAGAATAACTAAACACGTTTAACTAGATGCGTTTTTTTCATTTTAACCTAATTATTTTTCTCAGTAAGTATACAGGAACACCGAAAAAAAAATTGTTGTGTTTGCAACCGCACCGTGTAGTCAAAGAATTTATAGTCAATCTAACTGAATTTTGCTTATCGTGACTAAATGGAGGTCGATGAAACTGAGTTAATGTGGTAGATCCGACTGCACGGCATAGTTGACTTGTTCAGTTGACTTAACTACCAATGCATGCAGTTGCCTTAAATGTTTAGAAATTGAAACGACAATTGGGCAATTGAATTAACAATATTATTCATTTAATTATCAATCCAATGCTCCAATAAGGTCATCCAAGTTCCTGAACAAATTATCTCAACGACCGATGAGGTTCATGGAAAACCGTCATCCAACTGCGACGTGCAGTTGGGACAACTTTGCGTTCATGTTCCGCGTATTTATTATAATATCGCGGTGTAGTTGGCTTAACCGATATTCACAGTTGAGTCAAAGGATACTTTTTCTCCGCGTACAATATACCTCGCATCTTTCATCGGTTAATCTAATCTCCCGCATGCTCCGCACCGAGCCAGTCTCCGAGAAGCAATATCCAAGGGGTCCAACGAAGTTTCCTCCGCGCGAGATAGTCGAGCGGCGAGTTTCCTCCGATGAAGCGAACCGCTCCCTTTTGTGTCGGCGTTTACATGGCAAGCAAATGGTCGCAGTCGGCAAGAATGTGCGAAAGAGCGTATATATATATATATATATAACTATATACCTAGAGAGAGAGAGAGAAGTTACCTGCGCGCGTCGAGTTTCTAGGTACAACAAACAGTTACCGCTATTGGTAGTTCACCTTGTCTATTCTCGCGAGTTGGCGTCTCAATCATCCCCTCAGAAGTGCTTCCGGTGCATGAATGAAGCACCGGGAGCAGTTCCCTTCTGTGCGCGAGGAGCCCCCGATCCCGCGAGGGAACGCGCAGCCAATTCGGACGCCCACTTGCCTCGAGTGTTGCCGAGCCGCCGCGGTAAGTGGTATTCGCGGTGGCGAAAGGAAATTGCAAGTGTCGACTGTATACGGCTTTCGGAGCGTCTCGCGACGCGAGGAGGAGAAATAGTATAATTTAGACATTTTCAATCGCGCGGATGAGTAAATTCTCGCTGAGGCAGTCTCGTCCTCTCGCTTGATACCACACTGAGAAAAATAACTGATCCATTTAACCAAAATTTTGGAGACGATGACCAAACTGTTTGGTGAAATACGGATCCTCTCTCTCCGCTTGTTTGGTTAAACTGACCAGAGTGCTTTCTTTAAAATAACAAAATGCGTTTAACTACAATGAGAAAAATAATCAGGTTAAAATGACAAAACGCATCTAGTTAAACGCGTTTAGTTATTCTAATCAAAACACTGGTCAGTTGAACCAGATATTTATTTATTCTAATCAAATTTTTAGTTATTCTAACCAAAAAATGGTCAGTTTAACCAAACAAATGGGGCACCCATGTTTCACCAAACAATTCGGTCATCTTCTCCAAGATTTTGGTTAAATCGATCAAATTATTTTTCTCAGTGTAGATGCGTTTTGTCATTTTAAAACGTAATTATTTTTCTCCCTGTGTGAATGAGGTATACCTCGGGATGTTTTCGGGAAACGCACACATCTACGATTATAGATACCTGTACGTCCGATATAATACACGCGATCTTCTCGGCTCGACGGAGACCTTTCGCAGCGTGCAGTATATATTTCTCGAATATAATTCGACATTTTTGTCGAGTAGGGTACCGGGATGGGTAATTTATGAGATTGCCCAGATGCGAGACTTCACCCGGTGACAAGTTGTAAACTGGAGGGTGGTGGCTTGTAGCTCGGGTCCTGTGATATATGTACTAGACATAGGTGTACGGGGAGGCGACCGGAGCTATTTTGTCGGAGGAAAAGCTCGATGCAAAGGGCTTCTCTCTCTCTTCTCCCTCTCTCGCTCTCTCCCGCTTTTCCTGGCTCTTTTCGTCTCTTTTTCTCTTTCCTCTCTCTCCCTCCCCCTCACCGCGAAGTGTATTGAGACGCCGCGGATGACATGACGAGGGTCAGCCGTATAACTGACCGTTAGGTAAAGAGAGAGAGAGGGAGAGGAAACTCCTCTTCTCCTGAGGGAAAAAATGAATAATAATACCCTCATTGTTGCGGACATGTTTTCAAAATGCGTTCCCCTTGTACGCCCTGACGACCCGGCACAAAGCGCCTCGAGTATTTGTTGCTGTTTGTACCCAATCTGCCGCGTGCTCCTCGGTCGCTGCTCTCTCTCCCTCCCTTCCCATCTCGCTTTTCGAAAATTCCGACAGTTATTAGCGTTATTAATGGCCGGCCATTGACGATTCATTTCCCTTTCAATCGGCTGACAGAAGCGGCAGTGGCGGGGTTGACCCGTGTTCGATTCTGTATTCTTCGAGAGGGTCGCGACGCGCAGTTGGTCCCTTCGCGGGGATGTTCTCCGTTCGCACTCCATTTCGGGGAGGTCTTTTTTCTCGTCCCTGTAGCAACTGAGCGAGATAGAGAGAATACACATGTATATATTCCTCCCGTATTTTATCCATCATACTTATTTCACATTTCGTTCGTTCCGCGCTAAATATCGTCCGGTAGTTTCGGTAGCTACACTTAAGTAGAACGCCGTTCGATGGACGGCTCCTCGGTTGCTGTTGACGTGCGAGCAAAGAGGAACATCGCTACACCCGCGAATGTGGCGACGCTGTCGAATCACTCGTCGTACCGAACGAAATTACCCACCCAATTATTTCCCGAGGCACACAATCGCGGCTTGTAGAAAGTGCAGCGGTAGCAGCAGCGGCCGCGCGCAGAGCCTGGGCACGGAGGATACGTAAGCCGCCAGCACGAGAGGCGGCAGGAGTCCAAAGCGGACCGGACAAAGGGCTCGTAAACGCGTTATTCCGCGCCAACGGATCTGTCAGAGCCGCTTCTCCCGCGTGCGTTACACGGAAAAGGCCCATCCCGGTTCGGTATCCACATCGACGTTCACATCCACGTTAAACGTCCGCGCGCTTACGGTGGCTATCTTCGTATCTCGCGTGTCTCCCTGTGAAGACGCGGACACCCCGACGACGAGGAAAAGAGGGGAGTCCCCCGCTCGCGGAGAGACGAACGTCAAAGAAGTAGCGCGGCCTCGGAGACGAGAACAAGAAAAGGATGAACCCGTCTTCTCGATCGTTCTCTCCCGCGTATATCTAATCGTTCTTTTTCCGCCCAGATCTCCCTCGTTGGGAAGCAACGACGTTTAGTTTCCACACGCTTACGGAATGCGGTGTATTGAAACGAAGCGTCGCGTAATCGTGGGCTCTCGGGGTTAAGTTGCGCATTTCATATACGGCGGGTCTTTTTATTTTCACGCGTTGATAAAAAATAAAGTTAAACACCGAGAAAAATAATTTGGTCAATATCTAACGAAAATCCTGGAGACGATAACCAAACCGTTTATAGCAGGTGAAAATATGGATCCTCTCTCTCTATCTGTTTGGTTAGATTGACCAATTTTTTATAACTAAATGTTTAGTCGGAATAACTTAACATTTGGTTAAAATAACTTGATATTTGGTTCAACTGACCAGTATTTTGGTTAGAATAACTAAACACGTTTAACTAGATGCGTTTTGTCATTTTCACCTAATTAATACTTTCCTCGGTGAATCAATGCGGGAAAAAAAAATAAGTCGTAGAATTTATTTCCATATCAACGTAGCATCAACTTCTATAAGTGTTATAATTTTTACTAAAATTGTAGTTATCGTAACAATAAATCGGCCTCGTCCCAATATTTACCACAAACCTTGTAAAATGCTACGATCTACTACTTCTTTCCGTAAACCAAATATTGCCAACGGACACTCCTTTAGTTGCCTCGAATGATATTTTTATCGAATTGATCGTCGCTTCGTCGATTCGATAAAAATATCATTCGAGTCAACTAAAAGAGAGAGTCAGTTGGCAACATTTGATTGATTCAACTGCATTTTTGTATCAGTGTTTCTTTGGTACGGTGCTCGCGAGAATTCTAATGCATATTGTAAGTTCGACCGTAATTGGTCAACGGCTGAATAAGACGAATAGGATGGTGACGACGTAAATATTTATTTCGCGCATTTTTATTCACTCCGACCTTTCCCGAACGCGAAGGTACGCGACATACTTATAGCAGGTGAAAAAGGGCAGATGCAGAAATAAAGAGATCACCGGAGAACGCGTGGAAGCGGAGAAATCGGAAAAACGGAGGGAAGTTCGCGCGCGCCGAGACGGTTGGGAAGTAAGGGAGCTCCCGGAGGATATAGACGGGCCGGTACAACAATGAAATCGACATATGTTCAGCGCGCGTATTATCCGTGTAATCCGGACTGTCGGGACTAATCAGGTCGCGGGAAGAATT
Source organism: Xiphydria camelus (assembly GCA_963678675.1). Lineage (NCBI taxonomy): Eukaryota > Metazoa > Arthropoda > Insecta > Hymenoptera > Xiphydriidae > Xiphydria > Xiphydria camelus. The sequence continues at coordinate 3,736,339 of OY783192.1, forward strand.
TTTGGCGAATGTGGAAATCCGTAACGTGCGCCCCTCTTTGCTCTCTCCTTCTCTTTTTCTCTCGGGTTATTACGTGGAAAAATGCACCGCGAGCGAGACCCTTCCCCGCGAGGGGGAAGAGAAGGGGCGGGGTTGCAAGGAGTACAGGGGTCTTAATAAAGGCACAATCGGCCGCGATCAAGGTGCGGCGCACAATGACATCGATGTGGTATTGTGGTCTGTAGGAACATTCCCATGAGAGGAGGGGGAGGTTTTGACATAATTAGACTCGTATCGGAATGATCAGCCTGTGGGAATGCTTATACCTAGTCGCTCGCTCGCGGCGGCCCGGTCAGGTCCGTCGGAACGATCTTGATCTCCATCCCCGACCGAATCGAGTTTTCTTCCCCGCGCGCGGCAGTTGTCTCCCCGCGCGCATCGTCGTCCGAATACGCGGCGAGACACCGCGTGCGTTTCTCGAAAATCGCCCGATTAGATTAAGGATCCTGGTCCTAATTGTTGAAGACGCGCCACGTTTCTCATACACCCTTACATGCAGAATCTATCTGGATGATGAATATCGGATATAGTGTTGGTGAGAATTTGGATCCATTCTCATTTCCAAATGAAAATGATTTTACTGACGAACTACACTGAGAAAAAGTCGTATACCATTCAATATTAAATCGACACTTGCGAATGCAGGAATGCAGAATTACTCGCTTTAACTAATAAATTTGTTTATAACGATTAACGGCTATTCGAAAGAAATAGGCTGCAGTCCGTTCAAGTCAATTATCAGTTCAAGTAACTTGATCCGCATTCCCCCATCCGATTTAGTCAAATCTACTATATTATTTTCTCAGCGAATAATGTTTCCGGTCAAGACCATCACATTGTTAATCGTGGTCTCCGTTCTTCACGATAAACTCTTCTAGTCCAGTAATTCATAATTTATTCATTCTGGGAGGTATCAGGAACTTTTCGTGAAGTTGTGCTTCGATTAAAGAAGCCTTTATTGACAAAACTACGACCACGTATAACAATTTGAAGGTCCCCGTCATCAGCGAAGCTATAAATCATCAGCGAAACATAATTTATCCGGAAATGAGAATTGATCTAAATTATAGGACAAAATATGGCGACTTCCCTAGTGAATCGAACTGGGATGGAATCCTTAATCGAACAGGTGCGAGCTTAATGGGAACCGATCCACCGCTCGTCCACTTCGACCAGTTACGTAACTTTTCTCAGCCCGACTATACTCCCCCCTATCCGAGAGAGAGAAAGAGAGAGTGGGTCCTCGCGCGTCTCTCCTCGAGCGCGCGACTGACACCTTACACCTCGTGGCGCGCGGCCGGTGACTCGATAATTGGATGTGGTACGCGGGGAGTACCCACCTACCTACTACACGCGCGCGCGAGTGGCTACAGGTATACAGCTCGACGGTGCGACGCAGAGGTACGGTCGCGGCGCTTCTGCTTCGCCCGATGGACCGTAATCCCGTCAGAGGTGTCACAGCTTATTCGGCCTTGTTATGAAAATGAGAATGTCGGTCAGCTTTCCAACAGAGGGAGAGAGAGAGAGAGAGAAAGAGACGCGGAGAGAGATTCCGCGCGCGGGATCACGCGGGCAGGTGTGCGGGTGGAATTGTTATTATTGTGCGAGAACGGTTCCGGAGTGGAGAGAACCTCTCGAGAGTCCCTTTCAAAACGCTGCGCCGCGCCGAATGCCGCGCGCCACCATCGCGTGGCTGCGCGCAAAGAGCGACCCGAAGAAAGGATCCGGGAAGGAACGAGAGCTAGCCGCGGGCGAACCTCTCGAGAAATTAAACGAAAAACTCTCGCCGCGCCCGAGACAAATGGCAATAGCACGACTTTTCCTGTGTACGTTGCTCTCTAAATTGTACCGGGCGTATGCGAGCTGCGCGATAACGACTTTCGTCCTCATTTTTTATCATGGACCGGTATAGGAATTGTTGACTTTCGCATGATGTTTTTCTTAATGATGGATAGGTGTGCAGTGAGAGGAAACTTCTTTGATTCGAATAGAGAAGCTTCTTTTAACAATATCCGTTAAATAATTTGCTCGATTCGAACGAATCTCTTTATTCGATCGGTAGTGTCGCGAGATGTGTAAATTTTTTTTCCAAGATGAATTCTCTCTCTGCTTTAGGGGACAAAATAAATCAGCGATTTTTACTGTTTTATCCTGCAGTGGCGTTGAGACTCGAACTCATTTTCAAGAATTTGCACAGAGAGGACATATTTTTATTTACCGTTTACAGCTGTATAGATACTAGTTTAACCAGATATAATATTTGTTTGCACAGAAATGTCTATCGGTTCATCAGGAAAAATAACTACCTAATTATTGCACTGAACAAAATTGTTATGTTTGCAACTGCACCGTGTGGTCAACGAATTTGTAGTCAATCTAACCGAATTTTGCTAAACATGACTAAATGAAGGTCGATGAAACTAAGTTAACGTGATAGATTCAATTGCACGGCATAATTGACTCGTTCAGTTGACTTAACTACTAATGCATTTACCTCAAATGTTTAGAAATTGAAACACCGGCTGGGTAATCGAATTGACTACATTATCCAGTTAATGATCAATCCAACATTTCGATAAGTTTATCTAAGTTCCTAAACAAAATATCTCAACTACCGATGAGATTCACGGAAAACCATCATCCAACTGCGACGTGCAATTGGGACAACTTCACGTTTAAGTTCCGCATAGGTATTTAATGTCGCGGTGTAATTGGCATAACCGATATTCAATTGAGCCAACGGATACTTTTTCTCAGTGTGTGTAATTCTTTAAGGCTTCCTGAGCGCGGAATCGTAGTTTACACTAGTCAAACTAATTCGTGCAATTCCTTTTTCTTCGTGTCCGAATAGCGAGGGGAAAGCCGAAAAGGAACTCTTTTATTTTCTTTCCGGAGACATTCGTTCGCAGGGATCAGGAGTTTGAGAAAGACACAGTTTCACGCGACCTCTCTCCATATAAACTTATCGAGTGCACGCTCGATATACTTACTCGTAGTTGGGAATCGGGCGCAGGTCGTCGTGCATTCGCGCGCGCACCGAACGGTGCTGTAGTACATCGGGGAGATCCCTTTGAACGCGTGCGCGCACCGGGAGCGTATATCGTACAATGAAGAACCGATGTAATCTCCGGAAACGTTTAGGGGAAATTAGACCGACAGTTGCTCCTCTACCCACAGGCGCGGTGAGCACAGGCCGGGTCTCCTGCTTTCTCGTCGAACCCCGTCGATTTGTCAAAATATTTGTTTAGCGCGGATGACATTATTTTTTTTACGTCGTAGGGTCCGCGGAGAAAAAGGGAGAGCGTACCTTTTTTATTCTCTCCTCGCGGGTCTAATAACGATACGAGCTGCTTCGCGTTCGAGTTCCTCTCGATAAAGATTTGTAGTAATATCCACCGGGGAGACGGTTCATCAACAGTTGATAAGTGTAATTTCAAAAACGGCGAAACAAATATTTCATTAAGACAAGAAAATATATGTTAATTATATTACAATGTTCATTTCATTCAAATAATTGGCTCGAGAGATTTAATCGTGCCGAATAAATTTCATAATAGTTAACGAATATTGATATGGTAAACAAGTGGTGTCAATTTTTAACACAATTTCACCGGCATTGATCTGTATATACCACATCTGGTATCATTTAGTCTTATGGGATTGTTACTTAACACCAAAAGTGGTTTATATAGGCCCACACCGCAGAATTTTTTACTTAATCCAATAAAGTGTTCATTTCGCGATATTTAAACAAACATTTTCCAGCTACAAATAAACTGTTACCTCGATGCCGTTCCACATGGCGGTATTTCATATATTTTTAAATTGCTCCATATTTTCCGTCATTATACCGATGTTTGCCCATTAAAGTGCCTCTTTTGCGCTGTCGTCTCTCGAGGTGCCATATGACAGTATTAGATTTAGATCGAGTGCTCGAAAAGCTATGCATTTTTTACGAATAGATTTGTGGGAGCGACAGGAATTCCCATTAATTGTTCATACATCGACAGAGCCGGAGAATCGAAGGAAAATGCATGGGAAAACGAATCGACGATATAGCGCGAATATAATAAAGGAACAACTGTTCGGCGCGGGAGCGATGGATTATTATTTCGCATCCGCTGGGACAAAGGCGCGAAGCAGTGTCGACGTCGACTTTTTGCCGCTCGCATAAAGACGACGACGACGCCTTGCGAGGCCGCGAGGAGTTTTTGCCACGGCGAGTGAAAGATGACGGGCCGCGCCGGTTCCCGCGTATCAAGAAAATGACTGTTTACCGACGTTCCACGCCAAACACAACCCCTTCGCGTTGCCCGCTCACCCTCCTGTTTCATTTTCCCCGGGGAATATTAATACTGCCCCGCGCGACAGTTGGAGCCTTGCCACCACCGCCAACCACCGTCGCGCCACCGACGACGCCCTAAAGGGCCGCTGCTTCGAAACTGCTAACGCGTTTACGCCAATTTCCTTACGAGCCCCCACCGCTAATTCGTTCCGAAGTTGCTCCTCGAAATTCTAGTTTGGAGGCGATGACGTTTTAATTGAATTGATGAAATGCACGAGTTTTGATAACGAGGCTATTGCGCGTTTGAAAATGAAGAAAGCAAGGTGAACGACCGATTTTCTTACGGGATTTCTTCATTCTCTCTTTCGAATGGACGTTCCAAAAACTTACAGCGAGATATGATGATTTTATTAGGAAGAAAGGCAATTTAAGAAAGTTTCAGGGAAAGAGTACGATAAGAGTTGGTCTTCTCGTAGAGCATTTCACATTCGAGAATAAAAAAGCCATACATTTTCTCGATACGCACTCAGGGAAAATGTCTAGTTGAATACGAACCTGATAGAAAAATTTATTTGAGATAAATAGGAACTTGTTTACATCGAACGAAAGTCTATTTGAATTTGATAAATGTTTTTCATATCTTTTTATTCGAGTACGAACCTAGTAGAATATTTTATCAATTTCCAGTAGACTTTTGTTCGACGTGAATAAATTCTTGTTCGTCTAAAATAAATTTTAATATTAGATTAGCATTAAACTAGACCTTTTCCCTTGATGCATCATCCAAAAATATCCAATTTGATATTTCTAAGAGATATGCATGGCTAAAAAGATTTCGCTGCGATAGCATACCTAAGTATTTTAGAAAAGCATAAAGTGTACAAAATTGAGTACCATAATGAGTAAGGCAAGTGTAGATAATACGGCCAACTAAAGTTGGCCCCTCTCATTGTCACTATACCAATCATAACAAAGAGAAACCAAGTCAGGTGTTGTCCATATTACCTGCACTTATCTCATTAGAATTTAATTAATTCAGTCGCGGTTATTCGTGACGTCGTTTCAGACCAGTCCCGTTTACCGAGTTTTCCGATTCGAAGTCGAATTGTACTTCTCATCGGTCGAGAACCAGAGAGCGACAGAGAGAGAGAGAGAGAGAGAGAGAATGGGGAAGGAAAAAGATCGTTTCTCTTCTGGAAAGGAAGTTAAAGGGCGGAAAAGGAAGGGGAGCGAGAGTCGGGGGATGGATAAGGAATGAAAGCCTGTTTCATCGTCTCGGTCGAACCGGCAGAAATAACTATCCAACCGAGAAAATAATGTTATTTCGCTTCTCGTATATATGTACGATATTGCGTATTTACGATCTAATTTAAAAATCCAAGTCTATAATTTTCCCACCGAAATCTTTATGAACTCGAAACTTCGAGGATTCCGCGCAACTTTTCTTGGGAGTTATCGAAGCCACCCCTCCTCCGCATATATAGCACAACAAGCGTGAAAGAGTATCCTGACAGCCTCCTTTCCTATCCTCTCCCGAGATAAAGGATTATTTTCAGTGACGCGGCTCGCGTTTTTACACACATATCGCGCGAGACGCGCGATTCTACGTCGAGCAGACCGACGCTGCGTAATATGCACCCCCTCGAAACACGAGAGAGGGTGAGCGCGGACCGCGCGGCGCGAGAGAGCGGTTCGAGCGCGGAGCGAAACGAGAGGCCGACGCGCGGAAGGCATAAGAGCGCCTCCGAGATTTTCATATATTTTCCAATCTCGGTTGCCCGCGCACCGAATCCCCGCCGGCAACCCCGGCGAAACTGTCAGGACTCGCGCGCTCGCTTCCACGCGTTTCCGCTCTTCGCCTTTTTCATAAATTCCGCTTGTTTTCCCCTAAAGACCGCGGGACGCGCGGATAGGAAGAAGAGAATCGCGAAGGGGGAGATGTGGCCGTTGTTTTGCATCTTTCCGCGGGAGAGCGACGCGGAAAAAAGCGGGACGGACGCACGTATATAGCCTCGAACTCGTATGTACAACTCTTGCGCGTATTCCGCTCGCTTTATACGGCCGTCTATCGAGCGCCGCCGTTCGGCATGTACGTGTAGCGGATACCGCGGGTCGCGTCTGCCACGTTTAGGGTCCTCCGGCTGGGCTCTTACCCCTCCTCCGCGCACTCTCGCCCCCGAAATGTGCCGTACCCCCGGCACCAGCCGCCCGGTCTCTGTTTGAAGAGGGAATTTTACAGTCGAATACACTTGATGCAAGACGTACCGTCCCGGTCCGATTCCACCCCGCGCGAGCCCTGTCCGAAGAATCTTTACACGGTCCCCTCTTTATATTCTCGCGCGGCGAATACCTTCCCGATACCACTCGTCGACCGGTCAGTGACTTCGGGCTCGAAAATGGACTCTCCTCGTCGTCGCGTCTCGCGAAGCGCAGCATCCCGCTTCCCCTTCCGTGTTTTCACGGATCCTCAGTGCGGCGAAAGACTCCTTCTACCGAAAACTCCTACTCGTCTTCGCGCGCGCCGCGGGGGTTGATCTTGTTCAGCCAGGAAAAGGATCTAGTTGAGCACGAACCCGATAGACAAATTTATTTGAGAAGAATAGGAATTTATTCACCTCGAACAAAAGTCTATTCGAATTAGATACATGTTCTGCTAGGTTTGCATTCGATTAAGACGACATCTATGCAAAACATTTATCTAATTCGAATAGATTTTTGTGTGTTCGATGTGAATAAATTCCTATTCTTCTCAAATACATTTTTCTATCACAGGTTTGTGTTCAACTAGACCTTTCTTTCGTGAGTGTAAGGTGTGAAACAGAGTCTTCAAAGTAATAGGATGTTTTGCTAGTATTTTTGCAATTCGAGAGTGCGCGCTGAGAAAAATGATCGAACTGAAATGACAAAATTGATCTAATTAAATACGTTTAGTTATTCTAATCAAAATACTGGTCAGTTGAACCAAATATCTAGTTATCCTGACTGAATGTTTAGTTATTCCAACCAAACTTGCACTCACTGTTTATTACTCTTCAAAAAAAAATTAAATCGTATCTTTCAAAAATGAAAAATTCATGAAATCAGTTACTTGTACCAAATACACGAACAATATCACTAGATACTAGAATTTAAAGTGAGATAACAATGTTGAGTATTTCGAAAGTTGAATATAAATGAAAAATTAACCAAGAAAATATTTAGTTCAGTTATTCTAACCAAGTGGTCAGCTCAACCAAAATGATGGAGGATCCATATTTCATCAAACAGTTTGGCCATCGTCTTTAAAATTTTGGTCACATTGATTAAATTATTTTTCTCAGTGCGTCGTGCAATTTCTCTAAAACGTGCTAACTACTTGAAATTGATCTACTTTTATTTGCGAATCTTTCAAGCGAAGCGAGAGTCTTCCTTTGGTCCAACCGTCTAGCCAGTCTCCATCTACATCCACATCTTAAGTGAAAAAGATATACCATAGGTAAATCAACCCGTAAAAATGCCAAGTGGTACGTGTATCGCGAGAGCGAGCACAGGAACTCTCGATCGGCATCACCCCTCGAGTAGAAAACTGCAGCCCTCTCTCGCGCAAAGGGCGAAAAGGGATAGACTGCAGATAACGAGAGCCAGAGAGATAGCGGTGGAAAGAGAGAAGGGAAGCGAGAGAAAAGAGTAAAACCTTTGAAGTTACAATTTCTTAACGGTGCCAGCCCGGCACGGCGTCAACAGCGGCGACGAGAAGAGCAGTATATATGTTTGTCGCCAGTTACGAATTAATTAAATAAAAGTCGTTGTCGCCGTCGACGTCGACGTCGTCGTCGTCGTCGTCGTCGTCGTCGTCGGGTGTCCGTCGAGTCGTTGGAGGGTGCTCGACGGCAGACGAATCAAAAGAGGAGTTGCTGCTTTGCGAGAGAAATTTTTAAAAAGTCTTTCTCACTCGCGCGTCTTGCCGACTTGTATATAGGTATACGTCGGTACGCATCCATCCTTCGAGGGTCGGGAAGGAGTAGGAGGGGGGTGTAGGAGGGTGCGTGGGTGGGAGGGAGGGGATGAAATGCTTGGGGTTGCCATCTACTCGGAATTCAGAAACGATCAATGCTCGGGAACCCCCTTGGGTCCCTCGCTCCATCCTCCTCCTCCTCCTCCTCACCTTCTCGAACTCTCACCAGCGATCGTTTCTTATTCTTATTTCATCTTTCGTTTCTACCCACCACCCCCTCGTCCCTGCGCACCGTTCGCGAACGAAAGGGGACGAAGAGCGCGATGAGGACCTGAGCAGGGGGGAAAGAGCTGCCGAGTATAGGAAACGTCGCGTTGACAGCTGACGTCACGATGCCGAGTCTGAGCGATTTATAAATATACGTAGTTTCTAGCCGGAGCGTAGCGTGTTGTCAGAGATTTATGCGACCATCACACGTTGCAATACCCGTTCGCACCTCGACTCGATGTAATGTAGCAACCGAATTTTGTAATCGTGAACTGTGAGAATCTCTGTATAGAGAATCGCTTTTGTTTGAGCGCAAATCTATAATCGTCTACAGGTGAGTAAGAAAGTAAGTTGCACCTCTTGATTATGACGTTGAGTGGCAACTCAACTTCGTAATCGTGAACTGTGAGCATTTCTGTAAGTATAACGAGTAGCTTTCATTCGAGCGGAAATGTAGCACATAAGGTTAAACTTAGATACTCGCCAGGAAAGAAACTTCAATCACTATTATCTCATTATCTATGAGCTTTTGGGTGATGTTTGCATAATACTTTTTTGAAGATTACATTTTTATCTACCATAAAGTCTTATATCGATGTAGGTCAAAAGTTCATCAATAATGAGATAACAGTGATTGAAGTTTTTCTCCTTGGCGAGTAAGTTTAGTCTTATATATGTGGTATAATCTTCAATAGATGAGTTGCACCTCTTGGTTACGACTTTTAATGGCAATCCGATTTTGTAATCGTTAACTGTAAGAATTTCTGTAGCAAACAACTTTCATTCGAGCGCAGATCTGATTTTCTGTAAGATTCCAAGTCGCAACAATATTTCATCCAACAGAATTTTAAACTCCCTGTCAACAAAGTAGGAAGGTATACCGGTGACTCCGAAATTGAAGCGCATCTTTCGAAAAGAAAAGAAGAATAAGGTCGAAGACCTCTCTCAAAAGCGAAGACGATCTGGACCACTTGACTCCCCTCTCCAGGTATCCTTGATTTATGTCGAATTCATTAGGGTCCAATCGAACGCGAGATTGCAGTGGACCGAAGAGGTTCACCGGACGATTCTCGAGATACCTACAAGCCACTCGACGCGTATATACGCGACGAGGATAGAGGACCGCCGCAACCTATGCGCGGAGACCGGGGTGGAATGGCTATACATCCCGTTGAGGAACCGGGGAACCGAGAGACAGCGTTTAACGCCTGAACGACCGAGAGACAAAGGCGCTGACAGTGTCTGTGGTTTGTTGCAGACCCCGCCTACGGCCAACTCGATGCATATCGTTTATAAAGCACGACGTGTGGGATTCGAGGTGGAGCTGCAGGACGCCTGTAGGTATACGTACGTGCGCGTGTGGAATGCATTGCTCGATTTTCACCGCGCGTACGTCGTACGTATATATGTATACGTTCGAGCCGAACCGCGAACCGTCTTGCGAAAGACATCACGTCGACCCTGGCGCGAGCGAGAAAAACGCGATTCGCGGAATCCTCGCTTCTCCGAATCGAGAGAACGTCGGATCTGTTCGCGAACGAGACGACGCTCCTCGTTAACAATTTTCGACAAGCGGAGAGGAGCCGTCGGCGGGCGAATCTCCTTTGGGAGTCGCGGGCCATTGACGCGATCGGCGGGCCAGGACCGCGAAATGGCACAGAAAACATTGGGAACGCAATTTATCCGTCTGATCGATCAAACGGTTCCGGGGCAGTGTGTCACTATTGAGGCGATTCAATGAGCTAACGCTAACTTAACGCTACACACCCCACTGAGCTGCACTCGGTCAGATAACGCGCGCGGATTTTCGAGCGTCGTGGCTCGGCAGGATGATATTCTATTGAGCAGTGGCCTCTCGAATGTTTACTCACTTGTGGATTCTTCGGAGGCGTCTACTCCCGCACCGCATCTCGCTATCGCTTTATGCCCACCCCGCCGCGTGTATATCTATATCGAACTGTCTTTCCACCGGTAAATGGACTGGGCTTAAAGTTCGAGCGTGTGTAACTACACCGAGAGAAATGGATATTAATAAAATTATTGTTAAATTTTATATCGCTAATACAAGGATCCATATCCTTCTGCTGCGAACCGAGTTCTTATATTTTAGGAATCCTCGTGTTTCTAAGTGTACGGCGATACAATTATTCTCAGTGCCTCGCGATAAATTTTTCTACCCGTAAACATAATTTGTCTAACTTCAGTAAGACAAATCGTTATGTCAATGCTATAATAACGTTTTAATCTCTTATTCTTAAACATTTAAGAATACGAGATTCTACCAATACATATCTCTTCTTATTATCCTCGATTAGAAAGTGGGTATGCTATCAAGTGAAATGCATAAATTGATTACAATATATATATAATTGCCCTACAATATCCCTACAATGACTAGAATTCGGTCTTAACATAAAAAATTCTAACCCTTCAAAATTTTAAATTTAATTTGTAATCCGTATATATATTCAATAACAAACGAAAAAGAGTCTAAAAAAATAATTATTCGCGAAATTACAAGTGCGTTTCTCTCTAGAAATTTGTGACGTCATCGAAAAGCCAGATAAACGTACTTATGCTAAGCAGCGAGTGCGAGGGAGATAGTCTTACTAGACGATGACTTGGCTGCATTTCAAAATATCGTTTTCCAGCTTAAATAAGGCGGAATATGAAAAATGAAAAAATACGGGGTAAATAATTTTGTCCAAATTTGTCGAATATGCAATTAAAAAAATTAGTGTTAAAACCGAATTATATTACCCACAACGATCTGTTTTTCTCAGTGTATTATAATATCGAGACGAATGAAATTAAATAACGTGCTCGGTGAGTAATATCTATTAGGGTGCGAAGCAGTTATCGCTTAGAATGCGAATCGCGATCTGTTTCGAACGTGAATCTCGATCGATTAATTGACGAGACGAAAGATATAATAATCGTGCTATTTTCGTACACGATAATTCCCTAAAAGTCTATAGCCTAGTCTAGTCTATAGTTCTCCAGAATTTTCTGACTACCTGGGTCTGAAAAATGGAATAACGGATGAAATGTTTTGCGACACTTGACTAGAAACGCTTAAATGTAAATGATTTGCTGTCTCTAAAGTCGACCACATTTTTCTCAAAGCGCGGTTGAAGATCACTGCGCGAGGGTGACAGCGAAGAAGGTGCCGAAAGTTAGTCCCGGAGATGGCATAAGAGAATGGAAATCAATACGCGAAGTGAGCTGCTAGTTTCAGACGGGCAGGCTCGCGGTCCCGAGCTTTAGAAAGCCTTGAGACGTCGTTTCATCCTCCCCTTTCGATCTTCCGCGCTAAGAGCAAGAGAGAGCGAGAGAGAAAGAGAGAGAGGGAGAGAGAGCACGAGGGAGGTTCCATTCAGGACTAATGGGGTTAAACGCCTTCGCCATCCGTCGAACGTCCCTCTCCTCTTGCCCCTCGGACGTTAGTTTAGCATTTGCAGTTTACGTAGCGACGAAGTGTGATTTGTTTAAATCTTCGCGATTGCGCTGTCAAGTGAAACTGTATAAACGAATTTTTGGCATCGACAGACTTCAATCTCTTTATAGAAGATCATTCCCGCGGTAACATTTATCCTTACATTGAGAGAAAAATGTAGTTTTTATTAAGTTGACGATTACTAGTGGGAGAATGCAGATTTAGTTACAGTGGGGATCAGCAAATTTGATTACCTCTTACCTCTTACCGGATATTGATTGCGATAAGTGATTATATGTGTATGTAATATATATTATATACTTGGATCTTGCGACTATAATTTTTCTCTCTTACCTACGTTCTCTTACAACCTTCGTCTCGAAGCAACCGTATCGACGAAACCATAAGAAATGAAACAATTTCCTTCATTCGCGAATCGATGCGAGCCAAAATACTCCGCGGGAGAAGAATTCATGGAATATAACCGGAGAAGGAATCCGATATGTGTATAGGTATGCCGTCGGTATTCGGTAGCCATCGAGAGGACGGCATTAACTTTTATGCTCTTTATGCGAGGTTCAGCGGGGTCCAGCCCATACGGGTTTTATCATAATCGTCTATACGATGGCCCGTCGTAATCGAATGTCGGATTGGAAAATGATATACGACATGGCGCGGATAAAAAGAAAGAAGAGAACGAGGAGGAGGGAAATATCGGGAGAGCGAGCATTGTTCCACTCGCATTTTGATCGATGCGATATGTGGACTGATCGAGTCGATTCTGTGGATTCTGTCTATGTACACCTATGTATACCGACACGATTCGATTGTATTTTTTCGGCGACCAAAATCATTTTTTATTTCATCGGGTAAACGATGGATTCATCTCGTGAAAAGATATCGCGGATCTACATGCGAATGAAATTTTTATCTAGTGACTTTTATTTATTTTATATTAATAAATAAGACAAAACTACCTGTATTTACTGTGTACGTAATTGGCTTCATACACGAAGAGAAGAGTATATTAATCACTGTTATACTACTCGTCAATAATAGAGTTGACATTTTGGAGAAAGTATCGTGTTCATTGCTTTACTGTGTGACAACAGTTGACATACACCTAGTGAACTTCACTAAAAATGTATGTTAATTGTTATCATACAATGAAGCGATACTTTCCTCAAAATATCTAATCTATTATCTAATATAACAATGATTAATATACCTACTCTTTTCTCCATATAGGAAAGATTGATACCAGAGTAAGTGTCTTATTATATTTACAATAAAAGAGGTACTTCTCCGTCGTCACGGATTCTGTCGCTGGTGACTCTTTAAAATATCATTTTTAAACGTACCAGCCAATGAACAATCAATTCTCAAGCTCTCTTGTTGGCTAGGGTAGCATTTGCCTTGGCTAATGAAAGCAGAAAATTGATTAATCATTGGTTAACCATACTAATTATGGTAGAAAATGATAGTTTAAAAAGTCACCAGCGACGGAATCCGTATCGCCGGGAGTACCTATACACATAAGAGATTTCTTCTGTGCTGAAAAACAATTTTTCCCTAGAAACTAGTAAATGGTAAGTAATATAAATTATCACGATTTAAAGTTTTCAAAAGAAAAATTACTGTATCGCACTGTAAAAACATTCAATAACCTTCACGCGTATCTCTTTTATCGTATTATAAATACAGTATAATTTACTGGTATCAGTCTTTCCGTACACATAATTAGAGAAGTGAAACGTCAGACCGTGCCAGGTGCCGTTCTCGGCGCGGATACAGGCGACGGGCACTTAGAACCGATCGTGATTCTATCAATCATTCGATTCGCGGGGCCAGGTTTTTCGGATTGCACTCGAGGAAAATGTTTCTCAAGGGGTGGCTGCGAAAATTTGATTATAGAATTCCCTGACTATTCCCTGCCTTTTCCCTGATTTTCTTTGACTATTTCAGATCAAAATTTGTAAGTATTCCCTGATATTTATGTTCGTATTAGGAGTTTTGTACACAGAGAAAAAGAATTAGTTGGATCTACTAAAAATTACTTGTGGGGTCGCAAGTAATTATTTAATTACATCAATTTGGTCTTCTTTCATATTAATAAAATACTCCATTCTTTCAATCATATATTAATCCACATGATTGGAAAGGAGAGATATTTAATTGATGTATTAAAAAAATTCATTAGTATAGATAAATAATTACTTGCGACCCTGCAAGTCATTTTTAGTAGATCCAACTAATTCTTTTTCTCTGTGTATAATCCAATCAACGAAGTTACAAATAATTGTAACATAAGAACACGAAGTTTCAAAAACGTTTATACATTAAAAAAGTAACGTTGATGGTAGAGATCTTAATTTTAGTCAATGGGACACACGTGCGTTAGATACTAATGGAGATATTTTGAACCAGTAGTGCAAACTCCATTGTGAAATGGATCAACGATGAAATTTCGAGAAATTAACTCTACACTTTACATATAATTTCCCCACAGAGAAAACAATAGATTTAACTACATTCGCGGTCACAAGCGGGGGGACGCTGATCAAGTTACTTCAACGAAATAATTCGGTTGTAATGATTGAAAATTGTTTGACGAAAATAAGCTGTAGTCAAAAGTCTAGCGAATTATTAATTTGAGTAACTTGATCCGCGTTCGCCCGCTCGTGATCGCTTTAATAGTCAAATCTACCATACTTTTCCCTGAGTGCAGTAAAAATGAAAAATTCCCTGATATTCCCCGATTTTCCAAGTCTGTAGCCATCCTGATCTCTCTTCGTCGGGCACGAGTTTCTCCGAAATCCTCGCGAATTCTAGACTACGCAAAGCCTTACACACAAATATTGAAAAGAAGATGTTTCCCGTACCGTCAAAGAACTCACCTTTGTGGGCCATGTCGTCAGCAGTGACCGAGGCTAGGAGGCCGGTGGCGCCCGGCCATGGAGCGACCGCAGCGCCTAATTGCTGCGAAGGCAGAATCTTCGGGCCTTTCGACGCTTCCGGTCACTGAAAAGCGGAAGGAACGGAGGATTAGTCTCTCGTTAACCGGCGACGGCTCCCGTCTGCGCGGCGCGTGCCCGCACGTCGCGGCGCGGGCGGAAGAAGCGAAGCGGAACCGTCGGAAGAGCGAGTAGGGTGCTCGGTTGCGAGCGGTAAGCGTTTTACGGGGATATTCCGCAATCGAACGGTCGTTTTATACCTGCGCTATGTGCACGGCGTACGAGGAGTCGACGGACCTCCGTAATTACGTCCCGCGCGATTAAAGTTTTATCGTTACGAGAAACGGATCGTTCGGCGAGACGCCGTTCGTCAAGATTCGCGGTGGAGAAGCGGCGAGCGGTAATTTGTTAGTAATTCTGAACTCAAACTCGAGCGGGATGTCCGGGGAGAGAAAAATGTGTCCGACGGTTGAATTTTCGGAAAGGACGTGTGTTGTATTTAATCCTACGTTTCGTTTTGTTGACACGAGATAAACTTCGAACGCCCACCTGTGTCAATCGCGACTAATTCGGTGCGAGCAGACGTGTTACGTGCGCACGTTGGGTTGTACGACGCGTGTTTGATCAAAAGGTAATGTGACGCTCTTGTACTTTGCCCCTTCGGCGCTCGATATATATTGTATGTATTTACAACTAGCACTTCGTAAGTATAGCGAACAATTGAAAGGCTGAATATACCCTATACAAATAGAGATGTACATAGGATTTGTTCGTAACGGAATAAGCCAATATCATTGCATGCACATTTCCGTGATGCCTCATTGCTTTGTATGAAATTGCAATAATTTTTGCTAATTTGACTACTTCAAATGTTTAGTCGAAAGGTGATGTAATGCGCTTGTACTTCCGCGCTTCATTTGATATATAACTAGCATTTCGTAAGTATAGCGAGCAATTGAAAGGATGAATATACCCTATAAAATTGCTATCATTTTTGCTAATTTGTCTACTTCAAACGAAAGAACGTATAATTTTACTTTAACTTATGGGACACGTTTACAAGGGAATAATCCTGCAACTTTGTCATTTCCGACGAAATATGACAGTAAAAAGATACGTGCTTTTTTCTGGTACCGGTCGACGTAACTCTCGCTTGGTCTACATATTAGACTTTCCTTCGGCTACATTGTATAACACAAAAATATCACGCACGAGAATCGAAAGCCAACGAAATAAATCCTCCTCGGCGAGAACGCCTGACTTTATCTCGCTCACCCGCGCGCCACCGTTTTTCCCCTGATTTCCGCGGGTCGTTATTTGCGTTCCGCGACGGTAACCACCGCGCGCGCGAGATCACCGGATCTCGCCGGTGCTCGAGAGCGAACGACGCGAAACGCCCCCGCCGCGGCGGTGCAGCGGTGGAGTTGCACCGCAGCCGCAACACCGAAGACGTCAAGTGTCGCAATTACCCGTTTCCCTCTCGGGAAGATGTAAACTACTCGCACAAATGTAACGCCCTTCAATCGTATACCTACCAGCGAGCGGCGAGAGGGCCGTCCCCGTGGGGCTAAGTGCGATAATTAGTGCCTGCGAAGGGAGGCGCGCGGTGCGTGCGTGTGGGTACCTATTCCTCTCTCGCCAAAACGTTCGTTATCGTTGAGAAATTCGAACGTGTAAAAAAATTAAGGTTCTCCGATGGAATGCCGATCCAACGCGACTTGGAAAATTCAGGGCCCTCTGTCAGTTCTAGGGACTTTGAAAAGCCGTAGAAGGAACTTTTCGCACGACACTTGAGAATGATCTCACTGTTGGTAAAATAATGAAACCTATTGGCACAGTAACGCTGAAGAGTGTATCTATATCATTCCTAAATATTATATAATAGTTATTCAAATTAGAAAAAAAAATTCATGTACAAAAAAAATTCAAAAACAAAATATTCACTAGATTTCAAAGAAATGGTCAGTTCCCGCATCATCCGCGCCCCGAGTAATAGCGCTGTGTAATAACAAGACATCGTGGTAGAATATATAGGAATCAATAGTAGGTATGTAGGTACTCGTTCGTAACGAACCACACGTTGGAAATTATTTCGCAGTCTCTGTAAGTACACAATATGTTCGATCTAGCTAAAAATTGTGGTGCTTGTTAAATCGATTTCAAACATTCTCAGTTATAACAGTTATTGGCTTCAATTTTAATTATCAATTAATAAATATTTAGTCATAATATTCTATAAAAACCTATTTCCGACCTGTGAAAGATTATGCCAAATGGCTTTCAAATTATTTCGCTGCAAAAAAATCATTAGAAATTAACTGAGGACTTTTCGCGAACTTTTGTTTAGTGCTAACGTGATGTGATACCTATTTGAAACCAAATGAGTAAATATAAGCTGAAAGTTCCTCATTGTTAAAAAAGAAGTATATATTTGATTTATGTTCTGTTATTGTTCATTAATAGATTTCTACGATTTAATAATAAAACGCTGAATATATCAATTGTACAACTTGCTTCCGCCGTTTTCCTGGCGTAATATATAGCAAAAAACGGCGGAAGCAAAGTTGTACATCTATTATTTTATGTGCTTATTCATTCCTTAATCCGTATTTCAATGCCGGTGACTATACCCATACGGAACATGTATTAAAAATATACATAAAATAGATATCTATGATATGTCAATAAGATATCTAATATAGATACGTATATGTTAAGGCTATAATATGTCCGTCTGTTACATGTAAGTATATATATTGTACGTATAATATATATACGAGTAGATATCGAATTAAAGTATATGAAATATCGAATAGACATTACTTACGAGATATTCATAAGCTATAGAGATATATACGTAATATAGATGTCTATTGGACGTATATCACGAGATATTCATAAGATTATAGAGGTATATACGTAATATAATATACGTAATAAATATCTGTTATACATGTATATTAAATCTAACCGAGATATAGATGTTCCATGGAGTTGCAGATATCTATTATACGTATCTCTATATCAGACATTCCGTGTGGGTAGTGTCTACCGCGCGACCACTGACGCTTCGTTACGGAGCGCGACCGCTGTAGAGTTATGTTCCCTCTCGATCCGAATTTGGCGGATCGGACGATGTCTCGCGAAGAAAGGGATAAATCACTCGAGATCGTCCATAGCCGCGCGTGTATACGGAATCTGGAAGCCCGACTTCGCTCGAGAGCTCACCTACAGGCGAGCTCGCATATTGTGCAAGAGGATTACCTCGGATCATGGCTGACTGCGTGCAAACGAGATCTCGCCGGCTTGTGTTTACAAGACGGTAAGCTGTCGATTTAACTCACGTTATTTTCACCGAGGAGATAAATATATACATAGTCGCGAGGAACGCGGAGCTGCGCGGATTTTTATATCCGATTCGATTCCCGGCAAGTCATCCTTTTATTCGCTCAAGGAGCTATTAATTAATTGTTTGACCCGAATAATTAAAAGCTCGGTACGATAAAATAAGAGCAATCTCACGATCCGCAAGGATAAAATTCACCAAGCAATATTACTCGCGGTAGACGTGCAAATCAGTTTAATTCACGACGCTTTATCCACGTGGATCACCGCGGAGAGACGCCAACTCGCGGTGTTTTCAGCTCTACATCCGTTTAATAAGATCCGCCGCGCGTAATTGCGCGTAAGCGCCGTGGCGAGAAACAGAAGACTCGACTATAATGCAGAAGTGATGCGGGAATTGTGCATTTCTTCTCGCTCTCTCCTGCCTCGAATCGCACGCGCGAATGGAGAGCGCGCGAACTCTTTGATTACAGCTGAATATTAATTAATACCGGGCGAGGGAATGGCGTAGAAGAGTGACTACGCGTCTGTGTAATTATTAACGACGGGCCGGTGACGGTGGTGTCGTTAGCCAGTGTTACATCGGAAATGTAAAGCGTACCTATACACGCGTAATGTGTCAACGCAGCGGATGGATGCGGAACCTATTACCTTTCACGAGTTCGTCGAGATTTCGAGTCAACAAACGCGCGGTGCCTGGTTACCTAGAGAGCTCCTCTTAATCCCGGATGCAGGTAAACACCGCGTTTTCCACTGCATTCAAAGATCAGGAAAAAATCTGACAGAATTCGCTTCGCAGCGAGTAGATTTATTTACACGCGGAAGGGGGAGACGGGCTTTCCAATTCAGGTAGAAATTACAATGTAATTGCAACCGTGATGTGATCGTGGAACATTGTAATTCGATGAAGCACCAAACGCACGTAATATTCACAATGTTGCACGTTCAATGCAGACATTGCTACGATCATTGTAATAGGTGCGCTTCATATCGCAGTACTTACAATGTAGTATGGTCTGGTCAGCATTGCAACGCGCATTGTATTTGCAAAAATATCAAAGTAATATTTGAAATGATCTTTTTTTCCGCGCGCCTACATGAGTACCTACGTGTATTACAATAGAAGTTTCAACACTGAAAACGCTATCCTATGATTAGAGAAGTGTGTTGGGCAATTATCCAACTTTTCTCCACGGGAAAAAATCGGAGAACTCTAAATACACACGAGGACAATGTGGATTGCCCGGAAATGTTTATAACGCTCGTCAATGTGGAAGAATATCGCATACGATAAAAAATTCTGCGATATGGACCTATAGAGACTACTTTTGGTGTTAGATAATAGTAGCATAAGACTGAATGACACCGATGTGATACACATAGGTCTACACCAGTAAAGTGGTATTAAAAATTAACATTTTGTTACACTGCAAGAACTCTTGGGTTAGGCTAACAAAATATTTTGTACGAATACGAGCTAATAAAACGTTTCTTTGGAATCGCAAAATTCTTTGGTTGATTTCACGAAAACTTTGATGGCAGAGTTAAACAATTGGATAATCCGACAAATATTTTTTTAGGTTATCAAATTGACCCAACAAAATTATTGAGCTACTTTTTTTTCTCAGAGTACTGCGTGTGTACAATTTCATTATGCCACAGCGACGCACGCTGATCTAAAATTTATTTCAAATTCAAAGATTCTGAACACATCGGTTTATCTGTGTTAATAACTTATTGAGGAAGAGCTATAGGTAAGTATATTTACCACAGCTCGTGACATTACGTTTAGTCGATTCGACTAATTTTTTCATTCTCAATGCACCCCCATCGCCCTTCCCCCGCACACCGACCCGTAGGTAATAACGGAAAGGTTTCCGCACTTTGTCGCGCGCGCGTTATAAACGCGCATCTCCCGTGCGCGTAAAGAGTCCGACCAAAATCCTCGGAGTGCAACCCTCCGAAGTTGTTGAAGAACGCGCCGAGCACAATGCGACGGATCTCCGCGGGGCGTCCACACTTGTGCGTCGGGTGTATTCAATATAGCACGGCATTCAGTCGGATTTTACACGGCAAATCATAGCCTATTGCCTAATTACGCTATAATACCGTGGCGAGAGAGAGAAAGAGAGAGGGCGTATAGGGCGAGAAAGAGAGGAGAGAGGAGAGGCGAGGATGAGAGAGCACTATTCAGTCATATTCAAGGTTCGGAGTGTAGGGGCGTATTGTGCCGTAAGCTGTATTATGCGATATGTGCGTAGCTACTATGCCGCGTACGTACGAAGCCTGATATTAACCCGGGCGATAAACAGAGAGCCGCGATCTTGTTTGTCGATGACGGCGGAAGGGCGTTAATATCGCGCGCTCTCATTCGCTTCGTACCGCGGAGGGAAAAATCGACGGCGCGATTGACTTGTGAAAGCGCGACGCTGAAAGGTTGTTGGAACGTAAAGAGAGTTCGGAACGAACGTACGACGGCAATTGAATTGAAGAAAATAATGAAGAGGTTCCAATAATTGAAATCTATGGATCTGACGCTCATCCAATTGTCGTATTTATAATACGTTTCATCTCATTTGAATTTTCATTGTTGCTTCCATGTCGCTGGGAATATTAGTGGAAAGACTGCAGGGAAAAAATAACGCGTGTATAGGGTCCACGCGAAAAAGAGGACTGAGAAGTGTATCATAAAATTTGAGCACTCTGTGCTATTTACATGGAACATGTAGTTTCGAATGTTGAAACGGGGTAGAAAAACTCTATCGAGGGTAGGAATGGGAGAGTAGTTGTACCAATCTAGGATTATTGAATTTATCTAACTTCAAAGTTAAGAAAATCTTTGCGACTATACCTACACAGAGAAAAAGAATTAATTGGATCTACTAAAAAGTACTTGCGGGCTGGCAAGTAATTATTTATCTACATCAATTTGTTCTCGTTTCACATTAATTAGATATTTCTTCCTCGCAATCACATGCTATTCCTCATGATTGTAAATATCAAATTGATGTATTAAAAAATTTCATTCATATAAATAAATAATTACTTACGACCCCGCAAGTAATTTTAGTAGATCCAATTAATTCATTTTCCCTGTGTAGAAAATTCAACAGTGGTGAACTGGAAGTTTTAAGGTAGGCCGAGGCGAATCGGATTATAGATCCATATTTCTTTGACCGTTTTGAAAATGAGGATTTCGATTGTTCGTATTATTTCGTTTCTCTCCAATGAAGTAATACGAACAATCGAAATGCTCATTTTCACTACGATCTAAGAAATATAGATCGATATTAAATAGCATGCAGCCTAATACACGGCGTGTTCCCGCGTATCAAATCCTTGCAAGGGGCCCGTATCATCACGCGATGCTTTCTTTAAAAACTTGTCACGGTCGAGGCTTTTTTACCATCGCGTGACACCGAAAATATCTGCAACCAATCGAGAGTTTGTCTGAAAGCAATCTCCGTGCTCTCCTTAAAACGTCAAACTATAATCCCGGACGGTGTAAATACCACCACGGAGCATCTACATAATCCAATCCTCATCTCGCTAGTCATGTTTACTCTATACAGTTGATATCTAATCGAAAATCACTAATCGAATCTGTCATTTCGCTACAAGAGGAAGAAGAATAGGAGCCACGTGACGTACCAACAGTTTCCGACGGCCGACGGATAAGTCCTTGTTCACTCGTTTCAAAACACCACTCAATAGTCCCTCTCGGCGCACGCTTATCACAGTATCGTATATGCAACGCGGAACGGTCAGTCCCGATCGCGCACAGCGGAATGCACTTTTCTTAACCGACAACGCGAACGCGCTTCTCGTCACGAGGTTGCGCGAAGATCTGATTTCAAAAACTAGACGTAAATACCCGCCCGCGGAATTTCTTTATTGCACTGTAAGTAGAGGAATTTCCGAAAAAAAAAAAAAACGACTAGACAGCCTTCACCTCGACCGGGTCGTCGCGCACGCTACGAAATCTCTGTCCACTCGCCCGGTCAAACTTTCCGGAGATCACGAGGAGGACGTCGCTCCGCTTCGACAGTAACGTCCCTCCACCGAAATGTCTCGACTCGACATCTATGTTACTTCAAGGATTCGCGAACGTCTGTCCCTCGACCGCGTGCTCCAAGCTTTCCTCGGTCGATCCTCTCGACGCGTCCGTCGCCGTCGGCAGGATTGCGGTTTCACGTCGTTGCGGTCATTCGGCGGCTCGCGATCCGACGGAACGCGGTGATCGGCGACGATCGGTCGAATCGACGGTTGCGCGCGGTCACTGAATCGCGGCTCAACGCGGCATGTGCGCGCCCAATTTCCCCGCGAACGTAGTCGCGTGCACCTCGCGTGGAACGTCCGCGACGCGCGCTCGTGCGTCGTGCGACCAGGGAAAAGGAGATACGTGTGCCGCGTCGGAGCGGAGACGCGTGGCGTTTTCGCACGACAAGCTTGGTTTCCGACGGCGCGTGCTACTGTGATGCTCGGCGGAGAAGCTAGAAAGGTTGCACACGCATAGACTAGGGTTGCTGGCACGCACGGCCTCGCGGTTACCCCGTGGACCGACCAGTCTCGTTCGGCTCGCGTTTAGCCTCTCGAGCATAGGGGTGGGGTGAAGATGTCGCGGGCCAATGGAAGCCCGGCGCGTTCCCCCTACTCTCGACGTCGCTCGACGGTAGGGATGCAAGCCCCGCTCCGTGACATCATCGATTCTGAATGGTGGAAATGCTCAGCCGAGCGGAAGGCACATTGGAGGGCGCTATCGCGTTGGAATTCGACGCATGCGCGCTCGTCGGGGGTGGTTTTGGAGCGGTGCGGCTTACCGACAGAGGGAGGCTGGCTGCCGTGGTGCGAGGTACCTTGCCGCCGTGGAGCTGGATCGGGTCGGATTTAGCGCGCGAGATGCACCGAGCGTGAAAATTCTTGGAAAATTGTATGTGTACTGAATTGTTTGTTTCTTTGAAATGAAATTTAGACGATCTTGGTACGTATGTATTTAGTTGAAATTAAGCATAGATTTATAGCCGTTCAAAGATATTTATCCGAGTCAAATACATTCCATCCGAACGAAATAAATATTTAGCACGTTACGTGTGAATAAACATTCACTTGAACGGAATAATCGCGCGTGCCGACGACTGACGCAAACGAGGTTCGTTTTGGTATAGTCATTGTGTTTGTTATACGACACGATGAGTGTGTAATAAGAAAATAACGAGGAAAGTTAAATGAATGATTCAAACTGATGCAATATTACTTTCATGGCTCTTAGGCTAACGGCTAACGTTAGGGGCCAACAAAGAGTCCAGGGCTATCTGACACTTTGTTGGTCCTTGTAAGGATGTCGAAGAAGTCCATCGATTACAAGCGGAAGCGAAAGAACTCGCGCAATGCGCGTAATACGTGTCCGTAGGAGGGGAACACGGAGACGTAGGAATTTTTCTATTTGTCGAAAGTCGGCCGACCGTTCCCGTAGAAAATATTAAAATATAATTGGCGTTTGTCCCCTTTGTGCAAAATGGTATCTAGTCACGCGTGGGGTGACAGTGGGGTGGGTGTTACGTACGGTAGAGTGCGCCACGGGTGACTCACCCTCTACGCTTTTACTCCGTTTGCGGGGGTAGTTGCATCCCCTTGTCACTTTTGCGCGGGGTCTGAGTTCTCACCCTTATACACGGGCAGCGCGGCAAGACCGTTTTACACTGATAATTTATATCGGGTAGAAATTATATTTCACCGAAATGTGTAACTTTTAAGTGCAAGTAAAAATAATACCGTATACATATGAATATAACAAATTATCCAAATATTATTACAACGAGGTAACAATGCGCGCATTTTGGATTGACGTAATTCGTTTGTCAACTTTTCGACAATTTTTCGCGAGAGTTTAAATTCGATTCAGGAAAGTAACGTTCATGATAACGATTAGGTACTTGTAAAGCTCTATAGTGTAAAAAATGCTGCGGTGTGGATTTATATAGACCACTTTTGGTGTTAAAAATACCGGTGAAATGGTGTTAAAAATTGACACCACTTTTTTACTGCGTTTAAACGATTCGCGCGATCGAGTAATAATTCATTCTTAAAAATTCAGTATGGATGCGCTTTTCGCTTCGCGGACAACCTCTCGATACGAGGCACTCCAAGGCGTTTACACGTGCCGATGGCCTCTCGAGTGGGGTAGGCATGAGCACTTGCTTATTCAACTCAGCAAAGTCACGGTGTAAGTCGGCCTTTAGGAAATCCACGCGGTGGAAGTAACTCGTTTCGATTTTGCGTTAGCTCAGCTACGCGTGAATCAGCCAAGGTCAAGTTGTTCCCTATTCCGAGTATCTCTCTCGACTCTCACGCACCTCGGGATCCTTAGATGCGCGTATCGATCGATCGGTCCGCGGGACGATCGTCGCGACGCCGAATCATCCCTCGCGCGGTCGGACGGGTACACGGTGTGTCGCGCGAATGAAACGGCGCGAAATCCTTCGCGTTCGATACAATGATTTGTCGAATTAACCCCCGAACTTGCAGTCAATACAGATGCCTGTACTGAGAGAAAAGTAGGTAGTAGATAGGTATAAGATCAACTATAATCGCAAAGTTGAATTTTTCTGGTTCCTAGTACCACATTTATGATTAACCCTTCCGTTCACCTTGCATTCAATTAAATACATGGATTTTGTATATCTCTTATGAAATTACAATTAATTGTAATATAGGTAGGTATCTATCATTGACAATGTACCTACCTATTCATTTGGATATAACCCCATAGCGTTAAAAAGGAGTAGGTACCTACATGGAAAAAAAGTGAAATAACCTTTTAGTGACTTTTTTGGAATTTATAGTGACTAGTGCCATTTTTAGTGACTTTAGTGACTGTTTAGTGACTTTTCAGTTACTTCAGTGACGTTTTAGTGAAATTTTAGTGAAGTTACTAAAATGTCACTAAATTGTCACTGAAAGGTCACTAAAATGTCACTAAAGTTACTAAAGTGCCACCGAAAGGTCACTAAAGTCACTAAAGTCACTAAAATTTCATTGAAATGTCACTAAAAATTTCAAAAAAGTCACTAAAAGGTCACAAAATGTCCCTTTCAGATGTCCCCTGTTTCCACAATTACTCTTAAAGGTATAGTCTAAACATTTAAATTCGGTAACCTCTTCTAATATTTTACATTCCTACCTTCTTTTCTTTATTCCTCCTCTTCCACCATTATAGGTACGATTTTAGATATACCTAGGGTAAAAACCGGATAGTTGCTTCAGTGGGATATATGCCCCAGTTTTTAATGCACTATGTTCGGGATGTTGGTGGCGTTAGCGCTTTACATAATTAGAAGTGCCCCTTCCACAGGCCTCAGTGCCATGTAAACCATCGGATTAGGCGCACGCGTTTTGTCCGTGTGAGCAAAAATCTTCCGCGGCGAAGCTTTGACGGGCGTCGAAATTATATTGGTACCTAAGTAATTTCCATTGAATATTTCCATATTTTTATTACTGATTGTGGTTTCAGTCATCTTTTTGTTTCTTTGCGTGCATTAGAGTTTAAATTACACTGTTTATTATGTTTTATTGTTAAATAGTTTTTATTTATTTCGCAAATAAAAAGGGCAAGTATCCGTATCGAAAAGGATAGTCGCCCTATTTACTTTTGCGGATAGTTGCCCCTAGAGCGACTATAAATTCTTTAACGAGCAGACAGATTTTTTCTTTTGGTGTTTTTTCCAACTTATTGTGACTATAACTTGTTTTAAATAAAATAAATACTTAACTGTTTCATGCGTTTATTCTAAGTGAGTAAAGTGCCTCGCAAGCATAAGCGAAAACCAGGAGTGGTGCCGCGCCACATCAGCTGGACAGAAGATAGTTTAGCACTTGCGTTCGAAGAACTGGATAAAAAACAAAAAAGAATCAACGAAATACCTCGAATTTATGGAATATCCTCTCGAACCTTAAGAAGACGCTACGAAAAGAAAACCTACTTATCTGACCGGATTGTATTTTTTTGTCACTTCTAGGAAAATACCCTGTCCTTGGCTTTGAAAATGAAAAGAGACTAAGTAAATCGAAATCAGATTGGATTCAATGTGAGATGTGTCGAATGTGGTTGCATGAAACTTGTACAACATTCAACAAATATTGCATGAGATGTGGAAAGTTGAAAACCCTGGCTTCTGGTGATAATTAATGCTAATGCCAACGTTGATTGCCATATTGTTTTCTTTTTAAGATAAATAATAATATTTTACTAATAACTTACCTAACTTAAAGTTTGGAGGCTATTTTTGTTGTATTTTTATAGTTTAAAACGTTTAAACTTAATACTATTTTATAATGTTGATTAATATTTTGATTAGTACTTAATAAAGGATCTCACTAAATAATAAAGATTGATTACTTAAATTGATATAAATTTGTTTCTATCTAAAAAAATTATAGTGAGGCGTCTATCCCCGCACGAGGCAAATATCTCCCGAAGAATTTTTAACGTTAGGCTACTATCCGCTACAGTAGGTAACTATCCCTTTTTTGTGAGAGGTCAAATAAAACAGGATTTACTCAAAACCAATATTAATCATGTTTACAAAAATAGGCTACTATAAAAGATTAAAGACCTATGTTTTGATATATACGTTGCATTATTCTTTGTAAGTGCATATTTTTTAATAATAGAGCTTTTTTGAAAAGTGTGGCAACTATCCGGCTTTTACCCTAACAGTAAATAATCAACTGGTATAGCTGCCAATGGGGTAGTTAAAGGTTGATTCTCACTATACGTTCCGTTTCCGTTCCATAACCGTTCCATATACGTTCAGTAAAATTCTAGTCTGTTCACATTTTTCCGTCAATGTTCAGTTTCCTTTCCATCAAAATAGTGGGTGTTGTATGCAATAGTGTTAAAATATGGTCCGATGAAAACCTAATCATAGCTGCTCTATTACATTAGACGAAAAAGCTTGCTTAAAAAGAAAAAAAAACGAAGATTTTGGGTGCATGAAATATTAAAAAAAAAGAAATATTGATGGAGAATATGTTACATTATATGGACGAATAGAAGTCGAGGGAGATCTAGAACGCGCGAGATCATTGTGACCTCTCGCTCCCCTATAATGATGAAGAAACGGTAGCTGTTGAGGAAAGTCGATCCTGCGAGTAATGTATCGTTAGCACTCCTTCAGGGATAGGATTTTGCCTCACCAGTTCAATCAGTTTCTCGTCATTCATATTTCAAAACTAAAAGCAAACGCGCTGTCCGCCAAACAATATGTAACTGACCCGCAAAGACTGTTCCCGCTATCCCCTTACCGCTTCCGACACGTTTCAGTCTGTCCGTCAAAAATACGTTTGCGTTTAAACTGAACGGAAGTGTTCGGAAACGGTATCTAAACGGAACGCGGAAAGTGTGTATACCTACACTTATTTTCATGTCATAATATTTTATGTAAACGGAACGGAACCGATATGGAACGGAAACGGAACGTATAGTGAGAATCAACCTTTATTCTTTCCAATACGGAGCGTCGATGTTAACTGTTGCGTATCCGTAAGAAAAACTAGCGAGAGTAAATCTAGCTAAACAGAGAAACAGTTTTTATAGAAAACTTGTTAGATGTGAAACATCGAAATTCTTCGTTGTAGAAAGTATGCGATAGGAAGGATGGACCACGCGTCCGTCGAAAGAAAACGTGCGCCAGTGCGCATTTGTATTTATGACTGTGATACTATAGGTACTGATAAACTATAATTCTTTCAACAAGATGTTTCAACCAAAAAAAAATAAGGTCGAAGAGATGCGAAAAATTAAATTCGTCGCTCGAATCCTAACGATCTTAATTTATTTTCTTATTTTTTCCTATTCGTTCTCTCGGCATATCCGCTATAACTCACGCTACTTACTTAAGTCGCGTCAATATTTGAACACCTATAAAATACCTATGTAATATATACCTGTGTAGATCGACTTGGTGCCTCGCATTTGGTTATTACGGCGCATGAGCATGTTCCATTTACCGAATATCTCGAATTTCCCTCACCTCGTATCTTCAGCGTCGAAACACCGAAAAGATTCCACGTCAATTTTACGCAGTTACACCAATAGGTACCACGGAGGTACACGGAGGATCCAGAGGACTACGGCCGTCGAGGAGGCGGAAGGGAAGGCGAAGTGGAGTAGGAACGTGCGACGCGGCCAGAGATTCGGAACTTTTCTCCTCCTTGAAAGGCACATCGCACGCATCGCCCGTCCGTCTCGCGTTACGGGAGTTTGCCTCGCGCCGCGAAACGCGATGAAAGCCCCTGCGAAAAATGACGCCGCGGCGCGGCGCGGGCAAATTTTGCGCCGAAATTCCGCGCTATACTCCCCGACAAATCGCGCCGTCGCACACGGTCGAGCGCACCTAATCGCCGCGCGATTCGGGCGTCTGTTCCATAATTATCCGTTACCACTTGAGTACACGGAGCGGCAACTGTCGCGACACGATGTATAGGTGCAGTGTACGCGTGTCGGCGGCTCTGGCCCAATTGCGCAAAAGAAAATCAATATTTGCTCCGTCGGATCTATTTCTGAACGCGATTAGACGCGTACACAGACTGCGTCGGACCCATGGTACGGTGACAGGACCAGAAAAATTAGACAAACAGAACGAACATTTATCCTTCCACGTTTTTGCGTTCGCCTTTCTTGCAGGGCTATACGCGTACAGAGTGTGCTGCTGGTGCGCGCGAGAAACGCCGATAATTTATCGATTTGTGTAGGAGCGATTACGTTTCCACGGGTTATTCTTCACTCGTCGTTAATTGCCGCCGATCCGTGCGCGACTCCTACCTACATTCGGGGTCGAGAAACTATTTGTCCGGCCGTCCGTATTCGGCTAGTCGCGGAAGATAACGTCGTCTCTCGTCATCTCCGGCGATTATTCGCTCCGTCACGCTTCCAACCCCTCCGGCGCGCGGGGGTCCTACTTCAGTGCCGCCGCGCGCGGTCCCTTTTCGCGCTCCTCGCGCGGTGAGTTCAATTGCGCGCGTGTGTGTTGGGCATAGCCGGTCGGACAGGTGAGAGCGGACCGAGCGGGATAAAACAAACAAATTATCGTAGGAGTCGCTTGTTTATTATTGGGTGGGGACACGGGGAACCACGCCTTTGTCAAGCACGCCCTCCGACCACCCCTCTAACCCCTGCCATCCCCCTACGAGCTGCCGTAGCCCCCTCTCCGCCGTGTCGCTTCACGCTCGAGCTTACGGCGACAGTGATGACGTCACGCGAGTCAGCATGCAACAGGCGGCTTCAGCGGCAGCGTCGGATCGGCTTCTCTCGGCTCGGATTTGGCGAAGCTCCGCGAGACGCCACAGCGTCGGTGCGATGAAATTGATCAGGAAACCGGCCAAATCGCCCGAGTTTTCGAGGATGATAGATTATCGCACGCTTTTGCGATCGCGTATCGCGGCGGTGAATACAGATGTCTCTCGATTAATTAAGAATTGTAGTGGGATCGAATTAAAATTTCAAATCGACCTGAATCTGTATTCGATTTGTTATGGATGTACCTAAGTGTTCACGCGAGATACATTTCCTGTACACACGGTCCTAATTTTAATCCGGTCAGTGTGCAGTTTGTTTTCATTTTTTCTATAGCAGTCATTATTTTTTTCTGATAAAAAATAAATTACTACCCTGAGAAAAATGATTAGTAACGTTAGTCATAGACACGTTTGGTTGATATGGGAACAACGAAATATTTGTATCGCGACAACGAATTTTAGGATGTCATGACCAAACATTTTTAAAATAATGTGTCGTCATGAATAACATTTTATTTGACGTAACCAAATGTTTGTTGTCGCGATAAAAATGTTTCGTTGATTCCACATCGACTAATCACTTACCACTAGGTAATCAATTTAGGTCATCAGCGCACGTTAGCTACCGAACGCAATAATGATCTTGTGGAGGACCCGTCGCGCTACGGCGCCCTGCCGCCAGGTGGCGCCGACCTTCGACTCCACGGCTTTCGGCTTCTCGTTAGTGGTCCAACAACGGGCGAGTTTCTATATAAGACCGCAACTGCCCGTCTCTCACCGAGGACCACAGAGCGTCTAAGGCAGGAGTCGGCCTAGGCTTACTGCAGACGAGTCCACAGGCCGACTCCGGGACGAGACGCTCTGCCGACTAGATGGCGACCACATCCTTTCGCCACAATCTCAGAATACAATTTTCCTTCACTAGAAGAAATTATTATTACCTACTCTTCGATGAAATTATTATTACCTATCTGATGCGTTCGCGTATCCGCATACGAGTACCTTGTATGTGCATGCGTATGTATGTATCACACATTCGCTCATTATGCACCCATGACGACAGGCCAGCTAGAATCCCCATCGTTATCCGCGAGGAAAACGAAAACCTCAGCATGCGTCGCGCGGTTCCCGCAATCCTCGTCATAATATAGCGTGGTTGTAAATTATACCGGCAGATAGAGAGAAATTCATGCACTCTCTGATGACGCAGCGGTAACCACTGGTCACGCGATGATCAAAGGTAGGCAGTAATGGCCCGTGAGAGGATATCAGCCTGTATTTCGCCTAATATACCGCGCGCCCAGCGCTAAATGCTGACTGCTCGCAATTTTGAGAGAACCATAAATTGTCCGGCAATGCGTGTGATGCGTATCGGTACACGAACCTGCGCCGTTATACCTGGTAGGGTAAAATTGGGTTGAAGAGAAAGTTTGAAATCGAATATCTTGAAATCAATTGCAGATATCGAAGAAAAGTTTAAATAAAAAATGTGCAGCTACATTTTTACTATAAGAAAGCCGCTTCGCATTTTTCACTTATCTCCACTGCGTTTCGAGATAATCGCGTTCAAAGTTAAACGGGGACTGGAGCATCCGTTCCACTTTTACCCTGGGTAAGCGTTCCATTGAAATTCGCGCCTTGTTCTTTTCTTACGCACCCAGGGAAAAGGTCCGCAGTTAAACACGAACTTAATAGAAAAATTGATTTCTGATGAATAGGAATTTATTCACATCGAACAAAAGTCTATTTGAATTAAATAAATCTATTCGAATTAAAATAATGTATTTAATTCAAATAGAGATCCGATGTGAATAAATTCTTATTCATCTGAAATCAATTTTTCTATTAGGTTCCTATTCAACTAGACCTTTTCTCTCAATGCGTTCGCGTAGAGCACTGCTAATTAATTCTTTTCCCCGCTTTACGACATCCACTATGTCCCGTATTCATAGTCAGAACTTGCAAACAAGTACCTACGACTCAAATCGCCGTCTCGACTAATAAGTGATCTCCGATGCTGACTCAAATCCACGCTTATTTATAAGTAGCGACAATGAACACTGGCCTGTGATTCTGTATCGTTTTCCATCGAGTTCCCGTTGCGTTGTACGAAAATCACAGAAACGCGGGTGCATTAAATCACCACAGAATTTTACCTATCGTGCTCCGCAGGCCGGGGGGAGCTTTCAAGAGCGCGGAAATTTTGCATATCGCACGGTTTTTCCCGTGGCGCGGACGTTGCCGAAAAGCGTAATAAAGCGACTGACTTGGGGTGACTCGCGCTGCCGCACAGACCGTCTATGTACGGTACGACGCGCGCCCCCATGGTGTCGGATATAATGGGGAACTACGCGCGTTATACGCGCGGTGTCGATATAATGGTTCTCCCCGTATATAACGGTGGGTCGTGCAGGTCAAGTGTGCGCACACTAATCATGTTCTTGGTCAGGCGCGGTGATGTCGCGCTAAATGCAAACTGCAGCACGACGGCACAATGGCCCTCGCGCGCGCGATGGTAGGGGCAGATGCTGCGGCGAAATGCTGCGCGGACTTCCTTTGGGGTGGCTTTAAAGAACCCGCCACCGCGACTCGGGGGACTTTTCGTCGTGCGACGACCGCTGTCGAGTCTGTGCTATGCGGGTTGATCGTGAGCTCTACGCGAGTCTATTAACTCTCCTTGGGAGTGGTTGGGGTCATTTTGATAGGTACACGGAAAGAAATAATTTGTCAGTGTATAACACTGTTTAAGTTACTCTGACGAATATTTGATTTAAAATAGTGATAACCAGATTGACTTGTTGGCATAACAAATCAATTTGTTGTGGCAACGAGAAGAAAAGCTATATGATTTTCACCGTAACCACGGAAATCTGTCAGACATTTTCATCTCAACGATAAAGCATTTTTGTTGCTGTAACGAAAAATAATGCTATAATAATTGATTTTCGATTTTTCTACTGAGGCAAAACTAGTTTTTTCCGTGTACGAGTACGAAATTGAGACGGAAGGAATAATTCGCTTGTTAAGCTTAAAATTATACAGTATCCTATATTCGCTGTGTTTTCCTCTAAAATTGTTTATTTTCCTGTTTACCGAATTCTCGAGAGTCTCAAACAGATCCGTCCCTAAAAAGGACGCGCTGCAACGAATCTCCAAAAAATGAAGCCAGCCTTCCGTCAATTTTATTGGCCGATTTCATATTGATTTTCGCTGGCTCAAAACTTGAATCTCGAAAGCACAAAAAGGAATTTTCAAATATCATGTCACAAGGAATCTCTCTCTTGAAAAAGTGAAGCCACTTTTTCGTGAATTTTACCAGCCGAATTCGCTATCTCGAATTTCGAATATTGAAAGTAGCGCGAGAGAGTGACGAGTAACATTTGCCAATTGTCGATGTATAGAAATGTGATAATGTAACGACAAATAAATGAAAAGTGCGCGAGGAGCGCCTACCTTGTTGCTAATAGTATATTTATAAAAGGAAAAGGACAAATGTACAGATAATTTTTTAATTTCATTGCCTCCACCGAAATCTCTTTACTCGTGTCGTGTTTTACCAAAGCGACGTCTCCCAGGTGCAAAACACCTCCGTGGAATTCACGGTCCGATGTGTGCCATTGGCACTTTGAAGTCTCGCATCTGCGGTTACCTAAAGCAGCCCCCACGGTATCACTCGGGGGCGCTTAATCCCTTCACACGACGGGACAGATTCAGTAACGCGATTTCGAGAGCGGTGCCGGGGGATTCGCCGTGCATTCAAAGACTCCGTCTCGACTCCATCTCGCGCTGTGCGGTGGTTGTGGAGTGGGCAAGGTACTCCTACACACCCTCACACGTATACGTCGTCCTACGGCCTTCGGCAAGCGCTTCCAAGTGTGCAGGAGTAGCGGGGAGGGGGTGATTCAAAGAAACGAAGCGGTCGAACGTGTCCGTAATAAGGGCGGATTATACCCTTCACGCACTACTCGATTTTAAATCCCCCGCAATCCCACGCGACTAGATACATAGGTACGCTCGCACACCTGTTTCCACTCTTTCCCCTCCACTCCTGTATCACTCCACAAGTTCTCGACTACCGTGTGTACACTGCAGCGCGGATACAGATCCCACAACAGCGGCTATAAGTCGTCATTGTGCCCCGCGATCAGGGTCCACGCCACGTTACCTCTTTGGCTCGTGGTGGGAAAATTTGGTGAAACCGAGCGCGCGAGGAGGGCTCGCGTGTGCGAAAGCGAGAGAACCTCTCGCTCGGTCCCTCTTCCTCTTCACCCCCCTCTTGTCCGTCGCTTCTTGTCGACGTACTGAGAAAAATAATCAGGTCAAACTGACAAAACGCAGCTAGCCGAATACGTTCAGTTGTTCTAACCAAAACACCGGTCAGTTGAACGAAATATCAAGTTATTCTAACGGAATGTCTAGTTATTCCGACCAAAAGTTTAATTATTCTGATTAAATAGTGGTCGGTTTAACCGAAGAGAGATGAGGGGGATCCATATTTCACCAAACACTTTGGTCATCGTTTCCAAGATTTTGGTTAAATTGACTAAGTTATTATTTTTTCTCAGTGTGGTATCGCTCGTCGTGCGGAACGAAATTCTCGAATTTTTCTCAGGTATCTATACGGAGAAAAGAATTAGTTGAATTTACTGAAAATTACTTGCAGGTAATTATTTATTTATATCAATGAAATCTTTTAATACATCTCAACGAAGTATTTCTTCCTTACAATCATGTGGAATAATACGTAATTGCTAGGAAGAAATGTCAAATTAACATGAAAAAAAATCAAATCGATGCAAATAAATAATTAATCACGCCCCTGCAAGTAGTTATCAGTAGATCCAACTAATTCTTTTTCGCTGTGTACGTACGACCACGGCAATACAATTGCTTCCACTCGACGGTACCATAATACGACGAGTCGTTTCCTTTATAGCGGGTGAAACGGACATTTTTCGCGTAATTTGACGCGTACGTCGAACGCACCTAAGTTGAAGCGTGGGTTGTATCCGTGTATATGCGAACGCTGTAACAGTATCGCTCGGGGATTCGAGTATAGAGGGAGAATATCGGACGACACCTCGATGTCACCTGGATCGGTCACTTCACGGTGGTCCATTTCCCATCGGCCGTCATCTGCCAACCCCCTCGCGGAGCCCGTTATACCTCCCCGCCGGTATAAGATGTCCCGGTGTCCCAACGTTTCCTCGGGTCATTCTATACGCCGTCGAGATATTCCTCGCGGCGGGAATATTATGACCGTGTTACCGGCGTAGGAGTCGCTTGTTTTTATAGATATTTACGCCAAAGGGGCTGAGTGGGTATAGATTCTCGCGTATCGAAGTACCGAATAGGTGCAGGGTACAGGATATACGAAGGTGCCTATGGAGGGACACGCGGTGGTGCCTTTTGACTGACAGTTCTCTATAGCCTCACCACACTGCGTGGGGGTAAAAGGTGTTGGTCGCTATACATTGAGAAAAATAACCTGGCCAATTTAACCAAAATTCTGGAGACCATAAAAAACCGTTTGGCGAAATATGAATCCTCCATCTGTTTGGTTAAACTGATCATTTTCTGGATAGAATAACTGGACATGCAGTTAAGATTATTAAATATCATGTACTTCCGGCGTCATGGATTCTGCCACTGGTGAGTTTCCAGCTCACGACGTTCCAGCCACACACACACGCTCAGTCAGCCCTCCACACCGACACCTCGCATCATTCCGCCTGCATCCTGCTGCCGTCACTGGAGGGGGAATACTGTATCGGCCCGACGCCAGATGGCGTCGACCCATCTCGGCTCTCGGTAGTGTCCGACAACGGTACAGGTATATAAGAGCGCAACTCACGGAGGAGTCACGGAGCGTTAAGACGCAGGAGTTGGCCTAGCCTTACTGACGAGTTCACAGACCGACTCCGGGACGAAACGCTCCGCTGATTAGATGGCGACAACATCTCAGTCGCCACAAGCGAGATATAGCCGCTGGAATCTCCAGTTGCCTTGGTTGCGAAGGCGAAGACGGTTCTTGCTGCTGCTGTAATGATTCAGGGCTGGAAATGAGGAGCAATCGCGCAAAAAAAAAGCAATCGCACAAAAGCAATCGCGCAAGAAAAATGAGTTACACGTCGTTCCCCTATTTTACTACTTTGGGTCTCCTCTATCGATATACAAAGTCAGGTTCGAGGAAAAACCGATATTTTCCGTGTAAAATCCTATATAAACTTGAGCATTTCGAGCAAAACCCGATAAATCCGCTTGGGAAAAAGATGAAACTACAGACATCCGATGATACAAGCTGTTACTAAGCGGACCTGTTATTGATGAGGATGGGAATGAAGAGCAGCATCAATTTTGTGATTGCCTCGAAGAGAAAACCGGACTCCATGTTTAGTTCAGCAACTTTGGTATAATAAAATGAAATTATTTGTAACGATTAAACATTTGTTATTATTGTGATTACGATTATTATCATTAGTAGTATTAATAACGCCAGTTTCGAATAATATTTAGGCAAACAAATGAAGCAGTCTCGAAAATTTTTAGAAAATACCGCCAAAAGTAGAATTTCGTGCAAAAGCCGATTAAGTCCAACCAATTTTCTTTTCTAAAAAAATGTGCTACTTCAATTTTTACTCAATAATAAGATTCTATGCTTCAACCCCTAAGCCATATTTCAACGTAAAATTTTTCCAAACATTTCCAGGCGATCGCGTGCTATAGGTTTTCGTCGATTTTCTCGAAATTACAAAAAATGGATTTATCGGTTTTTGCGCAATTGCTCCTCATAATATAAGAATGCGCGTCCATTAGTTTCGCGATACGCTAACGCCGTTTCTATTACGGAGCGGAAAAGTAACGATTGGACGAATTCGGTGATGAGAGGTGCGGAGATATACAAAAGAAAAAGGTGTACCTCGCTCCGGTGGCTGATAATCTTAGATTAATTCTTAATGTCTAAACGTTCCGCGGATGCCGAGATTCGAGCGAATCGTTATTCGGTTGCTGGCCGTCCAGATTCCGTCCGAGACATCCGAAACAAACAGGGCAACTTGTCTACTATTTTACGTTCGTGATGATATCTTTTATCACGCATATCCCACAGTGGAGTTTTTGCATTTACAATGCTAATTAGTTTCTCACTATCCATGATATCGCCCAAAATAGATATTTATTGATGAAAGGTACACAAATAACTGCAATAACCTAGTAAACCTTCACGTATTCGCTTTTTTAACGTCCGACTAATCCCATTTCAATCGGATCCAACCGTGAGTCGGCCGTGTTTGGTCGCATTCGGCCGACCAGGCTGTGTGCAGTAGACGCGCGTGAACACCTACGTTTGTCTTGGGATCAGTCAGCCGTAGTCTGTCATAATTCGGCCGACTGATTACTCGGACGAATACGGCTCCACAGTGGACAGCCAGCCTGGGCTCCGCGGAACATTCCCGACTATCGTTTGTACCGTATGTCCGCGATCAATCAGACCATAGCAAAAATGCGAGTTTTGCATGAGCACTCCCGTGGGTCTCCTCGTCCAATAGAATCACCGGAGAAGCGTGAATGCGCATGCATAGTTATCCGCGGTGTTGGCGTCGTCAGCAAGTTCAGATCGGTTTTCATTCAAATCCGCTTTGAATGACGGTATGCACTTCAATTGAGTCGACCGTAGTTGAACGGTACTCAACGGATCTTCCTGTTTTGCCATGAAGCACCAATCAAATTGCTAAATTCCAAATTTCCATGGCGAAACACTGACATTTGCTCGAACTTTTCAGCTACGTTCGACTCGATAAAAGTACCGTCACCCAAAGCGGATCGATCAGAGTCATTGACGCTACCCTACGTGTACCTATACGTGCGCGTCACTCGTAGACGGATTGCAAAGTAGACGCGCGATTCGTCATTGGCGCTCGGATTTGTGGAAGTGACGGAAGCGCGTGCCGCGCGCGAGGCAGAGCGAAATAAGTTCCATATCGCGCGTTCCAACGTGTGGCTGATCGCCGAGTGATCGATGGTCAGAGCGCTGACTCAGCGACATTTGAGGGAGCGGAATTAGTTGCGAGCTGTCATCGTCGACGAGATGTGGCGATGGGAGAGAAAATAAGTACCTA
This sequence comes from Xiphydria camelus, assembly GCA_963678675.1. Lineage (NCBI taxonomy): Eukaryota > Metazoa > Arthropoda > Insecta > Hymenoptera > Xiphydriidae > Xiphydria > Xiphydria camelus. The sequence continues at coordinate 3,774,011 of OY783192.1, forward strand.
TATATAGTAGCTCGTAGAAATCCGTTGGCTGCTCCGGCGAAGAGATTCTTCCGTAAGAAAATCCATCGCGCGATTTCTCATGGTCGACTGACTTTAGCCGGAGCATTTCTTTGTTCATCATCGACGTGGTCATTTCGTGAGGACGCGACTCGTAAAAATAGTTGGACACCCTCATATGGAGTCAAAGTTCGAAAGTCGTTAGTATAGCGCTTAACTTGCCGAACATCGAAGCCCTCTTGCGCATCTGTACGATGAAATCAACGTTCGCCCCAAACGTGGCACACGCGTCGCGGTATACCAAGTGTTTTCGGGGATGGGGCACATAGGAGATGCGTGAGTGCGAGTGAGAAAGTTGATTAACCCGAGTAAATGCATTATATAAGAAAAGAGAGAGAGTATTTTAGTCGATTTAATTAAAATCTCGGAGATGATGATCAAGCCGTTCGGTGAAATATGGGTTATCCACCTATTTGGTTGACCATTTTTCGGTTAAAATAACTAAACGTTCAGTCGGAATAACTAAACGTTTTGTTAGAGTAACTTGATATCTAGTTCAACTGATCAGTATTTTGGTTAGAATAACTAAACGCGTTTAACCAGATGCGTTTTGTTATTTTAATCTAATCATTTTTCTCAGTATGCATAAGGGTCCATGCACAATAAATGAATAGGGAACAAGAATAACTAACAGCGCTTTACACACGCTACACATACGTGTGCTTTTAGCGTATGTGTAACGTACACGAAGCGCGGTTTCTTATTCCTGTTCTCTATTCCTTCCATCCCCTGCATAGACCTCAAGGATTGTGTTCTGGTTGGTGAAGCCGTCATGTTTTACGTACACTTTTACATGCAGAGTCTATCTGGATAATGAAGATCAGGTGGTGTTAGTGAGAATTTAGATCCCTTCTCATTTCCAAATCAAAATGATTTCACTGACGAACTATGGTGTTTCCGGTTGAGGAGACCATATCAAATTGTTACACGCGTAATCTTCGTTTTCACGGTAAACTATTGTAGTCCGGTAATTAATAATTTGTCCAATCCGGAGAGTGTTAACTACGTATAACAACTTGAAGGTCTCCGTTATCGAAAAAACCACGGTTCATCAGCGAAATTTTCTTTATCTGAAAATGAGAAGGGATCTAAAATCTTAGAAAAAAACATGGCGGCTGTCCTAGCGAATTCAACCAGGACAAGACGCTTAAAAACTTCTCTGTCGCACTCCTCGAAGTGGACAAATCTAGGGAAACGTGCGACAGAGAGGCTCTTATGTGTCCACTACATATCATTCGCGCACGCGCATATACTCCCTGTGCGCCCCATCCTCGAAAACACGCGGTATAGTGATGTATTCCTCGAGTGCTCGTTGGCGGGGCGCACGCTACTCGAAACGAAATTCGGCAGCGGGCCGCGACGAATAGCCCACAAAGGTGACATCTCCATCTCTCACCCGAGAAAAACCCTTACGATGGGTCGACGGGGTCGGCCCGGGTTCACGCCCACTGGCTTTGTAGCCGCGGTGCGTCCGTCCAGATTTATAGTCGGAATAACATTTCGTCATTTTGCACGCTCAATTCGAGGCGTTGTGAACCTAACGCGCCGTGCACTGGGGTTACCCTGTTTGTCTGCCATTACCGCTCTTATTGTCGGCGTTATTAGCATAAAACAACTATGTTAGTTTCGATGCCGAGTACGGGCCATTAATCTGGCCCTAGTTAAAGGCACGCGGGGCCGAATGGAGGGGAAGATGAAGTCGATCGTTAACGCGCTGATGTTGACGGTGTACGCGCGAGGATCGTCGTACATGTGTTACGCGAGAGAATTCGGTCTTTAAATGAGAACAAATATTCGTATTTTTAAATTCAACTTGCAATCTGCACACATATTCAATAGCACGCGAAAAAGAAGATTCTATCCGTAAAAATAATTATTCGCAGAGTTGTAAGTGCGTTTCTATCTGCAACATCGTGACGTCATCGAAACGCCAGAGAAACGCACTTATATGCTAAGTTGCGAGTGCGAGAGAGAGAGAGACTCACAGCACACGATGATGAGGCTGCATTTCAAAATGTTGTTTACCAGTTTTGATGGGGCTGAAAATGAAAAATGAAAAAGCACGGGGTAAATAATTTTGCCCACATTTTTCGAATCTACGACAGAAACAAATTGCTTAAAAACCGAATTAGGTGTATGTGCGTCCGTCGCTACCGCGAGATCGCGTCGTTGCGTATAAATAACCAGCCGCGAGGCATGGGCGCCTTTTCTATACAGACTCCGATGTGCATTGAATTACCTTGGCGATACGAAACTAAAATATACGGGACGTTTATCACGCGCGTGCCGCGATCTATTTGTGAAAGGTATAATGGGCGTGTATAGGTACAGAATGGAACGTTGTGTAGGTATACCTCGCGCGAGTCGTCGTAAAAGAGTGTTTTCTTATGCGCGAGACCCGACCGCCCCGTTGCGGTGAGGGATACATAAATCGTTACATCTCTCGAATATCGATATCGCTCGTCTCTTCGGTCTGCGTGATATACGAAAGTCAGGGAAAGATATGAAGAGTCGATTTTTTGAACGCGTTGAAAAATGTCTGTTCCAGTCACATGTGAAGTGTACCTATATCAATGAAGGCTAAATTATACAATCCGGGGCGTAACTTACAGGCCAGCGACGCTAGTTGTACATCAGTTGGGGCACCCCGTTCGCTGCAGCTTCCAGTAATTTCATGGTAGGTAATACCGATAGCTCGGATCGGAACCGAGTGGATCGAGTCAAGCGAAAAAAATCAACTATTTCACTCCTGATCTCGAATTGATTTGGCTTCAACATTCTTATTCGTGTTCTTTCTATAATAAATAGTGGCGGAAATGTGTTTTTCGCTTGTCTCGATCCACTTGGTTCTGTTCCGAGCTATCGGTATTACCTACCATGAAATTACAAGAAGCTGCAGCGAACGGGGTGCCCCAACCGATATGCAACCAGCGTCGCTGACCTGTAAGTTATGCCCCGGATTGTATACACGGTCAAAAAAGGATCGGTAAAAAATTATGGGAAAATTTTGATAGTTATCCCAGTAACAGGGCTCCTCGAGGTGAAACATTGAAGTTTTTAATAAACTTGAACATCAGTTTATACAGCAACAAACTGGAAAAAGTACGCTGTGTCTATTAAAAAATTCAGTGTTTCACCTCGAGGAGCCTTATTATTGGTATTTACTGTAAAAATTACGCAGAGAAAAAGAATTAGTTGGATCTACTAAAACTTACTTGCGGAGTCGCGAGTAATTAGTTGTTTATATATCAACGAAATCTTTTAATACATTAATTTGATATGATCACCGCTTCCTTGTGTGTCATGTGAAATAGTATGTGATTGCAAGAAAGAAATATCTAATTAATATGAAAAAAGACCTAATTATTAGATCCAACTAATTCTTTTACTCTGTGTGTTAATCCTTTTTCTCTGTGTACCTGTACATCTATAGCTTCGCGAATTACGCTTTATTTTCGTCGCGCGAGTTTATCGCGGCAAGTCTTGCGCGCAGGATCGGTAGACCCGCGAAAGTACGTCTCCGCGGCGTTTACCGGGCGACCCTCTCGAAGCTATAATCGAACGGTTTAAAATCTGTAAAGAATGATTTCACACCGTGGCTTCGAAGGCCGTGCCGGCGACACGATGCGGAGTGTATAGCGCGCGGAGCGGAGGAGGCGGAGAAGGTGGGAGAACGGTACAGTGTTATCAGGGCATGCAGGCAAGCATACGAGGCGCGAGGGTTGGGGGTCGGATAGACTACGTGGGTGGTGGTGAGGTAGTCATGACGACCGCAGCGACCAATCATCCGGAAGTAACGCAGCGCGAGATAACTCTGCATCCAATCAGGTTTAAAGGGGGGCCACCCCCGTACCACCCTACGCACCCCCCAACCCACGCTCACCCCCTGCGAAATTTTGCCGAACGAGGGGGAGATACAAGACGACAGACGGCCCGCTCCTTAACGTCGAGGAACGGATAAGGGCACCGCGGCTTTCCAAATTTACAACCACCACCTTCGACCTTCCCGGATTTACAGCAGTTTTCTCGGCGGTATATAGATTAGATCTTGTGACGTGTAGTTTATAATAAGTATAAAATTGGTTTGAGTCCACGTGGTTTTCAATTTCCTCTTGCTTATTTTTCTTTTCTTTTTCTTGTCGATATTAATACGTCTATACTGTAAAAAAAAGTGGTGTTCATTGTTAACACCATTTTAACGACAAGAGAGAGGATCCATATATATATATATATATACTACATCTGATGTCATTCAATTTTATGCCGTTGTTATTTAACACCAAAAGTGATTTATATATAGGTCCACATCGCAGAATTCTTTACTGTACACGTCTACCGAGAGAAATAATAACTAATGCCAAAAATATGTTTCTTGAATCCAAGTGCACGATAATCTTGAAAATTTTTAAGGATACAGATCCTCGGTGTTGAAGGATATATACCTATTCTTGATTCAAGAATACCTTTGTTGGGACAAAAAATTTTCCCTGTGCGAAAAAAACAATTACTTAAGCCTATATCAAATAGTAGGCTTAAGTAATGGTTTTTTTTTAGAATTTCTTGTCCCAACAAAGGGGTATTCTTTTATACGAAGAAAATCATCGCTCGATCCTTTAATTATGTCATGTTTTTGATTGAAGGAAACATTTTTATCGCACTAGCAGTTATTTCTCTCAGGGCTGTTGATTGAAAAAACGTTGAATATAATCAAAATCAGGATATCTGAACCGTCCCAAAAATTAAATTCTACGCTATATGCATTCTCCCATTTAATTATCGACCCGTAAGACAAAACTACCATGATAAAAATTTGTCTCAGTACTGTAATTTCAATTTGATATAGGATACATCTGAAAATTATGACTTTTTCTAGTGCTTCGAGGTCATTTCGTACGTTAACATTGTAGGTGACGTATTTGCGAAGCTATAAGTAAACGGAGGCATCTATCTACACAGTTAAAAGTATATCGCGCGTTTCGGAGTGTCTTTAAACGCGTTCCCCGAGGTCCGTCGGTTTTTATCGAAGGTTGGCATTAAAAAAATCGGCTGTATCGGAGCGCGCGCTAATAAAACGACTAGGTACCTATGTACGGCCCGTGCCACACGGGCCCGCGTGTTGTACATAGGTATCGTGTTTATAGGCCGGCAGCGTGCCGATAAGAAGCCTCATAAAATAAATGGCACCCCATAAGTGTTCGGAACTTCGCCGGCACTCTGATGGCTCGTCGAATGCCCCGCATTTGTCACGTTTATCGACTTTACGCGCGCGCCTCCCACGGTTACGCGCGGTTTTTCGCGACGTAATTTTTTTCCGCGGGAGAAAGAGCTGGCCGACTTTCCTTCCCGGAAAAAATCGACGATCCCGTTACGCGGGAGAACTCGATGAGAATTTCACGAACGCGAAAGCGGGGCGCGATGTGCTAATGCCGCGACGCCGGGTTCCCTGATTACGAACGCGATGCGCCTATCGAGCAGAAGGAATAAAAAAAAATAATAATTCGAAATGAGGGAATCTCATCGTTATTCGGCCGCGTCCCCGTTCTTATGAATGGCCTGGATCGTGTCTCTCGCTTCGCGTCCGCGAAATTTCTCAGTCGAATGTGCATATTTCCATTCGGCATGCCCCGCCGACTTCTTGATTTTATTAAAAAATAATGCGTGGTGCCCTTTCTGCTTTCCTGCGAATACGATAACACTACTCAATCACTGATATGATATAGATATAGATATACTTATAGTCTTAAAAGAAGGTTCTATCGATAATCGAATTAACAGCAAGATTTTAACCAAATTCGGTAAATCGATAGATATAAGAGTTAGAACCTTTCAGTTAAATTTTTGTAACGATTCACTATCTCGTATGAGGAATATCAAATTAATTAATTAACGTCCATTTGACATGGAGTCTTATGAAAAATAGTACATTCATTTCTTTTATTTGTGAAATTCTAATATAAATGAGAGACCGATTTGGATAAAAATGGTTGTACAAATAGATGTGTATTTCAAACAACTGCGTTCAAATTTGCAGACTGATTCAGAATCGATATTGTAGAACATTAATCAGTAATTAGAGTAATCACGCACTTGACGTTCAGTGATCTCTGTCATTTATCGGTTTGGCAATATCGGAACATCTCTGTTTCCGTAGCTCACCATTTTCAAATGTCTTTTACGCTGTAAGATTTTTCGAAAATATGTTTCCTCTTTCCAAATAAAAATTTCTCACTTCGTCAATTTGAGTCTTCTCTTCATTAATTTCGATAATGTGGTAAACACTACACTACGTAGGGGTACATACAATGTACATATCAAACGTCATGTAGAGTTCCAACGTTTTCATGTCTCGGTTTGTATTTCAAGGCGTTAGTCAAGTACACGATACTTCTTCTTTTTCGCTATTTTTGATTTACCGAGTAGTCACGGAATCTCCACAATTTTAAGGGACATGCATTTACCTAAAATCGAAGTAATAATTTCGTAATATTTCGATTGTGTCTTAATTTTTAAGTATAACCTTACAAGAATCCATGAGTCGTGCAACGATTTCCTGAATTTCGAGGGAAGATATTACACGATATTCGAGACATACCTATTTATGTTTGATAACAAATTTAGTTTCTTTCTGAAGTTCAAGATAAATATTTTTAACCACGGAGAAAATTAAACAGTAAGAGGATTACCAGTTAGAATAATAAATAGGTGACAACTTCGACAATATCGTGTTGAATAATCTGCCGCATAGTAATGATTACCGTTCGAATAGTGATGATTACTATTTTGCAGATTTTTTTAACACAATATTGTCGAAGCTGACACCTATTTACTAGTCTGATTGGTAATCGTTACTATTTAATTTTCTCCGTGCGAGTTAATTCATTGAGATACGGTTCACGTAAAGTAGCACTTATCTGTGACTGTTCAGTTTTGGTTCCCACCACATTTCATAGACGTGTCTTTTAGCACGCGCGCGTCCTGTAGGTACAATATACGAGTACATCCATAATACATATTTCGCTATAGGCGCCTCTGTGTCCTAATTAGACGAAGACCTCGTCTCGTCCCGAGAAAGCCGGCGTAAACGAGGTCGAGAGTCGGCAGCGTATAATTTCGATGACAAGCAAGGGGTGGTTATCTTGGCGCGTCCTGCCACCCCCGCGAATGTAGCCTCCGCCCTCCCCTTCGTCACAACCCACCCGCGCTTTTCTCCGCATAGCTACGCGAGTGGAGGAGGTCTTCGTGATTGTATTAATTCAAGCCATCCCCTTCCCCCTGCGCCAACTCCCCCCCCCCCCACCGGTCTCCCGCCCTCTTTCACCCTCTAAAGCACGACTTCCGGGGACAAACGAAGCGTGCGAACGTCGCGTATAATGAAGCGCCCCGTTCGTTTCGTCGTCGACTCCGCAACGGGCGGAACGTCGTGCCCCGGCTTCTTCTATATTTAGGCATAATTTGGAGCCCCGTCACCTCATCTCCCTTCGTCCGCGCGGAGGATGTTCAGTTCTTATCAAAACAACCGGGCTCTCGGTGGCCCTATCGTCCGACTGAATAATGAATCAGTGCGCGGTAACCGCGCGAGACGTGCGAAAGTTTCCTGGCGGCATATAGATACGACGCTTATTGATTATATTTTTGGATGGAAAAAGAAAATACGATATCGTTATTCCCTTGAATAAATGATGCGTCATTGCCACCGACCGATAGCACGTGCCTCTTCTACTCGGAGTCGAGCCGATGATGCGGTTAGCGAGAAAAAAAAACCGTCTACCCGAGTGGAAATGTACTCGGTTTGATAAAAAAAAGACTAATCGCCGTTTCATCAAATAAATGGTAATATTGACCGGGGAAATATGACATCATTTGTACGCGCGAGCGAGTCACGGCAAATACATGCCTACGACACGCGAGTGTACATATCCGATCAGGTCGTTGTCACTCGTCGAGTATCGCGGTGTCACTCGCTACGACTTGGTTAATGTACACATGAGGTTTGTTATCGCGTAATATCGACGGTCGTGTGTTTCCGTATAGGATTAAAATTACGCGTTATCGTCGCGAAAAAGATTGCGAAGAAGAGTTCGTTATAGTCGGGGGATCTAGATACTTACCGAGATGAACCCTTCGAACGGCGGAATTGAGATGCCTCGAACTTTCACTTCGCGTCTCGGGGGCGTATTACGTATGAGCTTCGTCAAACTTCGTAGCGTCGGACGATTCATTTTAGAAATGCAGAGTTCGCGGACGTATCTAACAGATCTAGTCTACTTCGAGGCGTACTAATTAGCACAACAACATTAGTAGTTACAATTGTAAGTGTCCGTTCGCTCTATTATTCGAAGGTTGAGGGCCTGTATAATGTTTCGGATAACTGGTATGTACTGATTATACGCTAGGAATTCGAATACCGAGGGTCGAAGCTGTAAGAGAAAATGCAAGAAAGGATATTCGACTTATTTCCGGTCGTTGCAAAATACAGGGAAAGCCAAAACAGGTATATAGGTATATCTATTTACACTGAGAGAAAAAATATTATAGGTATGCAAAACTAAATCTGCGTTTAAAGGTGAGGGATTATATAGAATTAGTTGCAAGGATTAATAAATTTTTTATAACGATTAACGGCTATTTGAAAGGAACAGACTGTAGTCCATTTGAGTCAATTATTAATCCAAGTAACTAGATCTGCATTTCCCCACGCGTAACCGCCGATTTAATTAAATTTAATACATTTTTTTCTCGGTGTATTGTAAATTCTTTTCGTTTTGGATTCTTTGGGAATTTATTAATAAACACTATCTCTTATGTGTACGTGACACGGCACTAATTAAAACCCTTGATACAATCTCGCGCAAAGTTGCGAATCGAGATTTAGCTCGAAATTAGAGGTAGACGTTATTCACGGCTTCGCATTTCTGACATAGGTACAGATCTCGTTGTGTATGCATATATAGTATCAATATATATGGAACACGTGGTTCTATAACGATATACATATATACATATTATACATATGAATATAGAGATAAATTGCTTTCTTGAAGGGCGTCTTCTCGAAATGTAGACAACAGACGACGTGGCTTCGACAGTGTCGTATAAATTCTAATATCATACCACCGTATATCTATTTCTGTCCGTGCAAAGGGTAACTCTGGCTTTTGTACTGAAATATCCAAAGATTTATTCGATCTCGTAAGTTGTATTTATAAAATTTGAAATGTCTTCCACACGGTATTCTTTTATCTGTAATACATAAGAGAGGGTTATCAAATCTGGACCGAGATGTCTAGGTTGGATCACCTTTGTATCCAGAATAGTAGAGATATTTATTTCATTGTTTGGTTAGCTACACTGAGAAAAATAATTAGACTAAAATAACAAAACGCATTTAGTTAAATACGTTTAGTTATTCCATCTAAAATACTGGTCATTTTAACCAAATATCGAGTTATTCTAACCAAATGTACAATTATTCTAACAAAATGTCTAGTTATTTTAACCAAAAAGAGTGGGCAGTTTAGCCAAATAAATGGAGAGGGTCCAGATTCTACCAAACAGTTTGGCCATCGTCTCCAAGATTTTGGTTAAATTGACCAAATTATTTGTCTCGGTCTAGATACATCAAATGCTCAGACTTGGAGTCGGATGATGCACCTTTCTCATTAGTTCTGACAATCATATTTGTAACTGGCAGGGCAGTAACAGTTCTAGATACAGAGGGTCCAACCTAGGCGCCGGTCCAAATTCGGCTACTCTCCTTTACATAGAGCAGGAAATTAGTCCTGACAGCTAATGTTGACGAATCATCGAGACGTTGAAACGCGTCTTCAATGACTCGCTTCATCCTCGTATTAAATATACATGAAGCTAGAATTTAAGTACTCACCTAGCTTGCAGGATACATGAGCGAATCCGCCTCCGTCGCTGTCGCGTGCTCGCGCCGTGACGAATGGTATACTGCTGTTCTCAATAAGGTTATCGATGAGGCTCGAGGGGGCACGGGAGGAGAGGGTGTACTATAGGAAGCGCGGGGGCCGAGAGGGCGAGGACGACGGAACGAGAGGAGCAAGGGGTGCAAGCCGTTTAGTGATATTTCACGGGGTTCGCTCGTAAGGGGGTTCTGCGGAGTATTACCGGAGGCAGTCTTGCAGAGTCGAGATAAGGGAAGCCGGTTCCCGCGTCTCCGCGCCGGTGTTCGGGTGCTAAGACGCTCTCTCCGTTTCCGAACCCCAAGCCGCGAGCAAACCCCTTCTGGTTGCTACGCAGTGCCTATACGGTATAAACTTGGCTAATATCTGACTATCTATACGAGAGAGCTCCAAGTTCACCCCTCCCCGTCAACCGCCCTCCGTCGTCTCGCCGTTCGCTCGCCCCTTTTATTCGGCGGAGATCGGAAAAAGCGTCTCCGTTTCGATCGATCGCCGTTGTACCACGGAATGAGGAAAGACGGGGCGCGAGGATCGTTCGGCGGTTATCGCAACGCTGAGGGAAAGAGGGGCGTGACGAGTGAGATTCAGTTCGAGGGACGTACCGCGTGCACACGCGTTTCGTGAACCGCGCGTAGCCAGCAATTAGTGGCGGGTTAACTGCACGTGTCGTCGTCGCTCGCTAATCCCCGCAATTTTACTCGGAACTCTCTCTTTCGTCTGACCCAATTAGAAAGATCCTCGAGCACCCCACGGCGCGTAGACCGAGCAAATCGTTACTTAGCTCGACGTGGACGCGCACGTGTCGAGCGAGCTCCGCTTCCGGAAGCAATGGTGGACGGGTACGGCCTCTCTTCTCCGAGGGGAACGATTTGAAATTAATTTATCGGACGATAATCGGCGAAGGGGGGCGTAGAAGCGATTGTCCGAGCATCGGTGATCTGAGATCCATGCGGGGGGTTCCAAATGAAACTTTACGGTATTGATAATCGACTGCAGGAAATTATTTCCTTGTTATTTGTCGGAATACAAAATTACAACAGTTGACCAGTACGGAAACAAAATTTGTGGTCAATTTCGGGACAAGGGCAATTTATTGTTACGGTAATTATAATTTTAGTAAAAATTCTAGTAAAGCTTGTAGAAGTTGCAGACGTTGCTGTAATTTTTACTAAAATTGTGGTTATCGTAACAGCATAAATTGGCCTTGTCCCGAAATTTACCGCAAATAATTTAACAGCGCGAATAATTTAACAGAGAAGATAAAGGTGGCAAGAATTTGCTTATACTCGTACAAAAATAATGGTTGTGTTTGCAGCTGCACCATGTGGTCAGATAATTTGCAGTTAATTTAATTGAATTTTGCTTGACATATTATAATTAAATGAATGTCAATGAAACTAAATGAATGTGGTAAATCCAACTACACAATACAGTTGACTTGTTTAGTTGACTTAACTACTAATGCAGTTGCCTCAAATGTACAGAGGTTGAAACAATGGTTGAGTGATTGAATTAATTATATTATTTAGTCAATTATCAATTTAACGCTCCGATAAATTTATCCAAGTTCCGAAACAAATTATCTCAACGACCGATGAGATTTATGAAAAATCATCGACCAACTACGACGCGAAATTAGGAACACTTCGCGATTGGATTCCGCGTATTTAACATCACGGCGTCGTTGGCTCAATTGATATTCAGTTCAGCCAACGGATACTTTTTCTCATCGTACGCAATTGACACTTTCGATTAGAGCAGCCCACGCGAATTCAACCCGATAAGAGAGCTCGCTCGCTCTCTCAGCCGAAAGAGAAACCCCGAGAGAACGAGCGCGCGGGGGTGACGATTTAAACGGTCGTGTTTTCGTCGGTTTATTGAAATAATTATAAGCCGAGAGAGCGTCTCTCCACGGCATCGGGAAAGGGGGCTGTGTCCCTCCCTCGACTCGCGCGTAATGAACGCAGCCACCTTGAACTGGCAAACGGATGAGCGAGCAGGCAGGCAGGCAGGCGCGGGCAAACAGGGTGAGGTGAGGCAGTAGCCACTAAAAGGGGGTGTCCTCTCTGTGATGAAAGCACCCTTCTCTGTGCCATCCTCTCTCGCTTCTCACCGTGGGTGCCCGCTTTGGTTCCTTTTCCAGGAGAGCCTCTGTGTGATAAGCCAGCCATTGACGCCTCGCTGATCTGACGCGATTATACTTTTTTTTTGCACGACGCCTAAGTATCTCCTGCTTCGGTAAACGTTAACGCTGCAGGCGGAAGGGAACTTCAAGGAAACATCGGAGGGACGCTCTACTGCGATGGTTAGCCGACGTAAATTAAGGGGGTAGTCCGCGTGCGAAATATATGTCTATACATATATGGTCGCGACGTGCGAGGGTGTTTCAGCAGATTCTCGCTGTTCCTCGTATCAGTTGAACCCCGGGTCGAGTTTTTTGACCTGGGAAATCCTTGTAAGAATAACATTTTGCAGGACTAAATGGAATATATCAGGTCAAAAGAAAAATGTCTCCCATTCACATTGAAAGCCTTGTTTGTCCTCTAAGATCCTAGTTATGGTCCTAATCAGAGGTTCGTGGGTTTAGAGGCCGTTCTAGCCTTTAATTCGCCTTTTTTTCCAGGCTGGCTGGAATTAATATCTAGCGACAAGCGCAGGGCATTCTGCAATATATGCAAAAAAACGGTACGCGCCAGTCACTATTGCTCGGTAATATATGAAATAACACAAGCCATCAGCAAAAAGAAGTAGCCCCACGATGCGCATGGCGCTCATTGCAAGTAGGGAGTCGGCCTGTGGACTCGTCAGTAAGGCTAGGCCGACTCCTGCCTTAGACGCTCCGTGGTCATCTTTTATAGTAACTCACCGCCGTTGGACTACCGAGAGCCGAGAGCCGGGGGCCAGGAGCCTTGAGCCGCGGGCCGAGAGGGTCGGCGCCATCTGGCGTTAGGCCGCCACAGCGTGAAGGGTCGCCACAGAGCTATAGAGCGAGGAGAGCTAAACAGCACGTGTTAGGACATATCAGGACAACTCAGGTTTTAGAGAAAAATCCCTTTACAGGTCTTCTTCACCAGGTCTACTCAGTTTTAAACAGATATTAATATAGGTCTATTTTCAGAATTGAATAGGTCAGAATATTCGACCCGGGTGCTGTTAGATCTTACTAGGCTACTTTAGGTTTTGCCAGTACAAAAAACTCGACCCGGGACGTCGAATGAAGGGAGAGAATCGACGTTGACTGATAAGAATTAAGACGATGTTTTGATTCACAGCATCAACAACTTCGAAGATGAATATGAGAACGGTCGGAACAATTACATCGAGAAAACAGTTTCTTTGTAATTCCCCGTTGAAAAAATCGCACAGATTCCCATAGACCATTTCTATGGGAATCTGATGTGTTTCAGACACAGTAATTCCAGATATTCCTTAGAAAAGTTTGAGAAAGACTAATAGGAATGCATTGGATTCTATGTGTATCTGAGATGATGAATAAGGATTTACCGAATTTTATATGTATCCGTAGAAACAAGTTGAATCTCATAAAGATAATAAAGATCTGAATACGCCATTCTATTTATATCATATAAGGTTCTATTATTAATAGAACCCTACAAAATTTTATTTGTTTCAATAGATATACATAGAATCCAATACATTCCCATTCATTGCTGCCAGACAATTGCTGTGTCTGAAGCACATCAAATTCCCATGGGAATTCTATGGGGATTCTACAAGTTTTCTATGAGAATCTATGAGAATCTATGATACTTTTCCAATAGGGTTAATAAATGTTTGTTTAAATATGGCGAAATAAATATTTTCTCGGATCAAGTAAATATTCGTTCACTATTACGATATTTATTTGGTATAATTATTTATATTTATTTTGGTCTTCTCGGTGTATAATACTCTGCTTTTCAAAGAAAGCAAAAATATGTATACTAAGAAAACAATTCATTTCTAGTTAATGAAAGTATACTTGATTATGAAAGAAAGAAATATTTTTTTGGGCCAAGTAAATATTCATTAGTATTACTCTATTTCTGTTTGAATGAAAGAGACATTCTAATCATTAATATATACATATTTACTTGGCCCAACGAAATATTTCTTTCGTTATGATCAAGTAAACATTTATTAACAACAAATAAACTCTTCTCTTAATGTACAGTCGTACGACCGCTATTATACAGTCGGATCCGAATAATTCACAAGTACCGGCAGAAAAGAAACCAAATACAAACCCCTTTCAAACGCTCATCCTTCGGCGCGAAAGAAGCATAATTATTACAGGGAAGCGTATACGTCGGTGTACATCACCACTGCTTGCACAATTAGCGCCGCGACGGTAATGGCTCCGGCGCGCGGAATATGCAGAAAAGCCGTAATTAGCGTCGCGACGCGCCTCCGCGCGGTTAACGTCGTTGGACCATGATCGTTAATCTCAAAGACGAATCCTTCGCGAGAAGCACGGGACTAACTAGCGGCAGTAGGCGACGCCGGTTTAGCGAGCGCGAGCTCTCTCGGTTTCTCCTCACGAAATTCTACACTCCGATAAATCGGGAGGTTTTCGATTCCGCGCGCTTTAAAATAAGAATGACGATTACGAGGTGTCGTGGAGTGATGTGCGTGATCATACGATTTGTATGCGGGTTGATTAAATTTAGGAAGTTTCCGTGAGTCTTTTCTTCTCACCTCCCGTTTCTTGCGGTGCTGCAATCATTGAGTAAGGTAAAACATGAGTATTCCGCAGAATGTCTATTACTTCGTTGTGAAGCTTCCGCGTGTCGTTTTCTATCTCCAGTATTTGGAGTGAAAATTGAGAGAAATAATTGGGGATGGCGAAAAAAAAATGTTTTCTTCAATCAAAAATATGATATAATTTCAGGATCAAGCCATGGTTTTCTTCGCGCAAGAAAATATTTCATAGGCTCGAGTAACTTTTTTTGCGCAGAAAGAATTTCTTGCTCGCACGACGGTATCCTTTAACCAAGAATATAGGGTATATTCTACGATCAAGAGAGAATCTGTATTTTAAAAATTTGTAAGATAGTATGTTCTTGATTCAAGAACCATTTAACGCTAGCTATTATTTTTCTCAGTTCAGGAGAAAATAGAAAAGACGCGATGAGAAAGTGAGAAGGAATAAGAGAAAGGGAAAACTTTGGATGTTTATAATATCAGCATCCTTCCGCTGCAACGTCGCGTAATCAATTCCTACGCCATCCTCGAGGATGTAAGTAACTCCGACGATGGCGGGCTGTTAAAAGGGAAGATATGGAGCGACGTCGTCCTGTTGTTTCGACATGTTTATGCCGAGAAACCAGAGGAAACCACACAACAGCGCAGTATCCTCGAGAGACGCTCTCGTTCTGATTTATAAGAAAGCTTGGAAGACTACGTAAATGGTACCTATGGTTCTCCACGTAACCGAGACCAACACGCTGAATAATCCGAGGATCAATTGATGCGAGTGTAGGTACGCGATGCGACGAAACGCGTATAACGATACCTTACTTTGAAAACCTCGTAAGTGCAATTTTTGACAAAAATGCCATTTATAGCTTACTGTGTTCAGACTTTAAACCTTAACGCAGTAAGCTATAAATGGCATTTTTGTCAAAAATTGCACTTACGAGGTTTTCAAAGTAAGGTATCGATAAAAGTTGTGAGAAAGTGGTACCAACGCCACCCCCCGTCTGTGGATCGCCGACCGCATCTCAACGCCGCGCGCCGTCCGACGGATCTCTGTCGACAAAGAGGCAGAACTCACGCCGCATTCTTCGCCTTCGCTGAGTCGAAAGCTAAGTCTCCCTTTCCCCAAATATCGCATTTACCGGGATCACGCTCGATTACTGCCGATGAACCGGGCGCGTTCATCGATCAGCCGACACATTAGCATAGATTTCTCGCGCAACTAATTTTTCCCGGTGATCCGCGCCGCAGTATTGTGCGTCTCTCGCACGGCTGGACCTCGCTGGAGCGCGAGCCAATCCGTTGACCGACTTAACGCGATGCGCCGCGGGTTTCCCGGAGGAGATTTAACGCCTCGCGGCTCTCGCTCGGATTGGATAAAAGGATCTCGGCGGTCAACCTGGTCTCTTCGGATCTCGGTTGCGAACAATGTCCGCCGCCGTGTACACGACACAGTTTGTCCTCTAAATTTCAGTTCATTCGACGCTGCGCGTGGAAATGGGTGTCGTTCTCGATTCGTATTTTTCTTTTCGGTTTGATTGCGAGTAGTTGTGACTTATAAATATGCTTGGAGTACTAGAATTTATTGGGAAGGGACAAGGAAGTGGCGATTAGTGTCGAAACGTCAGAGTATGGATGTACTTATAGGATATAAGTACGGGGGAGATGGTCATACGCGAAAAAAAAAATAAGCTAGCGATTTTTACTATTTCATCCAGTGGCGCTGAGATTTAAGCTTATTTTCAAGAATTTATACAAAGGACACATATTCGTATTTACTGTTTACAACTGTACATCTGCCATAATTTAGTCAAATGTAATATCTGTTTGCGCAGGGATTTGCGCAGAAGTTCCCCAGGAAAAATATCTAATTACTGTGTAGTTCTTACAGAAAGTTTCCTGGGGGCGGAATCGTAGTTTATGCTTATCAAACTGTAATTCGTGTAGTTCTTTTTTCTCCATGTACGAGAGAGATGACCGATTAAAGTATGTCAACATTTGGCTCGAGATATGGTCGGTCTTACACTCCTAATTTACATTTCGCGTCATATATAACTGCCACGAGATATAGTGTTTAAAATCTTTAAAGTAATCATTGCAAATAGTTTATTTTTCAAGGTTCAGTTTAGAATTATAGTATCAAAACAGAACGTATTCTGCGATCTTTGAGCGCCGAAAATTTCACTATATTGGCAAATATGTGTCTAAAGTGTGGTCCAGTTTATACGAAGGAAGGAAAATGAAAACGAAAGAAAAATTGAGCAAAATTAACAACGCCATTAGCCATCTCTCCCGGACACTATGGGATAGTTTTTTTCTCATCTTGATTTTATGTTGTCTTGCAGTTTATATTTCAAGTTAAAACCACAAGTTATCTTTTATCAATTGATTAAAGACTATAAAATAATTTTACCATCTATCATAAGTTTAAAATTGTAAAAACTGCAGGCGATTAAGAAAATTATGCCCAGCTCCCCTGGACTTACCCTACTTTATTCCAGAATATACAAAACACACATTTCTAGTGTATATTTGAGCGTTATCTTTGCACCCTCGATCGAAGCGAGTCGACGAGACGAATAACGATATAAACAGCAACGAAGGACTCGCAGAAGACGGCCAAATCGGCGTGGAGTGCCCAAAAAATCGACATCGACTCGCTTCGCGCGTTCTCCTTAAAAAAAGTGACATCTGGACGGTTGCGGATCGCGCGCGACGTTCATTAATCGCTCCGAGGTGCGTACGTACTCGTATACCTACTACACGCACGTACGAAGGGCCCCGCGTGCATCCCGCAGCGCGAGACTGTGACTAAATCCACGGAGCTCATGCAGTGTTTACACTCGAGATGATGCCTCCTAATGCTAATATGCCGCGCTAATGCGCCCGGTTCTAGTTCTTAATGCTCAATCGCAATCCAATGAAAAGTGTATGAATGGCGAGCGATTATCAAGTCGAACGGGCGCCCTCAATGTGTCCGTCGAGGCGTCCGTGGTAACCCCGCTGCGCCAACCGCCATCCAACGAGCCAAATGGTACAAATCTTTCCCGTCTCCCTCGAATATCCCGCGATCGAGCGAGAAACGCACGTGCGCGCGCGCACGCGAGGACGACATTCGAATCGTGCCCCGCTCGCGCGGTCCCGCTGCGCGTTTCCGAGGGCGACGCGTTCCTTGCGCGCGATCGCTAATTAAAAACGCCGGACGGACGAGCGAAACCGTCGCGATTGGACTGTCTTCCTCAGAGCTCCCCGCGCGCGTTCGCTGACCCGTGCTGGGTGTACGTCGAGCGCGCCTCATCGGCGTGTCCGCGGGCACGCGCGGCTACGGTACGGTACTGCCCGTGTATCCATCAACCGCGACGCCCGCGGGCACGTCGATTCGACCGACTGAATCTGTTTGCCGATACGCACGCACTGGCTGCACACCGAAGGATCGTTTCGGAGTCGTTGACTCGTGCGACGTTCTCGAAAAAGGCAGATGTTGCGAATTCTTTGGTCTGCGCTCGACAGTGGCTCGCGTTTCCTGCGCTCGGCGAGGACGGTTTCCTCGTTTCGCTTTTTATTTGCCGAACGACGTTTCGTCGGACGCGATGACGAGAGACCGTCGAACTTCGGTTATCGATAGTGCGAGGGAAACGGCTGCGAGGCGATTCCGGTGCCGGTCGGGGATACGGAGATACGCACACGCGAAAGAGCGAGCGCGACGTCCGGCGCGACGGGCAGTGGTAACAGATGCGTCGTTGAGCTCCTCGAGGAGCAAATTCTCTCTGGTTTCCGCGGCCGGCGCTATTTCAGGACTCGATCAGGAGAACCCATCGGGCTCACGTCCCGGAATAATTTAATGACGCCACCTCTGCCAGCCCTCTCGTCACCGCGGGGAGGTGTCGAGTGTAAACGCTTCGCAATTAAACGACATCGAACGCCGATCGACGCGAAAGGACCTCTCCTCGCGCGCGGGAAAGTATTTAGGGGATTTTCGCCTTTCTCCCGCTCTTCAAACGCTATCTTCAGACGCGACGCAGAGAAATGAAAAGTGCACTGGTATTGGAAAATCTGTTACCGGCTTGAGATGAATAAAAAGTTTTTATAGTCTTTCGTTTTAGATATCGATATGCATTTTTAAGTACCGATTGACCGGGAGAAACTCAAGGTGAAATGGTAAATTAAGTTGAGGTCAAAACGATATCCAGGTGACGTCTCTTTAGGCCAGAGTGATATCATTTGGATGTCATTTTCGACTTACCATACGGAGAAAAGGGAACTACACGAATTATACAGTTTGACTGGCATAAACTACGATTCCGCATCCAGGTAGCTTTACAGTATTACGCAATAATTAGGTATTTTTCCTGGGGAAACAACAGAAATTCCTATGCAAACAGATATTATATCGGGTTAAACTAATATCTATCTGTACTGATGATATCTGTACAGTTGTAAGCAGTAAATAAAAATGTGTCCTCTCTCTGTACAAATTCGGTTTTAATACCAATTTTTTAATTGCGGATTCGAGAAATTTAGACAAAATTATTCACCCCGTATTTTTTCATTTTTCATTCTCCACCGTATTTAAGCTGGAAAACGGTATTTCGAAATGCAGCTACATCATAGTCTAGTAAGGCTATCTCCCTCGCATTCGTTGCTCAGCATAAGTGCGTCTCTGTCATTTCGATGACATTACAATCCTGTAGAAAGAAATGCACTTATAACTTTGCAAATAATTATTTTTCCGAACCATTTCTTTGTCGTTTGTTATTGAATATTCATACGGATAACAAATTTAATTGAAAAACATGAATATTTTGTCATGTTAAGACCGAATTCTTGAAAATGAGCTCGAGTCTCAGCGCGACTCGATGAAACAGTAAATCTTGCTGGTTTCTCTTTTCTGTGCATTTCTCCTCGGAAAAATATTTAAAATTAGAAAATCCATTCATTTTAATCAAATATAGGTATTATAAGTCATCGTCAAAATCCTCGCACGCGTGTTCGACTCCCGTAAATTCGCACATGTGTGTGCCCGCGCGCGAGTAGGGGGGGGGGAGACGCGTGGTTACATTTCCCATTTTGCAGTGGCGCGCGCGTTTACCTCACAAAGCTTTTGGGCGTACCGCGCGCGAAACCACAAGAGTGTGAAAATGTTTTGCAATCCGGAAATCAGGCATACGTAACGCGCGTTACCGGAAACCGCTATACCGCGGGCCACACGTCTGGTAGCGAAGCGTGTGCAGTGTGTGTGAAAAGGCTGGTGGACATGTTCCACGCATTGGTGCATAGGCATACGTGCGCGTGTGTATTTCTCTGCCTGTACGCGTATATTTTGATATGTACGTCGTGTGTACACTCCCACGGATTACAGAGGGTACCACTTCGACGTACCGGTACCGTTGATCGTGGTACAACCAGGATTTGCGATGGTTTAAACGAAAAAAAAAAAATCCTTCGATTCGAACGCATGTCTATTTCCCTGTCGGGGAAGATTCGCGTTGCTCGAATCGGTAGACAATAAAGAAACGTACTTAAATGTGTTTTCTTTTTATATGCTTCGAATAATCGTTTAGGGGAGAGTTGGCCCCTTGTTTCTACGGAAAGTAACAGAAACAAGGGGCCAACTTCCTGCGGCAAATCACCCTGTTTTTTACTCTATTCGAAGGAAACAATTTTTCCGCTCATTTACAAACGAATCAATGATTTCGTTGAAGACATCAGTCGGATCTTCTTATGCGAATCGGTGATCAGGACAAGTTTGCAGTCACGAGATACGAGATTCGAGGGTAATACATGCACTATATATAGATAGAAGCGCGCGCGCGCGAAGGGTCTCCAGGCGTACGGGGGACCAAACGATCCGGTAACGAAGAATTCGACGACGAGGGCGGCACGATCAAAGCCCTTGCGACGATGACGGCTGTCAAAGCGGTACACGCTTCGTCCCCCGCAGAATTTCGCTTGGCTCGTCACCACCTAGCAGTCCTCAAACGGCGCGAAACGAGGCGGAGGTTTCTCTCTCCTACCCTCGAGATAGCCTTGAGTTAATAATAATACGCGTCTGGGGTACGTGTATGTGTGATATATCGACGCGCGCGCGCGTGTGTACGAGATCGCGAACACCCTTTTCATCAATACGTCACCGTGCATGCATAGGTACGAGTGCTCGTACTACATATCGGCATTAGTGCGAATAAATGAAACTCCAGCTACCAACGATAATCTACCTACTATCTGTTGAGAAAAAAAAAATAATAGGGTTCAGTTAAATCGGTATTTATACGGGTGCCAGCATTTTTGATGATGAGCGTTCCGAGCATCTAAAAAACTGGTGCAACTGACGAAATTGTAGACTTGGTGCATGAAACTGTGATGGAAGATCGTCGATTGATCGTGAACGAGATTGCTGCGGCTTGTAAGATATCAGATGAACGGGTGCACAAGATTTTGCACGAGGATTTGGGTATGAGCCCAATTGACCAAAAGCGCGTACGGCTTGACATGTCGCGCGAGTATTTTGAGCTGTATAGAAAAATCCAGCTGAATGTTTGCGACGTTTGTTAACTGTCGATGAAACCTGGATCCGAGATTTCTTGGGGAGTAAAAATGTGGGATAAATGCCGAGGTGGAAAACGCTGTAGATCGGTAGGTATTTTTCAGGTGGACTGAAAGAATTATTTTCTGACGGCTTGAAGGATTGGGAGAAACGATGGATTAGTTGTATCGAGTTACGAGGAGACTATGTTGAGAAATACATTTTTTTTTACCTTGAAATATGTATTTTTTCCGAAAAAGGCCGGAAACTTTCCAAGTGACACTCGTAGATCATCAAACGGTTTGGTTATCGTCTCCAGGATTTTATAATATTATAGTTAAACTGACCAAGTTATTTTTCTCAGTGCAATTAGTGGAACCGAGTAAAACGAGGCTTTTCTTCACCACAGCCCTCGAGTAATCGACAAACGTTCCCCGTTCTCTTCCTATAACCCAGCACGTCGGCCCTATACGTCGACGCACCGATTCGTTTTCTCATCCCGCGAGCGAGTCCCGTTGTTTCGGGGTGCGCCATAGCCGCTCGCGAGTCGATCTCTTTCGCAGACCGATCGCGGTACCCAGCATTGGGTGGTCGCGTCGATAGGATCGCCAACTCGAGCGGAAGATGGCAACAGAAAACGCACGACGAAACGAAAGGAGTCCTGCCCCGCGAGTCCCGGTTCGCTCGACGCAGGGTGTCTCGGTGAGCACGGGACCCCTGGCGGGCCCCTCCCGGATCCCGTCGAGCACGCTTCCGCGGACTCGGCGAGCCTGTAATTTGAAATCTTCTCAGGCGCAGACCCCTGGCCGCAGCGCCTCCCCCCTCATTCTCGCGCGACAATGCGGCAAACTCGCGAGAAATTCACCCTGCAATCATCGCGGACGCGAAGTCAAACGTTCCCGGAACGCGCGACAAAGAGGGGGGCGTTGCGTCCCGGTACGCGTACAATGAGATCATTACCGCGTACCTGTAGGTACGCGCGTCGGCGCACCTAGTCGCGTAGAAGTACTCGTACCGACGGCACGGTGGAACGACTGGAGGAGCGAAATCTCGCGCGCGCGAGCGCCGCGGGTCCTCCAGACAGTCGATCGCGGTCTCGACGAGAAGCGGTGGCTTTCGCGCACCTATATCGATATGATATAACGGCGACAGAGCCGCCGTTTTTTGCGAGTTCAACGAGGGGTACAACATTTTCGACTTGAACTTGACTGCAGCAGGGCAGCGCGACGATTTATTCGGTGAAAATAGCAGCGGGACAGGGGACGACGATGGGGAAGGGGTAGCGCAGACCTCATTATCGCATTATCAGCGCGGACACGGGCGGCCGTAGGTGGGGAACTATTCTATGGGGACCATGTATTCGACGGGGGTGAATCGGCCGCCTCTATTATGCGAGCGGCGTATCCGATGGTGTATCTGCGCTCTGCAACGCGCTGTAGGTGCTGATAACATTCACGCGCAATAATATTGTAATATTAGTCGATATTAGTAGGAGGCGAGTGGGGACTACGGTGTGGAGAACGGCGCCTGTCGAGCTTATTTTTTTATGGAGCGACGGTCGATTGACGGAGAATGGGGTGGACAAACTTAAATTCGACGTTAAATTTTTTGGCATCGCTATTCGATGCGTTTCCTCATTTTTGTGAGTGTTCTGTTACGTTGTTTGATATGTTTGTTTAATTAGAAGCTATTTCGAATAAGACTAGTTTAATTTATTACAATCGTCCAAAGGCTAACAAAGCCAAATATTATTCTTATTTATTACCTTATATTTATGCGTACAAACAAATATATATTTAGAATTACGTAGTATAACGGGGGAAGAAGAGAAAATCAGTCCCACAGAGATTCGACTCTACATATTTAATGTTTATTGTTCGCGTATCGGATGATGCCGCTTTTAAAGTCCTTTAAAAAGCAATATATCGAGCGAGGAAGGGCGTCGAGATAATACTGGCAATCCCGGCGACACGTGACTCCCCTATCTCGCGATCTTAAATACTCGTCCGCGCGCGCGTGCGCGCGTGTCGATCACGACCCGCGATCGCGTTAAACGTCACGCGGCGAGTGATCCCTCGAAAACTTTCCTCCGTTTTGTAGCGAGAAACGGGTGGAGGTCGTCGGAAAGTCGGTTACTTTGTCAAAACGGAAGCTCGACTCGACTTCTCCGCTTTTTTCGAAGAGACGAGACGATGAGAATGCGATCGCGCTTCAGGATGACACGCATGGGAAAGTCGTGGTTGCGAAAGGACAGATTGAGATGTCGGGACGTCGGTATACTCGTATAGCATATATATTCGACGTCTCGTTTTCGAGAACCTCCGGGGACCGCGCCGAGGAACGTTTCGGAGCGGCGAGCGTGGACGTGCGTTATGGGGTTGTCAAAGCGGCGACACCGTGACATCTCTATTATCACGTGTGCGCGCTATAAAGGACACGAGAGACACAGAGGCGGTTCCCTCCTCTTCACATACGAACGCGTGCCACCGCCGAGATAACGGATCTCCCGATGATAATCCCCCCCTGGTGCCATCCAGAAGCACATATGGCAAACCCCATGCCTATTAAACAGATCTATACATGCGTACCCGAAATCTGCAGCGTCGACTTTGGCTGTCGTAGCGATCTCGTTTCTCGGAAGTGCGTGCAAAAATGACTTCCATCGAATGAAACGAACAGCGATTTACTTAATAACGGCAAATTGATGAAAACCGACAAAAAATAATCTTCGTCGGTTACTCTCGAAAGATAGTACATACTTACCTATTTTTTGAATACATTTTTCGAATTAATAGCAATGCCCTGTAAGACAATTTTATATTAAATTTCATGTAGCTGTGTGTAAAGCTTTTCAATCAGTAACGTGATTATGAAAATCAATTATGTACACTCTCTTATTAAAGTATTACATTTTTATTGAACTTAAGTTGAACTACAGTCATATTAAATTCAGTACAAATTTATCTGACAGTATCTTTTTCTCAAGCAATTTACATCGAACTCTCTCATAGTCATCGTATAGTGACTTTAATAAGCTGCAGGACAAACTTCTACAAATTTCTTTTATCTCATACCGGGATAAGAGATTAGAATGAGGTGAGTTCATATTCCGCAGCGACATTCTCAAGTTAAGTTCTCCCACATTTATGTCGCGTAGGATCGACTCTTCGAGTTCTCATCGGGCTTTGGCAAACGTCATTCGAGTGTTTGCGATTGTGCGTGATCTTTGGGGTGGACGAAATAGGGAAAGAGCCGTTCGTTCGAGTGGTGAATGGATCCCTCTCGAGCGCGAGAGGTGGGAAGGCAGCAACTTCCGGTCAGCCGGTACATAATTTCGTTACTTTGACCAAAATTGGATTAAGGGGTTCGTTATTGGGGTATTAAGCCATATTAGAGTGCGAGGCCGTTGCAGGCTACGCCGGACTGAATTACATGGCAGGGGTTGGTCAGTATCGAATAGTCGTTCCACGCGACCCTCTGCGGTGTGAAAATACCGCTCACCCGTCAACGTCACTTTTCACGGCGCATTTTCGTCGGACAAACGAACAAACTTTTGCCGGACGTTTGCCGGTTATCGCGCGATTCTTATTTTCTTTTCACGTTCGCACGGTTCCGACGACTTCTTTGCCATTCTCGCATACTATTTGTATATTTTCTCATTGAAGGAATTTGTCAGAGTTGCATTCGCGCTATCGTTTGACCAAAAAGCTAAATAAATAAAGATAAGTGTATGAAATACGGTTGCTCAAGTTTTATTAAATTATTGAACCTTCATTTTTAATAATTATCACAATTAAGAAATACGGCAAGCATTAACCTTTCACGATGAATTCGCTAATTGAAAACAACGCAGAGAGGGGCTATTTTTCATGAAACGTGCACGTTTCAGTTCAGTGCGCGGAGATTAAATCGTGGAAACGTTTCTATCTGACTGTATTAAATAATTTTTTGTACCAGTGCACACAAATACGGAGACGATATAGAGCTATCAATTTTAACGCAGATCTGTATAGTGGGGCCTCAAATTTTAAATTGAATACGTGCCTCATTTCCGCCTGTATCTCATTGAAAATCTCGAATTTGAATTACTCGCGCGTACGCGAGTGACAATTTAATTACCCACGACTGCAGTTGTCTCTCAACTTTTCAACTGCGAAATAGTCCTCGGAATTCCCATACATACCTACAGGCTCCACCGTCCTCCGTGGCATCCCCCGCCCGGAAGCTCGCACAATGCGACGGCGCGACAATGTCTCAGCACGTCGGTCGGTGGTATCGAGGAGAAAAAAAAATGAACTTGTTACTCCAACAGTCCGTCCGCGCGGAGACGGAGGGGTAGGTACCTGATTTCGGCGCGACGCAAAAGTCGCCTCTCGTCCGCGCTCATTGACGGGCGCCACGGGGTCCCGAGAGATGCGAGATACGCCTGGAGGGGTCCTCTTAATTATAACGGTTATGAATAATAATTGTCGTGTAGTTGCACCAACATTGTGACTGCATGTTTTCCCGCTACGCCCCGGTCTCTGTTCCGCGCCGCGGGTACCCTTTCTTCGTGTTTGCTCCGCCGTGAGACCGAGTTCCTTATTAACTGGCGATCGAAGGATCGATCTTACCGCTACGGGCTTTCGGTAAGGGTTGTTTGCGTGGGAATGCGATGGGTTGACGGGGAATCGAAGGCTAATCGGAAATTCTCAATACCACGCGTCGGTTTCAGGCTCGGTTTGCGTATGATTATAAAAGTTTGCAATTCGGAAAAAAAATATAGCAAGACATATCGATTATCCGAAACCCTGTTATTCGAATACTCTATTATCCGAATTACAACTTGCTTCATTCGAACATTATATTATCCGAACCACGATTTGCTTCATTCGGATTTGTTTATTATTTGAACTTTGGTTCGAAATTTTTGGAGGCATACATTGTCGCGTATTACATCCTTGCAAATCAAGCTGGTTTTTTTACGTATCCTGGCTCATATCGCCTTTCAGGACTTTCATATATATTTGCTTATATATATTTTTTCTCACTGTGTCTTTATTAGATCTTCGCGACGCGTAATCATAAATGCATATCGATAATTCTTTTATCACCGTTGATTATGCGTCGTCAAAAATTATGAATTTTATAATTAAAACACGCATAGTATTCAATTTCTATATTTTTTAATAAATGTTTATATTTAGTCAAAAATACCATATATGGACTGGGTTATGTTTCAAATATTGTTTTATCGTGGAACATCGTTTCACCCATCATGACTGTTTCACTATCCGAACTTTCGCTAATCCGAACCAGGCCTGGTCCCAATTGATTCGGATAATCGAGGCCCTATACTGTACGTGATCCTCCATTCATTCGTCATTCGATCAACTCGTCGCCGATTTCTAATTCCATTACATCTCGATAAACGAAAATTCGAAACTCACTGACGCCGAGTGACTTTATTCATTTTTATCGAGAAGCCAAAGACCCCGTACGCGACGGGGGACGCATCCCGTTAGACCTCGCACGATTCGCAGGCGTTGAAAGAGGGCATTCCTTTACGGGTCAGTCGATCGATCGATCGACGATAATTCGAGAGGCACCAGCCCTCGCAAAGCCGCCCGGGCGACTTTCCCTTTTACTCGAAACAGCGAAAAAAAAAAAATCGTTTGTCCGTGGGTACGCGGCGAAACCCGATAGCCAAAATATTGAATTTCCGAGATGAGGAGATACGTGCAGCAGTAACGCGCCCCGCCGCCGTCGCAACGGGGACGCGGCGGGCCCGCGCGACAAAGCGAGACCCCGCGACGTTTCTTTTTCTCCCTCTTCGCCTTCCTGCCTCTTTTTCTTTCTTCTGCCTTCCTTTCTCTCTCCACTACGGCGCGATCGCCGCGCGTTCTCTTCCACCCTCCGCCGTCCGCGCGCGGGGTTCCGACGGCGGCGCGAGACCTCTGCAGCTTCCCCCAAATTACGAGAATCCCGCGGCGCTCGTTTCGATCGATTCTCATTTCTTGCGCGTTTAACTCCGCTCCGCCGGCGAAGGCGTTATTTTTTATGGCTGGTTCGTATCGTGTGGGAATTTCAGCAATTTGAGCCGCGCGCGCGGTACGGGAATTCCGCTTCCTTTCGATCGTCGAAAGTCGAAGGATGCGCTTCCTTGGGAGCGCTTTAAACGCGACGTGTGTACGGATAAAACGAAGGAACGAATTTTCGCCGAGGCGCGCGCGCGCGCGCGCGTACATCGCTACCCTTTCGTTTTCTCGCGGCGTCGCTCGACCGCGTTCACTCGCGACGAGTCATTATTTCTTCCGATCTTTCGCGTATAAACCGGCTTCGCGAGTCGCTGAATCGAAAATGGAAATTATTAATTTTTGCTTCGCGGGAGTAGCGAAGGAGGACGAGGGGTGACACGAGGGGTAAAGACATGCAGCCAGCACGCCGTTCACGGTCCAGCACACTCTGCATCGTCGGAAGCGCGCGCGCGGGGGGGGGGGGTTAAACCGGTAACGGGGGTGGCGTTCGCGGGTCGGGGTAGCGCAGAGGGTTGGAAGCGAGGAGGTGACTCGTTATATGGGAGCTTTAATTTTCCTCGCTAAGCCGAGATGTTGCCAGCCGCGTAAGTATTGTGAGCGCAACTGAAAACGCGCGATACGCTTTATACCCGCGTGGATCACCACGCGTACGCGCGTCGCGCCGCCGATCGACGCGCGACTTCCCGCGGTGGCCGTGGAGGCACGGTGGTGGGGCGTCGCGGCGGCGTCGAAAACGGCGACGTCGCCTCGCGGTAAGAGGGAAACCCGGGAAACGACAATAACTTCTCGACCGGGTATACAATTTAATTTTATGCAACGCTAGACACGTCTCTTAGTGCGAGATATCCTTATAGCGTTTAACTAGACTGTTATGAATGTTGTCCTCGACTTCTCTATCCCCCCCTCTCCGCCTTAGTACCAACTGAATTTCGTGTAAATTTCGCCAGCACCGCGAGTACCAATACGGACAGGCGGAGCTGTTGCTTTGCACTTCGCTCCGGCGAATGAGGAATCTGTCGTGGGCAAACGGAAAAAGGATACTTATCCTGGATTCGTATCGTTGTCTTTCACGTAGGCGGAGGATATACGGGCAACATCGATCATTTTCTCCTACTTGTAATTCCCTCTCGTTGCCGTAAATCGGGGGAACTTCGACAGGTTTTTGACATATTTAACCTCGCTCACAAAAATGTATCAACTAGAAACCGTTGACTGTTATGCCATTGTAACATTTGATGTCTTGGCTTTCAACCACGAAAAAATCAGTTTTGTCCCCGACCCCCTTCACCCTTTTTTTTTGTCTCTTGTTGGTGTCGAAGTTACCCTGTATATGGGGTAACTTCGACACCCTATGTATTTTAGTGAATTGTCGAACTAGAAAAGCTCCTGGGTAAGTTCGACACCAAAACAAGTAAAATCAGGTTAATTTTACATAGTTGTACCATATTTTAAAGATCAGAAGTATCAACTAACAATAAGAGTACAATAAAATGATATAAAACGATTGTATTAAAATAAAAACCTTGGGTTTTAAGGCACATTTGTTTAAAAAAACAAATCACATTCTCTAAAAAGTAAAACTAAAAGGAACATTCTCAAAAAAATAAACGTAAACAAAGTAAACGAACAAATAAAAGAACAAAATAAAAAACAAAAAATTATAATAATAGGGACTAATAGTCAGTCTTTAGTCATCATCCTCGCAAACAGGTCATTCGTAATTCGCTCGCTTTGAACCATTATTACAATGACCACAAATCCATTTGTTGCACGTTACGCACTTAATCCAAGCCTTTCGATTAGTGTATTCAGAATAATCTATCAAGCAAACTGAGCACGAGGCACAGGAAGGACATTGATATTGAGGGTCATTATTATATAAAATTTAAAAAAAAACAGGAAAAAGGCAAAATTATAACAAAATTATAGTAGGTGTCGAAATTTACTCGGATATCGAAGTTCCCCCGGTTTACGGTACCTCTCGTTAACACGAGAAGAAATCTCTTATCTATTATGATAATTAAACACCGCAATTTGATTTTTATCGATCACACATGGAGGCTAAACATGGAGGCTAAACTTACTCGCCAGGAAAGAAACTCCAATCACTATTATCTCATTACCTATGAGCTTTCAGTTCATGTTTATATAATACTTTTTTCAAGATTATGGTTTTATCTACTATACAATAAGGTCTTTTATCGACATAGGTCAAAAATGTATAAGTAATGAGATAATAGTTATTGAAGTTTTTTACCTGGCGAATAAGGTTGTAGACCATGGAAATTACTCGAGATTTAATTTCAACGTCGAGTTACCAATCAACGAGGCGCTCATTTTCATCCTAATGGAAATTTCCTCTCGTTAACGCGAAAAGAAATACCTTATCATTATCATCAAAATGAAACCCCGTAACTTGATTCTTATCGATATTGAGATATGTACTCAGAGAAAAAGAATTAGTTTGATCTAAGTAACTGTTTATTTATATCAATGAAACTTTTAATACACATCAATTAGATATCTCTTCCTTACAATCACGTGAAATAGTATGCGATTACAAGGAAGAAATATAAAATTAATGTGAAAAGAGATCCAATTGATCTAAATAAATAATTACCTGCGACTCCTACAAGTACTTATCGGTAGATCCAACTAATTATTTTTCTCTGTGCATCAAGCATGGCGGTTACCCGATATTTTATTTCGACGTCGAGTTACCAACCAACGAAGGCACTGGAATCATCGCTGTACGCAAATTCTCCGCGAGAACAAGAAAAAGAATCCGGCCCCGCATCCCCGCGTTCTAGGTACTCATCCCCGCAGACTTCCGCGGGTTTAAAGGATGTTTCGCGCGCGTACGACACCTATGCACGTCGCCGCGTGTAAAGCTATACACGGTAAAACGAGAAGAGGAGGGCAACGTATGATATTCATATTCTTGGCAGAGCTTGTCGGAGGAGGTTGGCGGAGGTTGGCAGAGCGCACGGCGTCGAGAGCACTGGTGCAGACCAGTGGCCCGATGGAGCGAGCGCGCGCGGTATTCTAACCCCATATAGCGAGGGTAGCGAGGCTCGGCGAGTTGGTGCACACAGTAGCAAAGAATGGGAACGCTATAGGGGCGGAGGGGAGGAGGCCTCTGGATATTTCTTATCCCAGCGCACGTAACCCTCTAACAAGCTAGCAAAGTTTACCAATAAATTGTATGACGGCAAGCGAGAAGCCACCGGAATATCATACCGACGCGCCAACCCCTTCTCTCTCTCTCGAAGGGGGTTTCTCTCCTCCTCCTTCCGTACTCGCGCAGATCTCTTGCAATTTTCGAGATCGAAGGACGCGCGGGGCGGGAGTGCGATAGCCGGTCACGCGCACCTGGGGACCAGGATTCGCGGATTGGACGTATATAGGTGCGAATAAATCGGCAAGGGGCTCCACACTCGAGCTAAACGCGGTGGCTTGGATGTTGGTTTCATTCCGCGTGTACCGTATGAGTCTGAACTTACTCACCAAAAATGAAACTTGGACAACTACACAGAGAAAAAGAATTAGTTGGACCTACTAATGGTTACTTGCGACCTCGCACACAAGTAATTATTTATTTAGGTACATCAATTTGATCTTTTTTCATATTAATTTGATATTTCTTCCTTGCAATCACATATGATTATAAGAAAGAGATATCTATTATACACAATAATTGTTGCATTATAATAAAAAATTTCATGGATATAAATCAATAATTACTCGCGATCCCGTAAGCATTTTCCAATAGATACAACTAATTCTTCTTTTCTGTGTATTATTCCATATCTATGAACTTTTGCTTCATGTTTGTATAATACTTTTTTAAAGAATACATTTTCATTTATAAAAAAGTCTTATATCGATATAAGCCAGAAGTTCATAAATAATGAGATAATAGTGACTGAAGTTTCTTTTCTGGCGAGAGTGTTTAGATTCATATATGGTATACGTTTGCGTTCAAATTGGACGGTTTTCATTTGTTTCTCTATTTGATAGACATACTGCTATGACCAATTTGAGCGCAAACATAACGTTATAAGATAGCAGAAATTTCTGTCAATTCCTGGCACAAGAATAGCACTTTGAAGCTGTCTATAAATTACGTAAGGCGATTGGGGGAGGTCTACATAAATCACTATAACTTACGCTAGGGAGAGGAGGATAGGGGAGAGGGATAGAGGTGAAGGTCAATTTTAGGTAAGAAATATTACTGGAACTCTTGTCTTATTCCTTACACACGCTGAAAATAAGTTAATTATACTTAATTAAATGTTGACAAAGAATCGATAATAGTTTTTCGATAACATTGCGAGATTTTTAAAATGAATACCTTTTGATAAAATAACTAAAATTGGTTTGAGAAGCCCACAAAATTGTCTACATAAAGTTTCTTGAATTTAATTTTCTTACTTAATATTGTATGATTAAATTTTATTGGTTTTTATATGGGGGGGGGGGGACTGTTCGAAATTGATTTATTTAATTCATGGACAGCCCCTTTGTGTGTTCGAAAAATACATTTCTCCCACAGAAATCGATTGTGTATAATTACAACCGACATGAAGATGTTAATTTTCATCAATTTGATAAAGTCGAATGAAGTTTTATAATCGTAGCATATCGGCTTTTTGAAATTTCAACAAACGGTCGAGTCGAAAGACATTACAAACGGACAGATAATCTCGCATTGAATAGTTCTCTCTTTCTCTTCCTTTCTCTACGTCCCCGTTCGCGGTATAATACCCCGCCTGCGTCACATAATGGAGTCACGTCGCATCAGTTACACAATCACAATGCTAATCTGACATAATGGTTACCTATATCCCCACGGTGGGGGTAACGTGCAGCTAAATATGGGCACTGTGGTATATAGTATCGCTGCTGCCAGTTGCGGTAGGGCGATTCGACTTGTGAGAAAGGTTAGAATAGAAAAGAGACTACACCGCGCGTCTACTCCGATACGAGTGTCGAGCGGGAGAATGGAAGAGCATGAGAGAAACAAAAGGAAGGACGAATAGATAGATTCACGCGCCCTCGTGCGCAAGAGGTGGAACGTCTTGGCGAAGTTCACTTCGTGAGAAAAAGTAGAGTACGTGGTGAGATACGTTTTTCTCACAGCTGTACTACACAATAAAAAATTCTGCGATATGGACCTATACCATATAAGGCTAAAACTTACTTACCAGAAAAGAAACTTGAATCACTATTATCTCATTATTTATGAACGTTTGGCCTACATCGACATAAAACTTTGTTGTAGATAAAAATATAATCTTCAAAAAAATATTATACAAACATGAGAGCCAAAAGCTTATAGATAACGAGATAAAAGTGATTCAAGTTTCTTTCCTGGCGAATAAGTTTAGCCTCATATGATATAGACTACTTTTGGTGTTAGATAACAATGGCATAAGACTGAATGGCAACAGATGTGGTGCATACAGGTGCACACCGGTGAAATGGGGTTAAAAATTCTTAGACAAATGTACGTAAATTGTACAGCAACTTTAGGTATTATTGGCTCATCAGATGCATCGAGGTTGTGCACTTTAGTCGTCATTAAATAAGCATATTTGTGACATTAAATGATTTGAAAATAACGCAAACAAAATGCTAAATATGTACTTAATGTAAGCACATGTTTTGTTAATATCTTGCTACAATAAATACAATGATTAATTTGAATCGCACTATAAGGTCAATTTAATAATTTATTTAAGAATGATATTTTTTTCAAATACATGCAACAAACGTACACTTTAGAGCGATCAATTATTGTAGTTTGTATGAATGTCATGACGATCATAAAAGTCTATCTGGGTCAACACCACCTTTTTTACTGGTTAGTGTACACGGATACGTACCTACGTGTCTATAAGTCACGATACTATCCATCGCGCAGTGCCTAGTATAGAAACGTTGATTCGATTAACTGCGCGCTCGGTGGTAAATCGTTATTGAATCTTGCCGCGCGTTCGGTTATAATCTATATATATACAGGGTGACATTTTGAAAACTTGCCACCCCAATATCTCAGAAAGTTACAGAGATTTTCTAAAAAAAATACGGTTTCGGCAGTGGAGAGGGGGAACCAAAATGACATAATCGGAGACGCACCCCCTCCAACCCCCTTAGGGGTAGCCCCCCCAACTTTGTAATCTTAAATAGCAACCCCCCATGTGTGATACAGCGTTGGAAAGCTCTTTAAAAATGCTATACAACACCACCAAATTTTGGTACATTTCGATGAGTAGTTTTCGCGCAAATCGAGAAAGAAACTGCTGGAAGTAAGTTTTGTCAATTTATTTATTAAAAGTCACTTACGTTACAATAAATTTTCGAAATGATTTTCATTGATTTTTCGAACTTTTTCAAATGTTTTTGAAATTTTGCGACATTCTTGCGAAATTCTCTATTTCAATTGGTTAGTGCTTACTGGTTAAGTTTGAAAAACAACAGATTTCAGATGTTCCCATAAGAAGAAATCGTAGGGAGTAAGATCAGGTGATGGAAATCATTTCGAAAATTTATTGTAACGTAATTGACCTTTAATAAATAAATTGACAAAACTTACTTCTAGCAGTTTCTTTCTCGATTTGCGCGAAAACTACTCATCGAAAGGTACAAAAATTTGGTGTTGTTGTAAAGCATTTTTAAAGAGCTTTCCAACGCTGTATCACACATGGGGGGTTGCTATTGATTACAAAGTTGGGGGGGGGGGGGGGGGGGGCTACCTCTGGAGGGAGTTGGAGGGGGAGCGTCTCCGATTATGTCATTTTGGTTCCCCCTCTCCACTGCCAAAACCGTATTTTTTTTTAGAAAATCTCTGTAACTTTATGAGATATTGGGGTGGCAAGTTTTCAAAATGTCACCCTCTCTCTGTATGTGCGCTTAGCGTGCGATAAAGGGTCACGCGGATCTTTACGGGGACACTCTCTCTCTCTCTTTCTCTCTCTCTCTCTCTGTCTCTCTCATCCCCCGTCTCTACTCCCTCGCAAGACGCGGGAGGGACAGCAAAAGGGAACAACCGTGAAGCACCGGAGGGAGCACTCCGAGCGACATTAAAATCGTCCCCTCTCTCTCGGCTTTTCGTATCTTTCCAGTCGTCCATTTTCCGAGATTTCACGCTTGGCCATCTTACGGGGCGAGTCGTACACGTACGCACGTATATGTATCCGAACGTGTGTGGGTGACGCGAATGTGGGCGACTCGAACTTTTCGAGAGAGCCGACCGTGTCTTTATGGAGACGTAAAAATTTGTACGGAATAACTCGCGAGACGATCTCCGCTATGGTAGAGGGAATTTCGAATTTTTCGACTACGCTGACAAAAGAGTTGCTGGCTTTGAGTACATAAATATACCATGAAACGTCGATTAGATTAAGATATTACAGGGTGGCGACAGAACCAGGAAACCAGGGAAATCTCAGAGATTTTTAACATCTGGAAATCTCAAGGAAATATCAGAGAAGCTCGCGAATTAAATTAGAATCTATAAGGGAAATATGTTAGAATTCGAAAATTAGTTCTGTGACACCGTAAAGCATGACTTGACTTTTTAATACTGGCACTGAGCTATAAGCCGTCTGAGTAGCGAGCCACACTTACTACTACGACGAGCGGTGAATATTTGTTATTATTAGGTTATTATCTTGACTGTCTTAGAAGCGAAGTTGGATTTTGTGCTCAGATTATAAGTGACTGTTTCTTACTCGATTCGATGACTGCAACTCTGAAATTTATAAACATTTCATCTGGAAATCAGGGAATTTTAAGGAGAGATTTTTGCTGCTAATCGGTATTAATCAATAATGATTATGTACCTAAATATAATCGTCATTCATTCCAATTAAATAAATAACTATATGCCTTTAGAACTATTGGCGATAACGTATTTATTTCAGTCTAGCAAGTTTTCTCTCTGTGTATAGATACTTATATTTCTTCACGATGTTGCTATCGTTTGGGAAAGAAAAAAAAACTCCTCGGAGCCGCGTCGGTGTGAACTCAAATAAAGGACGATATCGGTGGAACTTGGAAGTTCGAAGGGAAAAGAAACATTTAGCTGGAACTATGCGTCTCGCTTCAACGGCGATGAACGGAAATCTCGTGCGCGGCACGTGTGACTCGCGGTGCGGGCAGGCGATTCACGGTTAAATGTTTCACGCTCTTCGAGTGCAATCGATTCTTCCACCATATCACTTGGACGATCCGAGTACTTCAGAAGCAAGGAGGCTTACGTTGACGCGCGACGCAGCCACGCCGTTAGACCCCCTACAGTGATACCACTACAATATTTACAGGGTCGCGTGCATTCTCATCTCCGGAGGCGATTCCGTTGCGAGACCAGCCGACCGAGGCTCGAGGTGCGCACCTTTCAAAATGCTTTTCGAGCGCGCGCTCGTTATTTCTTTTTCCATCAATCGGGCTTGTAATTTAGAGCCCACACTGAGAAAAAAAATTGGTTGAATTTAACCAAAATCTTGGAGGCGATAACAAAGCGCTTTGGTTCAATATGGATTCTCTGTCTGTATGGCTAAACTAAAAATTTGATTAGAATAACTAAATATTTGGATCAACTGACCAGTATTTTGGTTAGAATAGTTAAACGTGTTTGACTAGATGCATTTTAACTTAATTATTTTTCTCAGTGCAGATAGACTTGTATGATAGTCACGACGTGCATACAAACTATAATAATTCTTTGTTCTAAAGTTCACGTTTAATTTTCCGCGTGAATTTGACAAAATAACTATTCTGAAATAAATTGTTAAATTTATATTACGTGATTCAAATTAGTCGCTGTGTTTATTGTATCAACGTATTTACGAAAAATTGTGCTTCTATCGAATACACGTTTAGCATTTTATTTGTATTATCTTGTAAATCATTTAGTTACAAATATACTTGCTTAATGATGACCTGTACATAAAAAGTGCTGCACAACCTTGAGGCATTTGATGAGCCAGTACTACCTAAAGTTGCTCTACGATTTATACGTACATTTGTCTATTCGAGAGGCTTCATTAAGTTCAGCAGTGTAAAATTCCCTCAGTTTCTCTCGTCTTTCCCTCTCCTTTCCCCTCCTAAATGTCTCCTTCGTCCCCCGCTTCGCTCTTCCACAGCACCCGCCGAGACATTAAGTACGAAATTTGTATGCCGTCACCGCCGAAGAGCGCAACCTTCCTCCCGCGTGAGAAAAGTAGCGAAGGAGGGAGAGCGCGGGAGAAAGAGAGAGAAGAAAGAATACTTCCGCGGACTTTGCCCTCCGTCCGGGAAAATGCCTTTGGAATTGAATCAACGAACAGCGGGTGGCGTTTCGCAACTAATCAACGACCGACCGACAGTCGACGTCTTCTCCCCCGCCCTCCGAGCGGGAGCGGAAAAAATTGTAAAAAGGGAGAGTTTTCACCCTCCGTCGCGCGCAATCACAACGAAACGCCTCGAAAGAGTCGCTACCGACCCTTCCGCCCCTCTAGCGCGAGCAGTCTCGTTCCGTTTCGACTCCTTTCCGCGCGCGAAGACGTCCCTCATTGTTCGCTCGTGGAAGGATCAATTGGCGCCTCCTTGTTTGGTCTGCATTCGCAAGAGAGAGAGAGAGAGAGAGAGAGAGAGAAGCAATGGATTCTTATTTCCCATAATATCAGTAGACGTGTGTAACCGCGAGTACACTGAGAAAACGGTTTATTTACATGTCTAACGGAAGGATAAACCAAACATTCTTTAATGTTTTCAGGATTTATAGACGAAAATAATGTTTTCCCTGACCATTGTGGATACAGGTCCAATATGGAGTATTATGCGTCATTCCATCAAATGGACAGATTAATGAATATCCATATAACGGATATAGCAATTGAGAAATAAGCATGAAAATAATTTAATTTTGTGAATACACATTTTTTTTATTTAATAACTTGTCTTAGCATAAGAAAGAATTTTCAAATATACACTTGGTCATAGCACACTTTATATAATATTGCTTTCGTCGATAATTTATATTCTTACTATCGATAAGAAGGAGAGAATTGATTCATAAGAAATTTTCACATTTAAAATTTATAAAGTTTGAGTATTTTTGAAAAATTTCAGAAAATTCTTTAAATTCTCTGACCGCTAGACACCGTGATTTTTAGTTAATAAACGTATACTTAATTATAGGCGAAAGAAATATTTCGTTGGGCCAAGCAAATATTCGTTATAACTATTACCTACTCCATTCCCGTTTGAATGAAAGAAATATTCTAATAATAATTGAAGACACAAGTGCATAAAGGGTCTAAGTGACATTTCTGTGAAAAATTATTTTCTAACGTTTTTTTAGAAGTTTAGCTGTGTACAATTTGTATGCCGAGGTTAAATTAGCAAAATGATTAATATTAACAAGGTTAACAGTTGATAAAGGAGCAAAAAATTAAAAATTCATCAAATTATTAACAGTTAAAATCGATTATCTCAAAACTTTTCAAATGTTACATGGACCCTTTATGTACTTATGTCTTCAATTAACACATATTTGGCCCAATGAAACATTTCTTTCGCCCATAATACGTTTATCAACTACAATTAAACTGTTATCTCTCACTCAGTACAATCTATAGACTTATCACAGAATAACGTGTCTCGTCATATAAGCGTATTCTCCGATCATTCGCAAAATATCGCTAGCCGAAACGATTTCTCAAAGATACCTTCCCCCACGTAAATCCTCGTCCAGTCTCCGCTGCGCCGGACGCGCGAGCACGTAAGTATATGTAGGTACCCACCCCCTACCGCGAGCGACACGTGGGCAACGCGGCGTACGTAGCCACGCGGCACAAACGCGAATATTCAAAGGGTAAATAAAGTTTTAAATTTCCGCAGTTCCTTCGGCCCATCCACCGCTGGCGGCCTATCTGCATAATATATCTTATGTGGAAGCAGCGAGCGGGGAAGGCGAAGAGCGAACGAACGCGCGCGCCTCTCGCACCGCGTTCGCGACCAAGTTGCTTCGCTCGCTCGGCGCTCCGTAATTCGCGAAGGGGATGCAGCGGTGGCGGCGGCGGCGGCGGCGGCGGCAGGACTTAAATAACGCGAGTTTGGATTTATAGTAATACTTTTATGAAATAATGTTAGCGGCGGATATTAAGGCGGACACCGGGAGCGTCGCTGGCTGAGCGCCATCCGGATTCTCCACTGCGACGTCCCTCTTTCTTTCTCTCTCTCTCTCTCGGCGTAGCGCTCGTAATTCATCCCCTCGTAACGCGCCGACACCCCGGACGCGCGACTTCGAATCTCGCCATTTGCCAGTCATTTTTATAGCGCGCGGAGAAATGAAAAAACCGGCTATAGATCGCGAGGAGGATGATATACGGGTGTAGAGGACGGGAGGGAGTTGGAAATAAGTGATGCTGCGGTGGGGCGAATCTCTTTCCCGAACTGTGAAAAAAAAGTGTATAGATTCGAAAAACTCATACGCTCCGAACGTTAGATTTAACGAACCTCGGGAGAATCTACTTACGGGTCATCCGTGGTCGCGGCACGATAAGAAGCGCGATTTTGCCCGATATTTGACAAAAGGGCGGGGGACGGGGGCGCGCGCGCGCGCAAAGTCCAACCGTCCGTGCGTAATAAAGTAAAGGCTCCGGTAAATTCGCGCGGCTCTTTAATTAGCACGAGCAGCGAGGCACTATAATGGAGAGACTTAAATAATTATTGTTTCGAAGCGGGGGAGCGGCATCTGTTTCTGATTATTAATTAATACCAGCCGACCCGAAGCCGCGTCCGCATGAGCGCCCTCCGGGGTACGCTCGCACTCGTACAGAGAGAGCGAGTCGTATTCATACGTTGTGCAGAAATGAACAGAATGCTCACGCGTCGAGCATTAAAATTAATGAAACGAATGGAACGCGCGTTTTAACAAAATGCGTACGTGCGATCAGGCGGAAACGAGCTCGGACGTATAGAGCTGGG
Organism: Xiphydria camelus; assembly: GCA_963678675.1. Lineage (NCBI taxonomy): Eukaryota > Metazoa > Arthropoda > Insecta > Hymenoptera > Xiphydriidae > Xiphydria > Xiphydria camelus. The sequence goes on from OY783192.1 coordinate 3,813,208, forward strand.
AGCAACAACCGTCCTGCGTGTGATGCCGCCCCGTTCCGCTTTTCATCTCTCGTTCAATTAACATCGACTTATTTCCGCCGTATTAATTTTCATCGTGGGACTCCGTGACTGACAACGTAGTGTCTTTCGTTCGTCCGTACGAAACGTGTGCACGTCCACGCGACGAAGGGTTGTTTAAAGAACGATTACTCGTTACGCGATAAGAACTTGGTACTTCGTTCACTGGAACGTACGAGTCACTGAGCCGACAATAAGTTTTGTTTCTCGAAAAGGATTTATAAAAGATTTATAAAGCCTCCGCGCTATCCCTGAAATTTAGCTTTGCGGCAGGCGTGACGCGGAGATGTTTTGGTGTTTTTGGTTTTCCTTTGTTTCTTTCTGTAAGATATAATCATAATACGCGTTCTAAAGGTCTAGCAAATTTCGTGAATAATACCTTTGCTTTTCGAGGAAATCCCAGTGATATTGTCGCAAGGTCTCGAGGGTTCTTAACTTCGCGAGGGAGGAGAGAGTCCTTAATTGAGAAACTTGACATCGCGCTACGGAGATGTGGGAAGCTGGAAGTACAGTGACAAGATGACGTTTAGCCATCAAGAATCGCCTACGAATATTAATCCCTCTATTATTCAGAGATCAGTCAACTACAGGAACCCCTTCTCCGGGGGTTCCATTAAAATGATATATTTCCGAAAGAACGTTTTCTTAATTTGAAAAGAGAATTCATTGGTAAAAGGACGAGAATAGAATTGTTTCGATTTGTAATTAATACCTATTTTACACGTAAAAAAGAAAATACGGTCTTCTATTTTCATAGTTGTTTTTCCCGTGGCGCGCCGTCTAGGTAAATTTCGGTACGAATATCGGTATTGTGCGCACATCTTTTCCAAAGTGGTAATACTACCGACGCGTTTGCTCAGCTGGAGCATGTACCCGGTATGGGTATACCACTATCTCTGTCGGTAAGAAAGTAATTCTCTTACCGGACGATGTATCTTACCTGCACCAGGTAGTGCCCAGTAAGATAACACAGCATATGTAGGTAAGCTTGATTCGCGTTTGGGCGCAAACATACCGCGGTACAGCCCCGATAGCAAAGCATGAATTCACACGCTAGCCGCACGCAGTGCTGCCACGTAGTATCGTAGAACAGGCATTTGTCCGAGTATTAGCTAAAATTTTATCGGGAAGGAATAGTGTGAGTGCGAGAGAGAGCGTCGACTCAGGGCGTTTGCTCTCTCTTTCTCTCTCTCGCACTCGTACGATTACACCGGTGACAAATTCCTTCGCTCTTATCACGATTTTTACCGTATCCGGAGGATTTATTCGTCGCGCGGAGTTATTTTCGAGCGATTCGCACAACGTGGCGTATTCAGACGATTATAGATATTCGTTCCATCGTCTCGGGAGAAAGAGAGAAATAATGTCTTTACCTTATACCGTTGCTCGCACGGCAAGGCGAGATTCCGAGCGGGTGAATTCGACGCTTCGGAAGCAGTGCGCCCGGAAAGTCTTCTCCATTTCTTCCCAACGGTTGTCGCAGAGTTCTCAATAAAGATTTGGCACGCAAAACCCATTTTTAACGGCTTTAAAAAAGCAACTTTTTTCCACTCACGGGGGCGTAGTTCCACTCCAGTCTCCCTTCGCGTGCCGCCGTGCGCGTCTTGACGCATTTACGGGGTTCACACGGCCACCGACAAGGGCTCAGCGTTAGCCTCGAACCCAAAAGCGCGTTGTCGACACCTTCATATGAGATTTTATGAATAATTCGATATTCTAGGAGAAAATAAGCTACTTTAAATTAGATTTAATTATTAAATCTTGTATTTAATGAACCACTTGAAGAGTCAGTCCATGTATTGCATTCAAAATTGAGAGAATATATAATTCTTTGCAATTCGCACCCGCGAAATACCCTGATCGTTTCAGCAGACTATCCAACTAGTTTTAATGTGAGATTTTATGAATAATTCGATCTTCTAAAAGAGAATAAACTACTTTAAATTAGATTTAATTATTAAATCTTGTATTTAACGAATCACTTGAAGAGTTAGTCCATGTATTGCACTCAAAATTGAGAGAATTACAATAAATAATTCTTTGTAATTTGCACCCGCAAAATACCCTGATTGTTTAAACTCTGTCTATAAAGAGTACATGCTTCATTTTTATCGTTTTACTCGCCATAATGCATTGCACTCAAAAGCGCCGATTATTGAAACTATAATATATTGGAGCGTCGGTTACTCTAACCACTGATGAGATGACCGAGGTTTCTCAGACCAATAGCTCTTAGGTATGGTATATACCTAAGTACATATCGATACCTTACTTTGAAAACCTATGCTTATATTAATAATACAATTCAAATTTGTTAAAAAAGTTAAGTACCAATGATACAAAACTGTTTTTCTTTGCTATTGCATATTTAAAGAAATTGCACTTACGAGGTTTTCAAAGTAAGGTATCGATATGTACATGCATACCTAGGTAAATGGCTCGAGTACCGACCAAACCCGGACGAAGGTAAATTTCAAGGTCCCTGCAACTGTGCGGTTCTGCCCGGAACATGCTATAAACGTAACTATATTCACAGAGTTTGCTACAATTTGCCATCCATAAAAACACCATATGTAGGAAACACGCAAATTACTTCCAATTAACCTTCAATCGGTTGAATTCCCAAGTATGGAAAGAGTTGCACGAATGATTCTTCGAACCCAGCCACCGGATATCACTCAATATAAAGACAAGAATATCACGCATGACGCCATATGATGAAAAAACTTGACTGAAAAAGGATTCCCTTTTTTATCTCTGCACATATGAACCTTTTAACCCTTTCGACGAGTACATTTGAGAATAATACGAAGCAGCTAAAAAGTAACAAGTTTATTGTATCATTATATACAGAAATCGTATGGAAAGGATGTTACAGACGACAAACAGAGCTAGACGTAATAAAGCTCGTTGCGAACTAATGCTTTTGCAGTGCAAGAGTCAGTAGTTCGTTCATTGATGTCAGCAGTATACGAGGATCTTCTAGCAACCCAGCTCCAACCATTGCACTGGCAAATAACTGAAAATAATTAGGAATGTAGATCACTTTTGTAGATATCTTATATACTTATAAATATAGAACTATAGGACAAAAATTGGAATTACTTGTTGAGTAACTAAGTCGGCCAATTTAGGATCGGATGTAATTAACTGGCATAGTTTCTTAATAATCGGATGGTTTGGATTAATTTCGAAGCGAGGCTGGAGGAGGTTGTACCGTGCCTCCTCGTTCATCTGATGACTTTGCGTTCGAAGGAAATGTCTCGCGGCTGCCATTTCTTGTACTGTGACTACGCAAGGATGAGATTCAAGGCGATTCGTTAACTTCACCTCGTACGCTTTATTCGTCAGTGCACCCTTTATGTAATTCACGAGACGATCTGCTTCTGCCTTGTCAAGAGAGCCTTTAAGAAAAGTGTGTTCGTGAGGAAAAACTGTTCTGCTATCGATAGACACGTCTTATAATTATTTAATTTTATAATTCGAACACTTCTTCTTTCGTAAATGATACGCACCAAGTTCCTTATCTTTATCAGCTTCCGTATCTTGTCGCATTTCTTTCTCTACAGAAGTTAGATAGTGTGAATTGTACTGTCCCAGCTGCATTAAAACTAACTCATCGTACGGTTCGTAACAGAATAGCACTTCTACGTTACGTTTCTTCAACGATTCGTAATACGGGGATTGTTCAGCCAAAGCACGACTGCAAAAATGTCGATCGCGTGAGCGGATTATTAACTGTATTCTTCTAAAACAAGCACTATTATGTAATTATAAATTATTGGAATACTAACCTAGGAGCGGCTAGATAGTAAATGTCTTTCTGATCTTTAGCGAGACGACTGGTATACTGTGAGAGACTGATCAACTCTCCAGGTGCTCCAACGGAAGATTCAAATCTTAAGAGTTTACCTATATCCTCCTAAAAGTGATAAGAGATAGTAACTGACGGAAAAGGAATTTGAATCGTGAAATTTATTAGCTAATTAAGATTATCTTCAATTACTTTTTCTCTCTGATCGTGACTGGTTACTATACCCTCCTTCAGAAATAAACCATAGTCTTTATAGAACGAGTTATACTCGTCAGTCTCTTTGGTGGATCGTTCATGGAGGTATCTCAGTATGCGAGACGTGAGAACGCTTCGAAGTTTCCTTGAAATAAATACGCGAAAATAAATCGATTTATAATTTTCAAAGTACTTACAATTTAGAATATATCGGATAGAAATTAATTTCTGCGGCATTCTCACCCTATTAGAGTACTGTTTTGTAACAATTCGCGACTCAGATTTAGAGGAATGTCCTCGGAGTCCACGACACCCTTGATAAAGCGCAACCACTTGGGCAAAATATTGTCAGCTTTACTTTTGATAAGAATTTTGCGACTGTACAGAGCAATTCCGACGGACGTATCTCTGCTTATTTCGAACAAGCCCGGCTTTCCATCCGGAAAATATAGAAGAGCTCTGATACTCAGTGGAACGTCAGTCGAGTAGTGCAACGTAAACCTAGGCGAGTCAAAACAATTTCCAACAAATCGGTAAAATTCTGCGTGCTGTTCCGCAGTTACGTCTTTTGGATCGAGCATCCACAGGGGCTGGAAATACATGACGTGTTATCTTTAACAATTAAAGTACGAGTCGCTAAAAGCTAATAATTAATCACCTGAATTACGTTAGCCCTTTTGCCATTAACGAAAATAGGGCTACCGACGAAATTGCTGTATTTTTTGATAATATCTGGAATGTCGTGTCAATCAAAATCGCGAACATAAATTCGTAGAGTATAAAAAGTACCGAGTAAACTATCCATATTGATTCACGATTCGCGAAGGAAAGTACTCACTGTTGATAACGACGTCATCGCTGAATTCGCGACATTCCGAGTGCAGATGCAATACAATTTTAGTACCCGGTTGGACCCCTTCAGCACTTGAAATTTCATAAGTACCCGACCTTCCGGCATGCGGAAAAAGGATCGGTTAGTCAAAACCAGTTGCATTCGACGTTGTTTAAAAAAAAAGAAATGACGCAACACATTAAATTCTAAGTACCCGTCAGATACCCAGCGAAGTCCTTCCGCATCCTTGGCGTAAGACTTAGTGTAAACTTCAACTTTATCCGCAACCATAAAAGCACTGTAGAAACCAACGCCAAATTGTCCGATGATGTTCGAGGAATCGCCCGCTCCTTGTTTATCTTTTAGTTGCTCTAAAAATGCCTACGGGAGAGAAATTTTCATTTGTCGAGAGACGTGAAAGCACAGTACGTGATAATTTTATTGAAAGCTAGTAGACAGAAAAAAAAAGCGTGGAAGGAAAGAAAGTTTTCGTATTATTTTCACGCGCTTTAGGTTGGTTTTTCTACTAAAGCTCCTCCCATTTTCGCAGTGGATGCTGATACATCCTGTATACCATATGCAGCATGTGCATTCGGACCACGGCAGAGAAGACGTATAATGTAGGACCATTGCCATTAACTGCTGCTCGAGCAGCGTGTGATAAAAGATGCAATTTAGCAGTATCAGCCCACGCGGATTAACTAGGTACTAGGTATTTATCATATCCACCCAGCCACCTTCGCAATTTCGGTATAGCCATAACTCTACGGATCTACGTCAATTGCAAAAGCGCCCAGAGTTCAGCTCGGCCTTGGACATCTCTCCGCATGTATTAAATACATTTCGCCGAGAAAAATGAAGTAACTTAAAGAGGGTGGCTTGAAAATTCTCGCGTTGAGATAGTCGCAGAGAAAATACAAACATATACAAGAGTAGATTATTCTAAACCAGTGGGGAAAAATGAACAGTCTCTTCCCAAAAATAAATTTGAAAATTATACGTCAAGATCGAGCCTTCGAAAAGACTTACGTATGTATAATATATTGATCTTGTGGAGGATTTAATATTTCACTTTTTTTCAATTTGCATCCTATAAGGTCAACCAGGGGAAATGGGGACAGGGGTTAATGGAGACGGGTACTGTAATTTCCAAACTGCTCTTCAACTATAAAATAAAGAATAATCTTTACTAAAACGTATTTTACTATTCTTTACAAACTACAGAAAGACGTCTCCGTTTTTAGCATGAATCTTTAACTATTCAGGTTTGTCCCCATATGTACCGCTTCCTGCATTAGAGTGATATATGCCAATTACAACTCTGTTCCCATTTGCACCGGATAATGGGGTAAATGGGGATACAACACTAATTTAAAAAAATATATATGCAGTTCCTCTGCTTTTTGTTTTGGATATCATTCTTTTGGATGAACATGGACCTCAAAGGAGGTATAAATGGCTGTATCAATTTCACATTTCGCGGTTAATAGACTACGAAGCAGTACTGATGTATAATTGAAATTGAAATAAGTCTCTCCGATTACCCCGATTGACCTTATTCGGGAAAGTGTACGCGTAACGTTTAAGTATTAACCATTTTGCAGGGGTGATAAAGTAGCGCCAAAGTGAGAGTGATTAGAGAAACGGGTAAGAGGGTATCAGGTTGATTAAATCAGAACCGCAGGGCGAATCTGTTGGATACGAGAGGCCGCACGTCGTTGGCCGCTGTGAGAAAGCTCGATCGATTTCACCCTACTCGCCCAGAAACTTACTTCTAATACGTAGGACGATATAAGGTATATAGGTTCGCACATGCTGTGCGAACTCCCCAATATTTTTACATGCAGTGTTTTTCAGCGATTCCAAATATTTACATTTTTTCTATATTTTTTCATACCGCTTTCTCCGTAAACCGTATATTTCGACAATAGTAATAGCACTTGAATCTTTAAATCATTGAATCTAAGCACGATAATTTTACATATTAAAATATGTCTGATATTTATATGGAGCCATTTTCCACGGACGAAAATATATGTATCCAACGGGGCCGTGAGATCGTGAGAAAATCGCATTATACGTCGACGAACGTTAAACTGGAGACTGATGGGCTGTAGGGGGTGGGAATTTTTTATCGGCACTTTTCCAGACACTGAGTGACTACGAGCTATTTGTAACGAGCCTGTGCATTGAGCCACCCTCACATTTTTTTATAATATCGCATAAGAAGGCGGTATTGATTGAAACGCACAGAGGATCGATCCTCACCGTACCTTACTGTTCTACGAAAGGATGTACGACGTTCGCGTGAAGTAATTTCATAGAAACGAAATTTTTCCATTTACAGTTCACACACAAAGTGATCATTCTACCGCAATCATGAGTTTCCCAGATTATCGTTTCGTATCGCACCGCCGAGCCAAGAGTCTGTTACGATTAATGTGGCTAGTGTTGTTGGGCAAACTTAGTTGGCAACCGTTCCACGGGTACTTGCCGTACCTATATATTCGGAGGAAACGGCTTCAAAACGAGCCCACGTAGTTACAGCCCGAAGCGCGCATCTCGAGAAATTGAACTACTAAGTGCAAATGCGACTGGGTTAATTGCAAAACTCTGGGCTACTCAGCCCAGTTGTCTATTGCCTCTTTCCGAAGAGGCCTTAAAAGCTCGGTGACGCTTTCGAATCCGTGAAAGATTGATGAACTTACCTTCGAGCCGGAACGAGCGATGGTGCCGAGATTGGAGACCAGTTCTTCGCGAGTCATGCCGACACCGGTATCTTGTATCGTGAGAATTCGATTTTGCTTATCGGTAGCGATGTGAATCTCCAGGCTTCGATCTCCGCCTGCATCCGCCGTCAAATTCTCAGTGAGTCTCAAGTAACGCAGCTTCTCGAGAGCATCGCTCGCGTTCGAGATCAACTCGCGAACGAACACCTACGCAAACAACGTTAACCTGGCCGTTAAATTTGGGGATATTTGTGGAAAGCGTATTTCACGTCTCAAGGGCGGACTACAAAGTGGCGACGTCTTTCAAAAACTTCCAAACCGGAAGCCAGGGGTAATACTGATCACCATAATATTTCTATCTTTCATACTGGAGAGGAGTACTCGACTTTTACCCACACCCCTATTAGTGAAATAAATGGGGGCTGGCAGCTCATTCAGTAGATGACCACTAGCTACTCGGACGAGCTACCCATCTTGGCATCATCCCCCACCCTTCGTTTTCGCTCGAACCCGATATCCGCGAAGCGTAGCTCTGCGAAAAATTGCTCCGACAATGTTCTCCTTCCCTAACCATCGGATAATCAACATCACGGCCCCGAACCCCAATCTAATTGATTAATGCGGTACGCGGCGCATCATCTCTGTCGCAACAGCGATTCGTTTTTCGCAACATCCATCACGTTAAGAGGGCGTGGACGAATTTTACGAAGGGGAAGGTTTATCATAGTTTTCGTGGTCTACCTTTCTAATACGTATGGATATCACGTTTCGTGCGTATAAGATGAAGGCAATTTTAATAGTCAAATATAATGCGATTTCGGATTAAAAACTGATTATATTTTGCGTCTTAGAGGTGTTGTAAACTAGCAGTTAAAACAGAAGGAGATACACTTTAAACTTGCAGTAAGTGGGTTTCCTGGTTGCCTTTCATTGGGCGGAGTTACAGTGGATAACGGGCAACCACAAAACCGAGTTACCGTGAGATATAAAGCGTATCGTCTTATGTTTGTTCTTATTGATTTACTCCGTATTGCTAGAGGATATACTGAGAGGAGACTTCGAGCTACTACATATGGAAATGTGAATGACCCTTCTCCCAGTCACACTACCTGAAAGTGACTTATTGGAATAATATACGGACATAAATCCTCGTGATTTTTGGAGTAGAAAACCAAGAGATAGCGCGCGTACACATAGGGCTGTTCATAATTCCCTCGTACATTATGGGTGACCCTGCATACTTATGATCTTTGTGCTAGAGTTTTACAATAAAGCTTGTTACTCAAGAGTAAGCCGTAGTCGCGTAATAACTTATATTTAAAAAGGGGGGATTTTTTTAGAATTAATGATACATGACAGCTGTTTTATGAGCAAGTAAAAATGAATCAATTTTTCCTCTTGGTTTTTCTCAATGAAGCTTATAATATTGTAAGCTAAATTTCTGTAATAAAATAAGTAAATGGCAAATATAAACTGAAATAACCTTCTTCTCCAAATAAAGCGTTTTTGTAACAATTTATATACAAAAAAAATGCGAATTTCCTAAGAATTAATGATAAATGATGGCTGTTTTATGAGCAATTAAAAATTAATCAATCTTTCCTCATGGCTTTAGTTAACACGTTGGCTGCCGCCGTTAACTTTGATAGTATCACCATATTCAATACATGCCCACCAGCAGAGTTATTTGTAAAAATTCTTTAGGTGCTGCCTAACAGCCAGCTACCATTAAATAAAATTGATTATTTTGAGCAGTATTTGTTCAAAAAGCCAAAGTTTTTTGTTGATCTCATAGCTAAATAACATTAAACATGTATTTCAAGGCGAGCATTTTCAGTAATATTTCATAAAATTTTCTTGGCACAATTAGCATATCAGATATTACAGCCGGCGGGACATGCGGCATCCAACGTGTTACGTAAACAGAATTTCTCTAGTAAAGTAAGTAGATGGCAAATAAATTGAAATTACCTCTTTCTCAGAGTACAGCGATTTCGCGACGATTTCAAGCAGCATGCGAGTCTCGGACTGAAATTCATGTTTCACGCTGTCTCCTGAAAATTAAGTATAATTCTTGGTAGATTCATATATAGAAGAAATGTTGAAACATTTTGCACGTTGAATGTTAAATAATTACTTACCTACAGGTTTCTCCGTGTCTTTTATAATATTATGGTCAACTTCTGCAGAAGTCTGAGCAGCGGTCTGAGACGAGAGAAGCCTTATGTGCGTGTACCGTAATACTGTTAGCCAAAATAGTACAAAAAATACTGGTTAATCATTGTTTAAATAATTTTTTAACCTAATACAATGTTGTCGCATTATGAAAGCGATAAAATTAGTTATACTGAAATACCCGGTAACCCCCTAATTGTGTATAACCTCGAAAACGCACACCTCTTCCCCTAGAAATGCGAAATATGCGGTGGCAATAATAAACAAATTTACGAACCTGAGCGTTGTTTCCATTGTGACTGCACAGAAACGTTCCTGAAACTAAGGAGTATCGGTTTCGAAAACTGTTTCCCTAATTTAATCGCATGCTGAAGTCTGAGCGCGGCCGCCATCTTTAAAATGTCTCGCCGGTCGCGTTGTTACTGATGAGAACAGCTACGGCAGCCGCGGTTTAACTGTGCATGTGTTGGTCGAATTATAGTTAAATTTGACGACATCCTATGGTGTGTTGCGTCATATAAGTAGGTATAGAAACTTTATACACGACTGAGAAATAGGATTCAAACTCCTAATTTTATCTTCTCGTTATTCCAAAGTTCTGCAGTGTAACTATGGAATATCGGTTTTCATACATTACATGAGTCCGAGCATGGATTTGCACAGGCCTGGATTTGCAACATAGTAATCGTGCAAGTGCGGGAGAGAACATGTAGCGAGTGCATAACAAGTAGGGTGCGTAAGAGCCTCTTTGTCGCACATTTCTTTAGCCTACCTAGTCAGGTTGTAGTTTGTGCGACAGAAAGGTTCTTATGCACTCGCCACATGTTCTCTCTTGCACTAGCACGATTGCTCTGTTGCAGACCCAAGTCCGGACCCCCCGTACATAACATGTAGAATTATGCTTATACATACGTATACACAGTACACGTGTATCACTTGATGGAGTATAAGGAAAATTATAGGGAATGTCATCTTCAATGAAACATATTGTATGGATTATCAGATGTATGGCATATAAATTTGTTTATTATTATCTGTATAATATATTTGAAACAATATCATTCTACAACATTGCATAAAAATATACAGACATGAAAAAATGTCTCCACTCTCTCGTACAATAAAACATGTTCATGAATAATTTATGATCATTACACTGTTCATCAATTGTAACTAAATATAATTAATTAGATTCTTTAACCTTATGATGCGGTACCTGACCTGTACCAGTTATCTTTTCGTTTAATCGCTCTATTTAAACGTTAGAAGTATTTCATTTATTTATCTAAATCGAAGGATCGTACTTTGCGGAATATCAATTAGGTTCAACTTAAAGGGATTACTGAAAATTATTAAATATCTTTTGCGCTGTGCAATTGCTTTTATAGAGACGCGCGGCTTACACGGAAGTGAGAATGAAGATACAAAATAATAAATTGCGAATTTTTGTCTTGAAAAACGGTACCTTTTCGAACTTTCGACTCCTGCTCTATTGTGTATACTACGCGCCACATTTATAAAATTCTACTGTTTCATTACCACCGTTTATAGGCTCTGAATACAGCTCTTCATTGTATTTATCAACCCTTCTTATGCAATATTTAAAGAAGTATCCACATAGTAGTCATAATAAATGATTCCCATCAATTAATTCGTGCACGTAAGATGATGCTTTCGGTAAAGCGTCGAATTATCTACCAGATTGAAGTGTTCTCATCAAAATCAAGCGCGAAATCGATTGGCGGATAAATACAATCTTTTTAGCGAACCGATCTAGCTTGGATATTTTTTTTTAAAAAACGGGCCAGAAATAATAATCGACTTGGAACGAAGTTTGATTTTCACGCGCGGCCATCGGAAGATTTCAAACAGGCCTGCATTTCACATGTAACATCCACATTATGGAAACGCGATTATTTTTGAGATCATCTGCCGAAGGACAACAATAATAATCGTAATAATAATTAACCTCACTTAATAATTATAGTAATAAAAATAACTATCCGAAATCCTTTTACTAGGGGAGATATCCATAGTTTTTTTTTATATGTACAACACGTTTTGTGTTTATGATTTTCATTTTAAATTACGAATCATTACAATAGATAATTATTACTAACGTCATTAGCAACACAAATAATAACGCAAAACGCTGTTATTTACATACTTCCCATTCCATCAGACGTCTTATTGCTGCCTCTAGTGATCGCTTGGCATCGCGAGCGACGTGTGACTCGTGTTCGTAAATTTAGCGTGACAAATGCCTACGGTGAAGATACCGAGGTCAATTTCTGAAACCTTTCGACGCGTACTTCGAGGTCTCACGGGTCTCGCTTGAACTCCTCGTGCGTCGGCGAGTTCCCAGGTCGGCTTCTTAACGAAAAGACTATTTTTATCATTAGTTTTATAACTATATCACAATCATTAAGAATACAAGTGTTGATTTTGTTTAGTAAACATTCGTCGAGTGGGAATGCGCGGGACCTCGAAGTGACTATATCGCGAGAGCAGGTCTCGTTAAAATTCGGCTACGATCGGATGGAATCTCAATTCCTGCATTCGGTCTCGTCAGGAAATCGTTGAAACCCCATATGATAACGACAGGTCGTAAAACTCGGCGGTGTGGGCGCGACGCAGTTCCGTCGCGAATAATAATTTTTAGTAGTCGCGTGGGTAAGTGGGATCGAGCACCGTTGAGAAGGGTATCAGGACGCGCGGGTTTTTAAACTGGAAAACTTGATTACTCGATTAGCATCGAGAACGAAAAAGAATTTTGAAAACGCGTCTTCGTATGAGGATTATTAATATGTAATCGTCAGTATATACGGTACGGTATTCACATCGTCAATTGAATGTAATTCGCGGGAAGTTAATTTTCATACATTCATAAAAAGCGCGAATAAAGTTAAATCATTTCCTTTGATTGAAATTGTATCTGCCAAAAATACGACCACGTGTAGGATTTTCCTTTTCCGTTGTTTACTTCCATGTACAGAAAAAAAATCGACCTGTATCACATCGGTCACCGAAACTACGTTTTTGTTGATTCTTGTAGAAATACTGATCCTAAAGATTCCTGTAGCAGCTGATCGAGTAATCTAAATCCGAAGTTGTCGCTCCCCGAAAACCCACTCTAGGCCTATTTAAAAATCATACGAAGCGAACGTTCTTCGATTACGGATTGCAGAAGAGATTTGAAGTACCAACTGCTTATTATCCTCTAAAAACTATAATTTTCTTGGTAACACTATACGGCGGACATGACATACATCGATGATTTTCTTTTATTTCGTTCGACGGGAGGTAGAAAACTATTCTATCGTTACTATCTCTGATCAGTGAATATGTATAAAATAAGGAGACGATACGGGGCTTGAATTTATTTTGGAATCGAACAGCACGTATTTACTAATCTACGAGACGCAGACTCTCTCTAGCTACTTTTTGAAATAAAAATTTCTGAACACGAGACACCGTAAAAGAAAAAGAGATTGTATCTTTTTATTGAGCAAAGAAACGAAAATAATCATCTTGATATAGAAAAAATCAACTGTAAGAAACAGCGTGTAACAATAATTCTAAAAGTGCAGTGACGTCATCACGGAGATCAGCGAATGGGCAAAACATTTTTGCGCGGTTGATTTCAACCAAATCGTATCAATTGCAAGTGGAACGGGGAGAGTAATTTGCGCTTTTCAACGTCGAATCAGTGGATCATTGTACCTCCAAAAGAACCGATGCTAATTAAAAATCGCTACTGCAATTTAAAGGGCCTCCATCCTCCTACAGTAATTATGTACGCGCGTGAGAGAGAGAGAATCGGGATTCATTAATCACGTAAAAGAGTCGGTGACATTTCGAATCGAATTTCGAATTCGCGAAGTCGGTCGAATACTCGAGGTTTTGGAAGGCATCGTTATACCCATGATCCTGCCCCTCACGGTGGCTGCTACTCTCGCTCCAATTTTTAGGCTGGTTTCTCCCTCACCGTGATATTGATCCTCCTCCCTTACCCCCACAACCTACGGTGGCTGCTATCCGACCTAGTGTTGGCACGTGACCAGATGAAGTCGCGTAGATGACCGCGGCGACGGTAGAGGAAAGGTTGACTCGGGCACGATTGCCGAAAATAGTATCGAGTACCGCATTAACTGTAGATTGAGATATTTAACTCTTCACGTATAAAAACTGCTGCAATGACATGACAGTATAGGCTTAACGCGCTAGAGACTATTTCAAAGATTTCGATTATCTATCAATTTGCAAAAGATTTCATGATTTTAACGGGTTGCTAATGATCTGCTAGATTTACAAATCCATACAAAAGAATTCATGCACGCAAGATGACGCGTTTCGTGTAAATTTCGTTTTAATACAAATATTGTTCTCTCCAAAAGATGATCCACGATACCGTCATTATTTTTAGACGCGCTCCATTTTAAAAAATCATTAAGTAAAGATCGAAACACGTAAAAATTCTCAATTTGTTCTGACGCGCCAAGTTATCGGAAATACGGTATACGCCTACACGTTAATCTCGCGATGCGCCGACAGTAGCGCGAAATAGCCGTCGCTATCTCGCCGACTTCCGCGATCCATCTGACTCGCCGCCGCAGTGTCGGGGAACGTTAACCCCCTCCCCGTATCCGACAAACTCCTCCCCGCCGAATGCGCAGGGCACTTTATCAAGATTTACGGCAATTACGATATTACTACCTGGCGATCGCCAACGCGGTTTAACGCGTTGCGACGATTACACTGCCGACGCGGTCGAAGAGCGCGCGCGCTTTGAGGACTCGGCTGACCCGCACTCCCCAAGAAGTCGGTCAGGACCAAACTGCGACGGCATAATTCTCCGTGCTCTTCCCGTTCCGCTTCCTCTTTTTCTATTCGCTCGTTTCGTTCGAACGATCTGCAGATTGTCTCTAACGAATATGCTCGATGGAAATGTAGGAGGCCCCTTCGGTTAAAAAAAAAGAGAAACCCTACCGCGAATCGTGTCGAGGTGAGTCGCGCGCGTGCGCTCGATGCAGCCAGAAATGCCCCGAGAGTGTGACTTCGAAGTAAAATAATGTACTTAGGAACTCAACGCATTTATTAATAACAGTTTGAAGTTCAACATATCTATTCTATATACGAATGCCCAATATTATAAAATTATAAATATTATAAATAATTAGACATACCTATCATACGTCCTGTTGATGATCTTTCTTAGAGGGTCAGAGAGACCGAGGGTCTCGAACCCGTTAACGCGGCATGCAATGATACGCCGCGAACACTCGGGGGTGGAAAGTCTGCGAGGCAATTCGTGGGCATCCACGGTGTGATCGACCCCTTTTCGTCCACGAGCGTTCCATGTCTTTTGTCGAGCGATGCGACGCCGCGCGAACGCGGTGCCCCCGACGTCGAGACGATAAGACGATAAGACGAATCAACGATCCACTGTGACGTTGAGCACCGAGTACCCTCTCCCCTTAACGTTGGTCCCTAATGCTCTTCCTACACACATCCGTCCTTCTCCCATTTTTCTTTCCCTCTCGTCCCCCCTCTGCACTCCTATCGATCTTAACTTCTCGTTGACGCAAAACGTGGACAAAAAGAAAAGAAACAACGCGTGTTCGCGCGCGCATGTGGGTTTGTGTGTGTATGTATATATCGCAGCAACTTATTTTTGATTATATCAGGTAATATTGACGTGAGAATCGGAGCACCTGCCTCCAACTTCTACTTCATCAGTTTGTAGATTATGTTTCGTGGCCCCAAACATTTTCTAGATACGAGCGCAGTTTTGCCCTTCGACGCGATGTCCGGATTGCCCCCCCCCCCCTTTCCCGGCTCGAAACGGAACGTTCGAAGTTCGACGTCCCTCCGCCGGGCTTTGAACACGGTCAATGAATTTCGCTCTCGCGTTACGTTGACCAGCCCCGTACTTTCTCCCCGAATCGTTCTCGACCTTCTCCTTTTCTACTACTTTCTCTTATCCTCTTTTAAAAACGATAGTTTTGCTTAGTCGAATCTCGACGGATTCCTATTCTCTTTAACTATGGAATGTATCACTATTTGGAAGATTAGCCGCCCGCGGTTCCGTTGACTCAGTGTCGGTACATAACGGTGCAGCCGCTCGCACGATCGGTCACCCGGAAGGAATCGACGACGGATATGAAGAAACGCGCGGCACCGATCTTCTCGTAGAACGAGGGAGAAAGACGAACGCGCTTTTGTCGTTTCACGACGAGATCGCACGACGGAAATACGACTGGGATAATCGAGTCGATCGCATTCCGTCGATCGAGGAAGAGCGAATTCATCCGCGTTTCCTCTCGTCGAGGATACGTCGAAAGTGTTCTCTTTTTCTTTTTACAATAATTCCCGTAATGAGAATCTTCAAAGCCGAACAGGCTGTTCTAGCAGCTCGGAGCTGGGTGTGCCGAGAACGCAATCACCGCCTCACCGCGAATAGCCGTGTGCCACTTCGATATGGCGACATAACGCATTCGAGCTAAGCTCAATAAATACACCGATCGTCAAATGCGCTATATCGTCGAAGCGTCGCTCCGAATACGTCACTCCGAATGCATCGTAATTATCTATACGTCGTAAGGCTCTCTTAACCTCCCCGCAGGACATTGTTCCTTCCAAAAACCACTTCCGTACGAATCTCTTCTTTCAGTAACGAAAACCATTTCAATACAATCTTTTCTCGTTTAATGTACGCATTAATCCTGTTCTTCTATATTGTATGTATTCTTATGGACTGAATTGTGTTTGTTACTTACGTATACAACTTAACTCATATCTATTTACAAACATAATAATATAATGGTGAAAACCTCTTCCGTTTAAGTGTGATACACTAGAATGAGTGCGATTAGACAAAATCTCGAGATGTTCAAAATTCTCGACTGCTTCGCACTTTAGACAACGTTAATTTTCAATTTTGTTGAAATTCTCAAAGAGTCGGATTATGAAACTACGCTGAAGAATACGGCCTCGAGTTAACTTGGAAGCACACGGTTAACGGAAGGTACACGGTTTCCCCAAGCTAATCTGAGGTATCCGCCAGGGAGGTTAAGTCAATTTAACCTTAACTTTACGAAGTTAGCACGTCTCGCTTCTGAATTCTTCCTAAGTATAATATACCTATGTACAACGAAGGTTCCTAGACGTTTTATCCATCTAGCGATGCCTAAGGAGGGGTTTGCCTTCTTCCCGTTGTATCACAGAAGCGACTCCTGCGACGCCGCGCCCAGTCGCGATCTGCTGGTTCCTCGATAGTTTTATAATTGACTTTCTCTTAATTGTAAATTCGCGGCCGCTGCGACCCGACGGCGGGCGCATATTTAAATACATTATACTAATTGTTACATTATTACTTTAACCCGACCATAACGTCAACCCACGGCTCTGAGCTCCGCGACACACTCGGCGGCTCGAAAGTGAGAGCCGTGCCGACACACGCGCTTTCCAAAGCCTTGGACAAGATTTCGGACTGCACGCTTTCGTCATCGGATGAGTTTGGTTAAGTAACTTTGTTCCTTCCTGTCAACGCGCCCATGCCGTTAGCTGGGGGAAACGGTGCGATACGACGCGCCTCAGCCATCGTGCTCGCGATCTCCTCCAAGACAAGCGACTGGATTGTGTCGTCGCCTAATCCAAAAAAACGCGGCGAGAGAAACAATGAGAAAGACGGCGATGCGCGTCCACCGACGTTACGAATTTTCCGAAACGAGCGACTTTAACGTCGGATTCGATCGAAGGGACGCTCACCGCTCAGCTTTCCGTACAGCCGTCTACGTTCCACCTCTGTTCGTGATCATGATAGGAAAAAGTTGAATTGAACTAAAAATTGATTTCCTATAACGACACAAATGGTGACACGAGGAGTCCGCCATTCCTTGCCCAATATTTCATCGGACTAGAAAACGAGAATATTTTGCATCGGACCACCGAGAGAAGGTACATCCCGCTCGACTCTGCGACGAGAGTTCGCACTCATTTTCCCACCGCGACGGCAAACCCGTGTAACTCGATCGGCAAATATCAGGCGCCACGCCACGGTAGCGGATCGATCTGGTCCGATCTCTCTCGGTACGCGAGAACCGACGACGAATTTCACACAGCGGGTGGTGGAGCTTTTTACGGCAAGTTCGCCTATCGATCGCGCGTAACCGTTGCGGCGATGAAGTGACACGGATTCTCGTTTTGTTCGATACGGAGCCGGAGTGGAAGGAAGAGCGGCGGGGTGGAAAGTGCGGGAAGCGAGGGGAGGGACGATGAATTCGTCAATATCGTTGCACGCGTAAAATGAGAGAAAGAGAAGGAGAAGAGGAGCGGAGCGCATACGGCTGCTGGCCTTTACACGATGTAACCTCGGAGCGCCGGTATACGGGCGAGGCGACCTCGGCGACCACGGGGTGTGGTCTTACAGAATGTCGAGGTTAAAGCCTGCCGTGGAGTCGAGGGAGTTGAGGAGTTCCTGCGCGCTGAAGTTGGACGTGTCTCCCTGGGGTAGATTCTCTAGGAATTCGAGGCTGAAGTCCGCAGCAGCCGCGACCGAGGGATCCGTCGGCGCGGGGGGCGGTTGGCTCTGCTGTTGAGGCAGACTGCGCACTCCTGGACTGCCGGCACCGTATTGCTGATGCGGATGCAGGGGAGAACCTGAACGTGAAAAGGTAGAATGTGAAGCGGTCAGAGCAGGCTCGACGATGATAACGGGTAAATGAAAAGGTCCTTACTTTGATTCATCCTACCTGTTCCCGTACTCGTGACGGAATTTACGGTAGAGGATTGGGACATTTGCATCTGCATGGACATCTGGTTGTTGCTTTGTTGCATAGCCAGTGTCTGTTGCTGATGCTGCTGCGAGAGTAGCTGCTGCATCTGGGTGCTATTCGTCATGCCGGCACCGGTCATGCCGCCACTCTGCGAGCGAATGAGTTGCTGGTGCTGCATTTGCGCCGCACTCATCTGTATTCCGCCCGTCCCACCCATGCCGAAGCCACCTGAAGTAGAAATGTTACCAGTAATTATTGTCGACCTTCGTTATCAATTACAAGACTATCGGTCGAGAAAATGAGCGTGATGCGCACCTTGATGACCTTGCTGGTTGAATTGCGGCCGCATCTGGGCTTGGAAACCTTGCTGCTGCATCATTAAATGCCGCCACTCCTGTGGAGCTCCTCGACCAGCGACACTGTTCCCGAGACCGTCGGGAGGACCGACGCTGACGTTCGGCGGCCGCTGATTGTTGGTTCTCGGGTAGCCTAGTCGTTGATGCATCTGATGCATTCCACCGATCGCGGCCATGCCGCCTCCTCCCATATACATATTTCCTCCGGCGGCATGCAACGCTTGCTGCTGTTGCTGTTGCGCCATTTGAGGCCTCATCATTGGACCTGTAAGAACAACAAGGCGTACCGTGTATACGGACATCTGTTGACGGGCAATTTCTGTAGGCAAACTGAGAGAAATAATTGCTGATATCAAAAAAATATCTTGAATCAAGAACATAATATGATCCTACAAATTTTTAAGAATATAGATTCTTGATCAAGGAATATATATTCTTGATTCATGAGTACCTTCGTTGGAACAAGAAATTCTTTCTGCGCGAAAAAAAAAAACAATTACTCGAACCTCTCAAATATTTTCTCGCACGAAGAAAACCATGGCATGTGATCTTGAAATTAAATCTTTTTTTTTTATTGAAGAAACCATTTTTTTGGCACTAGCAATTATTTCTCTCAGTGCAGTCGAAAACACGCATCCTTTCCTTCTTCGAACGATAAGAAAAATGCGATTGTCGTATCGATGCGTATATGTGAGTTATTTTCGGAAAGGTGATACCGACAAACACTTAAATCGCAAAAAGGATTGCCCCGTCTCCATTGTCACGTACAGCAAGTCGAACATAACACGGGCTTCCGATCGATACGAGGAAAGAAACTCGTAAAGACGACGACGAACGACGCTACTTTTGACTTCCGGTCTCTTAGGCTCCCTCCGTCGCGGAGGGAAGTCCATCGAGACCTGTACACGTCGACACACTTCGTTCACACCAATTAAGGCCGCATAGAAAGCTTGGTTACGTGTGCTTTCGCAGTTAAAACTTAATTTCGTGAAAAGGATCAGCAAGGCGGGACCTGAGCTTCGAGTGCGATCACGAGATTAAAAGCTCCCCCCGCCGCGAAGGTACTTCCGTTTCGGGGCTTGGCAAATGAAAAAAAAAGGCTCGCGACGATCGAGCTTGAAGCAAATACCTATTACACGCGGGGAATGTGACCTTCGCAAGCCGCTCGCCGGTTATCTCAATGCGAAATTAGATCTCGATCTCGACGCAGTACAGCGCGCACGATTCGCGCATATACACATCCGAATAAAAGTGGAGAGAATCGATATAGGGACGCGTTTCTCATTACTTTGAGTGCTTCCTAAATTCTGGCCGTTCGCCAAGGCACATAAAAGTGATGTACCTCCTCCGCTACGAACCGGTGTAATACGGAATTCACGTTGGCCGCAGCCTTTTTTGCCTCTTCAAAGAGCGCAAAACTACCGCGCGGCCACTGGAGACGCGGCAGGTACCTGCAGCGTCCGCGGTATCATTTACGCGCCGCGGAGAAACGTTGTCGGGATTCTCGCAGGGGCCCACAAGTCGAAATTTTAGACATACTCTTTTAAGCTTGCAGTAGGTCGATTTTCCATTATATGTACTGAAACCCTATGTTAAGCCTAAAATAGTCCGTTAGTGCACATTTCCCCGCCTCAAGGTTTAAAATAGGAGCTTATTGGTTGAGTAGACCAATGGTAGGCCGAATGGGGTATTAAAAGTATCAAAGTAGGGATAACATTTCGACTCGTGGGGGTCGTCTCTATAAGCTCCTATTTTGAACTTAAAGTTGGTGAAATGCTCAACATAGGATTTCAGACGAGTAGGTCTAAAATTTCGACTCGGGTTCCCCGCGAATTGCATTGAGAAAATCTCAAACCAAGATACTTACCAGAGGGTGGCATGGGCTGCTGCGTGACCCTGCGCATAGGACCGGCATTGGAAAACCTCGCCTGCTGACCCATACCGATACTGGCGTGCATCATCTGCGCTTGGGCCGCTGCTTTATACTCCGGAGGGGGTGGTCTGACGCCACCCATTCCGCCCGCCATGTGTTGCTGCTGTTGCATCACCTTCAACAAAAAGACTCGATTAATCGACTCGCTGCAAATTGGACCCATCCCTCCGTTCGGCGGGAAATTCATCCCTGCTCGATAGCCACCCTTCGCGTACGGTCCGGTAGATCCGTTTTGTATCCGAATGTTGTAGCTGTTCGACAGAGAGAGATAGAGAGAAAGAGAGAATGCGAGACGCGTTATGGGAACAGCGACGACGCTCGTGACGGTGTAGGAGTCGACGGGTGCAAGTACGTAACTCGCCGAGACGTTACACAAGAATAGATTGCATTTCCACTTCCTGGTGTTACGCGTGCATCGGTAGCGAACAGCCGGGTGGTACAAGAACGTCGCAATCGTGATATCGATTTATTTTTCAGCTCTATGGTCGTTTCACTCTCCCGGGAGTGTTGACCGACAAGGTGCGATATTATTATGCGAGCAACGTCCTCCCTTGCGATTCGATAACGCAATGCGATTCTCACGACTTGGTATGCACTCGGCATGCACGCTCGATACGCTATCCCGCGCAGGGTAGCGCGATGTTTCCTGCTTTTCTTCCAGTCAATCTTCTAGTTTCCTCGCTCAGTCGTGCTTCGAAAAATAAACTCGTTCGATTCGCGCGATTTTACGTTGACACGCGCCAACGATGCGGATCTATTTCGATCGTTCGACACGAGGAAACTTAAAGCGGTAGGAAGAGCTCGCCAAGGTCAGCGATAAAAAAGGCAAAGACGAGGGAACGGCGATCGGATTGGCTTTCGCGAGCAGATCGATGCCGCGAGTGTCACGAACGAGCGACGATACAGATTAAGGCGCGCAGGCGTCGCCGGGATGACTAACCAATTGCGTGAAACATACAATTAGTAACTGGAGCACGCTGCTGCGAACCTTTACATTATCGAGATGATGATCGTTTCAACTGAGTCATCTGCTAATAACCGTGCAGCGCCCGTGAACGCAACGAGCTGTAAGTGGTTACTCCTATATAGCTGTGGGTCAAGCCTTACCGCGTTATACGCGGGTAAATTGATTTTCCGGTGATCCATTAATTGTGTAACGCCATCCGGATGACGCCTCATTCGTTTCGAAGCGACACGAGTGCCGTTGTCTATCGCGCGCGTGGCGAAGGAACGAGACTGTAGACATAAGACGTTTCCGGAGAGCGTGTGAAGCGGCAACATTTTTTAAGCCACCGGATGTAAAAATAATAGTTTCGAGAGAAACAGAGAGGGGGAAAAGGAAACTACGAGAAAGACACACCGAAAGGAAAGACAAGCAGAGTGCGTTCGACGTTGAAACGCGTTGTTATCCCCGCAGGAACTTCGCGCCCCACGGTATCCTTCGGCGGAAAGTTTCCATTCATTGTTCGCGCGCCTACGCCCGCGTCTACCGCCCCCTTCAAGAAGCTTCGCCCCATCCGCCGCTTCTTTCAGGGGAACAGAACAAAAGTTGCAAAGGGTGGAGACCTGTTGCCGGCTCGCGCGTCTCGACGACTCCCTATTCGCCGTTGGATGACTTAATGTTTCGGATAACGCGCGAACGACGCGCCGTCGCGATCTCGTCGTCGCTGTTGTCCCGCGGATTTCTCGCGACTACTGTGGAGATTCCCGGTGCCGCCGCAGGGGGTGGCGACGAGCGTTCCTCGTTATTTACGTCGCGGTGAGATTGAAGAATAAGAAAATGGAGTGTCGCTTGCCTTTACCTGCTGCACGCGCATCATTTGCTGCTGCTGCTGCTGCTGCTGCTGCTGCTGCAGCAGCTTCGCGTGCTGATGCTGGTCCACCTGACCCGGCGGCACCTGCTGAGGATGACCGCGCGCACCGGTGGCACCGCCCGGTTGAGGAACGTTGCCGGCCGCCGCGGCTGCGGCTCTCTGCCTGAGACTCTGCTGCGTGAAGTTGATCGTCTGTGACTGAGAGACCGAGCAGTAGGTGTCCGTCTGTCCGCCGGGGCCCGATTGATTCTGCGCCTGCTGCTGGGTGAAGTACATGCCCTGCTGAGCCGCCACCGAGACTCCCGGCTTCAGATCGCCCGTGAGCTGCATGTGCTGACCGGCCGACACCTGCAACGCGAAGAACAGCCTCGCATCAGTCGCCGAAACGCCGC
Organism: Xiphydria camelus; assembly: GCA_963678675.1. Lineage (NCBI taxonomy): Eukaryota > Metazoa > Arthropoda > Insecta > Hymenoptera > Xiphydriidae > Xiphydria > Xiphydria camelus. The sequence continues at coordinate 3,836,282 of OY783192.1, forward strand.
GACGAGTCCGACGCTCGACCTCGGAAGCGCGCAGAGCCGCCGGGGGAGCGGCGCACCGACAACGGGAGATCGTCATCGTCGCGGTGGCAAGACGACGCTGTCGCGCCGCGCAAATTGCTTCGCCGATTTGATATTCCGCACGGTCGAGGTGGCAACGAGGCCATGTCGCTATATGGATCAGTGAGGTCATTGCGATGTCTGCACTCGCGATTGTCCTACTCCCCGTTACGCTGCAAGAGCGACACACGTATAAACGAGCCACGCCGTGTGATACGGTAGGTAGGGTAAACTCGAGAGAAATAGTCGGTATTGTCGAACAAATATTTCTCGAATCAAGGGACATATGATCTTACAAATTTTTAAGAATGCGCATTCTTTGGTCGAAGAATATATATTTTCGATTCAGGAATACCGTCATGTGTGGGAATAAGACATTCTCTCTGCAGGAAAAAAAAACTATTACTCGAGTCTATCAAATATTTTCTCACATGAAGAAAATCATGGTTTGATCCTGAAATCATATCATGTTTTTGATTGAAGGAAACATTTTTTTGGCAGCAGCAATTATTTCTCGCGTACACCATCATTCGTTCAGCACTAAAATAAGGGTCGATTTATACACTTCGTTTCGGCTCAAGCTCTCAGACGCCGTCCGATGAACTGACAGAAAAAATGGTTCAATAGATTTGCATGAAAATGTCTACATCTTTCCATCTCCACGCCTTCCGATCAGGCTCAGACAATCCATACAAATCTTATGTATAAACCATTTTTTCTACCAGTTCACCGGGCGGCGTCGGGTCTGGGCCCAGATTGTCGAACTTATACGAGAAACTTTCGTATATACGAATCTTTAGTTTTAACCAATAAAATAGTGGACTGAATGGGATGGCCGGAACGAGATTGGTGAGATTGAAAGATTCGTATACGAAAGTTGGTCGCACACGCTCGAGAATCGGAGCCCTGAGCTGGATCGGATATGTGTAAATTGACCTTTATGCTGATATAGCTGAAGAGGAAAAGACGCGTTGATACGCATCGTCCTCTGAGTAGCTATATTTTTATAGAACTCGATTTTCTGTCTTGACTCGTGTGTAGAAAAAATTCCAGCACGCGCGAATTTGCACAGCAGAAAAATCAACTCGTCTACAAATTCTACATCGAGAAAGAAATATATCGTTTATCTCCATGCATATGTAAAGAATACACTAAAGCGCATTTCCTCCGAGCATAAGTACAGCTGTAGATATATCTACATACGGAATTACGAGTCAGATATAACGTACGAACGAAGTTCGGCGCATCGGTTCGAGAGCGAAGGGGAACGTTTCGCCGTATACCCTCTTCCTCTCGCGAAGCCGGCGACGCTGAGAGCGTCTTACACTCGCGCCGCGGGAGGGCAAGAATTTAGTTTCTGAAAAAACATTCAACAAGTGGGGACCATTGTCCTGTCGCCGCTATATCGTAGGCAATAATACGGAATGGCTACCGTTCTCTTCTATTTCATTCCACCGTGCGGCCTCCGTCGGAGGCACGGAGTCTCTGTGTCTCTCGATCGACCCTCGACCCCGACAATCGAACCGTCGCAATCTGGCGCGAGGAGCTGTCCGATCGCGGTGTTCCTTTCCGGGTGGCTTTTTCACGCGAATTGCGCAGAGATGCGGAAAGGGCGTCGTCATGTAAGGTAACTGTACCAATAGCAGAACAGTTCTTAGTAGCCGAACATATGAGAGTATAATTCAAATTATTGAATGTGATGAAAAGGAACGACTAATGGAAAACAATCTTCGATAAATTAAGGATGTATACAGGAAGTGTCACTGGTAAAAGCCCTGAGTAAAATCTGCTGCACACTGAGCAACAATGTGATAGATTTCACTAAATTAGCGATCACCGGCGAGGGAACGCAGATCAAGTTACTGGAATTAATAATTTGCTAGACTTGACTACGGGCTTGTTTTCGTCAAACAATTTCAAATCATTGTAACCAAATTATTTAATCCGAGTAATTTGATCGGCGTTCCCCCGCCCGTGACCACCAATTTATAGTCAAATCTACTATTCTTTTTTCTCTATATGCATGCATTTTTATAGCTGTCCGGATACTGGACTTAGCCATCCGGCTATTGGGAGATCGTTTTCGACCTAACGCACTCTCGTTTTCCGCACGCGAAATCATTATGGTTAACCCGTGTTGTCGCAACTCTGCATATACCTACATATGTAGAGTTTCTCGTCCGACGCGTTTCTCGTCCATTATTATTGCGCAACGCGATTAAGATATTCCGCGCGACGAAATCGCGCTCGCAAGGTCTTCGATTTTGCCGGCCGACCTCGCGAGCGTGCGCGTTATCTTCGCGGTCGCGGACTACGTTATGAAAATGCTCTAAAAGAAGAGACGACCGACTCGAGCTCAACTACGCGCGCCGCCGGGTTTCCGCGGGCGATATCCGAGAAGCTATCGGATACTCGCTAAAGTGTCACAAGGTCCTGGCGGACGCGCCGCGCGATGACGCCGCTGCCGCGGCCGCATAACTGTCACCGCCGACAATCCGCGCGAACGACGGCGAGGCGTCGCGAGGCGTGGAGAACGTTATTCGCGCCGCCGAGATATCGACGAGTCCCGCTCCTTCGTTCGCGCTGGTCTCTCGGCGATACCACAGGTGTTTCGAAATACGTAGGGTAATAAGACGCGGTATCTCTATGATCGTAGAAGCGGTTAGGAGCTAATCGCGACGGTCGACGGTATTTTTCAGGATGGACGTGCGATTGCCTTTACATGAGCAAGTGGCCCATATTATATAGCTGTATATATACCCCGTCTTTGGTGTATTAACACGCCAGTGCAACGGGTTGCATATCGATTGGTGCACCCCGTCTACCGTGGTTTCCCGTAATTCGGTGGTAATACACTGAGAGAAATAATTGCTGGTACGAAAGAAATTTGTTCTTCGATCAAAAAGATGATATAATTTCAGGATCAAGCCATGGTTTTCTTCGTGCAAGAAAATAATTGATAGGCTCGATTAATTGCCTTGTTTGCGCAGAAAAAAACTTGTTCTCACAACGGTATTCTTGAATCAAGAATCTATATTTTTTTAAATTTGCTCCTGATCATGTTCTTGATTCGAGAAACATTTTTTTTGACACTAGCAATTATTACCGTTGAAAGTGACAGACGCTTCGGTATAGCTTCGATACTCGTTTGCGTTTTTTTTTTTTTTTTTCGAACAATCAAAGAAATAACGTAAGCAGTCGCATTTGGTTCGGATCTTGGTTATCGGTATTGCCACCGAATTACAGGAAATCACAACGGACGGGGTGCACGCCATCCGATGTGCAACCCCTTATGTTGGCTTGTATTAAACCAAACACGGAGGTTTCCGAGCCACGTATGCATCAGCGCTCATCAGAACGTCGATGGTGTCGACAAAGACGCGCACGACACGCTGCTATCCTCGCGGTAAATATAATACTTATATCTACATACGAGCAAGCCGGCTAGTCACGTACGCGAATGGGTATACGTTGCGCGAGTACCTGCACCCACGATACACAAAGAGTCATCTTCATTACGCTAATTAGCTCGGACCCACACGCTCGACGGGGTGAGTCTTCCGTTTTCGCGACATCGGTTCTTTTGCGGGATACCGCGCCGCAGTCTTCGGCAGTGCTGGCGCAGATTATTCGTCGATTGTGTATACGCGCGTGCCCAACTACCCCCTCGTGCGCGCGCGCATCTAGGCGGATATATGGATAGGTAGATAATCGTCGTGCGTAGTCACGGCACAGATGGGTAGATGGTACTAAAGAATCTGCAACAGCGGCGGCGGCGGCGGGCAACGACGCTCGCGCTCGCATAATTAGCCTAAATCACACGACCGTCCCGGAGGGAACTGCTGGTCGCGACATCTGCATAGCACGTGTCTTGTTAGTTAGCGTCGCTTGCGGGGCGAGTTTGCGAAATGTTGTCGGCGAATGTCGCTCGAGGGCCGCCGGAGGGTGGGGGAGGAACCGCGTGCTCGATATCACGAAGAAGCACCGAATAGCTACCCCCCGTGCGTAGGAGCGAATGAGGGCGCGGTGCATCCCTCGCGAGACGTGGGAATAAAATTTTTATTTTGAGCCGGAGAGCGATGCATGTGGATGCAACGACGCGATCATGAATCGATCGACCGACCCTTTTCTATTATATATTTTGTACGTACACATATCGCACCTCCGGAAGAACAATGACGCAAGTGCAAATTTTGAAATTTTTATACTAAATAATTTTTAAGACTATTGAGGGGTTTAATTCAAAAATGTCCAAATTTGCACTTGCGTCATTGTTCTTCCGGAGGTGCGATATATGTATGCACTGAGAAACATAACTTAGTTAAAATAATAAAATACATTCGATTAAATGAGTTTAGTTATTCTAACCAAAATACTTGTAAGTTGAACAAAAGTTTGATTATTCTAACTACATCTTCAGTTATTCCAACTACAGGCTGGACCAGAAATATCGTTCTAAAAGTAGATTGAAATAAAAACAGAAAGGAATGTTAGATACGATTGGTACTTCTCAGAGAATTAGAAGAGTGATGTGAGTTTTTGAGCAAGCCTAGATAGCAGCGATAAAAAAATGTGATTCAGCCCTTTCAAGTGGTAAGTAAATTTGAGAAATGAGCTCCGATGTTTGATTCCGAGTGGATGAAAATTATTTGATATTACTGGTATAGAAATAACTTCAGGGGTTCTCGACCACATTGATATCATAGATAACTATAACACATTCGTAATTGTATCCTCTGAATGGGGGCGACTACTCCCATTGCATAAAAAATGAACATGAACTCCAAAAATTCATCTTTAAGGTAGGTTGGCAAGGCTGATTTCGAAAAAAAATAATTACGACTCCTATTGCGAAAAAGCCCAAAACTCCTAGAACCACTTCGATACGAATAATTTTCATCCACTCGGAATCGAACATTGAAAGCTCCGTAAGCCTGGGCTTCATTTCTTAGGCTTGAAGGAGCTGAATCATATTTTTTACCGCTGCTACTGAAGCTTGCTCAAAAACTTAAATCCCTTCTCTCATTTTCTGAAAAGTGCCGATCCGCCTATTCATCTAATGATTCCGTCCTATTTTTATTTCAATCTATTTTTAGGACAGCATTTCTGGTCCAGTCTATGCACGGCGAAAAATGTTAATTAAAAATTACCGCAAAAATCACGTAACCATGGGCCATGGTGTCAGCGACCAAATTTTTATTGTAGACCACGGTAAAATTCACTTATCCCTCGCTCTATTTCAGTCGTTTGTTTTCCTGAAAAAGCACTCAATTTTACCTTGAAGCATATACAAAATTTGGTTGCTGACATCATGTTCCGTGGTTACGTGAATTTCGCGGTAATTTTTAATTTCTCTCCGTGTGCATGTCTAGTTATTCTAACCAGAAAATAGTCAGCTTAATCAAAGAGAGATGAAGAATCCATATTTTACCAAACGGCTTAGTTATGGTCTCCACCCTTTTGATTAAATTGACTAGGTTATTTTTCTCAATGTGGGTACAAGGGACAACGAGACTGCGGATCATCGTCCAATAGTAGCGCGCATCTCACAGCGTATCCATATACTCGCGCGAATCGACCCGGTTCGTGTCCGTTTAAAGCCTCGCTCGAGATCCGCAATTCGAGAACGCGTATCGCGCGGGGCGCGATGAATATTTCCCGGATCAGCGGCGATGCGTAGGAGAGACGCGAGGGTCGATATACCGCGGCAGAGGTGTCCTCGTATCTCCGCGTACACACGTATATGTACACGCGTGAGTGGATACGCGATTCGTGCTTTATCCCGCTGGCATTTTCCCGATGACGGGTCGTCGTTGAAATTCGACCGGTCACAGTGACGAGCCGAGGTGGACCACCTATGGATATGCGGACAATTCGGGCGACTTCTCTCTGCAGAGAGCGTATGCGAAGTATCGATACGAGTATGCGTCGTTCGGCGAGGAGAGAGATAGCTGTAGCTAGAGTTTATTGTACTCTGGAATTGTGCATCCCGGGGGAGAGAGAGAGAGAGAGAGAGAGAGAGAGAATTCGGCACAGAGCATTTACGATAGCTCCGCACTGCATTCGTGGTGAATATCATCATCCGTAATTCCGTATCATCCCAGAGAAGAACACGGATGACCGAAGCGTAACCGATGCGCGCTCGCGATAGGATGGTAATAAAGCGGAGCTGCCGGTTGAGTCCGGTGAAACGTTCAGCCCGAGCGCGGCCAACGTAAGTATAAATCTGAAGTTATTAACATATTACATACAGCGGCGAATCACGAAATGGCGTTCGATGCGTGTACCGGCGGTAATGGGTAGCGGCGATGTGTACAGGTATAGGTTTGTATCGTTTACTGCAGCAGCCTCCACTCGGTGTGCTGCGGCCACCCCGTTACGCTTGAATCATCGATAACGGTCGCACAATGGTAAATAACGATGATTATACCGTTGATATACTTCATCCCGTGCACAAATTTGCGAAAAGTTTGCCTTTTCAGTACACATACCGAGAAAAATAAATGACGGATCCAAGTAAATGGTTTTCTTGACACTGTCCATACCGATGGTTTACTTAAGCCAAGTAATGATCAAGTCAATTTTCTTTAATTCAAACAAATATTACTTGACTCAAGTGAACTATTGACAAGCCAACGAAAACATTTACTTGGGTTCATAACTTATTTTTCTCAGAGTAGGACGACGGAACTTTCGAATCGCAGCTCCATGCGGAACTATCGTTCGCGGATGAATTGCTGCGGTAGACTTTATTCGCTTCTCTGTCAAAGCTTCAAAGCTTCGATGGAAATAGAAACAGGGCGGTTCATTGGAGTTATCTTTTCATTTCGCACATAATGCTTTAATTCTTGTAAACGTTATAAATTTTTTATGTTAAAATATGATTATCGAAATTAAATATTTATAGTTATCGCGACACAAAAAATTGTAATTTCTTTTCTTTTTCAATTATTTGTATTGAAAGTCAGAAAATGGCGGGTCAATTGATAAGAGATGGAGAAAATTTGAACACAAGAGGGAAGAAGGGGGTGCGACGCATCACAGAATACCGGAAATAATTAACGGTGGCGCGTCTGTTGACGACACGGTCGAGCGGGCCAAATGAAAAGGTACACCCGCGCATCAACGTGCCCACCACTACGCTTCATGACGTACGTGGCGAACGGCAATTGATATTTGCATTTTCGGAAGTATATCCACGCGTTGTGGCACGTGGTGCCGATGTCAGTTTGATAATTGCATTCCCGACCGAGAGTGTACGGTATATTCTCTTTCTGCCCTCACGCGCGAACTCGTCGCTTTGTCGCTCGAGCGACTGACGAATTTCGTGTCCCTTTCGTCGGGGATGAGATCTACAATGAAAAAGTTCCGCGCGAAATATCGGCCACCTGCGATACTGTCAGTGAATTATTGAAAACTGCAAACTACAGCAATTGAAAACTGATAATGTAGATAGGTGCTCTCAGTGACCAAAATATGAAAAAAGTCATAACTTATTTTTTTAAACTCATAAAAATTGAAATGTTATGTTTTTTGGCACTTAACACCTTTCTACCGTATGTCCGAGGCCAAACCGCTCAAGCCGATATCTATGGCCGATACCTTGAAATTTGACTTTGGCAGTCTTGGCTTCAGAAGAGTGTGCTGCGTGAGAGCAAAAACGTCTGATTTCCCGATAGCTGTGAATTCGGGAGATCGAAGCGCCTAACCTCGAAATCGTGAATTTGTGAATTAATGGTGGGTAATTTGTAGAAGTGTGAAAAAAAATAATCATTCTTCGATGAAATTCCCCAAGAGTTTAACAACCGGACTGTCAAAGACTTCATGAAAATCTCCTAACCTACTCATTGTGCAGTAACACTTAATATCAGTTAAAGGGGAAGCAAAAGTTATTGGCAAATCGGATACCGGTTCTTAAACACTTGGGAAATTTCATCGAAGAAACTCGAATGACCACTTCTTATCACTTCTAAAAATTACTCAAAATTATTCACAAATTCACGATTTCGAGGTTAGACACTTCGATCTCCCGAATTGACAGCTATCGGGAAATCAGATATTTCATACTTTTCGCTCTCACGCAGCACTCTTCTGAAGCCAACTCTAACCATCAAAGACTCGACCGTCGGCAAACACTGCCTAAGTCAAATTTCAAGGTATCGGCTTGAGCGGTTTGGCCTCGGGCATACGGTATAAGTATTATGGTAGTATGGTCTAAGAGTGTCCGATTTTAATTTTTTTTTAAATACTCGGAAAAATATGTAGAGCAAATGTTACATAAAGCCAAAGCGTGCTTTTTAATTTTTAATAAGAATGTATTTTTTGTACGGCTTTTTTTTAACATCTCGAAAACTATTGAGAAGTTATATGCAATTAAAAAGTTATATGCAACCAATAAAACTCTCCAGATTCTGTTTGGTACTGATAGATAGCAATAAAATTTGGGATCTCCCTAAATAAGGATACCTCCCAATATTAGGCGAATTTCCTTTACTATTAAACGGTACGAATCGTTGCGTCGAATTCCGTTTATCGCGAGACGGAACAGCGATCAATGGCGGAGTTAAGAGAGAATAAACTAAATGTGTGCGCTTTGAATTAGACATAGTATAGAACATTTGAATGTACCTCTATACAATCTAGTAACCCTTGAAGGTTATACGGGCTTTAGATCAAGTCTAGTTGCATACGCGACACCATCATTATACCCAGAATAATTTTGTTATCCTCCGTAGCATCCACGGTATACCGATATCCGACGACGCAGTACGCGCGATCGATTCTATCGGTCTTTTCTCCTCGGATATATCTGTATCTACTTCCTATACCAAGCTCGCCGACACACCGTATCGGCTCCTCCTCGCGTGACCTTGACGCGACAAAGTAGCCGGGAGGGGGATGGACGCCGGCGTGGTGGGAGCGTAAGGTGCAGGCGAAGAAGGTGGAGGAGGGAGGCGAGCAGCAGAACTCGCGTACGCACGGCTACGCAGAACCGGGAACGGCGGCACTACCGACAGTGGCACGAAACCGTGCGGAGTCGGCCCGCGGAGTGCGAGAGAGCGTGAAGAGAGCCGCGGAGAGGACGACTTCGCAGTCGAGTCGCGCGAGTCTCTCCGGCCGCTGACCTCCACCCCCACCACCCCGTTCACACATATTGAGAGGGAGCCTCCTCCCGGAGCAAGTGTCCGATGACCCGACGCCGCACTGACGGGCGCAGCCTTCCCTTCTCCGTCCCGTTCGCGCTACGGCTATTCTTCCGCCCTCTCTTGCTATCCCCTCTCGATCAATCGTCACTCCGCCGCTCGTGAATCGTGCAGCTAAGCGCATCGGAGGATGGATGGTCTCGCGAGTTGAAATTATACCGCAACCTTCCTTTAGGATTAAACCGTTGCGCTCGACACACGCTGCGATGTGCGCCGCGCTCCTTGCGTCGGCGTGGCTGAAAGGCACATTTGTGATGGAGATATTTTGCGCGCGGAGAGCGATCGAGCGCGCGTTGCGCTGCGAGCGGAGGGATCAGATAGTGAGAGGGAAGGTAGGACGGAAGGAAATAAAGGCTCTCTTTTTGAGATAGGTTAAACGGGAGGCAAGAACGGTAGCTTTCGCGACTAAATTAATTGCGAATGCAGAGACGGGGCGAGGTGATAGTTCGTCGGTCACCGTATAGGATGTGGAATTATCGTCGCGTCGCAACGAATGGCGTACACTCGGAAGGGAATGATCCGGTTTAAAAGTTAGAACGGAACGCGAGGATGCCTCCTGTCGTTGCCGTTTGAGCATAGAGATGCTCCTGCCTCTGCGGTAATCTCTGCGGGAAAATCCTCGGTCGTTCACTCGCGCAAAGGCTCGCCGTGTGTTGCTTTGCGCTAGTTTTTCTTTGGACGCCGCAGCCCTTTTTTTATGCTTTCGCGGAGCAACGTAATCCGGATATAAACTCGTATGATATCGTCACATTCATACAAATTATAGTAATTGATCGTTCTCTAAAGTTTACATTTATTTTGCCGCGTGAGTTTAGAAAAATAATTATTCTTCAAAAAATATGTTTAAACTTATATTATAGTATAATATGAATCAAATTAACCGCTGTATTTATTATCGCAATATATACAAAAAATTTTGAATACATTGAAGAAATGTTTAGCATTTCATTTGTATTAGTTTGAAATCATTTAATGACACAAATATGCTTGCTCAATGATTACTCGTAGAGCGCAGAACCTTGATGCATTTGATGAACTAATACTACATAAAGTTGCTGTACAATTTACATAGCGTAGACTGAGGCGAATCAGATCACACGGTGAATCGAATCATAGATCTATATTTTTTTGATCATGATGAAAATGAGTAGGTATTTTGATTATTCGTATTACTTCATTGGAGAGGAACGAAGTAATACAAACGACAGAAATACTCATTTTCAACACGATCAAAGAAATATAGATCTATGATCCGATTTGCCCCGTGATCCGATTCGCCTCGGTCTACCCTACATTTATCTCTCTGGAAACTGACGAACGCGAGAGAGAGGTCCACTCAATATATACATTTTATACCGAAAGATGTATGCGAGATGCATTCGCGACAAGGAGATTTTTTGTACGCACTCTCGATCCGTCGATCACAAAATGCGAGCACGCGAGAGGAATAGTATATTTCGCCGAAATAAAAAAAAACAAATTCCCTCCTCGTTCAACCCGCGCAAGTAGCGTAGCATTCCCACGCCGCGAAGGATCGTGGTGCTTTGGCGTCGCTTTCTCCTTGAGCGGCGCACCCCTATTTACGCTGGAACGCAATGGGCGAATGTGAGAGGTTTCCCCCGAAATGTGCGGTATAGCCGCGAGGGGGCGCGGTACGAGATGAATTCCCGACGCAGGGGTTTTATAGCCGTACTCGAGGAGTCGAGTGAGAAGAGTCTATTCGTCGATCACGAAATGCGAGTCTGAGTGGAGCTTTCGTCTCGTGAATTCGAGTAGGTACGTTCGAGAAGTCGCCGATAGCGGACCCCGTATCCACGTTATATTATTCGCATTCACCGATTCCATGGGTTTTTTCGAGATCGAGCATTCTTATTCCTAGATCCTACACAGAGAAAAAAAATAGTAGATTTGACTTAATTGGCAGTCACGGACAGGGGAGCTTGAGTTACTTGAATTAAATAATTTGGTCATAATGATTAAAAACCATTTAATAAAAATAAGCTGTAGTCAATTCTAGCAAATTATTGGTTCAACTAACCAAATCTGTGTTATTCCGCTCGTGATCGCTAATTTAGTCAAATTTACCACATGGAGAAAAAGAAACTGCACGAATTACAGTTCGACTAGCACTAAACTACTATTCTGCTCAGGGAGCTATGCACTGAGAACAAAATTTGCTTGATCGAATTAAACGTGTTTTTGGATTGTCCTGAGAGCTCGATTCGAATGAATACCGATTTGATTAAAAAAAAATTCAACGAAATCAATAATATTTTCATACGTCTAATCGATATTCATTCTAATCGAATAAATGTGCTCTCAGGGCTATTGAAAAACATGTTTATTTCGATGAAGCAGATTTGTTTTCTCAGTGTATAGAATTACACAGTAATTAGGTGTATTTCTTGGGGAACTGATAGAAATTCTAGTATTACTAGTAGAAAACTAGTATTTGATACGGTTGTAAATAGCAAAAACAGAAATATATCCTCCGTACAAATTCTTGAAAATGAGCTCGAACCGCAACGCTACTGGATGGAGCAGTAAAAATTGCTAGTCTCTTTTTTTGCGTGCACATTTTTTTTCTCAATGTACATTTTCTATTAGATTTGCGATTCACTCCTCACAATCGGCCGAACGCTTCGCCGATGCGCTACACGGCTAGGCGGACATACCGAGCGCGCGGAACGAGTGGCGCCCGCTCGTACGTTCCGTGCCTTGCGATCAGCGACGTCCCCGGCGGCCGATTCGCGCGCCGCGACGAGCCGATTAAAGAAACCAATTCCAACGCGATCGACCGATCATTCGCACCCCTCCAGTCCCGGGAAATCGTACCGCGTACGCCCGGACTTCTGCACGTGGAGACGCGCGTCGCGGACACGACCTTTGCTTCGCCGCTTTCCTCAACCGAAACTCGTTCCCGCGCGCGAAACCGTTGTTTCGAAAAGTCCTCGTGTCGCACGCCGGGTCCCTCTTCCTCGTCTCTCCGATACACCTGCAAAAACAAGTCCTTCGCTCGCGGTACACGGCCGAGAGTCGACGATAAGAAGGATAAGAGAGACGAGGATGCCGTGTAAGTCGAGCCGCGGCGACGACGGCGGTGAGTAGGCGCGCGAGTGGACGTGTGCAGGAAGTAACGTGGAAGACGAGAATCCGTAAAACCGCATAAGACTTTTTTGTCCCGCGCGTATACATCCCCCGCGCCTCCCCGGAGGCCCCCGGGGGCGAGTCGGATGGTGCTCTGTCACGCGTTGTTGAATCGCTTGAAGCTCCTCCCGAGATTGCGTTGCGGACATGAACGTCGGGCACGTGAACCTTTAATAATAATCGTATCGACTTCCCAATTACACGCCTCGCCTTGCTCCGAGCGCGATATGGAACGCGCAGAGTGCGGTGGCACAGCTCGTCTCTTGGGCGGGAAAAATTTGAAAAAACAAGGAAGAAGACTTGGAGCAGAGATGAAGCTCGCATAGCGATACATCGGAACGAGCAGAAATACGTCAGTCTCGAGCTGGATCTCTCTTGAGAAACCGGCAGCGCGCGCAGGTCGTGACTGCGGGCATTATATTCCGTTCTGGACCGTGTTTGGGGCCAACCTAGTACGGGACGCGGCGGTGTAATGAAATATCATTCCGCGCGTCCCTTTGTCGCTCGTTGAGCGTGAAAGACGAGCAGTCCAAGAACACTGGGTCAGCTATCCAAGTCCAGGTGGCTCCTCGCGGAAGGTTCTCACGTGTGCTTTTAGCACGTACGGTCGACACGGATGACGTGTGCCAGGATCACGAGGGTACACTGAGAGAAAAAATGAGTGGTTCGCTGCAACAACGACTTAAGTAGAGCTAAGCTTTTTTTTTTATAGATTTATTAATTTCCACGTCTAGCGTTACATCAACTGCATGCAGTATCTATAAGTTAGTTTAATTCTGAAATCTTCTACTGCATATATAGTTGATATGACGCTGGATGTAAAAATCGATAAATCTCTAACCAAAACTTAACTCGACTTAAGTTGTTGTTGCAGCGAACGGCTCAAATGGTATATTCAATTAAATTTGCGCTTACTGGTGGGGGAATGCAGAATTAGTTGCTGTGACTAAAATATACGTATTTGGTTATAACGATTAACGGCTATTTGAAGGAAACAGATTGTAGTCCATTCGAGTTAGTTATTTGTCCAAGTAACTAGATCTGCATTCCCCCTCCTGTAATTGCCAATTAGTCAAATTTACTACATTTTTCTGTCAGTATAGGTTACTGTCCCAATAACAGGATCTATCTTAGAGGGCGGACATATCAGAGTATAATTCGAATTATTGAATAGTATAAAAAGAAAGGACTACATTTAGAAAAATAACCTGGTCAATTTAATCAAAATCTTGGAGACCATAACCAAACCGTTTGATGAAATATAGATCTTCCATCTGTTTCGGTAAACTGACCATTTTCTAATTAGAATAACTACACATGTAGTTAGAATAACTAAAGATATAGTTAAAATGACTACATTTTTAGTTATAACCAAATGCGTTTCATCATTTTAGCAGAGTTATTTTTCTCAGTATAGTGGAAAAAAAAATCTTCGATAAAGTAGTGACGTATACCTACAGGAAGTTTCACTAGTAACAATCTTGAGTAAAATCTTCTACGTTCATTTTTATAACTGTCCAGATACTGGGCTTAGCCGTCCGACTATCGTGCTAGTTATCTTACATATCTACTCAGTCATCGGGAACCGCTTCGTCAACGAATAAGAAGAATACGGACATCGGGGTAAAGTGGAGAAAAAATATCAGAGGAAAATATCCGCCACTCTCGAGGAGAGAGAGAAGAAGAAAGAACTGAAATTCCTACAGCGATACATTCATCCTTCGACGCGCAGGGTCGGCCGACAGCGGCGTTTACCGTCGAGGAGAGGCTACGCGGCGCGCGGAGCTATCCGTAGCGCACAGTCGAGGATCAGCGACAAATATGCAACGCCCGACTGTGTGGTATAGTGGCGCGTCGAGAATGCGGAGGAGAGGAACGCCACGGAGGAACGCGAGAACGCCGAGCGACTGCACAGGAGACCCTCGCGGCTCCTCGAGATGGCTACGCCTCTTTCCTAACGAGTCGGCACCGTTACTGTTGAAACCGACGCTCGGTCGCTTCTAAGCAGGTCGAATTTCACGACGTGACAGCGCGAACGCGTCTCGGGTCTTCTCTCCCTCTCCGCCTTTCCCGTCTCCTTTTTCCCCTCTTCCTTCTCCTGTTCGTCGCTGCACGTAAGTAAGGCGCTTCTGCTCCTCGCCTCGCACGTGCCAGTCCCGGTTTCGATTCGCAGACTCGCGCGGCGACCCCCCCCCCCTGGGACGAGTACAGAGGGGGGGGGGGGGCTCGATAAAATACTCGAAGCCGGACGAAATTCATTTCTCGCCCCGCGATCGATCGATTAGCGCGGCGATTCCCCGGTCGACGATCGGCGTGTAAAACAGTGCTCGGCGCACCGTAGCCGGTCGACTCGCAGCGAGGTACCTACGCGCGGGGTCACGCCGTTGCTTGACAGGCGAGCAAGCGCGGCCAGCCGGGCAGGCTCTTCACGTTCGTTCGTTCGTGTTACTCGCACGGGCTCCTCTCTGTGTGCGCGCGGTATTCTCACCGGTGGATCACATTATAAACCGCATGCAGCTCTCCTCCTGAGCGACTCCCGACTCGCGCTGCTCCTCCTTGCTCCCCGCCTCGATACTCTTTCTCTTTCTCTCGGTTCACTTCAGTTCAAACCGGCGGCGGCTCAGCGACCCGCCCCCTCCGGTGTGGCGCGCAGTAGAGTGGCCGTATCGAAAGCGCCAGTGGTAGAGCCGCCGCTGTAGTCAGGCACGCTGCAGGCATCCTCGATTGCTTTCGAGGGCTGCTGTACGTACGTACGACGTTCGCGTTTTGGCTGATCGCGTGCGATCGTTGCGATCTTTCGTTCGAACGGTACCGCGATCTTTTATCAAGCTTTACAAGTATTCCTAGGGTAGAGTTGGGCTAAAAGTGCCGGAGGTAAAAAGTGCCATTAGATAGATTTTCATAAATGAATCGTTTCGTTCATTCGCAATCAACGTTCTCTAGCAGCTGTCGCGCGCGTACGGAGTTTACGCGTTCTACGTAACGCAATTATCAGATAGTCAGTTATTTTCTAAGATTAGCCGAATAGTACTCTTTATCTCGCGACACTTTTAGTCCTACTCTACTCTACGAAGGAAAATTCGGCTTTCTCCAACAAAGTTATTTATCGCAGATTCGAAACAATTTGAACAGAATTATTTACCCCGAATTTTTTTCTTTTTCATTTTCAGTGTTATTTAATCTGGAAAACGATATTTTGAAACGCGGCTACGCCATCGCGCTGTAAGCTTATCTCCCTCGCACTCATTTGGCATAATTTAGTGCGTTTCTCTTGCGTTTCGATGACGTCACAACGTTGCAGAGAGAAACGCGCTTTTCATTTTCTTTTTTGAATGATATTAAATATGCATACAGATTACAAATTGAATGGAAAAATATGAATAATTTTGTTACGAGAAGACCGAATTCCTGAAAATCGGCGTCTCTCGGGCTTCGCCTATTTATTTCGTTTTTTTTTTTTTCATTCAACCGGAATAACGACAGAGTAGCTCCTCTCGTCACCGTAGTCTATTCGGATGAAAATGGACGACAACTGCGAAAAGTTAGTCGCTGCTTCCATCTAAAAATTGCAACACTACGTGGCACGTGATGACGTCGAGGGGGCGAAGAGTATTTAAACGCGGAAGGGGTGAGAATCGACAAAAGCGGAACGCGAACGATCGGGCCGACACGCGATCGCGTCTCTATCCTCCGCTTCTATTTCTTTCCCCCGACTCTATAAACTCACCCTCTCCCCCCGCTCGGACGCGACTTCCAGACATAGTTTTCCAACTAGTCCCCCGATTCGAGGAACGGCTGACGAAGCTCCCGCAGAGGCGTCGAAACGCGGGGACTGCCGTGCTTGTCAAACGCGAAGCGAATTCTTCCACTCGCGCGATGCGCTCGAATTCGCCTCGACCACAACGCGCGGGAAGTCGGCGAACCGTGTATCGGGAGTCCGACGTTGTTATTTCTCTTCCGCCTCTCCTGCTCCTCTCAAACCCTTTGCGCACCGATTTTCCAGTCGATCCCCTTTCGCTCGCCTCGCGTCCCTCCCCGCGAGTGAGGCTCGTGCTGTCCGAGACACGATCGACGCATTTTCGCGACGAGCGAGAATGTTGCAGGCGAGCGCGGAGACGGTCGTGGTATGGATACATGGTACGTACGTACAGCGCCTACGCGGTGCAGGTAATCCGAGCGTTGCGCTACCGTACGAGTGTATGCCGTAAGTGACTAATTGTCGCGCATGTGCATAACACGAGCTCTCGTCGTCGAGTGGAGAGGAAACGGCTGAGAAGGAACGGGGGAAGGCGTGATATTGCGAGTATATACGCGTGCACCTGATGCAACTGTAACCGGCAAACTTACGACGTTTGCTGCGTCGTGAGAGAAAAAAAAAAAGATACACGAGGCGGAAATTTTTATCGGTGTTTCTTTTAATCGTTTTGCGACGTTCATTAGACGTAGTTACTTTTTTTCGCGTCGTGGATGATACTGGTAAGAAAGAGTAATTACCCTCGATATACTTCAATTACCACCTATTATTAGGTATATCCGCTTAATGTTTTTCAGCGAGTTAACATTGTTGCTTGTGGCAAAGTTAATGAACTTTTTATTGGATCAGCAGCTGGTTTTAGTTCCCCCAAAAAGCTTATACCAATGCGAGTATACGTGTAATTATAACAGAAATTTCTGTAACGAACCGAGGTTTGAATAAATTTAGAGTTTCAATAAATGTCCACGTAATTCTCGAAAGTTTACTTTTAAATAAATCATTTCTCCGGATGTGTGAAGAAAAATGAGTATACAAATTGTGAATTTAGTATGTAAATTATACTCGAGCTTCCAGAATCGAGGAAATTCGCGAATTCACGGGGCAGATGGACGCGAATGAGAGAAAAGAAACGAAATGCGGAGTAGGATATACATACATATAGGTATACACATTTCGTTATTTATATTCCGTTGTAGGAAAGATTTCGATGGCAGCCCGTGGATGGACTTTTCGCGTATCAACGCAAACGCGTGTACATGGTGCAGCGCGGCGACACGTACGTGTATCCGGGTGGCGGGCGTAATGTTCTCTGGGCGGTACTCGGGCTTCCTGGTCGATATTACGCGCGCACCCGTTATATACGCCGCCTCGCATTGCTGTAAACGCGCGGGAGTTGATATATCGCTCGAGTGGGGTTAACTCGATGATTAGCGGCAGCGTCGACCAACCGGAGGCCGAGAGGTGGTTGATTCTCTCGCTCGCTTCGCTCTGCGATCTTCCGGTGCTCGCGACGACGCTGACGCAACAGAGTCGACCGTGGAGTTCGCGTATATAGGTGCGCAAGCTGCGGCCGCGGCGCTCATCTTTCGCCGGCGCGAGCGAAGCCTCGTTCCAATTTTCTGATGGGAAACGTGAGCGGAAATCGAAGGACTCGTCCGAGCGATCTCGTCGACTCCGCGACGAGGAGCGCGCAAATTCATTGCTCGTTCGTAATCATATTTTCTGGAAGATGAATTTCGAATGCAATTGAGAGGAGAGTACGGGATATAAATATGTACGATATATATATAACGAGACAGAATTGCACGGAAAAGAGAAACCAGCAATTTTTATTGTTTCATCCAGTGGCGCCGAGACTCGAGCTTATTTTCAAGAATTTGCATACAGAGAAGAAGAATTAGTGGGATCGACTAAAGATTACTCGCGGGGTCGCAAGTCGTTATTTATTTACATCAATTAAATCTCTTCAAATTAATTAAATATTTCTCTCTTGCTATCACATACTATTTCAAATGGTTGCAAGGAAGAGATTGCTAATTGATGTATTAAAAAGTTTCATTGATATATTTAAATAAATCATTACTTGTGTGTGTGCCAGCCGGCAAGTAATTTTCAGTAGATCCAACTAATTCTTTCTCTCTGTATTAGGGTCGACCGAGACGGAGATCGGATAGATCCATATTTCTTTGATCGTGTTGAAAATGAGCATTTCGAGATCATTCGTATTATTTCGTTCCTAATGAAGTAATACTAACAATCAAAATGTTTATTTTCACCACGGTCAAAGAACTATAGATCTATGATCCGATCCGCCTCGGTCTACCCTACAGACGACACATTTCTATTTACTATTTACAACTTGTACCGATGCTAGTTTAACCAGATATAATATCCGTCTGCACAGGAACGTCTATCGATTGAATCGCAGTTTACGCCAGTCAAACTGTAACTCGTGCAGTTAATTGCTCTCCGTGTGCAATTGTAAACAGTAAGCTTACAGTCGTAAGAAAATAAGCTCGAGTCTCGGCGCCACTGGATGGAACAGTAAAAATTGCTGATTTCTTTTTTCCGTGCGTATACATTTCCCTAAAGCAAGGCAATTGACGATCACCCTGTACAAGACAGAATGACGTACACCTATATACACCTGTAGGTGTCGAGTACACGACCGGTAGATCAGAGAGGAAGCAGATATCATGAACCCGATGCTTCCAGCCGTCACTCATTCGAGTATTCCATTACATTTAGCGCCAAAGTGCCGCGTTCTCGCCGTTTTCCGTGTGCGTCGGAGGGGCGCGGTGGTGTGTGGCGACTATCTCGCTCTCTTTCTCCCTCCAACCCTATCCTCGTCTCCCTGCCCTGCAGCTATACCCTCCGCTTCCACGCCCACGCGCCTCCGGCGCGGGTCTTCGTACGGGCACGGACGGTTGCACCACTGTTGATCAATACATAGCTACTCTTAAATAGTCGGTGTTTGTGACGGTCGTTAGCGGTGCATACGTAGGTGTACGCGCGCGTTACATATACGCGTGCGCTATATGCGCGGGAGGCGTTGTCGCAGACTCCGTGACAACAGGACGACTTACGCATTCCCACCCACGCTCGTTATCTCGCTCCCCGTACGCGCACGCACATCGTGCAGCGACGAGAACGCGAAGTAAGTAAGTAAGTAAGTACTGTAACCGCTGCAGCGCTCGGCGAAACGGTTTCGTTCGACGCTGTAACGTCACTTTTCGCACACGAGTGATCGACACTCGATGCACATGTACGTATGTACGTACATAGTACGTCGTTGAAGCGAACGCATGACTTTCTAGCCTAGAGCGCAACGATATATGTTAGTTGTTGGCCACGATTATATACTCGTGTAACGTTCTCTCGATTTTATAGAGAGAAATTGACGGGTTATCGTTCTCCTCGGCGTTGCGGTGCGGCGACGTCGTGCATTTTTAATTATCCTCCTTTCGCTGTTACGCGCTGCAGCTATTAAGCCGCGACGGGTATACTGATTGTCGCGCCTCGTATTATTACCTCGGGCCGGCGCAGGAAATCGTCTCGATCAAAGTTGCGTTTCACTTTCACGGTTTATGGTGCACGTGTCTTTGTGTCTACGTCGTGTGCACCGAGAAAAATAATTTACTGTTCTCTGAATAATCGTCGATATGAATAGTACTAAGAATATATTCATTTGAGAGAAGTGTATGTTCATTGAGTTGAACGAACCTACGCTTCAGTCACACTTGATTCGAATAACATATATTTGATTGAGCGACAATAATTATGTCAGACATAAATAAATATGTTCCTGGCACTATTCGTGTCGATGGTTAGGTTATTATTAGGTTTTTTTTTTCAGTATGGGGTAGTAGGTATACGAGTATGTGTGTATATATAAATGCTGTAAATTTCTTCCACGACTTCCGAGCTCGAATTATATTTTTTCATCAATTACACCAGACTGTGAGGAATATCGAGCTCTGATTGAACGTTAAGAGACTAACTGGCATCAAGGGCGGGGAGGGAGGTCGAATAAAAGTTGATAGCTACTTTTAAACTAAGAATGATGTCGAAGAGTACAGAATGGGGTCTTCCAATTAAAATTCGCTTCATTCTCATATAGTCGTAATTTTAAAGTACGATAAATAAATGCAAATGATCATTAGTGGTTGAAATATTTTTGAAACAACGACAAATAAATTTTGCGTTAAGGCTCCTCGAGCATGGGGAATGGGATAAAGGGAAGGATTGAAAGGCGAGGAAACGGCGGACTACTTTCTCCAAAATAAAAGACCAAGTGAATAAGATAGGCTTGCCAGTTTACACTTCTGCTTGATGACTAGCTGGTGATTAGAGCTGAGCACTACAGAAGTCTGCGGAAACACGAAACGAATGATTTAAAATGGGAATCAGTTGAAAGCTTCGAGCAAGACAAATCATGCGAATATAAAATAAATGAAAATAAATATCATTGTTTTTCGATGTCTCGTCTCGTCGGAGCTGTCAATCGATTCTTAATTTAAATTATTTATTTCCCGCTGTCACAAGCTTCTAACCAGCTCAGCTCGCGCCCCCCATTAGCCATCGAGGAAGAGTTTAATTTAGTTAGTCTATTTTATTTATTTGTCCTTTTATTTGGGAGAAAGTAGTGGGCAAAATTTCCTCGCTTCTCAACCCTTCCGTTTACCCCATTCCCCACGCACCAGGACCCTTAAAATTCAAATATATCAATGATACTAATTTATTGATTATCCAAGTCGGATGTTACAAGATAACTTCATGAGTGTGGTGTGCATATATGGGAAATCAGCGCGGTTCTCGTTCGTCACTCGGATTTGCCGTCGCGGTGCGACGTCGTTATGTATAGCAAAAAAGCTCAAACTATACAAATAACCCTTAACCGCCGTTTAAATTGGGGTCTCTGAAATCCCATGACGCCAGTTGAGGGTTAAAGATATCTCGAGCTTCGCGTTTCGCTCTCATAATCCGATCTGCACATTTAAAAGACAAATTTAAAAAGCTTCATCCAAAGACCCCACAATTTTTCCACTCGCATACCGGCACGCGCGAGGCATTAGACCTCCCTTCTTCCGCGCGAGGATCAGCCGTGAGCCTTGCACGAAAATGCCGCGCGGAAACGACTGCAGCGCGCGCGCGGCCCCAAATTCTTTCCCGGCTGCATTCCGAAAGAGAGAGAGAGAAGCGAAGAGACACGGCTCGCTGCGGCTTTCCCGATATCGATTTCCGATAGAGGCGTTCAGTCTCGTATATTACGCCTGCCACCGTCGACGCGCGCGTTGCGTACCCGCGTCCATACGTGTGCGCGCGTGTAACTACGAGGCGCTCCACCTATCCGTGATCCTTAGATATACTGCAAATTGTAGCCGAGCGACACGCGAGGTGTCGCCGAAGCGCGCGGCGCATAGGACGCGCATATACGAGCGCATCGGAGAATGTACTTCGAATCGGTGCCACGTACACTCCCCGCGCGGTACCGCCGAGGGTAATTAGCATCCCTCGCAACGCAGCCGCTGCGGTTGCGGGACGGCAGGTGTTGATTAATGCATACGTCAGATTCATCGCGACGATTCGATTAACGGAGTTTGTTCCGATTCTCGAGAGGCTTCGGCGACGGTGCAGCGCGTAGTTCGTCTAGACGCGGTGACAACTGATCTCATCGACGAAGGGAATTCTTGCAGCGGGATCGTATTCCGTGAAAGGAAGGAAGAGTTCCTTCAAACGCGATTCACCCCTTCAAATGCTCGCGCGTATACGGAAAGACCCGAGTTGAAATGTTGAGCCTCCCGGGTAAAATGAGATGCCGATTTTCAAAAAGTTATATAAATGTAATATACAATGTATAACTAATCGTAAAGATATCTTGAAGATATCCGAAAAATAAGTTACCTTTCGGACAAACATTAGTTATATATTTTGTATTATAATAAGATCATTTTCTGAGAATAGCCATCTTTTTCTACCTGGGCTATTGCGAACTTTATTATCATATTATTACTACGACTCGGAGGTTCAATATATGAAGGGCTTATTTTGGAAAAACGTGACAAGCCACAAAATCATTTTATTGAGAAGACGAGCTTTGAAGTTTCATAAAAATCTGTAAAATGCATATTTGATTAATATAACCTCTCAGTGTTTTTAACAAATGTACTCTAGCTCATATATTAAACAACACACTTACAATAGTAAGTACAATTTTAAAGTATGAAAAAATAACACAGGGAACTAGGTACTACAAAGTAAACTATTTATTTTTGAACAGAGTGTGGCTTGTCACGTTTTTCCAATAAGCCATTCATAGGTATGTTCTATTTACACCAAAATGAAAATCCGACATGGAGCCTAAAATTAGCTGAAATTTCCATTTATCGACTCTTAACCTCAACGTCGGATATTCATGTGGATCCTTCATTCGGCTGAACTGATATTGAATATGCAAGGCTTACATATCGATAAACTTTTTCACTGGGATGATTATAATATATGCTTGTTTTATAAAACATTTCACCCACTAAATCAATACATATATTTGTTTACGTCCTCTTGCCATCTCTTCAAGATTTATTTACAATTATACCACTTCATGAATAAGAAATATTGATTTTTTCTGCGAATACAGATCTGGATCCGTTGCTACGAAAATTAACATTTCTTGGTTACCACGAGAATCAATAACACTTGGTTGCCATGAAAATCAACAAAACGTTTCTCGATTACGATTTGGAGACCTAAGGGTCCATGCACAATGAAGGAATCGGGAACAGGAATAAGGAACAGCGCTTCACATACGCTATGTGTGTGTGTATGTGTAACACTGTTTCTTATACCTTCCATTGTGCATAGACCCTAACGTCGATGTAGTCCTTATGAAAGGAATAAGACGTAAACGTCTCAGATACGTTAAAATGAAATGAAAAATGAAAAGATTTATAGGCTCAATGTGTGTAGGATGGAAGTTTATTGAGAAATATTATAATGTGGACGTTCAAAATTCGTCGGAGATGAAAATAAAATGATTTAGGATCTTTACACCTAAAGGGAACTAATATTTAAGCTATCTGGGTTCCAACATCAGACGTCAGTGACAAAGACGTTCAAAGGGTTACTTATTCAAGATTTGTACAATCACAACAGGTCCAAATTTTCGACTCAGGAACTGATATCAGTAAATTTTACTGTATTTACAATAAGAGCTACACATAAGGGTTTTCGGACATTCCTACTATGCTGAAGAACAATTTTTCTTTAGACTGGTATAAATCGTAATTTAAGTTATCACAAAATTTAATGTTTTCGAAAGAAAAATTCATATAAATTCTGTAAAATGTATTGGTATCAGTCTTTCTGATACGCGTAGATTGCACTTCCGTACTTTGCGCTCTTCCATTAAATTGCAGATTCGAATCATCATATTCAATGATCTCCGAATCGTCAGAGTATCCACATTCTCGTCGAAACGGCCCGCATGCAACGGATCACCTTTCGAGAGAGCGCATTACGTACGCAACCCGCCCGCGTCATCGATCTTTGGATCGTGACGTAAGCGTCGCTATCGCGTTACGAATTAGGCTATTCCGAGGAGCGTAACGGAGAGTAATCAGTTTACATTGTGACGTGGCGAGGGATTCGAGCAGCGCCGCGACGCCAGAAACCGGGCCCCGCCGGGCGAGGAGTATAGGTGTGTACTTGAACGTAATTAGCCGACACAATGGCGGAGGCGCCAGTAAACTCCTCATTAATCAAATCCTCCTCCACGCGGGCACCTTACCCCCCCCCCCCCGTACCGCGTATTAATTATTGCTAGTAGAGAGAGAGAGTGCCTTTGTTTACCCCTGCGTGCCCTCCCGACCGCTTCGGGAGTCGACTCGAGCTGTGTAGCTTCGGCCCCGAAGTCAGCCGAGGTTTTGACGCGACGCTCTTCGCCCCCGCAACCCCCCGCCGCGCGTTCGACCGTCCGCCGCGACGCGAAACTCGTGATTATGAATACGATGCGATCGACCCGCCGCTGGCGGTTCGACGGGCGAGCAAACTTGCCCCAGTTTTAAAGGCGTGTCGTGTATACGCCGTCACGCGGGGGGCGCGCGCGCGTGTCGAGTACGTCGGTGTGTGACGTATCCGTAGGTGAGAGTTTAGACCCCGTCGACCGCTCGACCCACCCGCGAGAATTAATGGTGCGCGCCTATCCGTGGCTCTTCAACTATTTCGCACGCGGGATATTGTGCGCGAAATGGTTGGATGCTGCGGGAAGAATGTTCTCGGTTATCGGGGGTGGATTACATCGTTAACGCGCGTTCAGTTTTTGATTATACGCGCTTCTGTACAGGGTTATCGCACAGCTCAATGGGGTGGGGGAGAGTCACCTAATTTGGACCGACGTCTAGGTTGGACCACCTCTGTATTTAGAACATAGGGATATTTTGCGTTGCTTGTTTAAGTGCGTTGCGTGTTGTTAGTTGGATAAATATTATATGCTGAGCCTTGGGGTTGGATGACGCAGCTTTTCCATTAATTCTGACGACCATAACTGTACCTAGCTGGTAGGGCGGTAACAGTTCCAGATACACATTGAGAGAAATGATAACTGGTACGAACAAAATATTTGTCAAATCAAGAATATCACGATCTTTGAAAATTTTAGGAATACAGATTCTCGGTTGTGTAGGATATATATTTCTGATTCGCGAGAATACCCTTGTCAGGATAAGAAATTCTTCTTGTTCGGAACAATCAATTACACGAACCCGTCAAATATTTTCTTCTACGAAGGAAATCATACAGCTTGATTCTGCAACTATAGCATGTTCTCGATTAAAGAAAACATTTTTGTGGTACCAGCAATTATTTTTCTCAGTGCAGAGGTAGTAGTATAGTTCAACCTATACTAGGCGCCGGTCCGAACTCGGCAACTCTGTCCCATGTCTTGCGGGGGAGAAATCGATCGATTCAGTTGTGAATCGCGGTCGTAATGACTTTACCGAAGTATTGAAATAGGAACGAAGACTCGCACGCTGCATTTCGCGCGCCCAGTTTTCGATGAGAGATATTGCTACAATTTTCCCATGGTGTCGCGTAATTTTGGGCCACCCTGTACGGACAGAGCCTACAGGTGCACGGAGAGACGTCGAGGACGTTCAATCCAATCGACCTAATAATGAATGCCGCGCGCCAATTAGTCGAACCACCCTACGTCAAACGCTTCGATCGTCGAGCAGCACAGATGCGTTAAGGTATAGCGTTGCTTCGACGCTTCGTTTGCACGCGGTTTTCGGGATCCTGCAATTTTCGACGTGTACATTTTGCGGGGAAGAGTTAAGAAATTTTTTCTTATCACCTGTACGAGAAATAGTCGAGATAACGCCGATGGAGGTCGCGTATACGCGCTTCGATCTTTCCCCGTCCGTCCGAGAAATTTCGTCGTCGCTCTTCGAGCTCGGGGAACGTATAACATACACGCTGGACACTCCGACGCGAGAGAGTCCGTGTATTTTTCAAAGTCTCTCCTTCTCCTTTTGCTCGTCGGCATACTCCTTCGGGAGTCGAGCCGGGTATCGACCGAAGGGAAGATGAGACACGATTTAATCCGGCGGGGATGGAAAACGAGCCGGGGGAGGGAGGGAGCGACGGTGAACGAGGGGTGGGCGGGGTGACCGGAGGAGAGGTCGATATCGAAGGAGCCTGCATCGGTCGGTGAGGACGAAATTGCTTTGTAAAATGGTTAGGCCGACGGCTAGACGCGCCGGTTTGGGTATATATAGATGACATTTTTTCTGGATGACTTTATCGCCACGGATCGATGCTACTGGAATTGTGATATACGCGTAACCGTCCAATCGAATTCTCGGTTCCATTCGCTTTCAACGCGAGGATACCACCGAATTAACGAGTATTTGTCCCGTTATTATCGCGCTTGCAGGGAGAGAAGCTCCCGGAAAGACGCGCTAAACCCGCCACAGTCGCGCGACTTCGAGACGCGTGTAACTCCGGGTGCCTATCCGCCTCTCTTAACGGATTTGAGAGTCCGATTCGCGGGCGCTTTGAACCGTAAATTTCCCTTTCCCAAGCTTCGCTCAACCTACACGTACGAGTTTCGCCATTTTGCGACGGACCCCTCTCTCTCTCTCCCTCACCCCGTTCGCGTTCACTATAAAACTCGGACTGGTGTGGTGCGCGGCGTGCGAAGCCGGTGGAGTGGGTCGGGAATATTCCCGTGAAAGGAATAATCCTCGGGAAAATTCCTCTTTCGCGATGCGGGAGCATTTCTACGAGCCGCTAGAACCGAGGGGATATATACGTACACATACGTGTGGAGAGAGGGGTTAGTGGAAAAAGTGAGTGAGCGAGAAAAAGACGGAGAGAGGGGTATAACGATCGTCGGCGCAGTCACGGCCGTCGACTCGTAGGCGTGCCTGAGAAGCTCGGGTGAGGGAATGTTAATTAATTAGCGTTGCGGCATTGATCACGCTGTTGCTTTGCACCGTTGCGTCCTCCGCGACCGCGGCCCTACCATTATCACCGTCGCCTACATCGCCGCTGCCAACGTTCTCCGTATACGCGACCTCTTCGCGTAAGGGGCAAAACTCGAGTATCCACCGGGGACACGATTCCCGTGGTTTGGCAAATTTTCCCGGGTATAGTGGAGGCGAGTTATTTCTAATACGGATCGATGTAGTTCGAGGAGGCGACTAGAAATATCCAGGCATGCCTAGACATAAGCGTTGATGTCGCGTCGAAAATGCATCTAGAGATAATTAGGTGTTTCGCATTGCATCAAACTGTGCCCCTATGTCAACACACGGTAGTCATTTGGTCTCGTGTTACAGCAGCACTGCAGATAACACGAATATATGTGGAAATACGATGCCGTGAAAGTTACACGCTGGGGTGAGCCGATAGCTCGACGGCTGATATAATTTAGGATGTTAGCGAGGAAAGAGATTTTTGCCTTTTGCAATTAACGATGTTCGGTTGTATTAAAAAGCAATGCAAAATAATTCTACCATCCACAACGAATCATTTCAACGTTCGTTAGTCGTGCGTCTACCGTTTCAGATTTTACACTGAGAAAAAAATTTAGTTGTTCCAACTAAATTGTTTGTGTTTAAAGTTAAAATTCGTCAGACTAATCATTGTGTGTTTGGATGGACTGTATACATATAATTTTAATAACTAAATTTGTTCGTCGTTCCATTCAATAAAATTCGTTTTGTTGGTGCACTGAGAAAACAGTTTATTTATAGTTAATATACGTATACTTGATTATGGCGAAAGAAATATTTTTTTAGGCGAAAGTTAATATTCATTAGCTATTACTCTATTTCCGTTTGAATGAAAGAGACATTCTAATGATTATATATCTACTCTGGACCCAACGAAATATTTATTTCGTCAAGTACTCATTTATCAACTACAAATAATCTCTTCTCTCAGTGTACACATCTATCAATATAACTTCACTGCTTTGTTAAATTAATTCGAGTTCATTTATTTAAACAAACATTTTTGTCAGACGAACAGTGGAAGTATGGTACTAACTACAGAGAACAAAATCTTTCGATTCGATCAAATTTTAGTTACTCTAGCCACACATTTGTTGAGATAATTATATATTTAATTAGACGCCCCAAGAGGTTGTGATTGGCAAATTTTTTTCTCCGCGTAGCTATACCGCACGATTAAATACTTCAACCGCGATTATCACGTTACCCATGTAAACTTTCAGTCCGCGTTCGTATAATACTCCGTTGATTGAAGATAATATTTCGGTCTGCGCGGAAGTTTCGCGCACCAAACTGGATCAAAAGTTTACGGGTAACGAGATAATCATGATCGCGTTAAATATCACCACGAGCCGCAACAACCCTTTCCCTACCCTACTTTACAGCAGCTGTACACGGTAATCGAATCGCGATCGATCGGGCACTTACATACGCGCCTCCGCCGCCTTTGATCGGGGGTGGAAAATTGTCGAGCGTCCCTCGAAACCATCCGAACGACGTCTAGATTGGGTCGAATTGCGGGCGAGTCGTATATAGAGCGACGGTGAGATCGTTTTTTGCGGGGATTTGTGTCAGCAGCTAACCAGTGACGGAGAACGGAGGATCCAGGGGCGCTTGGCGGAACCTGGTCGTTCCTTTACTCCTACCTACACCAGCGCTCCCTCGCAGCGCGTATACCGACACGCCGGACTCCGATGTACACATCTACGGTCGCCCGCGGTGGTCCGCGAATGGGGAGAGTAGGCAGCCCGCGCCCCAAGAGATCTCATCATCGCGCTACCACCCGAGAACGCGAGCCACCCCAGAAAAGTCAATACCTTCGGTCGCGCGCGATCACACCTAATACGCGCTATTTCCATCGTCCCTTCGGCCGACAGGGAAGTAAGTACCGGGTCGTTGCACGAAGTCGACGCTGTCGAACACTCATCGCATCGATGGACGCCTTCGGGAAAGAGTTCGTGAGATGTACTCGTACATACATAAGTACACATTTGCGCAGAAAAAAGTGGATGCTTCTCATCGTACTGCAAACGCAGGAACGAGAGTATATTGTATTCCTGCTCATGTACTTATCAAGAGCTACCCAGGACAGAATACAAAATTCGTATAGTATAATCAACTCAAGTGGTAGTATAGTTGCAGTGTACTACTGGGGGAAAGTAGAACCTATTTTTCTTAGCGTCCATCCGAGTAAACCGCGGCAACGGGCTTGGCCTATGTTATATTGAGATATGTGCGAATAAGTAGGTTAAACTTGAAAAATGTGACAGTCGAAAGCCAGCGAGGGAAATAATTCGATTACTTATTTATAGTTTTCTTTCGAAAGAAAAATGTCCATATATAGATGTCTAGCACACAAAATGTGAAAGATTTTCCTTGACTTTTGCAGGTTTTCCAGTCTGAAATAACCAATCTTCCTTGACCGCTGTAGGTACCGATCTATAATAGCGTTATGCATCGATCATTTTTCGTCGAATGAATAAATTAATTAATATTCATAGAACGGGTTATGACAACCGAGAAATAAACATTAAAATAATTTAATTTTGTCAATTTATATTATTGTTTAACGACTATTTTTAGAACAAGAAAGAATTAGGATACGTACGAGTACATATACAGATATGAAAAACTTTTTTTTAGATTTCTCTATAATCCTTCAACATTTGAACAGGCTAGTTTGTAAAAATTGAGTACTTTCGAAAAATTCCAGAAAATTCTTTATTTTTCTTGGCCCACATAATTCTCTGACAATTCCAGGTTTCCCAGAATTCCCTGACCGCTGGACACTGTGTTAGACATAGGTATATACACAGAGAAAAGGAATTAGTTGGATCTATTAAAAATGACTTGCGAGGTTGCAAGTTGTGGCGACCCGTCACGCTGTGGCGGCCTGCCGCCAGATGGCGCCGACCTTCTCGGCCCTCGACTCGCGGCTCCCGGTTCTCGGCTCTCGTTAGTGGTCTGATGACGGGCAGTCACTATATAAGACCGCAACTGCCCGTCTCTCACCGAAGACCACAGAGCGTCTAAAGCGCCCGCATAGACGATCAACTTGACTGTCAACCACCAACCTGTCTACAGACATTCAACATCCCTTTAAACACGACAAGTTGACAACAAAGTTGACCAATCTGGTTGATCGTCTATGGGGCCCTTAAGGCAGGAGTCGGCCCAGCCTTACTGACGAGTCCACAGGCCGACTCCGGGACGAAACGCTCCGCCAATTAGATGGCGATCACATCTTTTCGCCACAATGTGTTAATAAATTTCACCGATATAAATAAATAATTACTTGCAACCCCACAAGTAATTTTAAGTAGACCCAACTGATTCTTTTTCTCTGTGTACTTTTTCGATGGAATTTGCGCTGAAAATTGAGAAATAGCGCATTCCCTCTCTTCCTCTCTTATCGGAAAAATTTTCCAGCAGGCAACATTTTCCCCGGCTCTCTTCCGGTTTTTCTCATTTTTCAACGCGACGGATGGGTACAGTCCGATCGCGCGTTTGCCGGCGTATCGCGTCACGTTGCATTAGCCGAGGTGTCGAGGTGCCCGACGTCCTCGGGGCTTCCTTCCTACCTTCCCCGTTCCTGCCCTCTCTTCTGCCGCGGTACTACTCGGTTCCTTCGGTAGTCTTCCGTAGCACCCTGCCCCACTCGATCCGGGGCGTTTTTACCGCTCCAACTCCATTTCGCGACCGGAGGACTCGAATGTCCCGATGGACCTCGCGAGACTGGCCGGCAGCTCGTTTTCCTTACCCACGTAATTTTCCATTTCCGCGGCTCTTTTCGCCTTTCTCCCTCGACTACCTATAACTCGTTTCGCCCCTTTACCTGGCGCGCGTTCTCTCTCCGACACGAAGATACTCCCAGCCGAGAAACGACCTTGTACTCCGCAAACCCTTTCCCGCGAGATCCCTACGGGATGCGCGAGAGGAAGGTGCACGCACGATACATATATACTAAGAGTCGTCGGTTTAACCTACATATGTACGAGTACGTCGAACCTCTCGCGATGTGAGATGCAGTTTTTGCTTCGCGTCTCGTTGAGATTCAATTGCGATACGCGGAGAATGACTCACCATCACCAATCACAGATCAAAACAGACAAGGTGTCGGTTGGGACGGCTTCAGACACTCACCTGTAATGATACAAGAAGAAAAACGAGCTATTAAATGATTTTAATACGCTGATGCAATCGTACGATATACGAAAATGCATCTAGAGATATTTACACTCTACACATGTGGTTTGGACATCGAATACTTTGATCTTTACGTACAAGTACCTGCCTACATCAGCTATACAAATGCTCCCCGTGTAGTTAAAAATCGGGCAATATTTGTTTTCGCAGAACGGAGAGGAATAACACCATGGACGATGGTTCCGCGCCCCGCGCAGTGGTCGATTTACCGTCCGACACGTTCGTTCTCGATTTTTCAGCACACCGCGGAAGGGAGCGGAAAGCTCGGGCAATCTCGAAATAAGCTCCGAGGCCCGAAACGTCTAATTCTAAGAGCCGGAGCCGCGCGTTTGTGTGTCTCTGCTGTATTCGCCCGGGGGGGCAGCTATACGCCACGCGGAGAGAAGGGATCGAGGTTAGGCTGTAGGAGGATAGCGGCGAGGACGTTAACGTGGCCCGTGGTGGGGGGAGGGAGAGTTATATCGGAGAGTGGAATACGAGGTATTCGCGTAGGAACGACGATGGCAGAGAGGTGAAAAGAGAGATAGAAAGGGGACTGCGGAGGGCGCTAGGGGTGGCGTGAGAAGAGGCGAGGGGGAGTAAAGAATTATACTACGTGCTCGGGGTGGCAAGGCACCGGGGTGGTTTATGGAACAACCGTAGAAACGGGCCGCGCCGGTGTGAGGGGGGGAGGGGGCTGTAGCGGTGCTTTCGGGAGACCCGTTAACGGTTACTGCTACCGGAGATATAGCGCGCGTGCGCGCGCGCGATAGTTGGGAGGCGGCTCGCGGGAGAGATTTCAAGAGGGCATAAAAAATCTATGTCCCGCTCTCGTACGTGTAGCATCCCCGCGTGCGTTCGCAAAAGTGCTCGCCTTCACCTTTCGCGCTCGTATACGATCCGCGCCCGCGTTTCGCAGTGCCGACGAAACATCGCGGGGTGGAATCGATGTCGGGCGACGATGTTTTTGATACGCGACGCGTCTCCCGGGACCTGACTTTATTTTCAAAGTTCCCGCAACGCCCGATCGCTCCTCCGCGTTCCAGTTAACGGCCCATATAAATACCTGCGTAAATAGCGATAAGTACTCTCTCGACACTGGCGTCGCGCAAGAAAACGTGAACCGGTGCGATCGGCGAAAAAAAAAATCATAAACGTTCCTCGTAAAGCGGATTATTTACGCGAAAAGTTAAGAGGACCTTCGCGCGAAGTCGCCGCGACGTCGTTCTGTCGGAGAATCGCCCCTGCGACCTTGTTGCAACAACGTGTGCATTGCACGAGCGCGCGCACGAATACGGTGATACGGACACGGAAAGCAAATGGTGCGTCCCCATTTACTCTCGTGCCCGCTTGTATACAGTGAACAAAATTCGCCAACCACCGTACTAAACATATAGTTATTTCAATAAATATGCAGTTAGAGTAACTAAAATTTAGTTGAGGTAGCTAGATACTTCGAAGCTTCAATTAAATATTTATTCAAATGACTATTTATTTAGTTAGTCGACCGTAACCTCAAAATTTAGTTAAATCAAACGGCTTTTGGTCTCAATATTATTGAAATAAGCAATAACTACTCGATGTTAGATATTTATAATTCTAAATTTAAGACTATGTTTTATTACCACGAAGGAACGGTCAGAGAGTACAACTTTATTACTTTGCAGCCGGGAAAGGTTCCATTACTTTACAACCCAGGGAAAACCTGGTGGGCCTCGCGGGCCTGATGAACATGTGATGTACACTTGGGGTCCAGTGTGACCAGTGGTTACTCTGTCCTTTCGAAAGGGGGTTTTGCAATACCCTCAGATTTTGAAACTGCTCTCAGAGTGTGAAGACATCGAAGAATAAATACTCTTTGCTTTTATAAATACATACTTTACTCTCAAGACAAAACCTAACTTTTATTAAATAAACTGCCTGGCTTCCTATTCACATTTCCAATAAATGCAGGTAATGCTATACTTCCACTGTTCGTCTGAGAAAATTTTTTGTTGAAACAAATTAACTCGGATTAATTTAACAAAGCAGTGAAGTTGAATTGGCATATGTATATCAACAAAACGAATTTTATTGAATGAAATGAAAAAATTTAGTTATTCCAACTAAACAAATAATGATGATCCAGGATGCGGCACATAGAAAGCGTATTAGTAGTGCATACGGGAACAGCATAATTCCTCTGTTCTCTTCGAACATGCCCAGTTCGAGTGTTAGACTGAATGTAAACTCCTATGCGTTCACCAGGATTAATCAAAGTTCTCGCTCACAGTCATGCATCTTCTATGCGCCCCACCCGGATTCTGTTTCTGTATGTACAAACATATTATCGTGTTAACTATAGGACATATATCTTTCGCAATATACATATCCAGAGACGAATAACTTCTATGAGATATTCTAATAAGTGCGGACTTGATAGTTACCGTGATAATATAGTCATCTACACTGAGAGAAAAGTATAGTAAATTTGACTAAATCAACGGTTACGGGGTTTGGAATGCAGAATCGTTATAACCGAATTTATTAGTCGGAGCAACGAATTCTGCATTTCCCCTCCCGTAATCGTAAATTTAATTGAATATACCATTTTTTCCTTCAGTATATAAATAGAATAAGAAAATAGTGTCATGTCATGGTCTGGGCTGCTTATCCTTGACTATACATACATGCTCGTAGACGCATACACGTCACCCGAGTCTAATCGCGGGAGTTCCCATTGGAGTTAACGAGCGGTAGTCGCGATTGGAGAAATAATATTATCGTTGATGGAACAAGAGTATTATCGAATCAGCGGCACTCGTTGCCAGGTCGAGACGGAGAGATGGAATTGCTGTACCGATAATTTTCAATATTTCTGTACAATTTAATTGCTAGGTCAAGAATTTGTTTGTTGAGGTTTTTCGGTGCACGATCAAATTGGACACGGTAGCGCGGCTGTTAATAAAGATAATACGAAATTCAAGCATTTTACGTGTTGGCCTACTTAGTTCGCTCGAGCGAACCGTGCGAGCGTTGTTCGCTGGATCGTAGTGTGGAAGCATGGCACAACCTATTTCAGAAACGTTTGCCGTAGATAATCCACGCTAAGCGCGGCGCATTACACGGGTTCAGTATACTTGAATGATGCGTGACATCGTGTAAATATAATTACATGTCTTAGCAGCTTACGCTAGTCACAGTCGAGTCATGCGAATGGAATATCGATGTTCGACAAAATCTTATTCAAAGTTCAACGTCCGACGATTTCAATCACTCCGCGTTTCGCAGTCTCTGAAATAGAGCAGGGGACTTGCGCTTACCAAATAAAGACGACCGCACGGAGAGAATAGTATACTAGTCACTGTTATACTAGATAATGAATTTGACATTTTGGGGAAATTATTGCATTGATTGCTTTACTGTATGACAGCAAATGACATACGTTAAAGAAATTCACTAGGTGTATGCCAACTGTTGTCATAGAGTAAAGCAATGAATGCAATGCTTTCCCCAAAATGTCAAATCTATTATCTAATATAACAGAGAGTAATATATAGTAGGACCTCGATTGTCTAAATCAACTGAGACCAGGCCTAGTTCGGATTAGCAAAAGTTTGGATAACAAACAGACATGATGTGTGAAACGCCATTCCACGATAAAAAAATAATATTTGAAACACATAACTCGGTCCATATCTATTTTGTATTATAAACATTTATAAAAAATTATAGAAATTGGATGTTTCGTTTAAAGTTTCTTTATTATGAAGTTCATAATTGTATGACCAACAGTAATCTAACTAATCTATCAACGGTAATCTCTGACTAATAGAGGCAATGAGAACAAAATATACAAGCAAAAGTTGTGAAAGGCGATATGAGCTTGGATACGTTCGAACGACGAATCGATTTGCAGCGTTATAATGCGCGACAATGAATGTCTCCGAATATTTCGAACCGATGTTTAAACGATAAAAAATCTGGATGAAACAAATCGTGGTTCGAACAACAGAACGTTCGGATGAAGCGAGTTGTGGTTCGGATAAAGGAGGGTTCAAATAACAGAGGTTCGGATAATCTAGATCCTACTTTTCTCTTCGTGCATTTCAATATCGCCATTATCTCGTTACTCGGTGAATTTTTATATGCAAAAATCAAATCGCACTTGAATAGGCAAATCGTAGAAAACTTCACGAAGGTTGGAAGCTTTCGATTGCCACCTTCACGGAGAAAACTGAATAATAACGATAGTAGTAAATAGATGACAGCTTCGACTTTTGTATATTCGAGATATTGTATCGTTACTATTCAATTTTCTCCGTGTCCCTCGATGAAAGTACTCGCGCGGGCGGGCACCACCGTAGCTATTATCCCTCCTCCCTTTATTTCCTCCCCGCTCTCAATGACAGAGCAGAGCTAACGAATTCGAGAGAGCGTATACCACGCGCGGTACGGAAGGTCCCGAATTTGATAATCTCCGAAAAACGTAATTCACCGGTGAAACGGAGCCTGAGAGAGGAGTCGGGAGAGACGGAGGACCTGACGATCCTTCGGATTACGCGCAATATCGTCGGAGGCATCCGAAAGAGCAGCACGAGGCGGCCGCGGCTGCAGCAATTTCCTCGTCGCACACGCGAACCGTTCCGAGTAAATAGGTCGTAAGAAATCTTAATTAAATTGCTGAAAATACCCGGGAGAGTTTTAGGGTAGGCCGTTAATGGCCGCTGCAGCGCTTCGCAATCGTCGC
Organism: Xiphydria camelus; assembly: GCA_963678675.1. Taxonomy (NCBI): domain Eukaryota; kingdom Metazoa; phylum Arthropoda; class Insecta; order Hymenoptera; family Xiphydriidae; genus Xiphydria; species Xiphydria camelus. The sequence goes on from OY783192.1 coordinate 3,871,871, forward strand.
AAAGTCCGGTACGAAAACGACGACGGCGGCCCGCGTGGTACTCGGTATTTTCGCCGGTTGCCGAAAGCTATTCTGGCTGCTGGATCGCGCGCGCGTGCGATATGCTAATATAATATGCTTTCCGCGCGTACGAAGCTGCGTTAAGTCGCGGTTGCGACTTCGTTGGAGACTCTTTGGCGTGTATAATTTAAGGGCCGTCTTCTGATATTGTTGGAAGTTGCCAAAATTGACGCGATTTAGTAGGAACGTGATATTTCTTTTTCCACTAATTTGTATGCATTATAATGAATTTTCATCGATCGTATCAGATTATTTCTAGGCCGCTACCGCGCGGTTTTTTTTATCTGATTGTCGAAAGATTTATTATAAATTTGAGAAACTCGCAGGTGATGCCGAAGATTTCAAAGGGATTTAACAGGCAACACAATATTTCGAACGATATATTAGACTTCTTGTGTACTTGCAGTAAATTCGGGCACGCGGTAGCGGCGTTCAAATTATCCCGTTGAATTCAATACAATTTCCTCCAGCATCGTAGCTGCTTTCTGCGTGGAGTTATTACAGTCCGCGTGACGCATATGGCGTATTTTCGATTTTTTGACTTTTAAGAAATATTAAATTTGTTTTACGGTACCACTGGTTCAACAAATGTGGTTGCTCAATGAAACTTCAATGTTGATTGGATGACATTAAATAATCAACCAATGAGGATTGAATACTGATTCAGCTATTTTCATCTGATCGATCCATATACTCTGACTGACTATCACCTGGAAAGTTCCCATGAGCTATTTTTAAAATCCCCAGAATGAAAGAACGCTCCTCAAATCCGACTTGTAAGAATTTGGAACAGAAGAAAATGTTTAACGTTGGACGTGACGGTGCGTTATCGTTGAATCGCATAATTGAACGATACGCAAATGTAGAGATCCGTAGCGAAATTCGCTTCAAAACGGAGCCAGTCGTAAACGCGTCCGGACTCCAGTCCAGTCTGCCCCGCGTTATGTACCGCGTGCGATGTGGGTGCGCACACGGCGCAGCGCGGAAATAGAATCCGATATTTTGCACGTATGCGCGCGGCTCCCGTCGATCCATTCACAATTTCGTTGTACGCCGGCGAATCAAGCGGGTTGAATGTCGCTTGATTTCGAGCGAATCGTCCTCGGGGTCGAGCCGCAACACGCCGACTGGAATTTACTCGTACGCGCCGGGTAGTAGAATCCGGCGGGAGCGCGGCGCCGAAAATAGAATTCCCTTGCGACGGTATATTGCGTCGTCCGAGAGACCACTTTTCTCCACCCCCTCGAGAGCACGGGGGCATCGCGGTGCGTAGACTTTCAAGAGAGTCACACCTTTTCGAGCCTCTCGGCAAGTGTGTATCGTTCGAACGCAATTGCGAGAAAGGTCGGCGAACGGCGCGGGCCCGAAGGAGGCTCGAAGTAATTTAATAAAGCGTGAAGAGAGGACGAGCCTCCTACTTGCTGCGGAAACGCAACCGATGATCGACGGATCCCGGCATTTTCGCCTCTATCAACATTTCGCGAGAAATTCTCAGGCTAGACATCGCGGTATGTTCGTACGGGGTGAGGTGATAATTCTGTTCATCTCGAATGAAAATGTATTCCTTCGTGTGATGGAGAAAGACGTGATCAATAAAATAGTTCGTGATATCAACCGAGCCTTTAAAAGTCGGAACGATTTGTGTGGGTCACAATTTTTGTCTCGCGATTTTCGCTGGCAGATTTTGTAAGAAAGTATTTCTTGGATCGACGCGATCGGGGAGGCAAATATAAAAAAAATGTCGCAACTGCGCCTAATGGATCAGAATAGAAAGTGGGATGAAGCGCGTACCGAATTCGTCCTCGGTTGCTACACGAAAAGACTGATACCGGTAAATTTTACTGTATTTACAATAAAAGAGGGGCATCTAAGGGTTTTTGGGATTTTCCTGCTGCGCCGAAGAACAATTTCTTTTAGAAACTAGTAAATTGTAATGTAAACTATCACGATTTAATGTATTCAAAGGAAAAATTACTGTACCGTACTGTAAAAACACTGAAAACTCTCACGTGTACCTCTTTTATTGTAAATACGTTAACATTTACTGGTATCAGTCTTTCCGTATATACCACGGCATAGCTGCTAGGGATTTTCGTCGTGCTGCGGGAATTGACGACTTTTCAGTCAACCGGGGTGTTTACACCGGGGCATAACCTGATGGGAAACGGTGTGGCCACCAATCCCCGCATCAACGCGATGACAGAGAAATCCCCTCTTCCGCCGGCCTCTCCGCGGACTATCGATCGAATCGAGAGGGCGGAGAAAGGGCTGCCGCTGTACGCGACTCGAAGATTTCTCGAAAAATATCAAATTACGCGACTGCGTGTACCTACTCGAGTACCCGACATCCCGGCGCGACTGTCTCTTTACCGAACGTGTAACGCGAGACCGTCGACGATCGTTTTGACGGCGAAAGGGGTCGATTAGACGCGGGCCAGCTAAATTGAAGTAAATTGAACCACTGTGGAAAGTTATACATATAGGTCTCAACAGACTCGGCGATTAATAACGAATCTGGGTTAATGTGATGGTATTCATACTTATCGTTACCACATTATCTCTTTGACACGTATATTTTACCGTCCCTTCCTCGCATTATTACTACAAAGAAAGTACGAATCGCGAACACTTTCGGCACGATAGGCCCTCCAACCCGGGAATTGCTCATTCTCCAATTAGCATCTCGACCGATGGACCCGTCTCGACTAATTGGACGCGGAGGGGTCGGCCCGCAAAAGGCGGTAGTCGATACCTGCGGTATATTAGGACACTGCACTCTCTGGTAGAACGTATCCATGCATGAACACGTGACACGCGTCATAATCGCGCGAGCGAGGGCAGCCTCGTTTGGACACGTTTTCGAGCGATTGAACCGTAAAAACCGGGTCGGGCTCGCTCGACAACCGTATACGAATCGACTCCCCCCGACCGTCGCTCAAGGGTGCAGCGGAGAGTTGCGAAGCTTCGCTTCTCAAAAGTGTCTACCTGTAGAAGAATGCAAGAGCGAGAGAAAGAGGTATAAGGGAGAACGCAGGGGCGAAATGAAGAAAAACGGAGAGGAGGGAGAGATTTATCGAGAGTACACGGAGAAAAAAGCATCAGTGAAAGATCATGGGAAAACCCATGAATTTTTACAGTTATCCCAGTAACAGGACTCCTCAAGGTGAAACGCGGAAGTTTTTAATAGACCACGTTTTTTTTACAGTTCGTAATAGTATAAACGTCAGTTTATACGGTAAAATTTACCAATCTCTCATTAATGTATATCGTGAGTTTACGGGTTTATACTGTTGTGAACTGTAAAAAGTACGCTGTGTCTATTAAAAAATTCAGTGTCTCACCTCGAGGAGCCTTGTTACTGGGAGAGAGATTCACTGTACAAATTACTAATCCTTTTTCTCCGTGTATGTTCTGAACCTTACACGGAGAAAAAAGATTAGTAAAAAATGACGAGAGACCCATGAATTTTTACAATTATCCCAGTAACAAGGTTCGTGAAGTTTTTAATAGACCGCAGCGCACATTTCACAGTTCGTAATAGTATAAATATCAGTTTATACGATAAAATTTATTGATCTCTCGTAATATTTGTCGAGTGTTTACGGGTTTATACCGGTACGAATTGTAAAAAGTACGCTGTGTCTATTAAAAAATTCAGTGTTTCACCTCGAGGAGCCCTGTTACTGGCATTCTCACTGTATAAATGGCTAATCCTTTTTCTCCGTGTAGAGAAAGGGGGGGAGGGGGGTGGAAAATAAAAACAGGACATTCCGGTTCGGAAAAAGTGCAGAGGGGATGCTGCGTAGGTATGACGGGCTCAAAGACTGCTGCAATGCGGTGTTTTAATTGAAAATGTTACTACGGAGCACGGCGTGCCGCGTCAGCCTGCATCCCGCACTTTCTTTCACGTTCCTACAGAAGCACTGACGCGTTGGCGTCTGCAGGCCGCCCTCCAAGACGAGCCACGGGGAACGCGAGCTTTCCACGAAAAATCACGCCGCGTTTAGCCGCGAGACTCGCCGTGATAACGAGCTATGCGCGTCTCGCCGTTGCCTCCCTCCATCCCCCCTCCGCCACTCTCGAGGATATCGCCCTTGTGGCATTCTGCGCGTTCCTCCCGCATGAGTGTACGTCGTATGCCCGTCTCTGCGTCCGCGTTTTTTTGGCACGAGTTTTACACACAATGTAATACGATTTGTGGTTCACACTGTTCCGCGATTTGCCTTTCATTGTGGGTGCCGATTTTACGGAAAGCAACTATGAAATCGAATTACTGCAAAGTATAAGGCGTATCACCTTGTCTAATTGTGTAGGAATGAAAAGTTCCGTATAATACGATCGTCATTGTGAAAATTGCTCCCCTAAAATTGGTTAGAAGTATTATATAATACTTATACACACTGCAGGAAGACTGATACCAGTAAATTTTACTGTATTTACAGTAAAAGAGGTACACACAAGGGTTTTTAGATGTTCCTACTGTGCTGAACAATTTTTCCTTCCAAACTGATAAATTATAATGTAAACTATCGTGATCTAATATTTACAAAAGAAAACTTACCGTACCACACACTGTAAAAATATCCGGAATCCCTCATGTATACCTCTTTTATTATAAATACAGTAAAGCTTACTGCTATCAGTCTTTCCTTGTAGCTTTTCGCCATTTTACATTTTTGATGAGTTTTAATATCTAGTAACTTTAAACTAATATATACAACAAGCAGCTTGTATAAGAAAGAGAGGTCCTGGCAAAACGCAGAATGAAGGGTTTTCGTTGTTACTGCGTAAAAAAACGCAAGCGGGACGACAAAACGACGACGAGATCTAGCAAAATAAGATCGGGCTCGTTACAACATTACAGCAGCTAGAGACGTTTACGTAAAGTCGTATTTCGTTTTCTCCTCTGGAACGCGCTTAACGGTAACGACGGTCGCGGATTAAATCGACGGATGCAATTAAATTTGTAAATACGCGCCGCTGACAAAACGAATGCACCGTTCCAACTCTCCTTTACAGCGGCAGAGAGTCCTGCGGAATTTATAAGCAGGTACGAGCAATGAATTTCCGAGTCCGAGGAGGGCGGCGAGGATGCGTTTAAAATACATCTGGAAGGTGGCACTTGGAGGCGAACTCGACGAACATTGCGGTAACGCGGTGGCGACGTTGGGTGATGCGGTGGTGGTCGAGGCGAGCGAATAGCCGGCCCGGAGTATTGGGGAGCGAGAGAGATCGTGATCGGGGGGGGAGAGGGGCAGATGGAAGTGGCCGAGTATATAAACCCAGAGGGTGGAAGCTGGAAAACGAGGAAGAGAGGGGAAAAAAGGGATGGGAAGGGAAGAGAGAACCGGACGAAAAGGGAGATGCATTGTTTACAGTAATGAAGGCGTAAATAAGTGATGAGTAGCGGTGCGGGTCGATCTTCGTCGAGAGAGAAAGAGAGAGAGAGAGAGAGAGAGAGAGTGTCAGGGTTTTTACCCTAGGGGTGCCGCCCCGCGCAGTCCGATCGAAAAATCCAGACCTTTTTTTCCTTTCGATCCGGTTTATCCGCTTCCAGTCAGCTCGGTTCTTTTCACGTATTTACGCGTTACTTTTTTTAAGTAAAGTCCAATTGGAGAAATGTACAATTAAAATCGAGCCGTGTATTTACCGAGGAAAGGGTTGTTTTAAAATGTACGAAAATGTAATAATCTATCCCAGAATGTATAGGGGAAAAACTCCAGGTAAGAAGTATAATGATCTTACAGTTATGAAATCGCTAAATATGAGTACTATAGGGTAAACCGAGGTGAATTGTGTTTTGTGTATGAGATGATGACGATGATGGGATGGGAAGTATACCTTAAGCTCGGAGATACAGTAAGATTCCGCTTAACGCTGCGCCGCTTAACGCTGTTTCAGTATTACGCGGTAGTATTTGGATTCCCCGAAATCGCACACGGTATTGGTACTTGTTGTATATGTGTGCAAATGAAGCAGGCATGTGCACGAAGATGACGAAGTTAGCGTTTCTGAAGATGAGGAGCAAAAGGAAGTCTCAACGGATTTTCTAAAAAAAAGTTCAACCACTATAACGGAAATTATGGATCAGTTTGTACAAAAAGATTTTAATTTTGATAGAAGTTCAAAGGCAAGACGAAGTGTCATTGATGCGGTGTCTTGCTATCGACAAATACTTGCTGAACGAAACAGGAAATGACAAACGACTTTAGATGACTTCGTCACAAAAAAAAAAAAAAAAAATATCAAATGAGGAAGAACCTTCCTCGTCACAAACATGACATCTTTACTCCAGCTTTTTTTGATTTTGACGAACTGCGTTTTTGAAGATGCGACCGACCAACGGCATGCCTCGGTAGTTCAAAATTTGTGCTCTCTCTAACCGAGGCGGAAAGTGAGGGGGATAGTTTTCTCAGAATCGCGGGAATATCGGGAGAAAGTTCCCGGGTCCCGACGAAAAGTCTCCCGCGTTCCCACGCAGTGGTCAAGGTCCGCGAGGGAAAAAACGGATAGAAAAGGGGTGATATATGACGAGAGTGCGGGTACTGCGAGACGCGGCTCGCAATGACCCGTCCGGCAATCGCCCCTACGGTGAAAGTGCGTCGCCTAGCCGGAGAGGTGCAGAACCGCGAGCGCATCTGCAGCACACGTTTACCGAAACAAATCGGATCGTAGATCTATTCTTCTTAAATAGTGTTGAAGATGAGGACTTCTCGATCGTTCGTATTACTTCGTTCCTCTCCAATGAAGTAATACAAATAATTGAAATACTAATTTTAACCACAATTTAAAAAAAAATAGCTCTGTGATCTGACTCGCCATGGTCTACTCTACTGTATAGGACTGTATAAAATCTAAATTTATATCTGACACAGAAGTAAATTTGATACAATATGGTATTTAACCGAATTCATAACTGCACTGTCACTAGATTTTTTATACCTGGAGTTTTTTCCCTATACTTTCTGGGATTGATTGCTACATTTTGAAACATATTTTTTTTTTCAGTATTCAAACGTTGCGTTACTTCATTTACATCGTGTAGCCTCGTATTAACTACCTCGAATTATACTGTCAGAAAATATAATTGTCAAAAACGAAACATGCCGGATCTACACACTGAAAGAACTCTTGGTTGGGCTAACAACATATTTTGAATGAATACGAGCCAACAAAATGTTTTTTTTTGGAATTGCAAAATTCTTTGGTTGATTTCACGAAAACTTTGATGTCAGAGAGCTCAACATTTGCATAATCCCACAAATATTTTGTTAGGTTATCAAATTGAATCAACATTACTTTATTGGCTACTTTTTCTTCTCAGTGATACGTCAATAGACATCGTCGTGATCGTTACCGCGCGTCATCCGTACTCAGGTCACTATTTCGAACTGAGTTTCGAAAACTTTTCTATTAGACACATTGCCGGTCGAGTCTCTCAATACGCTGACCACACGGTCCACGAGTTTCCACATTCTCCTTTCCGCATACGAGCGAAATTTCGTACGATTTCGTGAGTCCGCCGTCCAGCGCAGATCCGACGGAGCGAGTAATAAAATACCGTTAAAGTCGGACGCCCCGGGCAGCCCCCGCAGTAGCTAAGGGCGCGTATATCTGCGTACCGCCGAGCGTCCGAGCGGACCGACGGAACGACCCACGCGAGTATAGTGGCTCGTCGGGAATTCGCTGCAACGCTTCGCGATGAAATCGCTATGCTAATTTGACGGGTCTCGCAACTACGTCGTGAAGCGCGTATCTTCTTTCCGCACGGTTATCTGCTTTTTTTTTTGTACAACACTCGCCTGGGATTTAAGCAAATTCGTTCTCCTTTTCCCGAATAGCGCCAGGCACCGCGCAATACCGGTGGCCGGAACTATAATGTCGCGCGGGCGTGTAGGTATCTTATCTTGCGGTAATGTCATTCGCGAGCGCGAAACGTTCGCTCGCCGCGTCGAACGGAGGGGAAGGACACGGATCGCTCCAGAGTACCGGCCGTATATAGGTGGAAGCCCCGATATTTCAAGACTGCAGCGACGCAGTCGGAGGAGCTTTATAAGGATTTAATCCACGCCTTAGCTTCTTAATCGCCGGGCGGAGGGTGGCGCGCATGGTTAGATCGTGGGTATTCCGACAGTGGCGAACGAGTTCGTATATAATATTTGTAAAACGATCAGAAGACGAAAGATATACTTGGATCAATTAATCGGATCTGCACACAATAGTGAGAAAAAAAAACCTTGATAATCGATGATAGTTATAGCAGGATTATAGATATGATTGAGAAAATTATAATTATTTAATATATTCTACAATATATTTTATTTAATTAATTTTAAAAAGAAATTATTTGTATTTAATTAAACCTATATTCAAAAGGAAGATACAAATATTTCATTGCAGTTCTTCATTTTTCTTAGCGCACTTATAGAGGGGGGGTGGCTACAAAAACTTGATTACAGGATTCCCTAATTATTCCCTGACTTTTCCCTGGCTATTTCAGACCAAATTTCGTAAGCATTTCCTGATATTTTTGTTCGTATTAGGAGATTTGTGATCAAATGAATGGAGCTGTAAATAATTATAATACAAGAACACGAGGTTGCAAGAACGTTCATACGCTAAGAAAGTAACGTTGATGATACGAGTAGAGATCTTAATTCTAGTCGATGGGACACACGTGCGCTACTACTAAAGATATCTGAAGCAGCTGCGCAAACTCTACTGTGAAATGTATCAACGGTGAAAATTCGAGAAATCACTCCACTTCTTTATAATTTCCAGTAAAACTTCAAATTTCCCCGACTTTTCCCTAACGAATCAAGATCCCTGACATTTCCCGGTTTTGCTGGTTTTCCAGGTCTATACACTGAGAAAAAAATGTACTTGATCGAAATAAACGTGCCTTTGGATAGTCCCAAGAGCCTATTTATTCGATTTAAATAAATATCGGTTGGACGCAAATATTAGATTACTGAATTAATTAGATGTTATTTGAATCAAATCGATATTCATTTAAATCGAATAAATACGCTCTTGGGACTATTCAAAGGCACGTTTATTTCGATCAAGTACATTTTTTTCTCAGTGTAGCCACCCTGTTATAGTGTGAAAGAATCGGAGATGTTTTGCTTTCATTTTGCTTTACTTCGAGGTGGAAATCATCCTAGAGTATACCCATACATAACTAATATACACTTGTGTCAATCGGAGGATGGTATTCACGTGTACGCACCTATCTGTGACTGTTATTAAACGCACGCGATTACACCGATATTATCCCGAGTCAGACGAGAGGTAAATTCGGTCGAACCGCTTTGCACCCCGTGAAACGCGGTTAGGTCGATCCTAGTTTAGTTAGTCCAACAATAAGTGGTTTAGGATCTCGCCGAGAAGCAGTTATCGAAGGTCGGATCGTCGTTTCTGATTCGATTGACCACCGTATCGGTGTATAACCGTGGAGAGGTAGACCGAGTTGCTTCTCGCAGTTTCGATCGCGATTATCACTTCTTCGTGACACGTTGACGTAAACTCAAATTGCTGTACGCGGTAACGCGTAGCGTTAAAAATAAGATAAAATCGCGCAGCTTCTCAAAACATATTTGCACGTGTCACTCAGAATTATTCACGGCTCGTCGATATATTTAGCCTTTTTCAAATATTAACGCGATATATACAATATATTAGAAATAGAACAAAATCACCACTTTTTCGACGCCGCGAGCCGCAGCAACGAAAAGCTTCATCTGCTCGAATCTATTTTATTCTTCCAGCCGAACGCAAAAATCCCATCGCAAAATTTAATCCCTCAATCGATGAAACGCGTATTTGCAAATCAAGTCAAATTACTCTCACACTCGTATAAGACGGCCGTATCAAAGTAGCGCCAATTCGCGGCGCGCATCGACGTCCCCCGTGAAATGAAACGACGCGAAAGAAACTAGAACCCATAAGGAGAATCTTCCCACCCCCTGCTTGATCCAATAAAGATACCAACCGCCATCACACAGCCGAGGAAGCTGCGAAGTGTTCTCGCACGCGAAAGCGCTAATCATCCCACAAGTTCCAAGTATCGAGTAGGTACAAAGCGACGCGCCTGCGTGCGTATATACCCACTTATTTACGTACCGCAGACACGTATGAACGATACGACCGCGCGGAGAGCGGAGCGCCGCTCGTACAAAATATCTTACGGAGATCAGCGTGGGTAAATATATACGGTTGTGCCGTGTCTCGTGGTGGAGGAACGGGTCTCTCTCGCGCGACGCGGCGGTCCGCTATATCTTCGGGAGCATCTCAATGGTTCTACACCTAGTTATCATCTGGTCTGGCGTCCGGAATATGACGTAGGCACCAGCTTCGTCGCCGACTCGCGCCGTGTCCTCTCCTTCTTTCTCCTCCGTCCCTCCTTCCTCCCGCCCAAGTACCAGTGCTCTTTCTCCTTCTCGCTACCTCGCCGCCGTCGTCGTCGTCACTCATTTTCGCTCCGCCGTGAAGCACGTACGCACCGTTTCGTAATATCCTACAGCAGAGCATCTCCACGCACTGCAGACGCATCCCACGTAGGTACGCCGGATGGATGACCGTGGTAACGCGGTTCGCCTGGCTGCGCGCGATCGCCTCGACTTTCATCGGACGGAGAAAGAAGTGCTTCGCGCGTAAGCTGCACTGAGAAAAATTATGATTCAAAATGTAGCAATCAATTTCCAGAAAGTATAGGGAGAAAACTCCGGATAAGAAATCTAGTGATATAGTGCAGTTATGAATTCGGTTAAATACTACACTGTATAAAATTTACTTCTGTGTCAAACGTAATTTAAATTCTATACAGTTCTATACAATAAATATGAGTCCTATACGGTATAGTATTTGACCAAATTCATAACTTACTGTCCCATCACTACATTTCTTATCTGGAGTTTTTCCCCCATACTTTCTGAGATTGATTGCTACATTTCGAAACCTCCTTTTTCTCAGTGTGACGCTAAGAAAATACATATACGGAGAAAAAGGATTAGTAATATTTATGGCTAATCTCGGTAATAGGACTCCTCGAGGTGAAACATTAAATTTTTTAATAGACGCAGCGTACGTTTTACAGTTTGTAAAAGTATAAACCTGTAAACACCCGACACATATTAACGGGAGATTGGTCAATTTTACCGCGTACATTGTGAGAAAAATAGTATATTTAATTAAATCTACATTTACGGGTGAGGGAATGCAGAATTAATTGCTCCGACTGATAAATTTGATTATAACGATTAACAGCTAATTGAAGGAAACAGGCTGTTAGTTCATTCGAGACATTTATTAATCAAAGTAACTTTTGATCCGCATTTCCCACGCGTAATCGCTGATTTAGTTAAATCTACTACATTTTTCTCTGAGTGTATTAACTGATGTTTATACTGTTACGAACTGTAAAAAGTACGCTGCGGTCCATTAAAAACTCCGATGTTTCACCTCGAGGAGCCCTGTTAGTGGGATAACTGTAAAAATTCATGGGATTTCCCATGATTTTTTACTAATCCTTTTTCTCCATGTACACGGAGAAAGAAAATAATAGATTTGACTAAATTGGCGGTCACAGGTGAAGGAACACCGATAAAGTTACTTGAATTAAACAATTTGGCTATAATGATTTGAAATTGTTTGACAAAAACAAGCTGTAGTCAGTTTTAGCAAATTATCAGTTTAAGTAACTAGATCTGCGTTCCCCCACCCGTGACCACTAAGTTAGTCAAATCTACCACATTTTCTTTTCGGTGTAGTAAAGCGCAAAGCAAAGCAGCAAAGAGATCGGATAGCAAAACGACGAAAACAAACCTTTCTTATTAGAACACGCACAGTGAGTCGCACGGCAGTGATGCGACCGGCTCTCGATCTCATAGCTGCTTTGCTCTCTGGCTTCAGCACGTTCTAACTCAAAGGACAAACTTGCGCGCGCGATCCCGGTCGAGGGTCCGTCGACTCGAGGCGCAGCTGAATCCCACTCGGCGAGCGTCCTGCGTAGCGGAATTGGAGCGGAAGAGACTACCGCGCTTAAAAGCAACTCGCAGCGCGTGCCCGACACTCTCGTAAACGAATTTTATTGTCAGGACGTTGCGCAAGCCTCGCGCGAGTCACCGGGTCTCCTCGTGGCGAGTGCAACGGAACGCGAGGCGAACCCCGCAGTCGAGGGCCGACGGACGAAAGGGGATACATCATGGAGGGGGTTCGAGCTCGCGGAGCTGCACAGTGCGTGAACGATAAAGAGCTGCATTCTCTCTTATCGGGGACTTTTAAATGTACGCGGAAAGGCACGTGACGGAATTAATTATTTATATGACAAGCTGTCGCCTCGACGAGTTGTTTTCTGTACACGGACACCGACTCTCGACTTTTAACCGCACCCCGCAACAAGTGCATTCCTCTACGACGCGCGATAGGTAGGTACCTATTGCGCGGCGATCGGCGGTAACGCTGTTTCGTTCCGTGTTCCGCGGTGCAAACGCGGAGTGCGCGTCCTTGCGGCTACAGATTCTGCGGAGCAGCCGAGCGAGAATGGAACGGATGTAATCATATCGATCGCAACGGACTCGCCACGACGACGCGAGTAACCGAGGAAGAATCGATGATGCCAGACAGCGTCGGCACGCGCTCGTCGAGGTTATCCGTCGCGTCGGATTGCGCAGCGGCTTGTTTTCACGCTAAAACGTGGAGGACGTGGCTGGGTGAGGGGGGGAGATACTCCAAAGGCACTGGTACACAATCATGGAAAAGTATATCATCAGCATCGCGGTGATGCGACGTCGAGAACGAAATCTCGCGCGTCCAGCTGATATTGACATTCTGTCGCGGACGCATTCTCAATGTCGCGCGCGCGTGAAAGGAGAGCGATGACAGTTTAAAAATAGCCGCCACTTGTGTTTCAGACACGAGCGCGCGGGCTACCGCTAAGAATTGTCGAAAGCATTGCGCGAGGGGACGGTGTGCAGTGTGAAGGAGGATAAAATGAGAACGGCGCGTTTCTTAAAAATTCGATATCAAATTCAATGGAAGTTGATTTGATGTGATAAATATTGATATCGGAGAGAGCTAATTCGATTCAAATGAATATTCATTCGTGCCGAGTAGCCTTGAGTGAAACAAAATAGATGATTTTATTGGTAATCTAAGTTCACGCTTGCTTGAATAAATAGTTCTTTTATTACTCGACTTGTTTCACGATGTCACTTGGGAATAAGCACATATCGCTTGTGGATACTTTCATATTACGATGTGTGTGTGATATTCGTATATCATTTTTACGTAATTATATATTGATCGACGAAACGAGTCCTTTTTTTCTCGTCAGAAATAAGCCCGAGTAAAAAAATTTGAAATTAATTTGATTAAAATGTGATTCAAAGTAGATGATACTTGAAATGATCCAAAATGAATAAGAGGGATTTTATAATCTTAACTTAATCTGCTTTCACTTTGAAGATATCTCAATGATATTTAATGAACTTAAAACAATTACTTTCACTTTCAAATTAAAAATACATCAAAACTTGATAGAAAATAGATACAAATGAGGTAAAAAATGCTCGACATTAAGGTCATAATATTATAATTATTCGATTCAATTTTGGATCACAAATGATCCACTCTTGATTATATTTTGATAAAATCGGCATCGCATTTCTTACTCGGCAAGTCAGTCAAGTGGATTATATGAATCTCGAGTCGCCGATTTGAAATATTTCTTTCATTTCGTTCGAACTTCATCGCATCGCGAAATGCGATCTCAATTCAACCGGTGCCCGCGACGCGTCTGTTCGTAGACTGTACGCGTATACAGCGTTATTTCCCCCTCCTAAAGGCCGATGACTGATATCTGCATACTTCGAGTTGGTATCTCACTCGATAAGCGTATATCTGCTCCCGTCGTCGCGTCGAATCGGGAGAGAAACCTAGGAAATACCTCGAGGTTCGGTGACGTCACGCGGCGTTATCAGAGACTCTCTGTCTCTCTCTCTCTCTCTCTCTCTCTCTCTCTCCTTCGCAAGCGAGCCGCGGAAGACATGCCAGGGGCGCGAGAGCGTTACGAAAATGCGCCAGTGGCTGCGAGTAGTAGGTACGTACATCCCGCTATATGCGTCGAGACTATTTTTGAACGGTGTTTATCTGGCCTGGATTGGTATATAGTTATGAGTTCCAGAAGCCGCGCGCGATAGCTCCTTGAAGAGGGACTCTATTAGCCGACACCGCGGTGTGGGCGCCGAACGCAGCACCGGGCGATACTCTCGCGGCGCGTACGCAACGCGTCACGAGTGGCCGCCGCGCGTGTGCGGCGAGTATAGTCATCGTCGATTTTCGAGCTTAACCCTCTCATGCATGGTGTCCTCACATGTGAGGACAGTTGTATAATTTCAAATTTTTAAACAGCTACTTATTTATATTTGATTCTAAGTGCACAATGTTATCATATGAGGACATATTTTTTTTTGTAAAAAATAACGATTTTTTTGAAAAACCTGGCTTAAAAAATTACTTTTTATACTCCAAATGAGCGCAAACTATCCCTTATCATTTTTTGTGTGTCGCAAAAAATGTATGCACGAGAGGGTTAAAGATTCTATCCTAGTTGAACTCATTAATACTGAACAAAAAATGTTGGTTCGTTCGACTATCAGTGAAGTTGAATACGGCGAACGCATGGTGCAGTTGTTTCAATGCCATAAGAGTGTGAGGAAAAATAAATAGAGTTTAAGCAACCAAATTGAAGTTGAAAGAAATGAATATCTATTTGAAACAGTTACACCGTGAGGTTCGCCGTATTTAACCTCGCCGATGATTGAATGAAGCGATTTTTTTTCAGTGTACGCAAGCCGCCATGCTTTTCCCAAGATTCTAGAACCCTTCTCATTTCCAGATAAAGAATGTTTCGCTGATGAATTATGGTTTCTCCGATAAAGGAGACTTTCAAATTGTTACACGTCGTTTTAGCTTTGTTAATAAATATTTCTTTAACAAAAATATAACTTCACGAAAAGTCCCTAGCACTCCCCGGAATGGACGAATCATTAATTACTGAACTACAATAGTTTACCGTGAAAAAACAAAGACCATATGTAACAATTTGATGGTCTTCTTTACCGGAAGCACCACAGTTCGTCAGTAAAATTATTCTTAATTAAAAATAAGAAGAGATCTAAATTTTCACTAACTCCACCTGATGTTCATTATCCAGATAGACTCTGCATGTAAGAGTGTACGTAAAACATGGCGGCTTCACCAACCAGGACAGGATCCTTATTAATTCGATCGTAAAACTGAATTTTGAGGGAGAGGATACGAGATCGTCTCTCCGTTGGCATAGAAAATCTCAGAAAAAATCTCATCACTTCCTATCGCGAACACAGGTGAATTACTTTCGATCTCGCTATATGGCTCGTGGTGTCAGCGGCTGTAGAGCGTGAATTATACATAATTCGAAGGAGAAATTCGAGAAATCGATAAAAGAGAATGAAAATAAGGATGATTGATCACGTATTCAAAATATTAACCGATAAGAGCGTTTTAAAGCATAATACACAAAGAGAGCAAGATTCCGTTCGACACATTTAAATTATTAATCTCTCTTCTTCTACATAAGAAAGACTTTTACGAGGGATTAAATCGCGGAATTCAACGAATTAATGTGTCGTCCGTCGGTGCAGTTCCGATAACCGGTCATTCGGTTAATTGGTATTCAGATAAATGGCATTACACTGTACATGAGTACGTCATGAACGATTCGCGCTTCATTTAATCGTTGCTTCAAGTATTTCTTAACTGCGGTTCGGTAAATATAATTTATGTAATTGAATGTTATTGGAAATAAAGCAACGTTCATAGAAGTGTTTACCCAAGACGATTTTAAAACAATTTTACTCGAATCAAGAAAATCTTCTCAGCATAGCGACAAATTCTGCACTTCACTAGCAAAGAGCGTCGCACTGCTTGCGTTATCTCGTCACCCACGCGATTTCGATATCAGTTGCGCACGCGGTTTTGCACTCGACTCGCTTTTTACGGACTCTTCATCGAGTTTTTCACACGCTACAATCGAATAAGAGATTGAACGAATTTAACGATTCTTGCGAAGTAAAAAAAGTATCAATCTATAAATTTTCAAACATATGACGCTGTACCTGGATATATACGAATATGCAAATGCCCCGCACATTACTAAAATAATATCGATATGCGAAAATTGCTCCGATTCACTGCAAATATATGAGCGCGCCGACAAAATCGCTCATGCGAAACGCGCTTTGTATCGGGTTCATGTTTGTAATTAGCAAGTCAATGAATCTACAAAGCGAGTAACACAGTAGGCAAGAAACTTGTTCGCCGTTGCAATTTGTCATATTAACGAAAAATAATAAAATAAAAAGACACTCGTAGATTAAAATCGGTAACACTATAACGAATAATATAGGTATTTGAGAGATTAGTAATATTAATAATTTTAATTTACGAAGGAACATCATGTGCGATGCGACAGACCTGCCATTATTACTATAATACACATCTTTCTTTCGATGTAGTATACAAAATTTGTATTTTTTTATGTATTGGGTTGTCCGGAAAGTTCGTGTCAATTTTTAAGAAAAATTCAAAGGCAATAAGTTTGAATTTAAATATATGTACTTATATTTATTGAAATATTTAGATACCATTTCTTGTTCAACAACCTTTTTATGCCTGAAGTATCACCTTTTAAAGAGATATCATTCTGATATATTCAGACCTGTCCTAATGCCACCCATCGAAAATCGGCACGAAATTTCCGGACACCCCGATAATTATATATAAAGCTTTCATCCGATACATACAATTATTATTACAACTAAAATAAAATAAAATATGAAAATTGTATTAAATACCTATTTCTTGAATTTTATATGCAATTATATTAAATTATATATAAATTTCGCAACGGGGCATATTAATTTTCATAATTGCGTATTGCATAAAAGCTTTATACGCACATGATTATATTAAATTTATTATAAAATTTGTTTTCATAATACAAAAGCGACGCATATACGTAATACCCATTGCAAATTGCGCGGCTGTACAGAGGAAAAGAATTAGATCTACGGAAAATTACTTGCGGGGTCGCAAGTAATTATTTATTCATATCAGTGAAATCTTCCAATACATCAATTCGATATCTCTTCGTTACGATCGCGTGGAACAGTACGTGATTGCAAGGAAGAAATAATAACTAACGTAAAGAAATAATTACTTTCGACCCCGCAAGTAATTATCAGTAGATCAAACTAATTCATTTTCTCTGTGTACGAATTAACTTGGCTCGCGTCGTTGTCTGACTATAAATGGATGTCTTTTACGGTTTCCCCGCGATATGACCGCAGGTCCGTCGCGGCGGTCGACGCAGAGGACGAGCAAGAATTCGACCGAAAGAAGACCGTGACGATTTTAAGTCCGACTGTACGGTCCGTGCCGACGCACGAGTGTACTCTGGATACAAACTGTGTGGGACATGGCTATCGATTTCAGCACGGTATGCCGAGCATTGTGGAATGCGCCTTATATATTACGCCGGGCGGACGTGTACGTACCGCCGTTTCGCTCGTAATACGCGCGCGCACACAGACGCGCGCGCGATCTGCGGATTGCACGTAGGCCAGGTAGGAATAGGTGGGTATAATCGCGCGCGCCGTTAGGCGGGAGTAATAGCGGCGATAAGTATTGTTACGCTCAAATCACTCTAGCACACACATTCGACCTGACGATTTTTTCTGTGCCATTAATCCAGCTTGCCTTGTCGACCGATCTTCTAAAACACTGTTCGACTTTGAAGCTGGTGTAACGCGCGCGCGAGAGTCGTTCTATGCGCATGGTGCGAATTGCGAACGCCGTTTCATTATCGAATCACGTTTCAAATGCGCTACGCTGCACGGATAAGTCGAGAACGACACGTTATTGCCAGATGGTGCTTCTATACCGTTTCGCCGGGGTGGGAATATTTATCTTTATCCATTTCATACGCGTAACGCGGCGGGTCCGTTAACGCGAAAAATGTCGTTGGCGATATAGGCCGATGCCGCGTTATCACAGACGAGACGCTACGAGCAAAATTGAGTACCTTTTTAAATAAATTTCAGGAGCAACTCTCTATCGGAAAAGTTTTATGTATACTGTTGAAAGTTTCATTTGAAAATTCAAGTGAAAGTAACTGAAGCAATTATCAACCACATTTGTATCTAAAATGTCATACAAAATAATAATTCGTCATGTCTATAATGTCCTTTTGTTTTGAATTTTAGTAAAGAACAAATTAATATTGAGACACGGTATATTATAAACATTCAAGTAAGTACTACTGAAAAATTCAAATTCTTTTGGTTTTTAAGATTCAAACCATTTGTAACAGTGTCGTTTGTGTACTTATAGACCATACATGGATTTGGTCGTGTATAAATTATATATAATTGCTATATGAACTTTATATGGATTATATGCGGATTTTTTGAATTTTTTAAATGTTTGCATAATCCATACATAGTCTGTATATGGTTTATATGGAAACCATATAAAACCCATATAGGATCAAATCCATATAATGGACTATTTATAATCCACGTAGAACTTTTCTGCCTGGGAACCTATTTTTTTTTTTAGAAAATACGCTTTCCGAAATCGTATTCCGTGTCATCGTACTGCAGGCTCGTACGATTTCCGTATGCGACATGAGCAAAGCGGCAGAAACGTTCGTCTCGAAAGCACCCTTTACTTCAGAGAGTCGACATCCAAAGGGACGTCCCGCTTTCGAATCCCCTGTTCGCTATCTCCGAATGGATATCACTCCTTCGCCTTTCACACGGACTTTTTCCACGTCGCTCGCCTCCGTGTACGCGCCTATCTGCCGATCTGAGCCTCGAATCTACGATCGCGAGCAAAGGACGCGGCACCCCGCGCGCGCATCGATTTCGATTATCATTTAAATACCCTCGAATTTTTCTCCCGTGCACCGCGGTCGGGCGATTTAAATATTTTGTCAATTAAGCCGCCGCGCTGCTTTACATAGGTGAGACGGGGTTACCACCTGACGTCGTATCACTTCCCTTCGATCGATCTCGCTCGCGATACCATCGCACGATCTCCCGACGGCAGCGCGAGCGATCGGTTACTATCGGCGCCCAATTCGAAGACGGGACCCACATAAACTCATATGATCGTCACGTTGTTCATACAAAATATAACAATTGATTGCTCTAAAGTTTACGTTTACTCAGTCGCATGAGTTTATAAGAAAATCGTTCATCAAAACATTGTTTGGCTTACATTACAATGTGATTCAAATTAATCGTTGTACTTAATGCA
Organism: Xiphydria camelus; assembly: GCA_963678675.1. NCBI lineage: Eukaryota > Metazoa > Arthropoda > Insecta > Hymenoptera > Xiphydriidae > Xiphydria > Xiphydria camelus. Next base: position 3,891,296 of record OY783192.1, read on the forward strand.
GCAACATTTTTACGAAAAATTTACGATGTTTTGAATAAATATTTAGCATTTTATTTGTATCAGTTTGAAATCATTTAATGACACAAATATGCTTGCTTCGTGACGACTCATTGAGCGCACAACCTTGATGCATCGGATGAGCCAATGCCACCTTGAGTTGCTGTACAACTTACGTACATTTGACAATCTGGGGAGCGTTTCGCGTAATCGAGAGACGCGTTTGCGAAGTCGTCGCGTTTTCTCGGCAACCGCGAGTATCGAGAAAGACATCCATTTTGTTGCTAATGGAATCGTTAGGCTCGTTGCGTGCTAATTTCGCGGAATGTTTTCGCGGGTACAGCACCGAGTATTTCTCGCTCACTCGGGCGATTTCGAATAAGCGATTAAGCGCCGATAGGATACACGGATGTCGATACCCAGGATACATTTAATTATTACCGATAAATCGACACCGCGGCCGATTTTACACAGCCCGCCCCCCGGTTCACAGAGAGTGCCGCTATTTCTAAAGATATTAAAGCGACCCGCACTCTCTCTCCATTGCTTCTGTAATCGAAATAATTTCTCACTGTCGCGTTTGCGCGGCGACTCGTATACCCGAAGATACATCACGTTCTTCGAGGAACGGGCGACATAATCGACCGATATTCCTTCGGAGATAAAATAAACTTTAAGAGAGGCTCGGAAAACAATTTTTCTTTTCAGTACAGATTAACTCTATTCCCACGTGGATGTATGCGTATAGTTATTCCACGCGCGTGCAGAGATTCCGTTATTTGGAGACCGAAGGATATAATCCAGTCTGACATTCCGGCGAAATACTAGAATAAATTTTGAAGAAACGTCGCGGGAAAGAATCTTTCCTCGCGCGGTGCGCGTATGACAACGCTGGAACGGATTAGCTCCATTTCTGCACGTGTCGTTATTTCGCACACGACCCGTTATGGCGCGTGCCTTCGCCCACGTGACGGAAAAAACCTAACGAAATTTTCGTACACAACGGGGCGGTCGAACAGAAGCATCCTGTGCCCGCGTGAGCGCTTAACGCTATTGAAACTGTAACCTTTGAACTGTATAGGATCGCGCGCGCGTACGGTGACTTCCGCTGGAAGACGTGGTAGTGGCGACAGAAAAGGTCATTTACATAAAATCGTAAGTACAAAGAGCCGCCCGTTTGACGATGGGTAATCAGAACATTTGCATCGGACGCAGCGGCGTGAGTACACGGGCGTTTCTATACCGGCCTTTTCTACTTTCGTACATACAAGGTGTAGATTTACCAAGGGCCACATCCATTTATTTCCGTTACTTGTCGCTTTACGGAAAAATCTTTCCAATAAAAGTTATTTGGTGTCGAGTCTGACGTGTAACGCATGTAAGTGATTTTTGATAACACGCGTCATTTACGAGATATGAAGGTAACCTTTATCTTTTTAAATAGAACGCGACGTTTTCGTTCTTATAAAAGTTGTAGAACTTATCGATATGAATGAAAAAGTTATAAGGTGGAAGGCCCATTCGTTGCACCGTTTGTGAGATACTGCCGTTTAAAGTACAAGATTAAGTTACGCTGCGGGCGACTAAGTTCCCCGGATTTAACTTTCTCTCATTCTTATTTACTTTTGTACTTTGGGCGAAAATATCTCATAAACGAGGAATAGGCTTTTCACTTTATATCTTTTTTGCTCATCTCAATGAGCTCTACAACTTTTGTCAGAACGAAAATTTCAAGTTCCATACAAAAAAATTGAAGTGACCTTCATATCTCGTAGATAACTCGCGTTATCGAAAACCACTTGTATGTGTTATACGCCTCCCTCGACTCCAAATAACTTTTATTCGAAAGATTTTTTCGAAAAATGACAAATAAGGGAAATAAATGGATTTGGCCCTTGGTAAATGTACACCCTGTATATGCGAAGGATATCGCACGGAAGGAGTTGGGCTAGTTCGATATCGATATAATTATACTATCGAGCGACGAGCACTCAGTTTCGGCCTTTTTCGGGACTTCCTCCGCGATAACCTCGATATGTCGTGAGGAAATCCTTCGCTTCCAACGAGGGTATCGTGGGAAAACGAGGCGTTGTGTAATATATTCCAACCGGTTCATTGACTGCTCGTTCGTTTATTTGCAAAGAAGTCAACGAGGAAAAAGAATGCCCAAATGTACATCCTATACCGTAGAAAAACAAAATTATACAGAAATAATCGATACACTAAGAAAAATGACGTTTCAGAATGTAACAATCAATACCAAAAAGTATGGAGAAAAAACACCAAATAAGAAATCTAGTGATAGTACAGTTATGTGAATTCGGGGTTAAATACTATAAGTACTCTATAAAATTTACTTCTACCAAATGTAAATTTAGTCCTATTTAGTATTTAACCAAATTCATAACTGCATTATCATTCGATTTCTTACTGAGAATTTTTTCACCATGCTTTCTGAGACTTATTGCTACATTTGGAAACATCATTTTTCTCAGTGTACACTGAGAGAAATAATTGCTAGTATCAGACAAATATTTTTTGAACCAAGAACATATGATTTAAAAAATTTTAAGAATACAGACTCTTGGTCGAAGACTATATTATTCTGGATTCAAGAATATCTTCATTGGGATGAGACATTTTTCTTGTACGAAATAAGTAATTACTCGAGTTTAACAAATATTCGTTTGAACAAAGAAAACCATGCCTTGAGCCTGGAATTATATCACGTTCTTGATTGAAGAAATGATTTTCTTGGCACCAGCAATTATTTCTCTCAGTGCAGGCCTAATAAAATTTATGAACTGAATTTTTTAAATTCGTTCCTCAGTCACGACAATAACGACGACGACGACGACGACGACGGCGGCGATTCAATATACGCGCATAAACACACGTACCTCAAGTATCACCCAAAGAGACCGAGTACAAAAAAGACCGATCCCCCACCGATCCGAATCGAGCGTCACTTGCCCGATGCATTGAGATGCAAATGCGCGGTCGTGATTTACGAGGGGCAGACATGTCCGAATAGAGGTTGGGACGTTTCCGAAGGCGTTCGGGAGAGCCCCGAATAGATGAGATCTGTGACACCGACGGTAACGGAGGAGCTCTTCGGATGTGGATATTTGTCACGGCGAATTTTCGATTTTCTCGGGCTAGGCGGACGCGGCGAGGAGTCGTCCTCTTTTGAAATTGTTCGTTGCGTCTCTAACGTCGTTCGCCTCGCTCGGATCGGATATTTATGCGGTAAGAATAATCGCTTACACCGATCTCAATGGATGCGCCGCCATCGAGTGAATTTTTATTCGATGGAACGAGGTTGATCGGGGTCAGTTTCGGTCGCGAGCGACGACCGCTACGAACCAAATTTTCGGGGCCTCTTTTCCATTTAAGCCCGCGGATGTGACGTCACCCTTATTGCGGGCCCGAACGGGGCCCGAAACCGTCGACCGTCTCGCGCGGCGACGTAGGCGTCTAGGCGTATAGGTATAGGCGCGCGAGTTGTGCGCGCGGTTAAATCGAGCAGACGGCGGCGTCGCGACGCCGGCTGCGCGCGGCAGGGAGAATAGTGAGAGGGAAAATGTATAAAGAGCGGTGGGGGTAAACTACTTGTTGCGCGCTGCGGCGCCCCCGTGACGCGGTCACTCCTCCGCCCACCTTCCGTCGCCGACAAAAATAGACGCGGCAGCGGCAGCGACGGCGTCGCGACGCAACAGATATCACTCGTTTCGCAAGAACGGCCTGGCGTTCTTCGCTGTTCCACGCCGCGAATTAATTAATAGGCGACTCGGAGGGGATGCAACGGTGACGCGGCGAGGTGTACGTGCGTTTCTCGAGTATGGACCGAATGTGGGAAGCGATACGAAGCGATGTCTACGGTACCGTTATTCCGAATGCGTGCGGTTATTTTTAAAGGAGTACGGTTTTTGCATCAACAAAATATTCATATTTTTTTTAATTCGACTTATAATCTGTGTATATTATACATATTCAATGTCACTCTACTGTATTATGACGTCATTATAAAGTCAGAAAGACGCACTTACAAGGCTCCCGCCCAGTCAGATGTTCAAAAATAGTGGATTTTAATGACTCCTGATTTGACAGGAATGACAAAAAAAAGACCAATTTCTCCTCATCTGAGCATTATGAAGGGATGACTAAGAAAAAGCGAACTAAAGGTATTTATAACAAATTCGGTAAACTTTTAAGAAATTAATATTGAAAGAAAATGATTGAGATTTGTAATCGAAATAAGTTTTTTTTTCATAAGAACACATCGAAATTGTGAAGTATGGAAGATATTATAACAAATTACATCACGCTTTAACGAACAAATACCCCAACAAACTTTTTCCTCATACTACAAGAAATACACGAAACGATACAGACTGCTTTTTACGCATCATATACCGATTTATAAAATCTGGACACCCCGATAGCATGACCACCGCAACATTGAGAACTCATACGATTTGTTGCAGCGTTTTAGCGGCGGGAGAGTATCGTGAAATTATTTTAAGGATTAAAAGACGAAATTTTAAAAATAATGACTATTAATGACTTCTAAATATGAAAATGATTTTAAAAAATGACCAAGTAGAAGCTCTGCACCCAAGTCAAGCAACGAGTGCAAAAGAGATTTATAACACGATAACGTGTATGCTGCATTTTTAATATCGTTTTCCACACTGAGAAAAATAACTTGGCCAATCAAATCAAAATTCTGGAAACGATCACCAAATCGTTTCGTGAATTATAAATCCTCTATTTGTGTTTGGTCAGACTAACCACTGTTTGGTTAGAACAATTAAACGTTTGGGTGGAATAACTAAATATTCGGCTAGTATAATTAGATATTTGGTTCAACTGACCAGTATTTTTTGGTTAGAATAACTAAACGCGTCAAACTAGATGCATTTTGTCATTTTAACCTAATTATTTTTCTCAGTGCAGTTCAAATAAGGCCGAAAATGAAAAATAGAAAATAAGGGGTAAATAGTTGTCGAAATTTGTCAAATGTACGATGAAAACAAATTAGTCAGAAAATCGAATTAGTCGAATTTGAGCTAAAGAGCAGTATACGTCGCTACGCTGAAAAAAAGATCCTCCGATAAAGAATACGAAGGAGAAAAAAAAACCGTCACCAACCTGAATCTGATGTCCCGGATTGCTGATGTGGAGTTGCTGTGCCTGGTTGATCTGCAGAGTGGACGTGCCGGGTCCGGACGGAGGTCTCGGCGGCGTGGAGCTGGTGAACGGTCCCTGCGAGCCGGTCTGATTGGGTCCGCTGTTCTGCGAACCTCTGGGAGGCAGCGGGTAGCCCGGACTGCCATGATTCGGTATGGAGCCCGGACTGCCGTACGGCGAATATTGTTGCTTGTAGCCGCCGGTGGGACCCAGCATGCTCGGCTTGCCGCCGCTCGGCTGCGGCCTCTTGATGTCCGCCAGGCCCTGAAACTGCGACTGGGCGGCGAACATGTCGCTCTGCTGGCTCTGGAAGCCGGCCGTGCTGTTCGTCTTGTGGTAGGCGGCGGTGGTCGGCGCGGTCTGGCTCTGACCTCCGGGTGGCCCGGCGGCGCTCCCCGGGCTGCCGAGGTAGTCGGAGGCGGCGCCGGCGAACTGCGGGAACTCGGCGTACGGCGACCTGGCGGTGGGTCCCCGGGCCGTGTTCGCGGCGGGATTGAAGCTGCTCAGCCCGAGTTGCTGACTCTTGTGCTGGTGCTGCTCGGCCATTTGCTTGAGGGTCTGCGCGGCGGGGCTCATCTCGGACTTGAAGTCCAACCCGGAGTAGGGCAAGCGAGCGGGCGAATACTGCGACGAACCGAGAGCGCCCGGGCTCGAATTCGTCGGCAGCGTCGTGCCGTTGTTCGTGCTGCCGTTGTTGTTGTTGTTGTTGTTATTGTGCTGGTGCATCGCGTCCTTGTCGTCCTCCAGTTTGATCTGACCGTTGTTCGTCGAGGCTATCGCGTTGTTCGCGGCATTGTTCGCGAGGGTGTCGACGCTCTTGTCCTCGAAGTCGAAGTCCTTCATGAACTCCGGATGGAAGTCGGAAATCTCCGAGATGAGATCCTTGAAGGCGTCCGACGTGATTATCTCGTCGCCGGTGTCGTCGCCTATGAAGTCGGAGAAGCCCGGAAAGCCGGCGCCGTTCGCGGCGGCGTCCTTCTCGAGCGCGGCCGCGCACTGCTCCAGGTCGACGAACTCGTTGTCCGGCTCCTGCTTGCACTCGACGAGATTCCCGATGTCGACGCAGCCGATTCCCGAACCGGGGCCGGGGCCCTGCGAGCGCGAGGCCGCCGAAGCGGGCGTGCCCGGGCCCGACTTGGGCGAGGACGAGTTGACGAGGTCGCTCTTCACCGAGGCGTTCGTCAGCGCCTTCACGGTCACGTTCGTCGAGATCTGCTGGGCCTGCGAGTTCGCCGCCGACGTGGTGAACTCGAGCTGCTGCACGATCTCCACGGAGAACTTGGTCAAGCCCTCGTTGCCGCCGGAAGTGGGTCCCGAGGAATTGGCGCCGTTTCCGGGCTGATGCTGCCCGTGGCCGTGGTGCGGCCCGCCGCCGGGGGCCTGCTGATGCTGGTGCTGCGCCTGGGTGCATTGCAGCTTGACCGGGGGTTCCCCGAAGCCACCGTCTCCGCTGCCACCGCCGGTCGGCTCCAACTCCTCCGCCGTCCTCTTCAGGAATTTCTGCTGCTGAAACGAGAGGAGATGCGCCGATCAGACGATGCCACGGATAAGCGTGCAGCGGCCACGGTCGCTTACGCGCGCGGCGCACGCGTGACGACGAATTTTACGCGGCACTGCTCCGCGCCACCTATAGCTCGCGTATGCACGCGTCGGTCTCGCGGGAGGGAGCGAACGGCGGACGCGACGGAGTGCTGGGTACAAACCGGCAGGTAACTCGTACGAGCATTCCGCGCGCGTGCACGGTAGAAGAACGGCGCGTTGTCACATTTTTTGTAATTAGCCTGGTAATTTCTCACGGCGCCTGTCAATGCCGAGGCCGTTTTTGCAGGGAGACTTTGTCCAGCGCCGCCGCTGCCGCGGCTAACCGACATACGGGCGAGTGTTTTGTACCAGCGGCGTGTATCTCGGCGCGCGGCGCATAAATCTCCCGGTAAACGAATCGCCGCTAAATTAAGCGGCCCCGTGGCACGTGAGCTTATGCGCGCGCGATACCATCCTCGTCGCTGTATCGTTATGGTCGAAGCAGTCGTTCTGAGTCGTCGTACGGCATAAAGGCGTTCGTTCGATTGGCGAATAAAGGGGGGCTAGTCGTCGCTGCGAGTCGTATACAGCAGCAGTCGTGCAGCGGAGGAAAGAATTCGAAGAGCGCGCGCCGACCGAAAGTTTTCTCGGATACGAACGGCCGCGAGTCTTGCTCCGGCGAGGGGTGCGCTTCCCTGTCGAGATTTTCGCGGATGTAGCGGAGGGGTGAGCGAGTATATATTTGTCATGATTTTAACCGGGATAACCTTCCCCGCCTTCGTTCGAAAATCGATAATACGTATTACCCTCGAATAGTGAATCGACCCGTGCGCTTTCATCTCGCCGCGGCGCTCTTCGACGAACGGAGTCAAATAATTCAGTGTCGTTCGCAGAAACTGGATGTGCCGTGTTCCGCTATGCGGCGAGAGTAGATGACTATCTATGTATATATATATGTATCTATAGAAAGAGCCGACGAACGCATAACAGACTTTCGTCCTGCTCTGGACGAAAACGGACGGTCGAGCTATAATTGAAAATTGCACTTCGAGAAGAATACGAGCGAGAATAAAAATCATCAACATTTTTACATTACTCTACAATTCTGTACTCCAATAAATTAATATTAAACATTCTTAAAGGTGAAACTACTCTGATCTGTTTTGACGACAATTTTTAAATAATTGCATATCCGTCAAAGAAAATTCCCGGCATAGTTTTGAGAAAAATGCACTTCCTTCTAAGATTTAAATACTTTCGTAAGCATTTATAAATATCGACAAATATATCGACATGTTTACCTATGAGAATGCTTCAATCTTCCGTAAATAAAATCGACCCATTTCGTTCACAGTCGTAAAAGTACAAAATTTGTAAATACTTCGACATAAGGTAGCTGTCCCAATAGCTCGACGATTAAACCCAATATCCGGGCAAGCATAACAATTCATATAGCAGATTTTACTCAGGGTTCTTAATAGTGACACTTCCTAAATCCTTATTGCATACCTACATCCCTAATTCATTAAAGATTTTTTTTCTACCAGTTCTTCCTTTTCACCCCATTCAATAATTTGAATTATACTCATATATGTCCGGCTACGAAGACGTGTTCTGCTATCGAGACAGTCACTTTACACGTAACGGTTCGGAAATGAATTCTAAAATAGATTGTACCGATTATTTCATTTCACAAATCCGCTTTTCTATTTTTTTACGTAGATATATACACAATTTATAATTCCCTTAAGAGATTTCCCCATCCGCAAGCATAAATATACCTACGTTTCTCTCTTTTGCCTTGCTCGCGCACCGCGTTCGAGCCTTAATTATCGCCTAAATAATCGAAACGAAGCACGGTACCAACTTTGCCGACGGATCTTGAACGCTGATACGCCGGAGCAGGCTGAGGTAGCTTGCAAATGGAAACGAGGGAAATGCGGATAGGGGAAGTGAGGGAGAGAGAAGTGCGCGAACGGGGGTTGTCGGGACAGTGTACGCGACGGCTAGGGTTCGGGTTTGGTAAGCCTTGTGAAGCAATTTCACGGGGCAGCCGGCGTTCGCGTTCGCGTTCCACCAGGCAAAAGGGGTGTCGGAGCTTGGCAGATAACGGCGTACCGGAGCCCGAGCTCGCGTCAATATTGCCCTCAACCCCTCTCCTACTCTCTACCAATCCCCTTCCGCTACTCCCACGGCAAAGACTCGCGGCCGGGGAGTATGAATTTGCCGAACCGATTACTTCGATTCCTCCTGAGGTGTCGCGCGTCGTTCAAAATCGAACGGATGGAGCGGATGACTTTCCAGGAAAACCGGAGGCAGCTATAAGAATCAATGCGACGATCGCCGTGCTGAGAAATGATTAACCCGAGCGACGATTACCGGACAGAGGAAAACGATTGGTAAAAAATCATGCACCGAAAAAACAATTTATTAATGGTTAACCAATGTAATTTTAAACGTGGCAAAATAAATATTTTATTTGGACAAGACAATATATGTTAATTGTTAAAATGCTTATTTCATTCAAACGGTTGCCTCGAAGAATTTGACTGTACCAAATAAATAATACAATAGTTAACGAATATTTACTTAGTCCAATAAAGTGTTTATTTCGCCACATCCAAACAAACATTTATTAACTACAAATAAACTGTTTGCTCAATATGGAGAAACCCATGAATTTTTACAGTGTATCCCAGTAATAAGACTCCTCGGGGTGAAACATTGAATTTGTTAAATAGATGCAGCGTACTTTTTACAGTTTGTATAAACATTAGTTTACCTGACACATATTAACGGGAGATTGGTAAATTTTACCGTATAAACTGATGTTTATATTATTACGAACTGTAAGAGAAGTACGCTGCATCTATTTAACAAACTTAATATTCCGTCTCAAGGAGCTCTGGTACTGGAAAACATTGTAAAAATTACTAATCATTTCACTCCGTGCGCGTGGTTGCCGCGCGTTAAGCGTTTAACATCGTTGCAGCGCCGATCGAATATGAACATGGTTGCATTTTGAAATTGCGTGCACGCGCGAGGCTATGTATTCGATGCTACGAATTCCGATAACCAGCTCTGGGACTACTTCTAAAATCTAATGCACGCGGCAAATGTTTATACGGTTCGCAACTTCCGCGGTGTTTCCAGCGCGCATAAATTCGATCGAATCGGAAGTTTATGGTACGGTCGTTCTTTTGTATCTTATTGGAGAGAGGTCAGCACCCTTTACTCGAGCTAGTAGCACAAGAAAATTGGTTCCCGCAAAAGTTTCTCCGATTTGGTAGTTCTGCAACTCTTGTTCTGTGCACTCCTTTTCTCGTACGTTCGACCAATTTGGTTCTCTCGTTATTTTTTTATTGCAGATTTGAAAATTTTCAACATTATTTACCTCATATTTTTCAGTTTTTATTTTCGGCCTTATTTGAGCTGGAAAACGATATTTAAAAATGCAACGTATATGTTATAAAACTGTAAGTCTACCTCTCACATTCGTTGACATGAATGTGTCTCTCGTACGACTTTTCGATGACATCATAATACAATAGAGAAAAACACACTTATAACTTTACGAATAATTATTTTTTCGAATCTTTTTTGTGTGACATTCAATATTATACAGACTGAGGTTGCAAATTGAATTAAAAGATGTGAATATTTTTTCATGCGATAATCGAATTGGAAACCTTGGTAATATCTCGCAGAAGAAAGGTAAATCCGTGTATGAATCAACCACTGATGGTCTATCGACAAATACGAATGGTAGTGTCTCGTAACGAGGGAACTTCCCAACCCGACGCGTCGCGTGTAGTTTCTAAGCGGACGTAGACGCGTGTCACGGAAACGTGATTCACTAATCGGCCCATTGTCGAATGGGATACGACGAAATCTGCGGTTCCAAAAATTCACGAAATTTGGTGCCCCGTGACGACGAGTCGACAAATATTTCAAGAGAACGGGCGTGTCTCGCGACAGCTGGAGCATCGCTCATCGATTCACGGCTCAAAGTGCGAGGCGCTGCGTATTTTTTATTCGGAAGTACAAATAGGTCAGTGTATGAATAACTCCGAGGAGAAGCAACGGTTCGCGTTGTCGACGGTATCTGGCCGCGCTCGCGGCATTGTATATTTACGACGCGCCGGTGATACGCAACTTGGTCGGATATCGCGCGTCTCGATCGCTGCGGATGCAAGTCGGTTCTTCCCGGTATCGCGCGCGAAACGCGATCGTGCGATCGATGCAAACTCACGATCAATATGTAAAAATTGAGTTACTATACCGCCGCGCTGCTGATCCGTAGCACGCATAACGGGATTCCGCTGTTCGTATTACAAACTCTTGGATTTTCGGAGTATCCGTCGAAAATCAGCAAACGACAGCCATACGACGTACATGTTGATTAAGGATGAGTTTATATCGAGACATAGCGTTAAGCATACTGAGAGAACAATTTATTTGCTTATGGTTAATAAGCGTATACACAGTAAGAAAGTGGTGTTAATTTTTAATACCATTTTACACCGGAGTGGACCTATACGTACCACATTTGGTGTCATTCAGTCACAATTCCATTGTTATCTAACACCAAAAGTGGTCTATATAGGTCCACACCGCAGAATTTTTTACAGTGTATTTGATTATGAAATATTTCGTTGAGCCAAACAAATATTCATCAGGTGTTCACTATCATTCTTTTCATGTCCGGCATGATATAGGGGTACATTACATATACATGCCCTATAATAGTTAACATAGATATGTATATTTGCTTAGAAATCCAATGAAATATTTTTTTTCACTACTGCGTGACACGACTAGTGACCGAAAACGTAGAGAGGTGGATTTAAACCGTATCGGTTAGTTGAAATGATTTAACACTGCACTCACAATATTATACTGGTGATTATATTGGATTCAAAGACATACAGTAATTCCGTGATGTAGCCGTGGTTTACAATTAGATACACTGCGAGATTGTTTTGAGGGGAAGGTGCGAGACTGTGAACGCATTCGCATCCATCCCACATTCACCCAAACATACCGCCCGCCTCGCCGTTGTGACCGATGTACAGATTCGATCTAGATTAGCACGTTACTTGGGTTTTGATAATAGTGAGCGGTAAGAAATGACGTAGAAGTCCCCTCGCGACGGAACTCATATTTTACGAGGCTGGCTCGCGAGGCCGCCGCGCAAGGTAGCCTCGAGACATTTTTGCCTCGGAATATGTAGACAAACGAACGGCAGTAGCTTCATGAGGCAAGGCGATACAACGCGAGGCACGCCTCGCACGGCGGCCTCGCGCTCCAGCCTCGCAAAGTCGACACATGGCTTGCCTGGCAAAGGTGATAGTCTACGTACGGTAGAGAGCGGTGGAATGAGGCAGGGTCGAGAGCGCTGTATGAGTGAGGCACGGTCGAAAGCGCTGGAGTGTGTGGGTTTCGTTACGGTTTTTCGTGTCGCCGCGCGCGATTTCAGTACCCCCAGCAAAGAAGTTTCGCTTCAATATTCAAAAATATGCTATGTTGTACCAATTTTTGCCACACGAGGGGATGCTATTTTGTATGGCATTATTTTGCAAAGATTCGAGTTGTCACTCCAGTGCCACACAGTCGATCACATAACGCCAGAATCTGGGTACTCAGTGCCGAAATGCGAGCACTCTCAGAGCTTTTCATTCCAAATCCATATTTCTCCGTGAAAGCTTCATTTTAATTACACAGTTGGAAATTTTATGTTGAAATTGGTCCACCCATTTCTCTACGTTTAAATTAATCGGTTCTTCGTGACAAATCAACATCTTTTGTATTAAAATTAACACCAAGAATATTAAATTAACGCAAAGGATGATATCGATTGATATTTATGTATAAAAATAGGTAGACCGATTCCAATACAAAATATCTAGCTATGTAGAGATGTTGATCATCGTAGTATGAAACAGAAACCGCTACCCTCTTCCACGCAAGATTTCACGAGTGGAGAAAAGACTATAACGAGCTCGTGCGTATCTTTCGAAATGTCTCTACAGGCGTCGCGGTAAGCTCTCGTAATCCGAATAATCCACTTTTCCCGAGCGAGCTCGACTTGAACTTTTGGAACGTATTCAAAGTTACCCGCGGCTAATTCCATGTACGCGTCGGAAAGCGGCGCGCGTTGCCGAGAAACTCTTTAACTCCCTCCCCACTCAACAACAGAAGCTATACAGTAGCGCCTCCGCGGTGAATCGGACTAAGGAATGAATTTACTCAAACCGACACCTTCTTCGAGACACTCCGAGTAAGATAATTCGTCTCTCGTGCGCGATATCCACGATCCGAAAGACGATCAACGAAAAATCCGAACAAACGCCAAGTAGAAGTCGAGCGACGCGTGCGAAGGAACGAGCCGTAGAAAGGAAAAAGAGCCGAGCCGTCCGCGCGCGCGCGCGCGAAACGGAAGTTGACGCGAGGGTGGCGCGCGCACCTACGGCCACTTCCCCCGTGAAAATGGAGTTATCTGGCTCCGCGCGGCTGCTCCAGCGTAACCGGGCATTAGATATAGAGAAGCGCTCGCGCCGACCCTCGTACGTAATACCCGCCCGTGTGCATTACGGGGCGTCGGTAACGCTTCGCGCATCGGAATGAACTCGTCGCGGACGCGAGAACGCATACGAATCTTTCTCATTAGCGGCCCGGTCGTTTCGTGTACCCGCTGGAATCTAGCTTTACTTCTAACCGCGAGGAGAGGCGAGTGGATGGAGTGGGGCGGAGAAGCGAAAGAGGGAAAGAGAGCCCGGCTAGAGCTGCGGTGGCCGGGAGAAGAAGAGAGCAGGTAGCGAGGCGAGGGAGGAGGAGCAGGAGACGCGACTGTATCGACTGTCTGGGCTCTGGCTCAGCCGCGTGCGCGCGCGATAAGCACCGTGTCGCTAACCTTGAGTATATGCGTGTGAGTACGTGGGCGGATACACCGGTCTATTAAGCATTATACATTTCGTTAACACTGTCGGAGCATTAGCGCTCTCGGAGATCGGTGTCGCGACTGTTAACACGACCTGAATACGGAACGGCGGTCTTGTCTCTGAGCCGCGTGTACACATCCTTTCGCTCGGCGGGTGACCGACCGCGACCGCCTATCCAGGCTTCCCTTCCGCTTTTGCGCAAAGACGCGCGGTGGTTCCTAACGGGGCTGCGGCGATCCCCCTTCTTCGGCGCGCCGAGAAATCCTCGGTGCGCGCCGAATGAGCGATACAGTGCAACGGCACTGCTGTGAGTCGAGCTACTGCGCGCGTACGACTAGCGAGCGTGGCGCGGGGAGTGAGATCACGCTGGAATAACAGGTACCGATCGATACGCGGAACTCTGTATCGGTGGTGTTACATAATTTGCTGCTAACTCGTAAATTTGTAGTTTATGATGAAATTGCATTCGCGAATGGAAGGACGAGAAAATGGTTGCCGTGTACATATTTGGTGCAATTGAGCCGGCAACTGGACTGACAACTCATGCACCTTAAGCTTTCATACGCAAACTTTAAAATTCAGTTTTAAATACCTAATAAACTATTTTGTCTATTCCAGAATAAATGCTATATATCGTGTGAACCTTAGCATACGTTCATGTAGGAATGGTTGCTTACGTAATTACTCGAAGGGGCCGTACATTTCCAGTAGCTTGACAAAATAAAAGCGAATAACGGATCAGAAACGTGCGTATTTACTTGCCCCTTCCATTCACGTACGGTAAGGTTCACGTGGTATGTTTTTGTGCATTCATATGCCAAGAAAGGAAAGGAAGTAGAGGAAAATGAGAAATGTGTTAAGAAAATTAAGTAGTACTTATTGATGAATATTTAAAGCAGTACTCAAGTTGTTCTTCCAAAAATGAAAGTTTTTTTCCAGATTTGAGGAAACTGTTTTCGCGTGAAAAGTAATATGCGCTTCGAACCTGGAAAGAAACGTCGTACATAAAAATGGTAATTTTAAGTAATATTTCGATCAGCTAGAATCGTCGACTTGCAGCACACGGCGCGGCCGCCTCAGCGTACAAAGTGTCGTAGGGAGCGCGCACGTTATTATGAACCAGCTCGTTCATACATATGTATATTATGCACATATCAACATGAAATTAATATAATATATCATATAAATATCCTAGATTATGAATTTGTATAAATATGGAAAAACTGCTTACAATTAGTGTTTTAAGTCGTTCGTCCAGCTTCCGGCTCAATTATGAATTGTACATCATATCGTTTCAGCCGGAACTGCGAAACGAACGATACTTATAGGTAATGCGTAACCTCAGGAGACGACACGTGCGCGTGCGAGCGAGTATTCGCGGTATACGAATCGCAGATGGTGACACCATCACGTCGCGTGAGACGAGACGACGAGACTAGCCGAGTTCGGTCCGGCCACGAGCCCGAGTCGAGCCGCGCGCGCGCGCGAGTCGAGGTTAATGAGATGCGTCTGATCCGCGATCGTTCGCGTCGTTGGATCTCGCTAGCTGAACGCTCGCACCGTTCGCGCGCGCGACGATAATGCCCAACGGCTAATACCCTCATTGTTCTCTCCTGCAGTTACGCGATACCCGCGGCCGCGGAGCGTTTTCCGTTATTCCCCGCGACCGCATCGATACGATAATTGGGCGGATGCAGCGGGGTTCTGCACGCGGATGGATCTTCGGCGTTGCTCGCTCGAAAGAGCGGCACGTGGCATCCACTTCCGCGTAGGTAGATTATAATTTTCGGCGCGTGTGCTAATGCATTTGTCACTGTGCGAATACGCACGTACGACGTTGATGTAAATCAGGGAAGAATTAATTAGACGATGCAGCGATCCTACTTATAATTAGTAAGAAATATTGCTGTATTTGCTAAATACTTTTTCCACGCAGTCTAAAATCCGCTGAAACTGTCATTTTAAGAGAGAAAAAATTGAGTTGTTTAAACCAAATTGGTTTTGGTGAAGATTTGATTTCGTCAAACTAACCATTGGGTGTTTGGTTGGACTGCACATAGTTGGAATAAGTAAATTTGTTCGTTTTATTCGATATAATTCATTTTGTTGGTATACATCTACCAATTCAACTTCACTGTTTTGTTAAATTAATCCGAGTTGGTGTTTTTTTTTTGTCAGACGAATAGTGGGAGTATATCATACGAGGCAAAACTTACTCGCCGGGAAAGAAACTCAAATCACTATTATCTCATTATCTTGGAACTTTTGGTCTACACATCGATGTAGAACTTTGTTGTAAATAAAAATATACTCTTCAAAAAGTATCATACAAACATGAGCCAAAAGATCATAGATAATGAAATAATAGTGATTCAAGTTTCTCTCTTGGCGAGTAAGCTTAGCCTCACATTGAGAAGAGAAGTTGTTCGATTCAACTAAATTTTGAATTTACGGGCATCCTACTAAATATACTTATAGTTATGAGGTAGCTAAGTACCTAGTTACCTCAACTAAATTTGACTCACTCAAACTACATATTTGTTGAGATAACCATACATTTAGTCAGCCATCCTAAGGTTGCAAGGATGGTTTGCAATTTTTTTTCTCCGTGCGCGTATTCTCGCACAAGGATTCTATATAAGCTAAGCGAACACCAGCGTCGGTAATTGCAATAGAAACGACGACCATGGCGACGGATAATAGAGCGTGACACCCTTTGCCCTGGAAGCCGCGGTCCTCGAGTTATTACACCTCTATTATTGATACAACTCCATTACAAAACCCTCGCCCCCGTGCCACGTATAACCAGCCCCCTCCCGGTAAATCTACCGTTGCGCGGTACCCGGGTGGAAGAGAGTCGGCGTGTCGGGTCGAGGATATCTCGTTTCGCGTAACAAGGGTCGAAACGCTTCGCGATTCGCGCGATACACGGTCTTATATGGCGAGCAGGGATTGCTTCTCGACTATTGCGCCGACGACGACCGATGTCACCGCTTTGCGGCCTAATTTGGCACGTTGTCTCGGGTTCGCCCGATATTTACTGCTACGGGCGATGCGATAATTTGGAATTTTACCCGAACAGCGATCGACCGCCTGTCGGATTATATGAAAAAATCGTTTGGAATCGGAATGGAATGCGTAAAAAAGAAACCAGTATATTTTTGTTTCATCTAGCGGCATTCAAATTCGAGCTGATTTTCAAGAATTCGTACAGAGGACAATTTCTATTTGCTAATAAAAAAGTCTGGAATGCGATCTGTAGCCATGTTTTTTAGGTTCAACCTTTCCCAGACTTCCGTCATATTTTGGCCATATTTCTTTTTTACACAGCAACTGTACAGATACTAGTTTAACCAGATATATTTGTTTCCGCAGAAATGTTGTATCAGTTCCCCAGGAAAAACACCTAATTACTGTGTAATTTTGTAAAGCTTCCTGGGCGGGATCGTGGTTTATGTTAGTCAAACTCTAATTCGTGCAGTTCTTTTTTCTTCGTGAAATGATATACATATTGAGAGAAGAGCTCTCGAAATTTAAAGCAGCACAAATATACCAATTTAACGAAATAATTGTCATCTTCTGTAATATATGAAACAGGCGAAAATACAATGACGAATCTTCGACACGTATTTAATATTTATTACCTGCTAAATATTCACTCGTTCAAATGAAGATTATTTATCATAGATACTTGCTTAAATGGGTCTATTAATTTCCACTCGATGTATTCGCCTGACAAATGTTTAATTGCGTCAAATAAATCTCATAGAAATCAAGTAAATAACGAAGTAGGTAGGGAACAAATACGCGTTTATTTGACTCGAAGAACTTGTACCGTGTTGCTACGGAATTTCTGGAGCTCGAAAATTGCGAGGAAAGAGGGTGCGAGACGAATTAAATTTGACTCCCCGTGAAATTGTCGCGTAATCCTCTAAAAGTGAAGCGAACGATTTTCGCTATCACGCGAAGTATCGGTACGTCGAAACGCTAGAAAAAAAGATACGGTAATTATACAAACGCAGCGGCGTACGACGTACTACGAATCTCAAAACGACTGCGGGGTGCAAAGACGACGTGCCGCGCGACGGTTCTGCAGTCCACTATATGCACGTGGGCACACCTAACCCCTCAACTTCCTATATTAAGATATAAGGTACGCGATACCATGTTTGAACCCGTCGTCCCTTGACATGCAAATTCGAATAATTACAATAACAAATCAGCGCCGAGACACACCAGAATCACGTGATTGCCCCGGGTTAGCCGTGGCTGACTACGTATCTACGCGTGATTACTTACGCCTTACGCACTATGTGGAAAACAGGACAGATTGTTCGGTTTTGCCCGAAATCGTCGACAGCCCGTCGACGTCTAAACCTTTCAACATCGTCCGGCTGCCTCCCTCATTTCTCGACTCTCTGCGACTCGCTGGTCTCTCTCTTCTCTTTCTCACCTTATCAGTCTCTATATTTACTCTCATTTTCTGAATAATATTTATACATATTATTTCTCTTTCCTTTAATTTTTCTACGTCAGTCCTCGAGGCACTACCTAGATAGGCAAATGTACGTAAATTGTACAGCAACTTTAGGTAATATTAGCTCACTAAATCCATAGAGATTGTGCGCTTTATGAATATTTATAATAAATAAGCATATTTGTGTCATTTAACGATTTAAAACGAATACAAATAAAATGCTAAACATTTAATCAATATATGTACAATTTTTCATAAATATGTTGCTACACTGAATACAGCAATTAGTTTGAATCATATAATGTAAATTTAACAATTTTGTTTAAACTTGTACGGCAAAATAAACAAACTTCAGAACAATCAATTATTGTAGTTCGTATGAACACCGTGACGATCATACAAGTCTATCTGGACCGAGAAAACAAATTATTTGTAGCTAATAAATGTTTGTTTGAATAGGTATGGCAAAATAAACATTTCATTGATCAAGTAAATATTTGTTAACTATTACGATATTTATTTAAAATTACATTCATTATATACTTGTTAATAAACTGTTCTCTCGATGTACACCGAAAAAAAGAAATGTGACTGTGACAACTATTTTGGACTCAACTTCAACTGTTCAAGTTTAGTAATTAGCACGAATTTTTATAATAATTGTCGTTACTATCTTTAGTTAACGGAACAAAAGAATTATTGCGATAACTATATAAATCTGGTGCTGATTACAAAACTAGAGCAGTCGAGTCCAAAATAGTTGTCACGACTATTTTTTTTCTCAGTGTAGGGTATACATCTCTCCGTCCTGCGCAGGTGTAGGCAACGTCTCCACTCGCATCCTTCGGGTGGACCTCGTCGTCACGCTTCGCGTTCGGACTCGAAAGCTTATACCGCGAGACGATGTCGCAAGCGTGATGGCAGGGAGACCGCGCACTGGCGTAACCGGAGAACGCATCGAGGGCCGAAGAGGAGAGGGAGTACAGTCGTCCGCCTCCATTGTTTCCGCCGAACGCGGGAGGCAAACGGGGGCGCGCGCGCTCACTCTCTCTCTTTCTCTCTCCCTCCTCACCATCACCGGCAACCTACTCTCCGCGAGATTGCACCCATATTATCCTCTTTCCTTCTCTTCCCTTCCCTGCCTTTCTTTTCCTGCGAGACGCGCGCGTGTCACCTCGCCGTGTCGAAAGAGCGTTACGCAATGTCGCCGGTAATTGCGTATTTATCATACCGGGCGGCCGCTTTTTACGCGGGCGCGGCGAGGTAAGTACTTACACCCGAGGATCTCATCCTTTTCAGCGGATCGGAGAGCTTCTCGATCGCTTATATATTTGCGGAGGTTTCTACAGATCAGCGACTCTCCGGTCCGTGAGAGATTTCTTAGCGCAAATACGAATATCCATTTATCAATCCATCCGTCTCTCTCCTTACATCTCCTGGCGACCTCACGAGGACCTCCCCCCTCGAGGTCGAATAAATATTTCCCCCCCTCTCCCTCGCGTTCTCCGGTGCGCTTCTGGCAACGCGAATGGGACGCGCGAGCTCTCGAGCCGCCGTTCGTAATATTCCGGACGACGTTATACGAGCGAAATTTTACGGGTAACGCGAGATATACGTATAACGCGTAGTTGTATATATGTATACGGCGGCTGAAGATCGCGCGGCACGTATCGGTTGTATTTTAAGAAGCCCATTTTGCCGCTGCAGCGTAGACTCCAGACGTCGCGTAGTTTGACAAACTCGTGACGCAACGAGGAACGAATGTAGGTCGTGACGCCACTGCTGCGTTCGTTATTCGAAAATGTCCGAGGCGAAGTTTCCCGCACCTTCTCGACGAGTTCGTCCTCCCTTTCCTCCTCGAAGCAACGAATTCCCGCCGATGACAATGGGCGCGAGGCGAGGCGCCGCCGAATTGTCGCCGCGGCGATCGCGCCGCCGCGTCGCGCGCGAAACGACGCGCCGACGCTCTTTGGACCCGTTCGACAAGTGACACGACTTGAGGATGCGGCGGGAGAAAAATGGACGTCACCTTGAACGCGCACGGTTACGAACGTTCGGTATCGCGCGGTGATTAATGACGAAACTGAGAGTGCGCTATACTCCGTAATCGTTATTAAAAATTTGTCGAGGGTTAAGGACGGCGCGGCGCGTTGTGTGTACCGCGTAATTAATAGCGGGTCGCTTCGGTGTTTAATGGGCCCGGCTTGCGCGTATAGTTTGGAAATGTTCGCTGACAAATGTGGTTTGTTCGATTAATATATACGTCGCCGCGCGGCTGCAGAAGCGGGAGGCGTCGGCGCGTGTCTTTTCACGGTCTGCTGCAGCTCATCAATTACTTGTGAAAACTTATGCTGAATCTGCTCCATCAGAAACAGTATGTGGAGATTGGTTTCGTCGCTCCAAAAGTGGAAACTGTGATGTTCACGACGGACAACGGCAGGGTCAAACCAAAGAAGTTCGAAGATTTTATTACGACATAATGTTTTTGAAACAAGAGAAAAACAGCGGCTTTCAATGCAACCCCCTAATACTTCAGATGAGGAGGAAAAAGGGAGGACGACCCAGATAGACGTACTACGATCGTCACGACATTCATACGAACTGCAATAATTGATCGTTCTAAAGTTTACATTTGTTTTGCTGCATGAATTTGGAAAAAAAAAATGTTAAATTATTAAATTCACATTATAGTTTGATTCAAACTAATCGCTGTATTCATTGTAACAATATATTTGCGAAAAATTGTTCTTATATCGAGTACACGTTTAGCATTTTATTTGTATTATTTTGAAATCATTTGATATCACAAATATATGTATGCTTGCTTAATGACGATTTATAAAGTGCACAACCTTAATGCATCCCGAGTAGAAAATTAGTTTGGGTGACGAGACGTTATCCGGGTTGCCACAATAGGTATTTCCCAGATAATTCCAAAAATGAGGACTTATTAGGACTTAGAGTTGGGAATAGAAGTTAATTTTATCCCGGCTTTCCCTGTTGATTTCAAGCTAGGACCCAGTCTGGATTAAACTGGGCATCAACGTTAATTTTATCCTAGCTTTCCCCATTAAACCCAAACTAGGATCCAATTTGGATTGAACTAGGCATTCGCGATAATTTTATACCGGCTTTTTCCATTAATTTCTATATTGGCCCTAATCAGGACGGCCATTTCTATAATATAGAGCCAAGATAATGTTGTGGCAAATTAACTTGGCCCAAAATTTTACGTCTAAAAATTTCCCCTCGAGATTTGATGATCCAGGCTACATATAGTTTGTATAATCCATATAAAGTTTGTATATGGTTAATATAAGAATCATACATGATCCATATATGTCCAAGTTCACATATGGATTATATACAGAATATATAGAACTTTTCCGCCTGTAGAGTCAATAGGTACAGCCTAAAGTTGCTGTAGATACAATTTACATACATTTGTCTACCCGGAGAAAAGCGGGAGCGAAAAATTTGTCCACACTCCCTTCTTGTCGCGATACGGTCGTTCGAATGCCGCGCGAGGCTCTTCCCGCGCGAGAGGAAGCGGCCTGCCGCTTCGCGGCGGTCTGGAAAAATACGTATCTATATACTGCAGCGCGCGAAGCGCGCAAACAAATTATGTACACGTCGTTATACCAGTCACGACGAAACGTGCGAGCGCGACGCGGTGATAACGAAAGTGAAAACACTGACCTCAGCGCCGGTCGATCGTGTGGGTGGATTGTGAAACGCTGATGCGCGCAAACAGAGAGTGAGCAGTTTGCGTTATACGCGCCACCCCGAGTTTCGCCGCTGCGAGAAGTCTGCGCGAGGAGATCGTACAGGCGCGGGCACTTCGCTCTCCGCGCGCGACACGCTGCACGCGCTCGAAGGAATTTTCGTGAAGTTTATAAACGATTGCGCGCAAGGGAGTGAGATAAAGAGGACTCCGAGGCATTTCCGCGCTTACTCATCCCGTTACGCGTCCCTTCGTCCTGCCGTGGTATTCTTTTCGAGCACGCAGCGTCGCAGCCGCGGCTACTGCTCACGTTTAGCCGTCGGGGCGCACTCTTGAAATCAGCCATGTCACTGGGGGCCGCGCGATACGCGTGCAGGATCGACGTTTGCGAGTCTCGTTCGTGAGTAGATAAAGAAAAGGAGACCGAGGCGATAAAACAGACCAGGGCTTGGGTGGGTATATAAGGTAGATATAACTTGAAGGTCGAAGCGGTACGCGAGAAATGAGGTTACATATCGATGCTTTCATTCGAGGAGTACCACTGAGGAACAAATTTAGTTGTTTCAATCAAATTGTTTGGGTTAAATTTCGTCAAACTAACCGTTGCGTGTTTGGTTGAACTGTATATAATTGGAATAACAACATTTTTTTCGTTTCATTCGATAAAATTCGTTTTGTTGGTAGATTTAAATCAATTCAGCTTCGCTACGTTGTTAAATAAATACGAGTTAAATGTTAACTACACTGAGAAAAAAAATTCTTTAAATTAACTAAATGAGGTTACAGGCGATCAACTAAATATAAATAGTTATTTGAATAAATTCTTAGTTGAAGTTGCCAAGAGTTCAGTTACCCCAACTAAATTTTAGTTACTTTAACTATACACTCGAAGAAGAATCTGGCTGAAAGAACCATAATTTCGCCAGAAATCGTGGTCGATTTTGGGGCCAACCACGATTTCATAGTTGTTCTAAATAGTGAGATCCTGATTATAACGAGAAATTGCAAGCAACCAGGCTAACCGGCAGCATGGTTAATATGTGTCCCCAACTTTTTTTTTATATATTATATTTAACACTACCACGCAATAATACTATTGATCTACTTTTGTGATTAATTTAACCCGAATGCATGGCTATTACGAACCTTATTATTATTATAACCGTGTAACAAAGGTTATTTCGACTGCACTCATCGTCCGTTTAATAGTAAATATGGAAAATTCAACTTTGTGATTGTGATTGATTTTACTACCCACTTTTTTCCCTCAGTCCATAGTTGTTAAGATACATATTTATAGTTGGTCGCCCGAGAGGTTTTAGCTTCGAAATTTTTTTCTCAGTGAAGAGGAGGGTGGCTACGCCGCGATTGGTTTTGCGCCACTCGAGGTCCATCGTTGATCGGGATGATTCTCCCCTTTCAATCGCACGGGACCCGCTTTCAATATGCTAGACGCGGGTGCGGTAAGACGCGAGTACGCGCGTGCCGGCGTATTGCCAATGCGATGAGCGACACCGGAAATGTAAAATCCAAATTTAGCTCAACGCCGCATCTCGATGACAATGAGAGCTTGTGGCTCGTGTCCCATTCCGCCACCAAAAACGCGCGTCACGGGAAGACTACATCGATCTTGGCCTTGACCATTCGCGGAGAATGAAAAGAGGGTAAACAATGAGGTATTATCTACATTGACACGCAAATGATTTGTGACGCGTTCGGAATCGCATAAAAGCCCGGTACGACGGACGTCGCGTTTTACGGCTCTTTTTTCACGGGGCAACATCGTTATTGGCCGCGCGGTTAAATCACGCGGAAAAGAAGTGACGACACTCTGGTCACGAGAAAATTGACGAGGAACGAAAAAATTTAATTCTCTCCGAAAAGAGAGGAAAGTATCGACGGAGACTTCAGAGGCAGAGACTCGACGAGAGCGCTTCGCGATTCGACGATGCGGATTCCTCGTGCAACGATAAACTCGCGCTCGTCGAGGCCGAGTTCTGCTGCAACGGAGAGCGAGCTTCCGTGCAAAATATTTCAACACCTTGGCACACCTCCCACCGGCGCCGAATTGATTATCGAACAAACAACGTTTCTAGACGCGCGGTGCTTAGATCGTGCACGCTCTGGGCGGGTTCACAGTCGAGGTTGCGAGGGATAACGAAATGCAACGATCGTAAGTTGCATGTTGACTGTGAACATTTATTTTTGCTTTGAGAGACTTTTACGTCTTTCCGACGCGCGATGCCAGAAAGGCGTTTCTTTTCTTTCGCTGCGGGCACCGCGGAAGCTTCGGTCGAATTGCGAACACGCATAACGATATGGGACATGTCAACTGTATGTCTGAAATTGATAGAGAAAAGAACATTGCAATAACAACCAAGAATTTGAAGTATACATATTCCTATATAGGTATACGTCGCAGTACACTGAGAAAAATAGTTGCTACACGGAGAAAAAAGTTCATTAAAAATTATTGCGAAAATCACGTAGCCATGGGACATGATGGCGACGATCAAATATTTACAGTAGCCCATGGTGAAATTCATTTATCCCTTGCTCTATTTGACTCATTTATTTTTCTGAAAAAAACAGTCCATTTTATCCTGAAGCACATGTAAGAATTTGTAAGCACGTCATCATGTCTCATGTATACGTGAATTTCATGGTAATTTTTAATGAAAATTTCTTTCCGTATGATGCCGGAAAAAAAATATTTCTTGAGCCAAAAACAAATGATCTTACAAATGTTTAAAGATTCAAATTCTTAATCGAAGAATACTTATATATTCTTAACTCGAGTATACCTTCGTTGCACAAAATAAAAATAATTACTCAAACCTGTCAAATATTTTCTTGCTCGAAGAAAACCATGACTTGCTTCTGAAATTATATTATATCATGTTTTTAATTAAAGAATAAATTTTGTTGGCACTAGTAATTATTTCTCTCAGTGTGATTGTGATTATTTATCATTGACTCATGGAAGATAAACGCGAATTTGATAACTAAATTTCATACACTCCAGACAATTGGAAGAGCAAGGTCGAAAGCAAACTGCACGTAAAATATTTACTACCGCTCGAGCATGCACGTTAGTTAGGCTGTGTTTAATCAAAGAAAAAACAGAGATCGTCTCAACTATACGCGTCTAAACCATCGACGGCCCGTCATTGGCGATTTCGCGAAAGATAACGCCTTCCGGGGAATACGATTAGACGCTGACTTGTTTGTCCGTCTGATTAATGACGAGTGCCACGCTTGTTTTTAAGAAAGAACCGCGACTCGGCGAGATAATTTCACACGGAGGCAGAACGCACCAAAGCGGACTGACGTAGTAATTTCGTCCCCGCGACCGTGGCGCGGACGCTTCGCACCAATGAAAATAATAAAAGCGGCGAATCGTTTTTTTCTTCTCTCATCGTTACCCCGAGCCTCGATAGACCTCGCGCGGATGCATCGTCCGACGAGTTTCACGTTTCGTGACTCGGTACCCCGGCACGTTATCGATTCCCTTTCCTCCCCCACCCTCCCTCCCACCCTTCGACCTCCTCGCGCCTCACGAACACCGATAGAGCGCGGGTGGTGCGCGCAAAAGTCGTCGCGTCGGATTGTCGCGCGATGCACTCGAGATATCGTTCGAACTTCGCTCTCGAAGTTGCGTGCGGCCGCGTACGAGCACCTACACGGCTCGCGGAAGAGAGTCGGAACGCGAGGGTCGAGAACGGAAGTAGTTTATCGCGCTTTGACACAATCGACGCGCGCGCGTGATAATTGATTCTTTCTCGGGTCGTCGCGCATCGCGATCTGAACGAGAGAGATTACGCGAAGTCGTCGGTGTAATCTGTGCGAGAGTTCATTGACCAGGGGAGAGGGGACGGGGAATTTTCTGAAACCTCTCCTCGCACAGAATTCCGACTCGGTGAGGATACGGTACCCAAGGTTTCGCCAGCTGTTGGCATAAGAAATGAGTTTATGTTCTGCGACTGAAAAGTTTGGCAAACTTTATTAACTGCGGGATGAAGATCATCGTGGGGCTCCCTCCCACTCTCTCGGCTTCTCGGCGTCTCGTATATAGGTGGATGTATATATACATATACGAGCAAATAGCAAACTTCTTCGAGGAAATGTATCCTTCTGACGCGGGACACGCGATTTCTGGGACGATTTCTCACGTGGCGAATCTGCTTTTTACACCGAAAAAAAAAGAAATTTATATGTTCCAACCAAATTATTTTGGTTGAAGGTTAAATTTCGTCAAACTAACCACACTGTGTGTTCGGTTGGACTGAACATAGGTGGAATAACTAAATTTTTGTCGTTTCATTCGATAAAATTCACTTTGTTAGTAGATGTAAATCAATTCAAGTTCATTGCTTCGTTAAATCAATCCGAGGTGGTTTGTTTTAACAAAGTTTTTGTCGAACAGACGGTGAAAGTATTGTGTTAACTACGCTCAGAAAAGTATCTTGGTTAAAATGACAAAATGCACCCGATTAACGGAATTTAGTTATTCTAACCAAAATACTAGTAAGTTGAACCAAATATCAAGTTACTCTAATTACATGTTTAGTAATTTGAACTACATGTCTAGTTATTATAACCAGAAAATGGTCAGTCTAACCAAACAGAGATGGAGGGAATCCATATTTCACCAAACCGTTTGATTATGGTCTTCAGGATTTCGTTTAAATTGACCAGGTTATTTTTTTAGTGTACACTGAGAATAAAAATAATTTGATTTAACGAAATTTTGAGATGGCGGGCGTCCAACTAAATGTATAGTTACTTGAACACATATTTAGTTGAAGTATCAAGTTACCTCAACTAAATTTTAGTCACTCAAACTACATATGTGTTGAGATATCTGTATATTTAGCTGGCCGCCCGAGGAGTTGTAGTTTGGAAATCTTTATTTTCAGTGTAGGTAGTTCTTGAAAAACTTCTGACGGCAGAGCGCGTAGCGCGTGAAACGCGCTGTGAAGAAACGGAGGACGCTGCGGGATCTCTCCGCTCGTAAATAACATACGGACCCATACGCGAGAACAATCGTAATTGCATAACGATGCGCCGATCTCGCCCCGGTGACGATAATGACGACGCGTCCTGGCGGCACTCGACCAGTACAGGAGCTCGCTATCTCGAGACCTCGCTTCGATGTTTACACGTATAGAATCGATTGCGCAACAGTCACAAGACATTATTTTGATCTCGTCACCGCATAAATGACTGATGATCCGTCGTAGGAGACAAGATTTCTTGCTCGACTGTCGTCGCTTGATATCTGCATCGAATCGCGCCTTTCCGTGTCTCCACGTTTGGGTGATCGACTTCGCGAGCTTCGAGTGAGTGGTTTATCTATGTACATACATATATACAGGGTGACATTTTGAAAACTTGCCACCCCAATATCTCAGAAAGTTACAGAGATTTTCTAAAAAAGAAAAATACAGTTTCGGCAGTAGAGAGGGGGAACCAAAATGACATAATCGGAGACGCACCCCCTCCAACCCCCTTAGAGGTAGCCCCCCCAACTTTGTAATCTTAAATAGCAACCCCCCATGTGTGATACAGCGTTGGAAAGCTCTTTAAAAATGCTTTAAAGCAACACAAAATTTTGGTACTTTTCGATGAGTAGTTTTCGCGCAAATCGAGAAAGAAACTGCCAGAAGTAAGTTTTGTCAATTTATTTATTAAAGGTCAATATTGTTACAATAAATTTTCGAAGTGATTTCCATTATCTGATCTTACTCCCTGCGATTTCTTCTTATGGGAACATCTGAAATCTGTTGTTTTTCAAACTCAACCAGCAAGCATTAACCAACTGAAACAGAGAATTATGCAAGAATGTCGCAAAATTTCAAGAACAACATTTGAAAAAGTCCGAAAAATCAATGGAAATCATTTTGAAAATTTATTGTCTCGTAATTGACCTTTAATAAGTAAATTGACAACTTACTTCTAGCAGTTTCTTTCTCGATTTGCGCAAAAATTACTCATCGAAAGGTACCAAAATTTGATGTTGTTGTAAAGCATTTTTAAAGAGCTTTCCAACGCTGTATCACACATGGGGGTTGCTATTTAAGATTACAAAGTTGGAGAGGCTACCCCTAAGGGGGTTGGAGGGGGTGCATCTCCGATTATGTCATTTTGGTTCCCCCTCTCCACTGCCGAAACCGTATTTTCTTTTTCTAGAAAATCTCTGTAACTTTCTGAGATATTGGGGTGGCAAGTTTTCAAAATGTCACCCTGTATATATATATATATGTTTATATAGGTAAAGCTAATGGATACGTTTATTCGACAGTTTAATTTGGTTAAGTTAATAAATATTACTACGTAGCACCGAAATAAGGTTTAATGTTTAATTTCGTTGAGTGAACGAATATTGCGAACCTAAAACGTTGAAACTTTTGTCCCTCGTGTAAGTTTGCTGGAATCGAAGAAACTTTTATCTCTCCAGCAAAATAAAGGCTTTTTCCTTTCAGCAGGAAACGTAAGGAGAAATACGCATACAATTACTCGAGACGTCTTTCTTCTCGACTCTTCCTTCATTTCTAACAGGATTAAGCTAATGAGCTGTCCGGGTTATAATCATATCTTGAGAGAAAAACGGAAAAAACGACAAATCGAGTAAGCTTAATACGGCGAGATAAGAATACTTCGATAAAATATTATAAGTGAATATTTTGAAAAAAAAAAAAAAACATCCTAAACGCAAAGTAAACTACTCGAAATATCGAGAAGTCGATCCATCGTTAACTCCAACGCTGGAAGGTGAAACTTTGTTAAATTTGAATTTGGTAATCCAACTTTGCAATGGAAAATAATTCTGCTCCGCGTTGAATACTAATTTGGAAAGACAAGGAGGAGGGAAGTAATCTTTTCACATTTCCTCTATTGCGATCGTAAGAATGCAAATAATCCTTAATACCTATGTCGCAGTGTTTACGAATATATTTCTGTGTGTAACTTTTTCTAATTTCGGAATAAAGCCCCCGTAGAAGCGAAGTTGTCTTATTTTACATATATATATAGTCAAATCAACAAACCTATAAATAATTGTAATATAAGAACACGAGATTGCAAAAATGTTTATACGCTAAGAAAATAACGTTGATGATAGAGAGCTTAATTTTAGTCGATGCGCTATTACTGGAGATATCTGAAGCAGCAGTGCAAACTCCATTGTGAAATGCATCAATGGTGAAATTTCGAAAAATTAACTCTACTTTATTTATAATTTTCAACAAAAATCTAAAATTCCCTGATTTTCTTCTGATTGATCAAATCTCCTGACATTTCCCGATTTTCTAGGTCTGTACACTCTAAGAGAAATAATTAGGTTAAAATGACAAAACGCATCTAGTTAAACACGTTCGGTTATTCTAACCAAAAGACTGGTCAGTTAAATCAAATATCTAGTTACTCTAACAAAATGTTTAATTATTCCAACCAAACGTTTAGTTAGGTATTCTAATCAAAAAGTAGTCAGTCAAATCAAGTAGATGAAGGATTCAAATTTCATGAAACGATTTAGTCATCGTCTCCAGTATTTCGGTTAGATTGACCAAGATATTTTTCTCAGTGTAGCCACCCTGATATCGCTTCCGCAGGACATACTGGCAATCTCGCGGAAGATACGATCCGCTCGTTCGACTTACGTATTTTGCGCGTCGCGCTGTATTCGCGGTAACATCTATACGCTCATTTTTTACTTGGCTTTTTACGCGATTAAGGGCGCACCACCAACCGCCGAGCAGAGGTCGTAAAAGTTTAGAAAATTATATATGATGCATCTCTCGTGATGCCAGGTCTTACGGTTAAGCCTGTAAAGCCAGAGGACATCGGTAGATGTGGCAGCCCGGAGTACAGTCGAGTTATAGGTAGGCATACAGCGGTACGGCTTCCGTAACGCTTAATCAATAATTTCCATTCCATCGGGAGTCGCTGCAGAGAAAGTCGTTCGTGCGAATTAGCAAAGGCGACTCGTCAAACGTGACTACCAAATGAATGCTATTGCACGACTTTTCCACGTTTCTCTCTTTTTCTCCTTGCATTATTTTCTCCTTAATCGAGAATTTTGTACATTGAGATAGAAAGTGCGAGTATACTCGCCATCCTGACAATTAAAATATTGCTCCATTAGTTTTACATGTTAAAGCAATGACGCCACTCCTTATGGGGTGGACCGAGGCGAATCGGACGAAAAATCGATATTTTTTAAATTATGTTGAAAATGAGCATTCCGATCGGTTCGTATTACTTTATTCCTCTCCAGTGAAGCACTGCGAGTAATCGAAATGCTCATTTTCACTACGACCAAAGAAATATAGATCTCTATCCGATTCGCCTCGATCTACCCTGTAGACAAAATATGGTCAGAGAGCAATTATCGTATATTGATATAATGGTGCGACACAGAGAGTATCGCAATTTACCAAAGCAATAAAATCGTACGGAATCGCCACAGACTGCGATTTCTCAAATATATCTCTAATTTTTCACTCTACCGGGGGTCAACGATATTATCTCGCAGACTTCTTTTCGCGCAGCTACGTGGCGACTGCGGAGCGCCACGCTCTTCCTATACATGTACATAAGAGTGTACATATCTACATGTGTATACACGCGAGATGGGCCAAAGTCTAACAGACACGACACACCTCCGACCTTCCTATCGATCTGCGGGGTAGAGGTTTTACACACCCCCGTTCCTCGCGGTCCTCGCCACGAGCCCGGTAAAGTCCTCGTGAGGAAAGGCAAAGCAAGCCCTTACTGCGGAGAGCCTTTCCGTTCCCCCTCCCTTCCGCCCTTCGCGCACTCTCCCACCCCCGCGCCACCACTTCTCCCGAAAAAGGAGGAAGAGCCGATAATACATTTTTACGACTCCGCTTCCCTTCGACCCCCGGCGGCCTCGGTATAAAGTCCCAGTTTTACGCCCGACTGCGGGAATGCCTCCACCCCTCCACCTGGCCCCGCAGCTACGCCACCGCCCTCTCGTTCGGCGCGAGCGAGATCCCGGCGATGCTTATGGATCGCGGTTTTGTGGCCGGCCGAACGTTATATCCATTTAGCGTAGTCGTACAGCCTCCGCGAATGAGAGGTTAAAGAGGGATGCTCTCTTCGTTTAGAGCCGTCCGTGATCATTAGATCGCGCTTGCGACGGGAAATGCCAAATTCAACGCGAATACCCAGGCGGAAACGTATATAGCCTATATATAGATTTGGTTCTATAGGGTAACGTGGACCAACATTGGCACTGGGTTAACATTGACACGTTTTCTGACTCTCATTACTTTCTGCTAATAACTCGTAATAACACTGTTCTTGTCTACCTTAATAAATACCGAATAGGCCGCCACCTGACGCCGTGCGTAAATGTCAGCGCTTTCATAATGATCACCCGATTCGGTGTCGTTAAGTTTTCACGTGGGCGTGCATGTCCTATTTTCGACGAAGGAAACTTTTAGAAACTTTAGGTCTTTTTAAAGTGGCAAAAATTTATAATTAAAATGACTATTATAATTTAATCTCTATACAAAATCAACTGCTGTTGTCAATTTTGGAATGTAATAAACAAAAATTCAGATTTTAGCCGATTGCATGCAGTATAGACGAAAATTTTAACAGGTGTCAATCTTAAACAGGATATGGGGTAAGATTGACATCTACTTTATTTCTGTTTAAATCATTGTTCAAAAACGATAAGTAGTAAAATAAAATGCGTCTTATATCATATAAAGAGAGAGTCAGGCTTGCTTATCAATACATTATCAAATCTGATAACTTCAGTTTTTTTGTTCACACAAATTGGCCTAAATATGAATAAAGTGAAAAAAAAAAATTGGAAATTTGAAAGCAAAAGGACGTGTAAGGTACTAGCTTTCCGCCTGCGATTTTGTCCACGTGGATCTCGAAATAATCTCATTCCCTATTTTACTTAAGGGATAAATTGCAAAAAATCCTGAAATACGTCTTTCTTAGTTTCAAGCCAAAAAGCTAAATACCAATTTTCATGGATCTAACTTCATAAATGACGGATTTTCATACAAACTTACATCCCCTATTTTAATACCTCGAGCGAGGAATTTCATAAAATTCTTTCTTAGTGGGTGTCTACGTCAGAAGAAAAACTTACCGTCCAAATGTCACGTAAGCTTCAGCGGTTTCAGCCCGGCGTTGATGAATCAGTTAGGCCATGTAGTTAGGTAGTCAGGCCATGTTATTTTATATATATAGATATATAATTGTTATACAAACTATATACATATACATATGAAGCTAAACGTATCCGCCAGGAAGGAAACTTTAATCACTATTACATCATTATCTATGAGCTTTTGGCTTATATTTGTAAAATACGTTTTTGAAGATTAGATATATTTTTATCTATAACAGTCTTATATCGATGTAGGCCAAAAGTTCATAAATAATGAGATAATAGTGATTAAAGTTCCTTTACTGACGAGTAACTTTAGCCTCATATGGTATATGAACTATTTAAAATTTTTTAATTTTTGTATAATGCATATAAATAGTCCATATATATATATGATTTATATAGAAATCATATATAATCCTATAGGACCAAATCCACATATGAACAATACATAACCCATATAGGACTTTTCCGCTTGGGTAACGTACGATCTCTATCATTTGACAAGATTTTCACGAATCTTCTAATCATTTTACGGATAAGTGCTCGATACAGAGATCGGTTACGAGACGAGAGGGGGCGAGAGGATAATCGCGCGTACGCGCACTATACACTGAAAAAAATTTTCAGGGAATTGAGCAATAATTCTGGCTGAACCAACCAGAATTTCTAGCCACCGTGGCCACAGCCAGAAGTTTTCTTAAGACAGCCAGCCGAGTATGGCTAAGCTAATATGTTTAAAGTAACAATATCGTGATGTTTGTGTCAAGCTGCGCTGTACTGTTGAGCCAGTTATTTATTCTGATTGATTTAGACGTGCAGTATGCCTACGTAAGCTGTACCGTATCGCTAAATTGCACGGAAATTCTGGTTCATCTAGACAAGCAGTATAGCTGTGTCAGCTATACCGTATTGCTAAATTGCGCGGGAATTTTGGTTCGTTTAGACAAGCAGTATAGCTGTGTCAGCTATACCGTATTGCTAAATTGAAAGTAGGATTTTGCAAAAAGGGGGCGCGCACGCCTATCCTGCCGCCTGCCAACCCGCCTACTGGGGTGTCGGTTTTTTTTCCAACCCTTCCGGGATTCGATTTTTTTTTTTTTTTTTTTTTTTTTTTTATAGAAGGGGAAATGCATTTACGCACCATCCCCAGGTTTGGCTAGAAATCCGGAGGTGTGTGGAGCTCGGGTGATCCCGCGACGAGAAAGTGCAATGTCGCGGGGCCCACACCGGGATTTGAACCTGCGTTCCTTAGATGAGATGCTTCGAGACTGGGAATGCTCGCATTCTACCAATTGCGCCACCGACTCTTCAAGTGGTCTTAGCTAAAACAGGCCTTTATATAATGCAACACTGAGATATCTCGGCAAAAATATTTAAATAAATATTTAATTTGCTATCGGGGTACCGACTCGACTTCTACCGGTATTTCGTATGCCTCGGGCACAGAACCGCACAGTTGCAGGGACCTTTTCGGCCGGGCTTGGTCGGTATTGGAGCCACTTCTACCGGTAAAAATTGCTCGAATACCGACTAAGCCCGGCCGAAGGGGTCCCTGCAACTGTGTGGAACTGCGCGAGGCATCCAGTATAGTCCACCCAGCCATACCGTTCAGTCACACTACACATAAGTTTACAGTTGGTGTAAACATACGTTTTATAGTCCAGCTAACTATACCTATATACCTATATTACGTATAATCATACAGTTGGGGTAAGAATACGTCATCTGCTTAGGATAACCTTTCTAGTATATTAAGTAATCAGATGCCATATTGCTGCATCAAACATATCTGTTAGCAATACTTGGACTGCTAACACAGCAATGCTGTATCTCAAATACAACTAATAGAATTATTGTAATAAAAATATTTTTAGGGGGGAATGGCTAGAAAGTCTCAGCCAGAAATGTATTGCTGTTAAAACTAAAGATTTTTTTCAGTGTACGCTCGCAGTCTTGAATCAGCAGGATATATCGGGATTCGAGAGAAGCCTGATTATTTCGCCACTGCGGCACCGCAGCGACCGACGCCTGCCGTGGCTTTAAATACACGCCACTCGGCGCTATTGATAGAATTGCACGTCGGTAGATCGTCATTACCGTCGCGCAGACTAATAACTCGGTAACTTTTCCCGAGGAGATACAGCGACGCGGTCTCCGCCTCTCACCGGGTGTATAATTTGTTTCGGCGCATCAATGGATTCATGATTTTCCCATAGACGCAGACACGCTTACTCGACTACATACACACATCGGTGATGTTTATCGGCAGTCGCAGAATGCAGAAGCAGAGAGACTGACGCGCTTTCCTTCCACGCATCGAGCGAACAGTGACGCAATTCGAGCTTTCCGCGGAAGATGACTCGTCGGGCGCGTGGGCAATCGGCACGATTCGCGAGAGCGATACGCGCGACCTACGCGACGTTCGTGCCTTTTCTGGAACCTTATCTCCTAATCGGTACCTCTCCTTTCCGCTTCGTCTGCACCCCTCGCGCTCTCGACTGCACCAACGTGCAAAGGGGGACGAGAGATAACAAACTTGACCCCGATTCTCACGCCGCGAGATGGCCGAGTAAAGGTCGACGTTTTCGAAGGAACGACTCAGCGGGGGGCGATCCTCTCGAAGCGGGGAACGTTTGGAATCGACGCGTCGCGCTGCGCGGCGCTATACTTTTCTGCGTCATTTCAACGCTTCGTCGTATAGTGGAATCTGTGAAATCCTTTGTGTTTTCACATATAGAACACGTTTCTGTTCTAATAACAATATTAGGTTGTGATAACAAAAGATCGAATCGTTTCGTACCCCTTTGTAGATTTTCCATATTGTCTCCACGCTTCATCGTACCGTATAATCTGCGAAATCCTCCGTATTTTCGTGAACAGAATACGTTCCTCTTTAAACGATAATCCATCGCGATAATAAAAGATCGAATCGTTTCATACCCCTTTGTAGATTTCCTATATTGTCTCCACGCTTCATCGTATCGTATAATCTGCGAAACCCTTCGTATTTTCGTGAATAGAACACGTTTCTCTTTAAACGATAATCTATCGCGATAATAAAAGATCGAATCGTTCATACTCCTTTATAAATATTAAATATTATAATTATAAATCAGGTCACTGCAGTTTTCTTTCATATTCCAACGACTACGTAAGATTTCAATTAAAAAGGGCCATTAGAGATTCCCCGCAGTCACGCGCGAATAGTCTCGGGGTTGAGCACCCGACAATAAGCAGAGTGACCCCGTTTAAAGAAAAGTTGGAGGAAAAGCACTCAGGAGTTACCCTCCCCGCGATGGCAAAAGGTGAGCGAGGAGCGGTATAATAGAACGTCGCTTATCGGAGCGTTCGACCTCGATCCCAATTTTCTCCCTCTCGGCGCTGCCCCGCTCGAAACGAAACGGGACGAAATACGGATTCGCGTTAGAGAGCGTGAGGGCGGCGGCGCGGGTGGGGTTGCCCCGCCGAGGTGCGCGATGCGCTCCGTGCGAGAGCGCGTATACTCGGCGGGGCCAAGCTCTTGTCGCTCGTACGTTTCCGCCGGCTCTCGTCGGAGGCGTTCTGGAACAACGCGTGTAATATCAAGAGGTATAAATAATTTCCAACGCGAGCCACGAGCCCGCGGCTCGACCGAAGCTCATTCTCGCGTTATGACACGCCAGCGCCAGAGCGGCGTACCGGAGCCGACCCCGCGGGGGCGAGGGAGCCGGGCCCGCTGAGGTAGTTTACTGTAATACCAGAACAGCGCGGGGTAGCGCTCGTACCGCGGAATAATTATTGCGTGCGACCAAGTTCGCCCATTCAAAAACAGATTAGCGCATCCCTTCCGATTATGCTTGCCGAGGGACGCTGTTGCTGCTGCTGCTGCAGTGTACCGCGCGTGAATCTCGACTGGATTCCCGCGAGTCAAAATTTTACCCCTACTTTGATGCTTTGAATGCTCTATTCGGCTCATCAATGGTCTACTTAGCCTACAAGCTCCTATTTTGAAGCTGAGGTTAATGAAACGTTCACTGACGGATCATTATAGGCTCAACATAGGGTTTCAATACAATGAAAAATCGACCTACTATAAGCTTAACTATTCTCTATGGACCAAGAGTCCACTCGACCCAGGCTTCAATTTTGAAGCTGACTGTACTTCTTTTTTTTTGCAATGATAACTAGATCTTCGTCAGATCTCGGAATAAACAGCTTCTGCTTAAAACTTATGCTACGAACCTTCTTCGGACTTCAGAAAAAATCGCTTTTAAAACGCGATAGAATTCTTTATTGCTTCAAAGTACCGTATTTTATGAGAATCATCTGTAGACTTTATTAAGAAAAATTTTTAAATAAAGAAGCTATGAAACTTTTAGTTAAGCAACTTATTTCTCACGCATATACACACATTCACAATTGTTTTTGAATATTTCGTCATTTCATTTCTTACGTAGATACGGTGATCTGATATTCTACAATGTTCGAAGAATGTTTCATAATTTGTCGGTCTAAATTGGACGGCTGTCGTTCATGTGGCTATTATTTAAAAATCGATTGGGTCCATTTGACCTACGTGTGACCATCGTGGAACTGTACGGACGTATGACAACAAAGGATTAAAAGAGTAAGTCTAACATTTTGACTCGGATTTACCCCGAGTGGTGGAACCTCGAGCGATTTGTTTATCTTCAGATAAAGTCGCTGAAAGGGGACACATTTTTTACTCGTTTTTTTTTTAACGTTTCTTTGCGTTAAAAGGAAAATTATTAGACTCTACGTAGAAGTATTGTATCTAAATGTCGATGAAACGTTCTCGATAGGCCCTTACACGAAGTAAGCAGTAAACTAAGCGAAGACAAAGCGTTGTTGATGCGCATCCCTGCATTGAGAAAAATAACTAGGTTAAAATGACAAAACGAAAGTGGTCAGTCACATGGAAGATCCATACTTTACCAAACGGTTTCGTTATCGTTTCCAAGATTTTGGTTTGATTAACCCAGACATTTTTCTTAGTATACAAAATATCAACGCGCCCATCTCTGATCGTTAGAACGTCGTTAGACGATGGTTAATCCATTGTCCGACGTAATCGAGCCCGCGTCAATTTGTTGATCCAAAACGAACTCCCACCCGCTCGCCCGCGATACTCTCACGCGTCGATGGTCCGTCGTCGCTTTCGTTAAGGGTGGGTAAATATTGGAAGTGGAAAAGGTCCGTAGGCGAACGGACGCGCGCGTGCCGCGCGGGCTTCCGGTCCGAATGCGAAGAATGCAGTACGAGAGGAATGAGAAAAATAATTAGGTTAAAATGACAAAACACAGATAGTTAAACGTGTTTAGTTATTCTAACCTAAATACTGGTCAATTGAACCAAATATACAGTTATTCTACTCAAATTTTTAGTTATTCCGAAGGTCAACGATTCTCAAAATCCCGAAAATGGAGGGGCTTAACGACCATCTCTTCTTTACCATCATACAGCGGGAATGAAACTGACGGATGACAGAAATAAAAACAATAAAAGAAATGGGATGTTGCCGCATCGCTTGAAGTCTAAATATTACGACTTGATCAACGAGATAACTAAATATAATAATTTCTGGGATTAAAAAACTGTATACATATTCATTAACATTTTCTACGCTGCTATTCAATTAGATAATGAATAGAAAATATATCTAGGTATATCATCGCTTGCGTCACTTTTTATATTTTAGTAGGACAGACTATGTTTTGACTAATCTGACCTGATCCAATATCCTTAACCAATTTGCATCATTAGCGTATATATGCGCTCAATTTTCCTGGTCATTATCACCGGAGCATATATATATGCTCAACTTTCTTGTGCATAAATATAATAAAACAAAGTTTTGTGATAAAGGCCTTTTTTCATATTTCCTTATGATGCAAATGGGTTAAGCGGGCTTGGAAGTCAGCAGAGAATTTTGATTTCTAGCCCTTTGGATCAAGATTTCCTCCAATCGCAAGAGTTTCATACAGTTCCACATTTTCTAACTAATGTTGTTTACGGAAAATTAACACTATGTTTGAAAAATTTGTTTCACCGGTTCCTCCGCAATGACTCATCCTCGCGAAGTGAAATTTTAATCGAAATATACAATATGTGCCATACTGCGTTTCCTAAAATAGAATCGGCTTAGGCTACGACTCAAATTAATAAAAATATTCTTATTACAACAACGTAGCCGCCGTCGTGTATCGAATTGTCCGCTCTAGCAGTAATTTTATTATTTTCCGATTTCGTTACCCTTGCATGGTGGTTATGATTCCAGAAAATAATCTCGGTCTCTTTATATATTAAAAGTGCTTTCACTCAATGATTTTCGTTCAAATTGCGGAGAAAGTAGCGAAACAAATTCTAGTTGCTCTTTCAGTTCCACATTTCCCGAGAAGGGAACCCTAGAAGTGGCCTAGACCCGCTTATTAACCAAACACAGACGGAGGATCCGTATTTCACCGGACAGTTTGATCTTGGTTAAACTGACCAAGTTATTTTTCTCACTCTGTGAAGAAAAACGAATAAGCGCGCGAGTTTCGCAATGTCACGTACCATCATTCCAGGCGACGCAACGGTGTGTGTGGTGAGGTAGACAGAGGCTTTCTCCTCACAGAGGGGTCTCCCACGCCGGGGGCCCTAGCGGAGGGGGGGCCACCATCCCCCTCACCAACCACCTTCTTCGGTCACTGACTACGTCCCCGCCACACTCAGCGCACCGTTTTCACTCGGTTCCCGAAGAGCGTATCGCGTTATGACATCAAACGACGAAGAGCCGTTCGGATCCGAGAAGTTGCTCAGCGAAACTTGAAGGTCATTTTGTTCGGGGACAAATTTTCACGGGTCGAAAAACTCTGTACACAGTCCGTCGAACTTCTCGCGAACTGCCACTGTAAACCCTCGCGCTCCTCGTCACCGCTGGCGCTCGGCGCGCGCTTCACTCTTGCGGCGGCGCGGCTCTTTTCAGCGGAACTCAGAGGTCATTTTTCGGAGGAGCTCTCCCCCGCGCGAATTAAATCGAGGCGATCGTTCCGCACGCGCCACGAGCACGCACCACCCCACCAGTCCCGACGGTCTCGACACACCGGCGGCGCGTTCACCACGCACGCGGTCACACTTAACTCGCGCTTGCGCTTCCTTCGATTCTCACTCGCGCTCAACGCGCTTTTCTCGGACGAGGCCGGGAGCTGGCAACGCTGCTGGCGGCGAGCAGCACGAGCGATCGCACTCCCTTTCTCGCCGTTATTGTTGTCGCCGATCCGGTTCTCCGTCGAAACGGACGTTGCGATTGGTATTTCGCTAACGGCACAGCTCAACGTCGCGCCGCGGTCGAACGACGGTCCCGCGCGAGGGCCGAGGCGACAACGTCTCGTCGCGGTACGCGAGCTTTCCGGAAGTAGTAGTAGGGACGCGAGCGCGTTCGCGGTCACAGAGCCGATGAGCGCTCTCCGCGGTGCAGAAGCGGTTAATTGGTTCTCTTTTCCCTTCCTGTCATTCGAAAGGCACTTTCTCCCTCCGAGGATTTCATTTTCGCGCCGCAGGCCGTTCCCGAAATGCCTCGGACACCGTCGGAAGCGGAGGCCGTAGTCTCGCGACTCTTGACTCGAGGTTTTTCAATTTCAACCGATGCGAGCGACTGATACGCCGGGGCCGTTTAACGCGTCGATAACACCAACTCTCGACGCGACGCGCGAGCTCTTCGGACTTTCCTGAACCGTGCGTCACCGCGAAACGTGTTTACAGAAACACGCGCTCGGATCTGCCGCCGCTGCACGAGACGTTAGAGCTGGAGAATTCGTACTCGCGCGCGTTGACACGTTGCACCGCCACACTGCACGATTCGTGGCGGAAGACGTCACGTGGCGCGCGTGCGATCGCGATCCATTCCAAATCTCCCCGGGCGACGCACGTCTTTTCTCGACAGTCGACGCAGAGAACGCACGGGTAATCCTTTTCCGACTTCAACCGACCTTCGCGCTGCTATCGACACGCGCAACAGCGGCTTCGTCGCACAGTTCCGCGCGGTCTCTCACTTCACGTTATTCTGCCTTCTCGGTCCCTCGTTTCTTTCAACGGCGACTCGATGAATTCCCACTCAACTTCCACTCGCAAAACGTCAACAGGTGGTTGGTTTGACGCTGTACTTCACGCACTCGCGCGGTAACTCGGAAGACGTTGTTCGAAATCCAGCTGCAAGTTCAACGCGTTCACAGTTTCGAGCGTGACGCGCGAACCGATGACGTCACGCGCGCGTCCAACGACCGACGTCTTCCGCGCCCGGTCAGCTGAGCGGTGCTCCGTCACACGCGGGGGACTGCGGCCCAGGTGTGCCGTCGCGACAACCGCACAAGCGGTGTCTCGTCGTATCGGCTCGGTACGCCGCGTGGTAGAGAGAGCGACCGGTCGTTCTCGCGCGCTCGGTGGAAGCGCGAAAACGCTAACCGTACCGCGGCAGACGGGAGCACTGAGAGAGGTGGCTCTCGACCGACGTCTCAACTGCGGTTCATAGATCCCGATACACTGGGCGGACACGGACCAATAACATTTTGCTCGCGGGCGGGCAGGGGGGGTGCGAGCGCGTTGTACACACAGGCGCCGCGCGCGCGAGACAGTCAACTATTTCTGTCGAAGAGGCGCTCTTGGAAAGGCGCGTATTTAGAGACGCCGCCGTGGCTCACGTTGCCTTTGTTTATAATACTCGAATTAACTTTCCCTACACGCGCCAGGGTTCATAGCATCGGCGCACTTGGACGTTGCAATTCGTCGTCGTCGTCGTCGATCTTCCTGCGTCGAGATTCCTCGAGGTCCGGTCGAGTGCGAGCGAGAGTCGGACCGACCGTAGCGCGCGAGAAGTGCAGGTCGAGTACGAACTCGACAGCGTTGCGCGTCCGTCGACGTCGTCGATTTCCTGTACTACGACAACTACAGAACTCTTTCGGGGGAAATCGTTTTCGAAAGTGATTCTTCTTCGACCGAGACGAGAAGTGTCGTTTCTCGCGTTCCCGTTCTCCGTGACTCGTCGAGAGAGAGAGAGAAAGAGAGAGAACTCGCCAGCGTGCTCGCCCTGTCGAAGTCCGCGAGCGATTGACTCCCGCGCGTCCCGGCTCGCGGCCGTGGCACGCGTGAGGGGCGACGGGGAGGGGGGTCCCGCGGGAGAAGGAGGCGAAGTGGGGGCGAGACGACGCGGAGGAAGGAGGGGAATGGCGCGTGCCACTACACGCTAGCAGGTGGAGTGCGCGTGCCCGGAGAAATCTTCGCTCCGGACTCCCAAAGCCGATGTCCACTGACCGCTTCGCGAATGTGCCCCGACCACTCACTGCTCCCTCTTCTCGTTTCGTCGCGTTTGTTTCTTGGGCGAGCCACGCGCGCGCTTCTTCCTGCTTGTCACTGATTTCGAGCGTTGAATCGTTTTTACTTCGATTCGTCCTTCCGCACTTCGCGCATAGGCGCGTATACGTCGCTTCCTTCCGCACGATCCGCCGCTGTCGGTGATCGTCAAAGGGACTCTTCGAGTCTGTGCTTCTTTCTGGCGACCGAGAGTTGCTGTCCTCCTCGCGGTTTTTCGCTCCGCTTTCCTCTATCCCGCTCCGAGCCGCGCACTCTCGCCGCAGAGTTGCGGAGCGTTGAAATATCTTTTTCTCCGTAGCATAGTTTATTTCTTTTTT
Source organism: Xiphydria camelus (assembly GCA_963678675.1). Classification (NCBI taxonomy): domain Eukaryota; kingdom Metazoa; phylum Arthropoda; class Insecta; order Hymenoptera; family Xiphydriidae; genus Xiphydria; species Xiphydria camelus. Next base: position 3,932,976 of record OY783192.1, read on the forward strand.
TTTTAACGGAGAAACGTAGACGTTACGCGGAGGCGTTTCACTCTTCGCGCTGACCGCTTCAGGTAACCATCGAGGCCCCGGTTGGTCACGGAGATTAAATCTCAATAACACCGGAGCAATTCTGATCTCGCATCGTTAGAGAATGAGTCTCGGGTCGACAGTGTCGGGAGGCTTTCGCGACTTTATCGTCGAGACGTTTCTTTCCAGGAGATTCCTCTCCTTTTTGATTTACGGATGCTTTGAAAAGTTGATTGGAGATTTCGCGGGGTAGAGTGAAAGTGTCCCGACATTGGCACGATTTATCGTACGATATATTACGATCATGGCTTGATAAGAACCGCGAATGAGAGTCCGATGACGATAACTCTACGGTGATCTCTCTGCGCATAGCGTTGACTTTCGACGATATATATATAAGTATGAATTGCAATGTGTATACGTGAAAAGTACTGGTGTATGAAGAAATGCGAACGATGAAACAATTAAAATCACTTTTTCGATCAATTAATAAAAACGACGAAGTTCTTCGAGTCTTTTATAATTTACGATATTATCTTCCTCCTTCAAGAATTCCTTTATTCAATCTCCCCTTTCTAATCATGGCGACCTGCATAGCGAATATACAAGACGGACAGTCGATTTCGGAAAGTAGCATCTCGACAGTTACATATCGACGTTCTCGTTCCAAGTGGCGTACGTTACGCAACGAAGGGATCCTCAAAATGTCAAACGTCGAGGCACACTTCCACCTTCCCTCCGCGCCAAGTCCCGAGAGAGAGAGAAAACTACGCCCACGACCTTGCTCAGCGAAGAACGCTAACTTGTTGCCACGCGAAACGAGCGTTAAGTATCGCAAGCGTGTGGCTTATCAGCTGTCACGCGGCGCACGTGGTTGCAAGCGGCTGCGAGAACGCGAAGCAACACCATCCCAACTCCACGATCCCGACACTCCGAAGAGTCGCCAGCCACTGATTCGACAGCGCTCGGCTCGACTCGCATCGGCTCCGCTCGAATCGACTCCTCCGCACTCGTCTCGCCTCGACGCAAGCCGATTCGGCTCAACTCGGCTTGACTCGGCTCGGCTCGACCCGACTCGACACGACGCTGTGCTACTCACTCGACGAAGGCCGATAGCCGTCGCCTGCCTCCCCCGCGAGTGTGGCTTCGATTCTAACCCACCCTGACGCCGTGCTATACGGCGCATATAATACAATGGTCACACGGAGAAAAAGGAACTGCACGAATTATAATTTGACTACCTATAGCATAAACTACGATTCCACCCAGGAAATTTTGCAGAAGTACACAGTGATTACACTGTTAGAAATTTATGTTTTGAATTTACAAATTATGTTGGAAGTTTTTAACAAACACAAAACTGGTGAAATTACTAACGATTTGATGCAAAAACAAAAATTCCATAAGGAATGTATAAGAAAATCACGAGAGATAAATATTGAGAATCATAATAAGATCTGGAAAAAAAACTTTCATTCCTCGATATATCGTCGTTTCCAGTAGCTGCGAAATGTGCCAACGACGATATACCGTTGCACATCCAATAGCGCTTTACTATTCGCATTGCGAGAAAACTCAAAATAAATATTGAAAACTATTGGCATTACATTATTCTTCCCTTTTTCCGTAATACGTAGCTTTTTGAATTATGTAAATATCATTCTTAGTTTGGTTTTTATGCATCTTTTCCCAAATTCGCCCAATTCGTCCGGTTATTTTCGCACAGGTACCCGTTTTTCGTCCGGCACTAAAAGGGTTAACAAATTTCTTATTTTCCTCTACTTTCTTTCCTTTTCACGTAAGAACGTACAGAAACACATATATAGGCTACATTTTGGAATAAACAAAATAGTTTAGGTAATTACTAAGTATTTAAAACTTTGAATTAAAGTTTATGTACGAAAATTTAAGGTTTTTTAAGTCGTCAGTTCTCAGCTGCCAAAACACACTCAGTTGTAATCTTGTAAATAGAAATGTGTTCTCAGTACGAATTCTTGAAAATCAGCTCGAATCTCAGCGCTACTGAATGAAACTAAAAATTGCTAGTTTTTTTTGGATGTACCTATACTTAGTCCCGATGCTTGTCGCAGCTCGTGGCGCAACGCCTATACTAGCCGTGCCAGACGAAGGAGGACCATCCACGGTGCGCTACAGTGCGAACGTGATATGGTATTCCGGCTCTAGGTCATCGCACGTGTGTACTAGCTGCGAGCGCGACGCACGCGGGCGCTTCTTGTACCTACGTTCGCGTCGTTCGCTTCCCCCTTCTCGGAGACGGCGCACGGCACGCGTGCGGCTTTCTCGTCGGTGCGCGCGCACGCGAGGAATCGCATTGTATTCCGCGCGTCGACCGCGGAGGATTACGCGACGGTGACTGAAAAAGGCGAACAACACCGCTGCAACGACTGCAGCGGAGCAGCAGCGCGGCTGTTGAGTCGTACGCGGAGAGAGAAAGTGCGAGACGATTGTGGAAGACTTTACGACGTCTCGTCTGGAAGAGAGTATACGCGTCGCGCGTACGCGGATTATTCATCGCGGAACGATTAGGCGCCTTTGCGTTTCAGGATTCTCTGCGGGCGACCCTCCGTGAGTTATATTCCCCCCTTTATCATCTTATCACCCCTTTCCCGTGCCAATCCGGTTACGAGGCAACCGTGGAAGACAAACCTTATCATCAGGAAATTCCCGTACTTCGCTTGCTTTCACGAACGGAGATAAGATCAGCGCGAATGAACGTTTGAGATCGACGTACATCGACACCTCACTCGATATTCTCTCGTAACGCGTTTACGTGGGATAAAAGCACGGCCGATCAGCGCGCCACCAGTGGCGCCGCCGCGCCAACGCGAGACACCTAACCCTCCGATTATCCCTCCTCTTAGCAGGTATAGTTGACTGGACGGCGAGGGGTCGTGAGCGCGATCTAAAGCCTCCCGCCGTGTGGTGATGGTCGGAGTATGCCGGGGCTCGCGAGCTTGCACACGCGCGTTTGCGTCGCGTTGAGAGCGCTCTCCTACACCTTCATCAACACTCTGCCATTGCGTCATCATGGTTTCACGGTGCGTCGGAATTCGGGGGATAACGCGCGCGCGCGCGGGGGACGAGCCCTCTCGCCAGCGACGCATTCGTATATCGTTGCTTATACTTACTACAAATCCGCCAGTGGCTCTCAAGTGCGCAGTGGTATATGTGATGCGTGCACTGAGAGAAATGTTTAGGTTCGAGAGAAATTACACTGTTAAAGAGATGTTTTGAAATTTGAAATACAAAAAGTTGTGTGAATTTTAAGAACTACAGTATTGAAACTTCCTCATATGAAATTGTTTGAAAATTAATATCTGTGTGTTGTATAACTCAAACAAATATTTGAATTTTGAGTTGAAATTAATTTTCAAATGCATGTATGAACTTTGTAGTGTGAAATTGTATTTTCAAATAAATGTATTAAATTTAAGAACTAGCTTTTGAAGTTTTAAGCTCCGTATTAAAGATTTACCATTTACGGTTATGAAATTGAATAACAGCTCTTGAAAATTCATATGCGAGTCGCTAAATTCGTTGCGTAGAAGTATTTATATATATCTATTTGCAAGCATGACAAATGAAAACTGTCCGTATTTCAATTTTCAAAATATTTTGTTATGCAATTTTACATCATATTTGAAATTTAAGAACACTTGGTTTTGGAATTTCATACACTTCTACGTGTAATTTTTTAACAGTGTTATTATTATAACAGCACAGTATCGCTCTAATAACTATACTTTAAGGCTAAGCAATAGGTTAACTAGACAGTATAGGTAATATACATAGCTACGTACCTATAGGTACTAAATATGACAAAAGAAACACGCAATGCTGAAATGATTATACGTATAGTTAAAATAGCTATTTATTCTGGTAAAATAGGAATAAGTACTGCTAAGACAAACAGAAACGTATTCTTATATGAATAAACTACTAGCATTTTGCCGTATAATCTATAAAATTTCTCTCAATGTATACTGAGAAAGATAACCTGATCAATTTAACAAAAATTTTGGAGATCATGATCAAACTGTTTAACGAAGTATGGATCCTCCACTCGTTTGGTTAAATTGACAATGTTCTGGTTAGAATAACTAGACATATAGTTAGAATAACTAAATATCTGGTCCAATTGACTAGTATTTTGACTAGAATAACTAAATTCATTTAACCAGATGCATTTTGTCATTTTAATCAAGTTATTTTTCTCATTGTGCTACGATAAGAATTCTCGTGAAATTGAGGAATACGATGCGAATGCACATCCTAATCGAAAAGCGAACCTCAATGACCGAATTTCTCGGAGCATGATCGAGTGTTTCTCATGTGAAGAAAAAAAATTGCAGTTGAATTTAATTTATCAACCGAGAACTCCAGGCTAGCCTGCTGTCACTCCGCCACAGGAGACTTCGAATTGTTCCCGCAGCGTGTATCAAACCCAAGAAATATCGGTTGCCACCTATCTATACTTCCGGAAAGCTGTAACTGCGACAGAGCGCGTCCGAAGAAGTTCCATCAGACCTGTCCAACTCGTGGCCTCGAGACCGCATTCTGCCACCGCGAGTACGAATGATACATCATCGTCCATCGACTCTGATATCTAAGCAAGTGTGGGGCAGAGCGCGCGCGCGCGCACTATTGCTGTTCAGAGACTCGATATAGGGTCATTGATATCTTTAGCGAACTTTCGCTGCAAAAATAGCTGCTCTCTGGGCGATTATATCAAATGGCACGGTATAAAACGAATAATGAATGGAAGTAATAATAGTAGAAATACCCCGAAAATGGAACATTGTAACTTTGTTTGGGGGCCAGAGCGATCGATACCCATCGAACCGAAGACTCCATGAATGAAATGGCCAAATAGCGCTGTCGACAGCAGCGTCGTCACCGCTCGACCCTCGACAAGATGACAGACAACATCAGATATTTATGGATAGCGTCTGCTTTTTATAGCTCCGACTCGTTAAATGCGTCGCTCTAGTCGAACGAAGCCGAATCCGATGGGCTGCTGTAACCGCGCGACAAAACTAACGTCTCGTAGACAGCCTATAATTAATTATCCACTTTAAGATCGGCATCAAGAAACGTTACCAGTCACGCCGTATTTCAGCGCTAGAGGGGAGAACATTGTGTACAGGGCACAGCCTCCTCGAAAGTTAGATTCGATTATCCCTAACCCTGGCCCAGCGAACGAAACCGCGTCACGGTAGACCGCTCGAAATATCAATTCGGGAAGAATGTGATGGATGGAAGTAGCGAGCGCTGCTTCTGCGTCCCCGCATCAACGACGCTCTTAAAGTTCGAATCGACGGCTATTTTGTAAACAGGAATAACGAATGGCGAGCGGAAAAAAAACATTGGGCGGCTCAACGATCATTTTTCAAAGAAATAGGACGTCGAAGGAAGGGAGAGTTTCGTCTGCCCATGTAGCAATGTTGAGAACAAAAAATTCTTTCACTCCAGCAAGCCATTCTCTTCTCTAATTTTCTAATAAAAATGTATTTTGTTGGCATAAAATATATTCGATTGAAATAAATATCTTTTTACTTGAAATCATCGATTCTTATATCATCTCAAATTATATAAATCCATCTTTCCTCACCTACATGCAAGTTTTGGCAGTTTCACGATTTGTGCTATATTTATGTATATGGATCAGGCTGATGTTAAAATTGCACTATACACATTTTCAAATGATTAAAATTTCTGTAATAATTAATAAGTGACGTCGAAGCACTGTATTTGTCGCATTTCAAACTTGGAGCGATACTCAACAGTTTCGCTTCGTTGAAAATATAATTTTCCACTCAAAATTACCGATCAAGATCGTCAAACTTTGCTACATAAGTAACTTTCGAAGTATCGAAGCGTTACGAGTTTTAATCCACAACGAGTTTTCCAACAAAGAGTCTCTATCGCGCGCGCGAAATATACGCGGAGCGTTCGATCCTCGCCTGACTAAACTCGTGCCAGTACTACTGCGGAACCGCGCCAACGGCACCAGAGATCCTTCTTCCGCGCTTACTCGCATATTATGCCTCTCGTGATTTCGCCAAATTTAAATCAATCCGAAAACGATCATACGCGATAAAATTATCGAGACAAAAATTAATTTTTTAAGCTAATAGGCGATATACTGTATACAGAATACCTAATGCGATTCGATAATTGATTATTTCCTTTCCAAATCAATAACATTCTCTACTTTTACCAATATTTTAAGAAGAAATTTGCAAATATGATCGACATTTAAGCTCCCTCTCTTATAATTAAATCGCATCGATTATTGGCTATTGATACAAAAGAAAAATTGGAACCGACTAAACTCCTTTCCTCTCAGCGTCGCGATTCTCACCTTCTCCGCTGCGGTTCAAAAGTCCGAAGCACGATGGGAAGTTTTCCCCCCCGGGGCTACGCACCTTGCCGAGTGACGCTAAAAGTTTCCGCTACGGGAAAATTTTCATCCCGTGTTTACTTTCGACGCTGCGATCCTTGGTGACCCTCGTGGTGTCAAGCAAAACGACTAACGAAATGAATCACAGAGCTGCTCGCGATATAGGTAGTCGGCTAATAGATGTCACAAGACACATGCCGCCACTGCCGTCTAGCCAGGGACGATCGTTTTAATTAAAAGTCTAACGAGGCCGTCGTATATAAAACCGAGCGTCTCACGAAAGCGACGACGCTTCGCTGACCGTGCGTCGCCTGTCCTTTATGCAAAGCTCGTCGTTGCGCCAGTCACGACGGTCTACCTCGAAGGGGATGAGAAAGAAGGAAAGCGATCGGTTGATAAATGTGTAAAAATGTAGAATAAATATAGAACCGGTGCGAATATTATACACAGAGAAAAAGAATTAGTTGGATCTACTAATAATTATTTGCGAGATCACAAGTAATTATTTATTGATAACAATGAAATCTTTTAATACATCAATTAGATATCTCTCCCTTACAATCATGTGGAATAGTATGCGTTTGCAAGGAAGAAATATCAAATTAATATGAAAAAAAAGATTAAATTGATGTAAATAAATAATTACTTGTGACCCAGCACGTAATTATTAGTTGATCCAACGAATTCTTTTTCTCTGTGTATATTACGAGGAGGAAAGAATGATTTAAGATATTTACAAAAGTCAAACATGGCAAGAAGTCACGGGCGATAAGTTCTGGAAGTTGCAGCGCACAGCGCGTCGTCAATTTGCAGTCTTGAACCGCTGACTGGTGATGGCACATACGCCAGTGATGTCGTATACGATCAGTCGACGCACGCCGTCGCTGATTATATAAATAAGTCAACGCTGTAGGTACGACGATCTCAAATTTATCTATTATATATAGGCATGCGCGCACCGCAGACGGGACCGTAATCGGCGATAGTAAAACTCATCGTCAGCGGATTCCTCCGAGGACAAAGAGACGACCTTAGCCAGAGGGCAAGGAGCTAGAGAGGAGAGACCAACTTTGGCCACAGCATCCGACGCGTATCTTACACCGATACGTCACAGCGCACAAAGAAGCCTGTACTTGCGGGAAAGACTTTACAGCTCGTATCGGTTCCTCGAGGTCTCGCGATTTGTCCGAGAAACGAGGTAAACCTTAACCTCTGGAATAATTGTGAATCGTTCAGTGATCAACGGTGAAAGGATTTTATAAATTAAGGGTCAAAATACGTCGAAAAATCAATTTAATTTTCAGATAACTGAAACAATTGAATGTTTAACAGATTTTCTTGAAATAAATTTTGTCAAAAAATGTACAGTATAGGTACGTCAAAATAGAAAGTACACTGAGAAAAAAAACTTGGTCGATCTAACCAAAATCCTGGAGATGACCAAACCATTTGTTGAAATATGGTTCTTCCACCCGTTTGGTAAAATTCACCAATATTTTGATAGAGTAACTAAATGTTTGGTTGGAATAACTAAACGCGTTTGGTCATTTTAACCTAATTACTTTCCTCAGTGTAGCGAGACAATGAAGGGAGGAGAAAACTCAATGTAAGAGGATAACCGTGAGTACGTATATCGGAATATTGTCGCGCCTGCAAATTCACTCTCTTTTCGGCCGATTCGAGCTCCCGGCATCTCGGAAGAGATCGCTGCGGGGTCTCGTCAAACAAAGAGGTTTCAACGAGCGATGCCACCTCTTAACGATTATACGTCGCGCCGTATATACAGCGCCTCGCCGAAGTTTCAAAAGTCGTTTTTCGAATTAAACGGAGCGAGGCATCGTCGTGCCTTAAAATCCCGGTCGTTAAGGGGAGTTTGCGGATACAGTCTCACCCGCGGAAAGTAACTAATGCACTTTAACCGCCGCGGGATTAGCCGTAGCAATTTCCTCGGAACGGCCATTACATTGAGACTGAGCTCGCTATCGTCTATTCGAAGCACACCTATTACCGTCCTAAGTTAAAATGACGCTGATAAATTTCTCACTTTTCGACTTGCATACTGAGAGAAAAATGTAATAATTTGACTAAATCGGCGGTTATGGGTGAGGGAATGCAGATCAAGTTACTTGGATTAATAATTGACTCTATTGAAATAAGCAAAAACTACTCGATGTTAGATATTTATAATTTTAAATTTAAGAAGATGTTTTATTACCACGAGGGAAAGGTGAGAGTACAATTTTATTACTTTACAATCGGGGAAAACCCGGTGAGCTTAGCGTGCCTGGTGAACATGTGGTGTACACTTGGAGTACAGTGTGGCCAGTGGTCACTCCGTCCCTTTTGAAGGGGGGTTTTGCAATGCCCTCAGATTTTGAAAATAGTCAGTTCAGAGACAGCTCTCAGAGTGTGAAGACATCAAAGAATAAATACTTTGCTTTTACTCTCAAGGCAAGACTTTTTAACTTTTATTTAATAAACTACCTGGCTTCCTATTCACATTTCCAATAGATTCGCCTGTTTCCTTCAAAAAGCCGTTAATCGTTATAACCAAATTTATTAGTCGAAATAACTAATCCTGCATTCCCCCACCCGTAAACGCAGATTTAATTGAACATACCATTTTTTCGCTCGGTATAGCAATTGATAAAAATAAGTATATAAATATTATAGGGCTAGAATGATTATTGATTTGCAATTATCTCTCGCTATTCTTCGAGATCTCCTAGATTCGTACGTATATACATATACGGAGAGAAATAATTAGGTTAAAATGACAAAACGTATCTACTTAAACAGAAAGTAGTCAGTTTAACCAATCAGATGGAGAGGATCCGTATTTCACTAAACAGTTTTGTCATCGTCTCCAATATTTTGTTTAAATTGACTAATTATTGTTCTCAGTGTATAGACATTTTCAAGTGTATATGCAGAGATTCGAAATTAAATAAAGAAAATTGAAAGGAATGCGTAATTTCATGAGAACTCAATGAAAAAATTAATTAATTGTGATTTAGAAAGTTTTAACTTAGCACGGCACGTTCCCACAGTAACGAATTATTGTAACAGCAGTGTAGGAGGTACGGACTAGCTATCCATGAAGCGTTTATGCATTCCTTGATCACGAACGACGCAGTCGCCCCAGCTACTGACCTAATAACGTTATTGGATATCGGCGTAGTATACGCCATCGAAGCAGGAAGTGACTTTATCGTTTATTTTTGCGGCCCGCCGCTGTGTATTGTGGAGTATTATATCAGTATTTATATTTATGGAGGCTTGTATACCATTTCGGCCTTCGTGCAGGCTTGCCGATGCTTATATACGTGACCCGATCAATAATTAACATCAAGGAGTGTCGCTTTCGCGACGGTTAAAAAAGACTTCTTTTGTTCTCGACGGTGGTCTTTATTCAGTCCTATAATCATCGACATCGTCATAGTGGAGTAGAAGTAGAAACCCACTTAACTCTCATGTGCTACATTATGCCGTTCAAAAAATTTCTCAAGTTTGAAGAATTATTTTGTTATACCTTGTCCCTAATAATTTAGACGACCCGTCTAAATTTCTTTTAGTTTAATCACAAACTCCGTGCCGATAAAGACACGGGGCCGAGTCACGCGCCTCTCGAACTTTTCGGGACACCCGTAAGGTAACTATCCTAAGAGCAGAACATGTCCAAGCAGCCGGACATAATTTGAGTATAAATTAAATTATTGAATGGGATAAAAACGAATGACTAGTGGAACAAAATCTTTAATGAATTAAGGAGGCAGTAAAAATAATATTGATGGTATATCATAAGGCAGTAAAAATTCCTGTTTTTTCCGTGTATCGATGTAGGCTAAAATTTCATAAGTAATGAGATATTAGTAACTGAAGTTTTTTTCTTGGCGAGTAAGTTTAGCCTCATATGGTATACAGGAAGTGTCACCGGTAAGAACCCTGAATAAAATCTGCTGCATGAATTTTTATGGCTGTCCGGATACTGAGCTTAGCCGTCCGGCTGTTGGAAGTGTTACCTTAGCGGTCGATGTAGCGTTCCACTTTTCCTACAACCACGCGTCACCCATATTGCGTCGTCTCGGTATAGCGGTGGGACTTTCGCGAGATGCGTTTAGTCGTTTTTCCATCTTTCCGTCGATCGGGTCAGAGGGAGAGCAGAAGGGCTGCCCCGTGCTCCGTCTCGTCGAACATCGCCACGGATGCTCCCTTCGCGTGGAAATGCAACGACGCAAGAAAGTTCCCCCCGACAACGGCGCGAAGCGAAAGAGAGAAAAAAAGTCATCGCGACATCGGGGAGTAGAAGCGAGTCGGAGAATAAGGAGTCGAGCGGCAGAGCCGAGAACCGTGAATCACCGCTTCGAGTGGGTTGAAAGTAGGGGCAGTGTCGAGAACGCCAGGCGAAAGGCGAGGGCAGCGGCGGGGGGGACGAAGGGTTGAAGCGAGCAACAGTGTTTACACTCGGCGATCGGCAAACGTCATTCGCGGGTCCAGAAACCAGATACGGTCTCCGATACACAGGCGCGAGCTCGTCTCGGTGCCGCGTGTTTAGCTCCGCGTATGTAATCGACGCTGAAGTGTTTATGCCGGTTGTAGAATAACGAGTATTATTATAATTTGCCTCGGCGGACGGACGAATGGACTCGACGAACGATTTCGTTCGCACCTCTTCCCCCCTGTATCGCTCGCTCTTATCTGCGTATATTTATACGCGCATCGAAGTCGATTCGAATAACGGAGAGAGAGAGAGAGATCGACCCTATAGGACCTTTCATTGACTCGCACGAAGAACTGCGAGAAGGCGGTTCTCAAAGTTGGGATTTTCATCGTTCCCCGTCCGACTTTCTTGAAAACTTTCGACAGTGGATTGCGCAAGATGTTTTGCATTGCTCTGCAGGGATTCCGCGGTGAAACCATCCCTTATCAGGATGGCTAAAAAATCTTGATTATAGAATTCCCTGAATATTTCAGATTAAATTTTGTAAGTCTTCCCAGATATTTTTGTTCATATTAGGAGTTTTGTATAATCAAATCAGCAAAGCTATAAATAATTATATTATAATATAAGAACACGAGGTTGCAAAAACGTTTATACGTTAAGAAAATAACGCGTTCATGGTAGAGTCCTTAATTTTAGTCGATGGGGACACACGTTGCGCTACTACCGGACATATGTATCTGAAGCAACAGCGTAAACTCCACTGTGAAATATTTCTATCAACGATGAAATCTCGGGAAATTAATTCTATTTATAATTTCCAGTAAAAATCCAAAATTCCTTGACATTTCCCTGACTTTCCCCTGACGAATCAAATTCCCTGATATTTCTCGGGTTTCCAGATTTGCAGCCACCCTGTCTGTTCCTTTTTCTCAGACCTTTTCCGCCGATCGATATTTCTCATTGATCGAGATGTCGAAATTCATGCACTCGCAAAATTGTAGACAAATCGTCGAATCGAGATAAGGGCCTACAGGTACCTACAGTTTTTTGATTTGGGTAAGCCTAGGTTTCCGGGTATACGTATATAGGTATACGAACGAAGGAAAGGGCGATGCTTGCACAAAGTGGTGGAAAATTCGGGTTGAAATCCGTGGAAGTGGGGAAAGAAGATCAATAAAGTGGTATACCATACTGCTGGCCGTGCCGTTGTAGTAGCGCGGGTGGCTGGTTGGTGTGTATTATTAAGCGGAGGTGTGGAGATAGAGAGAGCGAGAGAGAGAAAAGGGGGAGAAGGGCAGAGGAGAGAGCGACGGGAGAAGCGCTTCGGAGGAAGCGAGACGAAGAGACGAAAAGAGAGAGGGAAAAAATATGGAACAAGCGTAATAAAAACTCGCGAGAAAGAGGGTGATGAGTATGGGGGCGAGAGAATGAGAGAGAAAGAGCGAGGGAAGGAAAGGGTAGGCGGAGTAAACGAGGAGCGAGCGAACTGCTGCGGATATTAACCGAGAGCGACTGCGGTGCAGGTTGCAGAAGATGCACACGTTATAGGGGATTAGGAACGATTTTAACCCTCTGCATGAAAAAAAAAAAAAATGATTTTGCAATCTTAGCTAAACTGGGTTTTGCTGGAAAATTCTTGCTATCATGACAGAAATATTATCTGTGGCTGCAAAAGTATGTTCAATAATGCACCTGAAGCAAATGTACACGGGAAAAAGTTTGTGGTAACCACTCCCACGATCCATGTGGTAAGATTGAATTATTGCGGTGTATGGTGTTCAGTACCATAAATACGTCGATATTTACCATAAGTGTAGCAAATGTGATGATATTTATGGTAAATATCGACATATTTATGGTACTGAACGTCATTCCCCGCAATATTTCAATCTTACCACAGGACTGTGGGACTGGTTATCACAAACTTCTCTCCTTGTAACTTCAATCATAGTGGAATTTTTGTCGTTAAAAATATTTGCTATCCCGGCAAATATTTTTACTATTATTGGGCATACCTTTTGCTGCCACGGATAATATTTTGATCATGGTGGCAAGAAATTCTCAACAAAACCTAATTTGTTAAAACTGCTAAACCATATTTTCCGTGTCACCAAGGGTCCACCTAACTCAGGGTTCAATTTTGAAGCTGACTGTACTTCTTTTTTTTGCAATCATAACTAGACTACGGACGAATAAAACTCGTACTACGATCCTTCTTTGGACTTCGGAAAAAATCGTTTTTGAAACGTGCACTCTAGAAGTATTTATTACTTCGAAGTACCATATCTTATGAGAATTATCTGTAGACTTTATTTAAGAAAACACTACAAATAAAGAAGTTATGACACTTTTAGTTAAGTAGTTCATTTTTCACACATCTACATATTATTCGCGATCGTTTTTGAGTGTTATTTCATTTCTTACATTGACACGGTGATCAAAATGTTCGAAGAATGTTCCATAATTTATCGGTCTAAATTGGACGGATGTTGTTCATATGATTATTATTTAAAAATCGGTTGGGTCCGTCCATATGACCCTTGTAATACCATCGCAGAACTGTACTGACGTTTGACCACGGAGGGTTGAAACGCCGAAAAAGGGCTCCGAAATTTGTAGTAGGATCGGTAGAAAAAAAAAAGAGAAGACAGATGGACGAAAGTGAGAGCCACCAATTTCCGAGAATTTCCAGGAATTCGATAACGCCTTATCGCGACGACCGACGTCCGACGAGCGATCGGTAGAGTTTGCTTTCTACGACGCGGCTCTACTCGCCGTAACCTGACGAGTTTCGTACACAGTAGACCTACTTGCCCGCTTTTCCATGGAAAACTATACAAAGTAGACTCTCGTCCGCCGCGCAGTCCACTCGACGCATTTCTCTGAGAGTGCGCGCGATCGACACGCGAAAGATTAGAAACTCGTTCCACATAGAGTGGGTTACCTGTCCCGTATACACTTAACTCGACGAGCGGAAAACTCAAACGACCACCCACGGCGCGCGCGCGCGAAGCCGACGAATTCGTCGCCGACCGAGTGTACAGCATCTCTCTCTCTTTCTCTTTCCCTCCACTCATCGTTGATCGGTTTCCTCCGAGAAAGTTTCTCGAGATGCGAAGAACACCGGAAGAAGGTGGACAGGCGACGGCGCGTGACAAGCCCTGCGCATTGGCGCGCGCGTGCAATCCGTGTCGCGCGCCGCAGCGACGAACGATTGAGCGCCACTGAGCGAGCCGCATTCCCTTTGTGCAGCCAGTGGCGTAGCTCTGTGTTTACTCTCGGAGCAACAGAAGTGAGATCAGCGACACAGAAGAAAGAGGCTTCGCGACGTACAGACGCACCGTGGCGAAGTCGTCTCAATTTATTCCGTAAGTCGACGCCAACTCCCTCTCCCTCGCGTCGCGTCTCGCTCACCCTTCCTTCCTCCTCGACTCGAGCCCCTCCACCAAGCGCCGAGCACCGCGATCGTTCGTCTCGCTCGAATTCACGGGATTCCTCCCGCGTCGATGCGCGATCCTCGTCGCACTCGCGGCGACCCTCCCACGCGATCGACTCTCCATCTCGCTTCGCCCTCTTGAACGTTCAAGTATTCAAGCTGCTCAGCTTGCTCCTCTCTCCCTCCCCTTCACGGCTCCGCATTCGCCCCCGCCCTTCGCCGTTCCGCCAAACTCGTCGCCCTTTCTTTCACCCTCACTCGCCGACTCCCGCGTAGCCCTGTGGTTCATCCCCCTCTCCCGCTACCTTTCACCTTCGCCCGTTCACCGACTCCTCTCGATTCAACGCGACACTCCGGTAATGGATCGCGCGCGAAAAGTTTCCGGTTCGCGGCGAGAGATCGGCGCGCGTCTGGCGCGTTCCGTTTTTCTCCGGCGAACGCTCCATATTGCGGATACGCGCGCGGTACCGCGGAATTTGCGCGTGTAAATGCGGCAGGGAATTTCTGCTCGTATTTTTATACCGCGGTTTTATCCCCGTCGTTCGGCGAGCCATTCTACCGCGAGACCGGCTTCTCGGGGAGATGAATGAATTCTTTATATCGACCCCGCGCGCCATCGAAATATCTCTGCCGTACGCGTTTATAGTGGAAACGCGATTAGCCGCTCGATTGCGAACTTTGGAAAGACGATCCTCCCGCCGTTATATCGTCACCTCAATATAGGTTTGTTCAATATCCTCCTTTCGGGAATGGGACATTGAACAAACCTACATATATTGGGGTGACGATATCCCAAATACACGGGATCGCGAGAGCCGCTTTTCCGTCCTCCTTCATTATACCTCCTCGCCCCCGCCCTCCTGCGACATCGGTCTCGCAAACGTGCGAAGATCGCCACCCCTTTCCTTCCCGCCGGCGCTCTCGTTCCAGTCGTCAGCCTCCCATCCGACAAACTCCGTCAAACCCCCGCGCGAAAATCCCCGATCGCCCCGCGCCCCTCGAAAACGGTGGCGGCCGCACGGTGGAGAGGGACGAGAGAGCGGATATATACCTCAGACCCGCGCGCTTTCCTCGCTCACCACTCGCACTCGCCGCCGTTCCTGCCTTCTTCCGTCTTACCAGGAGAGAGAAATCCATATCGCGGTGCTCCGGCGGCTCCCGGCGTTCCCCGGGGGATAATTTTCCCCGTGATTCGGTTAATAGTCGGTCCTCGAGAGTTATCGAGTGCCGCGTACATATATATTGTAACCGGCGGAGTATCGGGGAACGAAAGGTCCCGTCTATCGAGAGCGTTTCGAGCCTCTTCGATAAGGTCGGCCCTTTGCGCAGCTCGTAGCCCCCGCGTCGCTGCCGCAGTCTCCGCGGATCCTCTCGAAACCGGAGGGAAATTCCGCAGCGACGCGCCGCGACCTCCCGGCATCACCGTGACGTCATCGTTCCTCTCCTCGAGGAGCGACGACAGCTTTGACGCGCACCTTCCGCCGCCCGCGTTTTCGCCCGCCCCTTCTCCCCGCCACGCGCGTCGGTCTGGGTGGCGGCGGTTTATAGGTGGCGGGGTAAAGGTAGGTAGGTAGGTAGGTTGGTGCCTCCGCACTATGCAACCCCTGCACGCCACCCCCACTACCGACGCTATCCTGACCAACCGGCTGTTTACTGTTTGGCCTCCCGGGATATCGATCCCAGTGGCGTAAGAACCACCTAGCGGAGCCTCTACGAGGACCACTTCGCCGCGGGCGGCTGGCAACCCACGCGTTGGCAGGTCGACGGGGCGCGCAGGCCGACCATCCCTGTATATATAACCCCGATCCCACCACTCGAGTAAATTGACTTCGGGAGTGTCACGCCCGTTTAATTATCATCGCGCGGGGCGCGTGTCGATGTCCGGAGCGTGAAAGTTGCACGCGTCACGGGGAAATCAGAGGGGGTGAATGTGGTGTTGGGTGAGCGCGCTGTATATAGTGCGATTCACCTGCGCGAGGAAGATTGGTGTGGAAGTAAAAAAGCCGCGAAAGGAGCCAAATGTTTTCCGTAACCGAAGCCTGCGCGGAGAAAAAGGATTGGTAAAAAATCAGGGATTGGAAAACCCATTAATTGTTAAAGGGGTTTTACCCCACTAAACAGGGCTCCTCGAGGAGAAACACTGAAGTTTTTAATGGGCTACAGTTTACTCTTTACAGATCGTAATTAGTACATCAGCTTATACGGTAAAATTTACCAATCTCCCATTAATATTTATTAGATGTTTACGAATTTATCTATACTTCTACGTACTGAAAAAAGGTACGCTGTGTCTATTAAGAAATTCGATATTTCACCTCGAGGAGCCCAGCTGTTGCTGGGATTCGTTATAAAAATTACTAATTCTTTTTTTTCCGTGCAGGACCGCATAATATACTCGCGCGGTGACAACCCGGCCAGACATACAATGTAAATTTTGCAGCAACTTTACGAAAATCTAGATCGCGGCGTGTGCAGCAACTGTGTGTGTTGTATGAGTCCTCCCTTGGCCCTATTATTTATGCAATTGAATGATGAAATTATGTTTCGGAATTAATAACTAAATTTAAGACATTACTGTGATTCGACAAGTTGAGTTTTGCGTCGATTCTTTTACAACGTCAAATTTAAATCAGCCCATGATCTAAGTTTGATGTATCATTTGAAAATTACAGTCGTAACAAACGATCTGTTACATTGACGTAAAAATTAAGAAAATTCAAAGCAGAGCTCAAATTTGACGCACACCGTGAATCAGGAATGTCTGACTGGGAAACGTCGAAGATTATCGTGCAGACCGGGTCGCGCAGTCGATCGCATCGTTAAACTCCTCGCCGTATAAACGATCGAATCGTTAATAGAGCCGCGGCGGAGTTCTCGCTCGATAAAGAAACCTCTTCTCGGGCCATTTATCGGGGACGTCATGGAAAACGACGGCGCGCTCGGGGAATGCTCCAAGCGTGGCCATTGTCGTGCCAAGAATCGAGGAACGAAACGCGCTCGGGGCGGACGCGGGAGATTAAACCGTTCGCGGAATCGATTTCGTCGACGGAATTTGTTGCGAATCGCTGAAATTTCGAGGAATTTTCAAAACGACGCGCGAATTATTTTGCGTACGTCGTGCGCGACGAGTAAGGACGATTGTCGATTTTAAAATGGCAGAGCTTATATATCACTGCGATGCGATTCTATTCCGCGCGTATGTACATTCGCGTAAATCCGGCGACGCGTGGCGACGAGCGCGCGGTACGCTACACCCGCGCGCGTACGGGCCGAGTCGCGGCGAACACATGTCCCGCGGCATGTCGAACACGCGCTATCGGCGATCCAATCTTTAACCCTCGTTCCGCGATCGCGTACAGGTGAAGCGCCTCTCGCGCGCTGAGAGACTCCGGCTTGCGCGGGTGTTTCTTTCGTTGTCGCTCGTGTAAGGAGTAGGTACTGTAAACAAATTTCTATTCAATTTTTATTTTTTTCTATCCAGTACGTGATAATGAAAATTAATATGCACTATAATTATGAAAATGAATATTTCTTTGAGAAATTTACTTCACAACTTTCAAAAAACGAAGTATATTAACTTTCATAATCACGTACTGTATAAAAGCTTTATATACAATGATATTAAATTAAATAGAATTCTTTTGACAGTGAGGCTGACGTATTACGTGATTAAATTTATACGCACAATTTAGCTGAATTTTTTTCAGATCTTCTTGAAACAATCAAAATCATTCCAAAGATATCAGCAAGATCGATAACGCCCCCCTAGATCTCTCCTGCGATAAAGTTTAAATCGAATGTCCGTTCCATACTCGTCGCTGGGCAAAGCCACGCGGAACACTTACGCAAGCGAAGCTGCGGTAGCTCTAATCACATGACGGCTTGGCGACTGCACAGCCAGGGAACGCAATTATGCGTGCTCGCATATTAGCGGCGTGTGTGAACGCGGACCTAGTTTCGCCAGCGCCGTGTGCACCACCGATGGGCGGTAATGAGAACACACGAGCGCGTGCGCGTACTCGGACGCGAGCTGGAGCATCGGCGGCGTCTGTGATATGGAGTACGTGGGACACGGGGGCTGTTTCATGTCGGCTTAACCACCGACACGTTTTTAAAAATGTTTACCGTGCACGGAAAAAAAGGATTAGTAAAAAATCGTGGGAAAACTCATGAATTTTTACAGTTATCTCGGTAACAGGGCTCCTCGAGGTGAAACATTGATATTTTTAATAGACCACAGAGCGTACCTACTTGCTACAGTTCGTTATAGTATAAACATCAGTTTATATGATAAGATTGACCAATCTCCTGTTAATGTGTCGGGTGTTTGCGGGTTTATACACAGAGAAAAAGAATTAGTTGGACCTGGCAAAAATTACTTGCGGAATTAAGTAATTATTTATTTATACCAATGAAATTTTGTAATACCTCAATATGATATATTTTACTTACAATCATATGGAATAGTATGTGATTGTAAGAAAGATTTAATTAGGTAATATGAAGAAAGGTCAAATTGATGTAAATAAATAATTATTTACAACCCCGCAAGTAATTTTTGGTAGATCCAACTAATTCTATTTCTCTGTGTACTGCTACGAACTGTAAAATTATGCTGTATTTATTTAAAAATTCAATGTTTCACCTCGAGAAGCGCTGTTACAAGGATTCACTGTAAAAGTTACCAATCCTTTTTCTCCGTGTAGATATTATCTCATCCAATGGTACATACATTGAAAAAAGGATGTTTCAAAATGTAGCAATCAATCCCAGAAAGCATGAGGGGGGAAAAGCTCCAGGTAAGAAATCTGGTAATGAGAAAATTATGAATTCTGTTAAATACCGTAGAGAACGGGGTAGATAGAAACTTAAGGGTCAATAGAAACAAAAACTCGGAACATAATTCCATAAATCCTCTAGAGCATCAATTTGAATTTGACGGTCTTCGGTAAACGAGATGTTCCTCATTGATAGGTTCGTAATACATGACCAGCGACATTTTACGGTTTAGGTTGTCAATTCTGCTGTAATATGGCCGATATCCACCAGCTGGTAAAAGGCGACAAATTAAAGTAGCGCAAAACTTTATATTTTTTGGTGTGAAAAAGGCAGGTAAGTTGATTCATATTTGGCTGAGAAGTACCTTAGTATACCGTGTTAGCACAGTCATTCACCAAAATTCTAAATTCTAAACAGGTTTGCAAGAGATAATTTTCTTGTTGATAAACTCACTTTTGGAAATAATTTAGGGTCAATAGAAACAGACTGTTTCTATTCGCCCAGCTGTTTCCATACACCCCACTGCATTTCTTTATATCATATTTTATAATAGCGGTATATCGTTGAATTTTAAAACTTTTTAGAATTATTTTGTATTCTATTCAAAGAGAAACTTCTTCCTTGCAGTAAAATTCCCCGAACTTACCACCATGACACATGAAGTAAGACTTATCTTTATCACTTTCAGGAAACGATGGATAAGGCTTTAAGGGACATTTCCAATGGAATGTCCTACAGAGCAGCTAGTAAAAAATATCAAATACATTATTCCGTTCTATATCGCCATATCAAAAATTCGCACATCTAAAGGAACAAGGTGGTCAAATACCTCTAAATGAGGAAAACAAACCAGTGTTTCTGTTCACCCCACGTTATGGGGTGAAAAGAAACTAAGTTTTTATTTTTTTGTTCTGTCAAAATGGTAGATTTTTGCAAAAACGATATATGCATCGTCATCTATTAGTGTCGACCGGACTTTTCCCTATTTTTAACTTAAAGAATGCTTAACCGTTTTCTTGCACCGGAGTCGCAAACTACCAAAAGTGTTTCTATTGACCCCGTTCTACGGTACTATATTATACAGGACTTATACTTGTATTACGTCTGACATAAGTAAATTTTATACAGTATACTAATTAACTGAATTCATAACCGCATTATCACTAGATTTCTAACTTGGTGTTTTTCCCCCATACTTTCTGGGATTGATATTGTTACACTTTGAAATATCATTTTTCTCAATATAAGTATCATTTTAAAATGAATTTAAAATAACGAACAATTCGACATTTACTATTATCAAACGGGAAGTCAGGGTGAACGCGATTCCGTTTTGAATTTCTGAGCCTCTGCTAACCAATCACAGCCGAAGACCGAAGCTCTATCCGCGCAACCGCTACGACACCGTAAAGCGTCCTTGACGCCGTTTCCGCGCACGCTTCGAGCTAAGGAAGAGCGTGGAATGGTCCGCCGCGTGAAGCTCGCCGCTGGAAGCTGCGTCGACGATGCCGACGGATCTCCTGAAACGAGCGAGAGAGCAAGAGAGAGGAAGAGAGAAGGCGAGAGCTTCCGGGAAGATGTGGGAACGTTCGCGGATTAATTTCATGAGGACGAAGGGGCGTGCGTCGGATTCGCCAGTGCTCCTCGACTCTGGATGAATGGCAGAGGGTGGAGAGTGGAGAGCGAGTGATATACAGAGAATGTGTGTGCGAGCCACGACGGTGATGGAATTAGGCCTTATCTTGTTGCCGGTATTTGCGGGACACGAAAATCGGCAACCTTTAACCAAGAACAAAATTTAGTTGAGACTTAGTTGGTTTAAATTAGTCTTAACACAACATTTTTAATTAAGTTAAAAAAATCGTGTTTATTTCAATAATCTTTTATTCATATCAAGTATAAACATAATCAATGTGAGTAAATATTAGTCACACTAAAAAAATACTTACTTAGTCCAACTGCATATAAATAGTCATACCATGTAAGGCTAAACTTACTCGCCAGGAAAGAAACACGAATCACTATTACCCCACTACCTATGAGCTTTTGGCTCATATTTGTATGATACCTTGTTGAAGATTACACGTTTATCTACAATAAAGTCTTATATCGATATAGGCCAAAAATTCATTGATACTGAGATAAGAGTGATTGAAGTTTCTTTCCTGGCGAGTAAGTTTAGCCTTACATGGTATATGGCGAACTAAATATGTAAAGTTGTAGCAACTACACATCTACTTATAGTGATTAAACCTGTATTAGTTTTTTACCTAAATTAAGAAAATATTTAATTGCTTGAAATAATTTAAACCAAATGAATCGATTCAACCAATTTTTTTTCTCAGTCTTCCATCCGCTCCTCGCAAACTTGTTCTCCGTCCGTCCGGATTGCACGCGACGTTATAACGACGTCTCCATGCTTTCAGAAGTGACGCGACAGAGTTTCCTCGCTTTTAACGGCACCGGACCGAAGGTGTCCGGAGAGGTTCGACTGTACAATTGCTCGAACCCGATCGCAAATCGTATTTACACGTCCGTGTAGACATAGCCGTAGGTGCTCGCACGTGTATAGTACACACCTGTGCCCATCTATAGACATACGAGGACTCCATAATTTACGTAGCTATTACCCTATGCCATAGGTATGTGATATACGTAAGACGTTGGTACTCGAGAGTGCGGTAAATCGACCAGTCGATAAGAAGCGATCCGCAACGTTGATTACGCGCGCGAGAGACGAGACTCCGAGGAGCGCGCGAGAGGATCGTATCTATAGCTATACGTACTTGTAATTCCGATAGGAGGGGCGGCGTTCGCGGTGGTACGTCGTAAGTTACTCGAGTAGGTACCTGTGTACACACGTGGGTCTCCGTGTCACAGCATTACACGGATACGCGTCGCCGGTTATAGCCAGCTGCTGAAGGCGAGACTCCCGAATGCGACTGGAAAACTTGAAAATTACGATCCGGTCCCCGTATATACGAATTCCAAAGAGTCTCGAAGATCGTGCAAGTTTTCTCAAAAGACTCTAGAATTTCTCTCTTCGCGCTATTATTCGCGAGCTTCATTCGGCATCCGCCGAGATTTCATCTCGGACGATTCATCGTCGCGGGGTGTCGTCGTTAAAACTTGTCCGGCGTTGGAAGAATGATGATAAGAAGAGCAGGACCGACGCCCGGGGAGAAAGACGAGGGGTGACCGGTTATCCCGTGTCTCCTATAGGGAAGATAGCACCCTGGGAAGCCGCCCTGGGTCGGGAAAAGGAGCCTCTATTACGTGGCGCGGGGTTGAGAAGGCAATCTGTCGACTAAGCCGCCCCTTATTACCTTGCCACCATCGCCACTACCCGCGGAATCCGCGTGAAAATATACCTATGTATCTCTCGCGTTACCTACCTACCGCTGACACCTCCCTCCACTCCTCTCCTCTCGACTCGATTCTCCCATAACCTGTTCCAGCATCTCGGCGAACTCTACGCGGGATATATACTCGCGCGTTTGTGTGCTCGGTATGCCCTGCGCCCCCGTACACCGCGCGCGTCTCGCGCGACGCTTATATTATGTACACCTATCTCACACAATCGGTCCGACCCTATTCAGTCACAGATATTAGGTGTCTATCTTATCCGCCGATACGTGTTACGCGTAAGGGTGCACGATTATCGATTCGACTCGGCCTTCCGCAAACACTGTCGTCGGGAATCGTGACGGTGCGGTGAACCGGGCGCTCGCGGGCGTTCGGTAAGGCCCAGATGGCATGGCAAGTGAACAATCATGCTTCTACGTTCGTCCTACTGATATGCCGATAGAAACCGGCTTACGAAGTACCTTACAGGTCCCGAATATCAAAATACAGTATCTGCGCTGGAGAAAAATAATTGCTAGTGTTAACAAAATATTTCTCGAATAAAGAATATATTATGATCTTAAACATTTTTAAGAATACAGATTTTTGGTCGAAGAATCTATATTCTTGATTGAAGAATACTTAAATAGCTTCGTTGAAACGAAAAGTTCTTCCTGTGTGAAAAAAAACAATTACCTACTCGAGCCTATTTTTTAAAATAGAATATTTAAGAAGTAGTATTAAATAGAATATTAGAGTATTTTAAAAGGAATATTTATTTTAAAAGGAGTTTCTCGTTCGTCAGTCTTTTCATATTATTATGACAATCTTTTGCTGCCACAGGTAATATTTCCGTTGTGGTAGCAAAAATTTCCCAGCAAAACCCAGTTTTGCCAAGACGGCAAAATCGTTTTTTCCCATGAAGCTTGTACGTTGGATTTACGATTAAAATCGGCGGACCGCAGCCGCTTTTTCGTTCCTCGAAGGCAAATCTATAAGATGGCTTCGCGACGTAACTATCTGGCGATAAATCGTATCGCGTATAACGATGGCATTGAGATTTCACGGGACTTGCCAAGAGGATTAATAAGGATGGATAGGCCCGTAGGTTGGGATACACCCGCTCATCCACTTCGCTCTGGGTCCGAAACCCCCTCGCGCTCCGCCAGCTAAAGTTCGTAGTTCGGTGACGGGTGACAAACGAGAATAACTCCGCTACCGAGGGGTCGATACCCCACTACCGCCAACGGTAGCGACGTCCACTCGGAATTGTTGACGTCTTGCGAGACTATCTCTTCTATGCGTCTATGGGATAGACTTTGTGACGTTAGGAACGATCGCTTTATGATAAAATTCGCAAAGCTACCAACGAATGAGTCAGTAGTCAAAAAATAAATAAAGGAAGTCTTTGTGTTAAATCTAATTAATTTATTAGCGTTGAAGTATTCTGTTTTGTTGAATTTTCTCAGTAATACGAGCCACGCAAAAATTTACGACGCACCCGTAAAACACCAGGGCAAGACTGAAACTTAACCTTGCACTTGGCGCGGTGTCAGCTTACACGAACATTCGTACAGAGAGAGAGAGAGAGAGAATCAATACTTTACTTCGAATCTTCCGAAGGGTGACCGAACGCGGAAAGGATGGGAGGATAACCTCGACGTTGTGTACCCCGTATAAAGCTACCAGAGCCACCAGCCCGTCAATATCGACACCCATAACCCTCGATGCCCCATCCGCGCTCTCTCCATATCCCGGCAACAATTACGCGCGGGTAACAGTCTGTTTCCTCCCCGTAAGTGAATTTATAATCTAATTTCGGAACCCCTTACCCGGGAACGAGGACCCTCTCGACAGCCTCGAGCTACCAGACGACGATCGACTCTCCGCAGCTACCGAACGAATCGCAGATTGGGATCGAAGGGTCGACCTTCGGGGTTTACGCTTGAGGAGGAGACGTATACCAAATGACGGGACGTCAAAGTGGATAAATCGTCGAATACTTGTCTTGTTGTCCCTTTCATACACCCTGGAATTGATCCCCGTATCGATATCTACTTCAAAATAGATGAGGACTGAGACTGCGTCATCTTATTCTTCATGGAAATCAAACTGCATAGAAAAAAGTTTGTGGTAATCACTCTCACAATCCATATGGTAAGGTTGAATTCGGTCTATAAATAAAAAAAAATATTCATATTCTTAAGTTCGATTTGTAATTTCCATACATATTCAATATCATACGAAAAAGAAAATAACCGAAAAAATAATTATTCGCTAAGTTATATCGTGACGTCATCGAAATGCAAGAGAGACGCACTTCTGTTAAATAACGAGTGCGGGAGAGATAGACTTACAGCACGATGACGTAGCTAAATTTTTTAATGTAATTTTCCAGCTCAGATAAGGCCGAAAATGAAAAATGAAAAAAACACGAGGTAAATAATTTTGCCCACATATTTCAAATCTGCGATAAAAAGTTGCTTAAAATCGAATTATTTCAACATTATTTCAGTCCCACAAATATGTCGACATTTACAATAAGTATTGTCCCATTAACTATACTTATGGTAAATATCGACAAATTAATCGTACTGAACATCATATGCCGCAATAATCTTACCACATGGATTGTAGGAGTGGTTACCACAAATTTTTTTCTCCGTATGAGATTCGATTAAAATCGCTGAACTGATGGAAGCGAGAAGGAAAACGCACAAATAAGAGTAAGAATACGAGGATAATGAACCAAAAGAAATTTCGTTGTGTTGATCCTATTTATTTTTTTAATCCGGGAAAATTCGTGGAAAACTCCCGATTTAACCGGATCCCCCTCGACTCCGTTCCGCGCGTCAGGAACGTGAAACCGGACTCGAATTTCAGATCATGATCCTTTCGGGATACATTCGACTCGCGATTCCCAACAGCCTAATCATTATACTCGTACAGATACGAGAGACAAATGACCGACTTTCGCGCCTGTGGGTATATCCCGCGAAATGTTCGCTCGGGCTCTCTTCGCGGGGGAAGAAAAATTGCGATCGGAATCCGCGGATCCAGAGGGAGGATACCGCTCGGGCTTCGGGAACCCACGTCGAGTAGGATCGATACGCTACTTTTCTTAGATTACCGGAGCGCGCGCGAGGTCTCTCGTCCTCGTTTCGGACAAATTGTTCCTCACCCTGCCGACCGCGTTCGCTTCGCATCCCCCCCGGTCGTGGCGCAGGGGCTCGTTCGGTTATCGTCTTCTCCGCCATGGCGGAGCTTTGATCATCGGCTTTCGCCCGAGCGGGAGAGACGATCCGGGCGCCGCGGTGGGACCGAAATGGCGGCGCTCTCTATCGAGCGCGCGAGAGGCGCTGCTAAATTGACAGTGAGGAGCGCTTTGTCGAGTGCGTCCAAAGCGGGCTGGATTGCATGTTGCAGCGTGCCTTTAGTCTGCACTTTACGGCATTGAAGAGATAGAGAGAGAGAGAGAGGGGAGGGATAGACTTTCCGGGGTATGCTTTGTAGGCCTTAGGGTGGGGTCACACAGCCGGAATGTCTTTCTGAATTCAGAAACGGAATTCAGAGAGAATCTGAATTCGGACACTTCAGGTAGGTCAGTATTCTCGTGTTTCTCAACTAGCGAATATCGTTGATCGGTATGGAAGACGAATTGATACTTATCGCGCTGCTTTTAGCTATTTATAAAAAAAAAACGCAAACGAATAGACTGGATTCACCCTGTTAATGTGAACAGAATAAGGGAGAGCCAGTAACGCATTATTGCAAGAAAATTACGATAACATCCTGATAGATTCTTCGATTGCAAATTTAGTATGTTGTTCAGGATGTGAAACTGAGCTGAACTACCAAATTTCAAAACTCCCTGATTTTGTTTAAGGTAAAACTCCTTATTGCCTGGACTACATTCAGAATCAGATTTCGGCGTGTCTGAGCTGTCATTCCGACAGATAGATCTGAAAAATTCAGAATCTGAAAAAATCCGGACGTGTGCTGCCTCATTTAAATTACATACAATTCTGAGCGTTCTGAATTCAGATTCTGAATTCCGTTTCTGAATTCAGAAAGACATTCCCCGGCTGTGTGACCCCAGCTTTACTGTCGTTGAGGCACCGAATATACGCCCGAGTCGAAATTGTAGACCTACTCGTTTAGGCTTATAATACAGTAGGTCGATTTTCCATTGCACCCGAAGCCTATATCGAGCCTAAAAAAATAGTCTGTTAGTGAACACTTCACCAGTTTTAGGTTCAAAGTAAAAGCTTATAGGCTGATTAGGCCAACGGTAGGCCGAATAGTGTATTAAAAGCATTAAAATAGGGGTAAATTTTGACTCGGGTGCTCTTTTACTCTCAATGGCTTCCCGAGTTGAAATTCTCGCTCTCCTGTTAGCCTCCAGAGCCTGTATTATTTTGTTAAAGTCTCCTACCGTCAAAATATCAGTCTAACGCTAACCTCTTCAGCCTTACTTTTCGTTAAAATTCACTCTAGCTTGCGCTAAACGTATTTTCCAATTCCCTGACTGAACCTGGCATATAATCTCGATCTTTCTTCAGCCTACTCAACTTCGTTGGAATAGGTTGGATTGGCTGAGTACAGATCGAAATCAGCCTCCTTTCAGCCTCAAAATGGAATAAACGGAAATAACTGCCTGTTGGAGGTTGACGGTAGGTTGGCGAACGTGTTTTCTAGTCTAATATATATTTTAGCCTTATCTGACGCTCCTCGGCCTAAGTTTCGTAACATCAAAAAGTAGGCTGAACAGAGGCCGAGAATTTCAACTCGGGTTCTAATCGAAAAGAGGAATAGGTCACAGGAGAGACATGCGTGAGAAGGCGAGGGAACGTTGATTTCGTCGCACGGCTTATGGTGCCCATCCACGTACAGGCGGACTGCAGTCCCGGACTGTGAGCGATCCCGCCTGCAGTCCAAATTTCGCCATACACGTACAGTTCGCCTGCAGTCCGTCGCCTGCAGTCCGTCGAAACTGTTAGAAAACTGTACGTGTGTGGCGGTTGATCTGCAGTCCAGGCCTGTCGTGCTAAACTTTCATTGATATAAAAAATTGTCTATCAGTTGCACTCCAGGGGCACCTGTACGGTACCCGGGCGGTTCGACGCTCTCATTCCACGGGCGGTTGATCCTTCCACTCGAGCGGCGCCTCTATGGCATTCGGGCAGTTTGGTACTCGATATGTTTTATTTCCGATGTGCGAAAAGATTAGCGGTGCTGCTACAGTGCCGTCTACAATTAAAAAACGGAATCTGCAGAAACAGTAAAAACGAGAAAATTGATGCTGCAGTCCCGAACTGCGAGCGATCCCGCCTTCAGTCCAAATTTCACCATACACGTACAGTTCGCCTGCAGTCCGTCGCCTGCAGTCCGTCGAAACTGTTGGAAAACTGTGCGTGTGTGGCGGTTGATCTGCAGTCCGGGCCTGTCGTGCCGAACTTTCATCGATGTTAAAAATTTTCTGTCAGTTCAGGGGGGAGGAAAGGTGATGGAGGGGGTGGAAAGAGGGAAGGGAAGGGGAGCGGCGGCGGCGGCTTCGCCCTGGCTGGCAGACGATTGGTGGGGGACGGAGTTTTGAGTCGATCGTCGATCCGAAAAACCATTTTATATACTTAATATAACTAGCTGACCCGGCGAACTTCGTACCGCCTCAGAATCAATAAATGTTGTGTTAACTTAAAAACGAAATGTATTTTAATTATATTTAAACTAATTTAATTCACTTTACAGCAAGGCATTTGCTTTATTGAAACGAATCTATATATTCTGCTATTCATCGCGGAGACAAATCCAAGAGTCAAAAGTCATAAAAATCTGTCCAGCCGTTCTTTAGTTATAAATTGTGTAACTAACCCGACTTTATTTTATATATACAGATAAAGAGATTTTTGTTACCAATAAAGGTACCTACTTCTCGAGTTTGCTAGGGTGAAATCAGAAAAACGACTAATCTTCTTTGAATTTATCATTTCGAAGTTCTTTCGAAAAGTCAGTTGGTCTAGCTTGTTTTGGACCACAGATGACGTACTCGTAATCAGTTTCGAAACCTCCTCGCAACGAACGCTCGTAATCTTTGACTGAAGGCAGAGAATACCGATGAAAAACTATATGTACACGTGGAGCATCAGAACTGTATAGAATTTGTAAAATTTTCTTTGAAATATTGCCGAACGACTTTGGCACATCTTTAATACGACGAATTAAAAAAAAATCCATTAACAATTACGACATCGATTGCGGGAGGTAACGTACTGTCATTTCGCAAAGTTTTCGTCATCCTTCAATTTCTGAGCCGTTGAAATGTGAGAAACGCGGTATTGCATCATACACAGTCAAACAGTGGTATCTACAATAACCGTCGGTGCACATACCGCTTTTTACCTATGCAGTTAACATATACCGCATTTAGATTATCGAAATGTTAAAGGGTATAGCCGGATAAGCATATGAAAACTACCCCCGCTTGAATTTCTCGCTTGAATTAAAAAGGAAGAAATCGTAATATTTGAATTCCCACTTCTTAATTTGATAAGAAATACAACAACCGCTTGAAGCACTGATCGATTATCATTATCGCGCATAGAAGGAAGCATATTTCGTATTTCATTTATATTCTTATATGAGAAACCAGTCAGTAACTTCACTTGATCTTCAGGATAAGAAAAAGTACTTATTATTCCTATAAGTAAAGAATCGCGACCTCCAGCAAGATTATCTAACAATTTTTGTAGATCAGAGGTTTCTACAAAACTTGAATTAAAAATCACTTTTAAAAGGAACAGATCGTCTTCGTAGAACTTTTCTTTGATCAAATGATTTTTGCAGCATCGATTTCCAATAGGAATAAATACTCTTTGTTTAATATACGATTGCTTTCGAGCTTCAAAAGGAATGACAGTTAATAATTCGATACGTTCGGATTGAATCTCTTCATTTCCACGATATAAATTAAATTCATAATCAGGATCATCTGTACATTGGCATTCTTTTACCTAAAAACGTTGCCGATTTCTCGTATGTCGATAACTTAACAACATAATTATAAGGAACAAAATAAGCTTCCCTTTTCTCACAACCATGTTAAATATTAGACATAAGGGGTATAGATGCAAAACCCGCCAAGTTCATTTTTGTCAAATTTGAGGTAGATACGGGAATTTGTTCTTTATAAGTACGTGCATAAGGTCGAATATAATTTAGGTGCAAATTCCACATTAAACCGTTAAGAATAATATAAGGTAGAAAATACGCTTGCCAATGTAAGGCAATGGCCGTCTGCACGAGTTTTTGACGTTTCCTGTGAATTGCTATAAATGTGACTCTTGGCGGGTTTGGCATCTATACCCCTCATATATTTCTTCTTCCAAACACAATTGATCGAACTGAACTGACTCATGAACTGTGCGTGTATGGCGAATCATCCGGCGGCCTGCAGTCCCTGGACTGTCCGGCGACGGCCTGCAGTCCGCAGAACTGTGCGTGTGTGGTCAATGACAGTTCGGGACTGCAGATCAGAACTGTCAGTCCACGGACTGCAGTCCGCCTGTACGTGGATGGGCACCATTACACTGCCAACGCGTGAAGCGCAGCTACGCAGCGACTACATATAGATGCGGACCGTTCGTCGCGGGAGCCGTAATCCGGGATTATTTTGACACTCGGGGGTAACTCGAACGTCGGTTTATCGCACCCGGTGTTTTCTATTTCATATAAATCCATCTTAGGACGGGATTAAAGAAATTGATACACGACGCGAATATACCTATCGAAAGTTACCTCCGCGAGAGAGAAAAATTCGAGCCGGAGATTTTCAGCCTTCCTCTCGCATCCGATGAACGCTGGAAAATTGTATAAACGGTTTTCCCTCGTCGTGACGTAATCGTGTAAATTTTTCGCCTCGAGATCCATACTAATATTATAAATGTGAACGTCTCAGTAAACTACCGAACCGATTTTGATCAAATTTGACAAAGAGGTGACTTGAAATTTAGAGAAGGATATAGGGTATGTGACACACACACACACGCGCGCGCGCGCGCGTCATCATAAATTCAATATGATAAATACTCTAAGAAGACGGCATTCAATGAAACTTTGTAAACGGCATTAGCGGCGCGCGGTTTGGGGAGCGGAGTGTCCACATCTCCCATTGACCTCCAACATTGATATCCCTCATTAAAAAAAAATATTATAATAACTCAAATTCCATGCGAATGAAGTCGCGGTTAACTGCAAGTCAACACTGATATAAATGCGAAAGTGAGTTTTTAATATCGAATTATGCTACGATATATTACAGTAAACAATATATTATGTATTAATATATTATTATAGTACTAATATAAGCCCTATCTCAATTATTTCTAGTATATTATAATATTATAAATGCGAAAGTGCTCTAAGAAAAATAATTTGGTCAATTTAACCAAAATCCCGGAGATGATGACCAAACCGTTTGATGAAATATGAATCCTCCACCTGTGTTTGACTAAATTGAACACTTTGTGATAACAGTAACTAAATGTTTAGTTGGAATAACTACATTTGGCTTAACTGACTAGTATTTTGGTTACTGTAGAATAACTAAATGCGTTTTGTTATTTCAACCCTTTATCCTCAGTGTGACTTTGTCTGCATATTCGTCACGTCTTCACGACTAAACTATCGAACCGATTTTGACGAAATATGGCAGAGAGGTAACTTTAAACCCGCGGGAAAAGACATAGGGTACGTGACGTCATCATAAACTCACACTATTTAAAGAAAAACATGATGATTCAAATTCCACACAGACGAAGTCATGCGTAACAGCTAGCTTTCCATAAATCACGCGCCGGCATCATACCCCACGAGTAGGTAACTATACAGCCGGTCGGAAGGGACCGCGCGAGAGGACGACCAACGCTCGCAGGAAGTTGGGCGTGCGATGCGCGGCACTACTTCGAGTGTCTATAAATCAACCGTTACCGCGCGAGAACAGGAGTTGTATATTGCCGTACCTACATTATCGCGGGAAAGGAACACGCTGCCGCGCAGTACAGCGCGCGCAAGGTACGTAGCTCTACGCGTATACCTGCGCGAACGTCCAATTATGCGTAACAAGCGCGGTTGCACGCGGGATCCCGCGACTGTCAACCGCCTTCGACCCCTCGCGCGATCCGCACGCCGCGACCGAGAGTCGTAAGAACTATACGACGCGGAAGAAATTAACTTCGTTCCCCCCCCCCCCCCCCCGTGCCGCGCTAGTACAGATTCTCGTGGAGCTGTTCGAGTGTGGATGAGTAACTCGCTCGAAAACTAGCGAAGGAGATGACAATTATTGATCCTCGAGTGTGAAGTCGAAAGCTGATACGAATGCAGGAGTGTGTTGCGGTTAAGAATTCGAAAATGGGCGTGACCTGATTTCCTTGACACTCGCTACGCTGGCTAGTGGCGGGGCTGCGGTCCACTTGTATGTGTTTCGTCTATTTGTCGTCTCACTGCGATTGGTTGTTTCTACGACTGCCGGACTTGGGCACTCTTGTCGTTGAGCGATTTATTAAAGAATTGGGGAAATTACGTCACTCCCATTTTCGACGCGCCGGCCTCGACATTGTATAGCCGCGAAATTAGATTCTAAAGTCGGTATTCATAGTAGGAACTTGGAAATAAACGTGGACTCAAGTCACCGTCGGAGCCTTGTTTATTTATAAGTTCTGATTATGAATACCGGCCTAAAATAGTACACCCATCGCGCAATGCAAATCCGCAAAGCGTCATAGTCTTGTAATTGCTTCGACAACAAAGTGCACGATATAAGTACAACTCACGGCTATCGATGGACTCGCTTCGAAGCACATTTTCCGGAAATATCGCTTGCCAAGGTGCTTACCTGAAACAGGAAAAAAGAAATGATCTTATAACGCGAAAGAGAGACAAGTGACAAGGAAAACGAGTCTCGCGTGCGAAGATATAGACTTTACGTATCTTTTCGATCGACAAATAGGCAGATATAAAGAAGGAAGCGAGAATGCATTTGCAATAGAAACGCGGCCCGAGCCGAGCGATCCGCGATAGCGCGGAGATAATCGCTAATTACTAATTAGCCACCGCGGTTCGCCCCCGTCGCAGTCGTGACCCCGCGACTACGATTACGGTCGTCTCCGCGCTAACGCCTGGCGCTGAATAAGTGGGAGCGGACAAGAGAGACATTGCGAAAGAGGCACGAAGAAAATGGACTAACGGGCGCGTTATTCCGGGCGTCGCTGCGACGCAGGATTTACACTCCGGTTAAACCGTTAAGAGCCAAATTAGTTTTTTGCGCTCGAAAGTTAGGTTACCCTTAAAAACTAGTGAATAATGTACTTCATATGCTGAATTGGAATACATTATTTTCAAACCACGCATTGATCTCAAACGTACACTGTTAGAAATTGTTAAAAGCTTCCAACATATATGTGAATTAAATTTACAAAAGTAATAATTGTGAAATTCATAAACAATTGGGAATTTACGATAGGGTGACTTCGTCGGTTAGCCGACCGCACCCTGTTTTCGACCAGCTTTGAATATCAGCGCATTTTTTATATAATTGACTACGCCACTTCATAAATCCACCATTCAACTACACTTATAAGAAGTGGCACCCCCTTACGGTTTAAGACTAACCTTAGGAAATGGGTGGTTGAGAATGGGGAAACACAGAATTCTTTTTATCATATACGTACTTTTTTAATTTTCAGAAAGATTTAGATACATTTTTAACATTTAGGCCAATTCTATAGTTCCTGTGGATTCGATATGTATATGTTTTGATTTAAACATCTGCGTGTATGTTGAATTTGCGCATTGTTGAAAACCAAACTAATGTAATCTGGTCGAAAACCGGCGAAGTCATTCTACATAGTGTTTTTACGATATCTTATTGTGATTCTACAAAAAATTCATCGTAATTTCCCTATACATTCCTTATGGAATTTTTGTTTTCGCATCAAATTCTTCGTAATTTTATTACACTATTTCGTTTGTTAAAAGCTTCCAGCACAATTTGTGAATTCAAAACAGAGATTTTTAACGGTGTACATCAAGTTCAGTTCACGAATATCATCGCGGATAGCGTATAACGCGGTTATCGATATGGCAAAAGCAGGCGAAATGAAAAAGAGATTCGTAGAAGCGAGCGTCACGTTCGATAGCGGTAATAAATAATATTATACACATGTATATGGATGTTCTCGCGAGTCGTGCGGGCCGCTTCGATCAGTCACCCGAAAATAGCCCGACTTTCGCTTCTTGAACGAGACTCGCATACGAAGTGTGTACCGAGCACAATTCTCGGATAATTATTATCCACGGAATAAAAATGTCACGCGGAACGTGCAGGTCATTATCCGAGATACAATCACGTTCGCGTTTACATTGGCCATTCCTTGCGCAAGGTTCATTACGGCTGGGTGAATAACGTTCCGCGATACAACTCGCGAATATATATATGTATATAATCCCGCTATAATGCCTTTGAAAGTGCGCAGCTATCGCTTTGCCATTTTTGTTAAGCGCAAACTCATGACCTTGCAATCGGTCCGTAAATCGGTTCGTAATCGGTCTGTTTCGTACTTATAGAAAAATGTTCGAAGGCGGATGGGCGGTGGCTGTTCGTTGAAGGGAAAGTTTTTGTTTAGAATTGAAGAGAAACGAGAAAGAGAGGAGCGCAAGGACACCCGTGGGCAGCACGGCTGTTCCTTCGGCACTCGGCTTGATTAACCCACGCTAGATCGCGAAAGAAACGAACTTGTTCGCATGGGCGATTAATTTGCGCGAACTTCTCCTACTCCACGCGGAGGAAAGAGCGACTTAGCGCGTCGTATTGTGTACGTTTCTATGCAGTGAAACGCGTGGGCGATTTGATCATTATTAGATAGACTGCAAAGCCGCCTGCACGCGTCTCTTGAACATGAGTAATATACTGTACATGCACTGAGAGAAATAAGTTACGAATCCAAGTAAATGGTTTCCTTTTGGCACTGTTCACGTCGATGATTTAACCGAGTTTGCTTGGATTTAGTCAATTTTTTAAAATCCAAACTAAATTACTTGTGTGTGTGTGTGTGTGTGACTCGAGTAAATCATCGACATAAATAGCGCCAAAAAACCATTTACTTAGATCCGTCCTTTATTTTTCTCAGTGTGATAAAACAAGACAAATATCTTATCTCTGTTTGCCGAAGTATCCACTGGGGGAAAGAAATATTTAATGGCGATCCTCTGCAGTACGATTTTGCGTTCGCGACATTATTTTGCATATATTAATGTCGTACCGGATTTTACTTAGGGCGCCGGAAATTCTGTTATCCGTTTAAGGAACACAACGCATGTTGGCAGGTCTACCAGAAATATCGCAGATTACGCTTGACGAATAGGTCGACAATGATTGCGCGGCGATGCGATTTCGCGGTAACTATGGTGGCCATACGTTACGGTCGGCAGGTTTACATTTTTTTTTTTTTATACGAGTATAAATACCCGAGGTCCTGTAACCGATCTGCTTTAAAAAAAGCATCCGAGACTTCTCGAATAAATAATGATTATAGTTCCATTTTTCACGAGGACTCGTGCGAGGATTCACGAGGCAATTTCGCTTTCGAATTGCGGATGCGAATCAGCTTTATTCTCCTCCTCCTCTCCTTTAATATTATCGTTACGAGCGAGAAATTCACAGAAGTCACTGTTGATTCGGTAAAAAAACAAATTACAAACGCAAACTAAAATCGTCGAAGGCCGAACAACGACGCGCGGAAATAAATATCGCGTCCTTGCCACGTCAATCAGAGTTGCTGGATTATCCTTTCCTACTCTCTCGGAAGACGTCGAAGAGGAGAGGGCGTCGTCGCGCGGTTGTCCCGCGCGCGTCCTTCTCGGAGGATAATTACTCTCGCTGCGGCGTACGAGACCAGGACAGGCGCGTGGGCACGGTTAGTTAATTCGTAGGTGCACGCGATTATCTCCGATTCGAATCGGCCCTCGTAATCGAGCGTTCGACCACTCATCGCGTCTAACGAGAAGAGAGCGTCTGTCGACGGGCGATCGATACTTTCTCGCATGGATACGTGGATCACGTCGATTGCATTATTAATTTCGTCGATCGCGGAGAAGGATAAAGAAGAAGTCGCGACGCGTTTTTCGGAGAGAAGATCGCAGATACTTATTTACGCTTCGGGAACGAGGTTTACGGCGTCGCGAGAAGACGAAGTGGGGGGGGAGGAAAATACGTGACCGACTGATGACTGTCGTAAAGGAAGAATGTTTTCCGGGTGACGCGACGCAAACAATAGCTCGTCGAGAGTCAACCGCGAAAAATTCAGGTCAGGTATGACTTTCCAACCTGTATCTTTCGGCCGCTCCTCGGCCGAGTGGCGCGAGACGCTCTGCTCGCAAGGCGGATGACATCGACGCCCAATTTCTCGTTGCGCCAACATCGACCGCAGCTTCGCAACTATTCTGAGAATCGCCGCACACACGCGCGCGTCGATCGAATTGGCGTTTATACGCGTTTACCGAATAAACAATGGGACAGCGCGTTGGATAACTGTCGGGAAGGTTTAACGCGCGGCAGAATTAACCGCCGCGGTAAAATGCACGGAAACTCCGCGTCGCTCGCGACGTTTATTCAGCAAATTCTAGCGGATTAATTAGCTCGAGCGCCCTCCGCTGTACCCGCCCGGCGCAAAAGCTGCACCTGTCGCTCTCGATGCGAGATCAGAATATCGTTAAATATTCAGCATTCGCACTGTATACCGAGCGTATTTAGGAGGAGCCGAACCTCCGCGCGCCTTTGAGTTTTGCAAACTCTTGTATGTACCGTCGCACCGCCGCGCCGGCTTGCAGTTTGACGTAGGTGTGAATATTTCAGAGCGGAAGGATCGATCCCGCCATCCTCGTCCTCGACATCGTCTCGTACGACTTTCAACCCTCCCTCCCTCCCTTTATAACCAACTAAGCACTGAAAAGGCTGAACTTCGTCGTTTTTATTAATTGATGCCACAGTGGAAAACTTTGGGATAGTTCGGACGCGCGCGATGTGGTACGTTGAGAGAAATAATTGCTGGTGCGAAAAAAAATATTTTCTTCGATCAAAAACATGATATAATTTCTTTCGCGCGAGAAAATATTTGACAGGCTCGAGTATCTAATTGTTTTTTTTTTTGAGCAGAAACAATTTCTTATTCCCACGACGGTATTTTTGCATCAGAAATATACAGGGTGTAATGGCTAAGAGGGCTTCAACAGAAGGCGCCTAATTCTGTTCAGAGTTAGTACACTGACCAATAGCATGACTTCCCACGATCCCCGTTCTTGGAACCCACTTCGGCTGTCAACTCTTTCTCAAAGTGAGGGAATCGTAGGAAATCATACCATCGGTCAGTGTGTATAAACTCGAAACAGAATTAGGCCCCTCCTATTTCAGCCTTCTTGACCATTACACCCTGTATTTTCTTCGATCAGGAATCTGTATTCTTAACAATCAGTGAGATCATACGTTCTTGATTTAAGAAACATTTTTCTGATACCAGCCATTATTTCTCTCAGTGTATCGAAACAACGAGCTGCCCTAGAATATTGAACTCTTCGCGATAAAATATACATGGGAACGTTTTCGAGCGAACCAAGTCTCACGGAATTCGCCGAAGCGTGTGTGGCCGAGGGAAACCGTTTGTCCCTTGCGCGAAACGGCCTATACCGGATACCAGCGCGTTTCACTTTTACACAAGCGAGTAAGTACCTAATATACCTCCGCATTAAGGGTACACGCGCATCTTGAACCGACCTGGGAAGTATGCGAACGCGCGACAATGGCTCTCACCGAGGGTATAAGGATAGGAACCAAAGGTCGAGCAGTTAGGGAGTTTATGCGTACTAAAGTTTTATAGTCTCACCCCCCGGACAACCACCTCGGCGCATCCGTGACCCTGCGAGCGGCCATCATCGGGCAGCCCGGCCGACCGGACAGAGGTTCCTCTCGTTTCCGCCGCGGTAAATAGATCTTCGCGCGCGACGACGTTTCACTCGGAAATATCGACAACTGCGAGAACTTCCTTAATCAATGGGGAAATGACGCCCGAAGAGAGACATTTCATGTGAGACGTTCGTGAAATAGATCGGGAAAAAATGTCCTCATTGCAATTTCTCCTCTCCACTGAGAGAAATAATTGCTGGTGTTAAAAAAATGTTTTCTTCAATCAAAAAAATTATGTAATTTCAGGATCAAGTCGTGGGTTTTCTTCGTGCAAGAATATATTATATTTGATATAGGCTCGAGTAATTGTTTTTTTTTACGCAGAAAGAATTTTTTGTTTCCACCACGGTATTTCTGAATTAACCCTCCGTCTGCACACGTAAATGTTAGAACAACCGTCTGTACACAGGGTATAAAGGGGACTGTTGATATTTTTTCCTAGAAAAAGGCGTTCAAAAAATCTGGAAAAAATTCTGGTATACTTATTGAAGACCCTTTTTTAAGATCCAATCATTGTTTTAGCGATTTTTAATAAACAAAGTTTGTTATAACAATACATATGCAGCAAAATCGGGGAAAATCGATTTTCACAAAATCTGCTCTCCGGAACGGTAGATCGTGCGCGACGACGCATCTCGAAAATATTAGAGGCGAACATGGTGAAGCACACCGTGTAGTGGTCTACATTGAGAAAAATGATGTTTCTAAATATAGCAAATAATCCCAGAAAGTATGGGGGAAAAACTGCAAGTAAGAAATCTAGTGATAATGTACTCGTAATTATGAATTCAGTTAAATACTATATAAAATTTGCTTCTGTGTCAGACGTAAATACAAGTCCTCTCTGTACAGTATAATATTTAACTGAATTCATAACTGTCTCAACACTACATTTTTACCTAAAGTTTTTCCCCCATACTTTCTGGAATTGATTGCTACAATTTGAAACAGCCTTTCTCTCTGTTTACACGGAGCAAAAAAATAGCAATGGTCGCCGTTTGAACAGTAACGATCGCTGTCTCGAAATATCTTACATAAAATCGAGCATCGAATTAGCGATGATCGCTGTTGGGGCTCGAGTAATCAATGCTATTCATTATTGCTTTCTTTGCTAAATTCAATCAGCGCTGTTCGGACAGCGACCATCGCTATTTTTTTTTCTCCGTGCAAATGCGTGCAATATGAAAGGTTCCTATACATAGTAAAAAATTCTGCGGTGTGGACCTATACAGACCACTTTTGGTGTTAGATAACAATGGCATAAGACTGAATGACACCAGATGTGGTACATGTAGGTCCACATCGATGAAATGGTGTTAACAATCAACACCAATTTTTTACCGTGTACAATACAACGGAGCCGCTAACGTTGACGTCATTTCCGGTAAATCTATACGCATCCGGGGCACACCTCTTTTTCGAAATAAGAAGAACGTTCGTTCGAGATATAGCATAATCGAGGTCCGCACGTCGTTCCTATAACAGATTTCTTCTTCCACGCGACGAAAGGCGAAGAAAGGAAACGTTTCGGGAGAATAACGACGAGAAATGAAAGGATACGAGCGAGGGAATCGCCGGAGGACGACCTAGGTTTAGTATGTAGATGTCGCGATAAGATTTCGACCCTCTCGCGCGCGATTGTGAGGGCTGGATGACGTCTCTCGTTGCGACGATCGTGATATATGGATACTTGCGCCACCCTCCATCCGCTTACTTCGCAACGCGGTAACATACGTCAAAGCCTTCGTCACGACGCCGCCGCCGAACCTCTACCCCCCGCACGACCACGCACGGGGCGTATGAAAGTATCTAGTTTTCGGTCGCCGAAATGTACCCCACCCTTTGCCATACAACTGCCGGTCGGAAATACGATCTCGAGTGATTCTGGGCAGCGGCGATACAGTGCTTGCTTTCCATGGTAAATCTCCAGTGAATCGCGGAATTCTGTCCACTTTCGAGCGAGTCTACACGGATTTCCATTCAGCTGCGATGATCGATTTTTGCATTTGCGCTCAAATTTAAATCGACGAACGACATGTATACCTATTTGTATGTACACTGAATAGAGAAATATTTTATTGAATTTAAAAAAAAACATATTTATATTCTCGTATTCAGTTTGAGATATACATAAGTACCCGCGCGAGTCGAAATTTTAGACTCACTTGTTTAGACTTATAGTAGGTTGATTTTCCATTGCATTAAAACCCTATGTTGAGTCTGAAATAGTCCGTTAGTGAACATTTCATCAACTTTAGGTACAGGGGAAAGTCGAGCGGTATCGGACATAACTTTCAATCAGAGATTAATTGAATATTCCAAGAGATAAAATTATAGTAAAGGGTTTTTCTCATAGTTTTAATGTATTAATATACGTAACTCAACAAAATTAATTAGTACGAGAAATGTTCATTTGAAAATAAACGTCATTTTTGCAGGGTTCTAAAAAGTGGCGGGTGATATCGGTGAAATAAGTCGATGCAGTCTCAAAATGTATTCAACAAAATGCTCTATAAATCTCACGCTGACACAATTGTTGGAAACAAAATAGCGTCGCGATACTTCTTTCTTATCGAGAAAGAGGTTTAGTGACTAAAATAGTGCTGCCATCGTTTCACAGCTATTCCAATTAGCTTTGTCCGATATCACCCGCTGTCCGATAAGACTCGACTTTCCCCTACACGTATGCGCACTGAATAAAAAAATGTCTCATTAGTTTAAAAAAAAAAGAGACATTTAATTTTTCGTATTTAGTTTGAGATACATTATAAGTAGATCGGTTCATTTCAATTCTGCGTTCTCAAATCACTCAAAGAGTACCTAATTGGCAGTGTTGTAATGAATCTTTTCAATAAAAATTCCCAAGTAGCTCCTATACATATCTCTTCTTTTTTGTTTCGTAAGATAACACGCATGTTGCGGCGTCCGTACCGCAGCGCGCGATGCGCGCATCTAAACGGTCGGCGTTCGTTTGTACACTAAATTGAATGGTTATTGGCTGGAACGCTCCAGACGCTGTAAACGCTCGCAAAAGTGCCAACAAACATCGGCCGACGAGAGTGCCGGTTTGTAAACCGCGCTCGCGAGTTGCGCGCAGGGACGGACAATTAGCCGGTTTTACGGCAAATTGCGAGCCGCAGATGACGCCATCCCGTAACTCTCTCGAATTGATTTTCCTTTACTTTTGCTTTTTAACGAATCTGGAATACGGGGAAGGGTTACGGCGACGTGCGTCTCCCAGGGAGATGAGAGTAGCCCCGCCGCAGCCGGACGGCTGCTTAACGACAAGTTGCAGGCAGGTATACTGTATATACTCGCTCGCGGGTAACAACCGGATTGATTTATAGTCTTATTGCCCCGCGCGTGTCATCGATCGATACGTATTCCTACGTACGTGCGGTCGATCGCGTCCCTGGTAACGGTAGATCTCGCGAACGCGGGTAGCCGCGACCGGGATATAGGTGCCTGTTGCATTTTCTCGAGAAGCACGCGCCTTTTTGCCCAGCCGTCGCTGGAAACCGCGGGACGAGAGATCGCGCGGCATCGGGATAGACGCGTGTGCCGATATATCGATGACATTAACATACAATGGACTGGAAATGAACTAGCCGGATCTCCGGGGATGTTCTACGCGAGAAACATCGCGATGAAGCGAAGTGAGGAGCGGCTAGCCCTGCGACTGAAAGCTGCCAAAATGTCCGAAGTTGTACCGATTTGTGGGTGAGACTTTGTTAAGTGGTTTTTATGCAGTTGATTTACAAAGCTTTTTCGTTTGCTGGAATCTTACTTGACGCGATTTTCCTTTCCCAATATTTTCCGTCTTGTAAGCTGTAAGAGAAACGTGTATTTTTAATATATAATTGTATATAAAACTTTTATTTAATACGGTAATTGTGAAAATTAATATACTCCCTCGTGAGATTTGTATTACACTTTTGTGGAACGATAATCACGCATTGAATGAAAGCTTTACATCATATGAGGCTAAATTTACTCGACAGTACAGAAGCTCAAATCCATTACCTATGAGCTTTTGGCTCACGTTTACATAATACTTTTTTGAAAATTACATTTCTACCTACAATAAAGTCTTATTTCGCTGTAGGCCAAAAGTTCATAGATAATGAGATAATATATAGTGTGATTGAAGTTTCTTTCCTGGCGACTAAGTTTAGCCTCATCTGGTATACGAATATATTAAGTTTAATACCAATGTTTTCTTACAGTGACAAATAGCTCACGAATATCTTCCCCACTTTCCAAATAACAGCCGGTGGCCGGAAGCCCGCAGTGGCAAATGATACAGGCTATACAACCAGTGTATAGCTCACATTCGTACCACCTGTATTATCAGTTCCAATTAAGGCTACAAGACATTTCGTAGTTCCTCAAATTTTTATGACACCCGCTTAGTCTTTCCAATCGATACCTCACGAGATCCGCGCGAGAGGGTCGACGCGAACACGACGCGATCGCGTCAAGTTCTCGATCTACGTCAATACACATCGTGTAAACGCGTCACTAACGATCGGGCGAGGCCGAAAATCAAAGCGGCGATTTTGAAAGATACACGCGTCTAATCGATCGACGATGCCGGATTACGTCTCGGCGTGGGCAGCCGGACATGGCAGTCTCGACGCGCGGTGTAACAGCGCGCGATCAAAGGAGCGGCTGTGGCTGGAGCACGTCGCGGCACAATCGCGACTCGACAGCTACAAAAAAATGCCGACGAAGAGCCGCGAGTAGACGAGTCGAAGAGAGAAAGGAGCGACGGGCGGAGGGAACGAAAGCAATTAAAATAGGTATACCGATGACTTCCGCCTACGGCACGAGCAATACGCGGTGTCGATTCGAGAAAACGTGGCGCGCGACACGGTCCCTTTAACCGTTTTACGAAGCTATCGATGTAATTACGGCGAAAGCGGGACGCCGAGTCGTCGTCATACCTTTTGAACGCGGATTGGCTGCAGATTACTCGAGTCGTGTACGAGTGATCGACGCACAGGTATGCAGGTGTCCAAATAGGTGAACATCGGCGGTGGAAGATAAAACGAAATTGTCGACTTCGGCCTATCTCAGAGCGTTTCCTCTTTCCTAAAATTCCTCCGGGGATCCCTTCACCGCGCTCCGGAGTCTTCGCGGTCCAGCCGCTTCTACGCCGCTGCTCCTCGCCCTTCCCTATTGTCCTGGACATTCTTTCGAGTTTTCGTCGAAATGCATCGCCCTCACTGCCGAGAAACGCGTCGTGCGAGCAGGTGAATAACGCGCGAGATATCGGTGTACTCCGAAAACGAACGAGTTTCTCTTTCCTTTGACACGGTCACCTACACGAAAGGGCCCCAAGGGTGCACGGACAGGACGATATAAGTTCCTCGTGAGCACGAGTAGCCGCCGCCGTTTGGCTTACAGAAAAGGCACTGCTCCATCGAAAAGCCCTTATCTCGACGGCCGAAAGCACTACGGGGCATGAGGCAACTTACGACATAATTGTACAGTCGTCACGACGTTCATGCAAACTACAATAGATGATTGTTCTTAAAGTTTAAATTTGCTGCATGAGTAAACAAATAATTGTTCCTCAAAAAATTGTTAAGTTTACATTATAATGTGATTCAAATTAATCGCTTTATTTTTTAGTCAGGTAATAACAAGGAAGCCCTTATTACGGAAGTCCTAGTTCAGCCTCACAGGGGCCTCTTCTTAACTAAAGCCACCGCTAACTAATTTTTACACGAGTTGTCTTTCCAGGAAGGTCATAGTTTTCTCGACCCAGGAAATCGACCGAGCGCGCGCGGGCGGTCCCCGATAATTTCAATTCGAGCGTTACTGCCGCAGTCTTTTGTAATTAGCGGCCGACATATCGCGAGCACCCGTTCGTTGCGCAACTCCCGTGGCTCGTTCGCGTTATGCAAATGCGACGCGCCGCATAGCGCACCTTCGCGAGGAGGGAATCAGACAGCGACGGATAGAGGGATAGGCATCTATACCCATTCGCGACGAGTCACGAGTCCCGCGCCGCGATCCGATGAATGCGCTTATTTTCAAAGGCCATAGGGCGCCTGGTCGCGGGACGCCTTACCCACCGCACTCGATTCATCGGGGTGCATAATTCCGTATTTTCAGATGATGATCGAGTCTTCGTTATCCTCGATGAATGGGTTACGTGCTGAAAGAACGTTTCGCGTCACTAGTGCCAAAAGATCGTATACGCAATTCTACGTCCTTTTGGCATTGTAAAAGCCAATAGGGCTTATAAAAAAAATTTGTTCTCGCGACTAATAGAAATG
Organism: Xiphydria camelus; assembly: GCA_963678675.1. Classification (NCBI taxonomy): domain Eukaryota; kingdom Metazoa; phylum Arthropoda; class Insecta; order Hymenoptera; family Xiphydriidae; genus Xiphydria; species Xiphydria camelus. The sequence continues at coordinate 3,976,719 of OY783192.1, forward strand.
GCCCAAAAATGGTAAAATAAAAATTTGAAAAACTAAAGGCTAAATGGTTTATAGTATATGGTTGACATGCTCGTTTGGCATAAAGTTTCTTAAAAATCATGAAAACTAATGCCATAAGAGTGTATCGCTTCACATACGTGTACATGCCTAAGATCGATACACCCTTATGACATTAGTTTTCGTGATTTGCCGAGAAATTAATAGCAAAAGAGCGTATAGACAATTTTCTACTTATACATATGTATATAAAAGAACATGTCCTGACTGACTGATTGACTCATCAACGCCAAGCCGAAACCACTGAAGCGAATTACATGAAATTTGGACAGTAGGTTTCTTTTTTGACGTAAACATCCACTTAGAAAAGATTTTATGAAACTCCTCCCTTAGGTGTTAAAATAGGGGATGTAAATTTGTATGAAAATCCGTCACTTATAAAGTTAGATCCATGAAAATTGATGTTTGACTTTTCGGTTAGAAATTAAGAAAGACGTGTTTCAGAATTTTTTTAAATTTGTCCCTTAAAGGGTTGAAATAAGGGATGAAATTATTTTGAGATCCACGCGAAAGAAGTTACGGCCGAAAAGCAAGTGCTTTATACGCCTTTTTGCTTTCAAGTTTCCAATATTTAAAAAATTTATTTATTCATATTTAGACCAATTTGTGTGAACAAAAAAACTCTTTATACGCCCTTTTGGCTTCATAAAGGTACTTTTTGGAGCATGCGAGCTCTTGGTATTAGTAACTCGACTTCTTTTGCGGAGCAACCAACCCCTTCGCAATGAAACGAAACAAATTTAATCTCGCGGTTCTTCGACAATCTCCGCCGCGCGAATTTAGCCCCGTTTCACATGGGACCCATGATCGGTGCTGACGATCGGACAAGCCACGGGCTAACCGTGATCGATATACCGTATGTCTGACGGCAAGCGCAACAAAACTTCGGCAGTTTTTACCGACGGTGGTCGAATCTTGCATTAGCATTAGATCCAATGCAATTTTCGACCACCGTCGGTAAAAACTGCCGAAGTTTTGTTGCGCTTGCCGTCAGACACATACGGTATATATATATATCGTTCGACCGATGATACGCATTCATGTGAAAGCTACGTTTGAAACAATGGACCCGACCGATCGTCAGCGCTGATCATCGGTCCCATGTGAAACGGGGTTTATACTCGAAGAGAAATGTTCGTTAAAAATTATCGCGAAAATCACGTAATCATGGGACGTTATGTCAACAACCAAATTTTTACTACAAACCACGATAAAATTCATTTATCCCCCACTCTATTTCAGTCATTCGTTTTCCTGAAAAAATATTCAATTTTACCCGGAAGCATGTGTACAAATTTGATCGTTGACATCATGTCTCATGGTTACGTGAATTTCACGGTAATTTTTAAAGAAAATTTCCGCGTGCGCGTACACGTCTTCGATTACACCACGGGTAAGTAGCTCGCGCGGACGTCGAATCCATCGAGAGCGTGCGCAAGCGCGAGGAGTAAGAAGGGAGGCGGCCGGCAGTGGCGCGCGCGATCGCTTTCTCGAGTGTTTTAGAAACTGGAATGTATTATCAATGCAGGTGGCCTGAAACGCTATTGTGGATGCAGGCCTCCGCTCCACTCAGCACTCGAGGCCGTGGGGCTCTCCGTGAGAATTGGTTTGGTCTTGCGTCGCGAGCGCGAGAGAGGAAATCGGGAGGAGAGTGGGAGGGCACGCGAGTGGAGAGAGAAACACTACGACGGCCACCGCGCGCTTACAATCGAAATTTCTCCGCGCGCCGAGCGCGTCGAACCCGAGTCATTTCACTTTTAAATACTCCGCGCGACGCGTATAGGATCGTCGCGAGACGTCAAAACGAGTTGATTCGTCGGTCGGGGTCCCCCCGTAACGATGCTTTCTTTCCCGGCGCTCCTCGCCGTCGCGCGTATACGTGCCGAACGGCAGATCGATTCGGTTAGTTTACGTTAGGTTAGGAGAGGATAACGGCGAGCGGCGCGTACGAGTAGAGTATACGCGGATATACCGGCAGCGAGTGTGCGCTTTCGCAATAGTGAGAGGTGTGTGCCGCTGCACACGCCTTCCGCGCGACGGAACCCCGACTCTCCGAGATCTCGAGTCGCTTTTGCTCTCTCTCCGCCTCTACTCACGATATCGCGGCATCGCAAAATCAGTACAGACGTTTTTTTTCCCGAACCTGTACTGAGAAAAATAACCTGATCAATTTAATCGAAATCTTGGAGACTATAACCAAACCGTTTGGTGAAAAATGGATCCTCCATCTGTTTGGTTAAACTGTCTATGTTCTGGTTGGAATAACTGGACATACACTTAGAAAAACTAAACATATATAATACAGTAGTTAGAATAAATAAACATGTGGTTAGAATAACAAAACTCATTTAACCAGATGCATTTTGTCGTTTTAATCAAGTTATTTTTCTCGGAGTTCAGTGCGACACTCGAACAAGAGAAAAAGACGAAAGAAAAGAAATAAAAAGAAGAAGAAAAAGAAAAAGAAAAAATGACCGTCGGTGATGTAGCAATTAAAATATCGTAAAAAGTACGTTTTACAGCATCCGCGTAAGAAGGATTCATTTCTTCGACGTAGTATTACGAAATTATAACAGTACTGTAATTATATATATATACATAGTATATACAAAGTGAACCTTAACATACGTCTATGTATTAATGGTTGCACGAGATCGAAGGGACAATACCTTTGCAACAGCTCTGCAAAACAAAAACGAATAGCAGGCCAAAAATGTACTTATTTATTTGCCTCATCAACCATGCAGCAATGACCATTGATACATAGGCATATCGTCGGCTTTATATGAAAATCGCATAAGTCCAAATTTTGCATAAAGGGTTTTGGTGGCATCTGGTAGCGTTTTTCTGATCGGTTTCTTCACATTAGGTCTATCTCCAATAGATGGAAATTCTCCATCATTCCTCTCATTCTCCATCATGGAGAATATCCATCTATTGGAGATAGACGTAATGTGAAGAAACCGATCTGTAGGTTAAGACAAACGCTACCAGATGCCACCAAAACCCTTCATGCAAAATTTGGACTGATGTGATTTTCATATAAAGCCGACGATATGCAATATAGTGTACACGTAGTATATATATAGCATATATAATATTATAGTACTATAATTATCACGACTTAATACCATGCCGCAAAAGAGCTCGACGCATGCGAGCAGAGAGGGAACCTCTTTGTTATACCTCGCGAAATATCGGTCTTTTCAGCGCGCCAGGCGAAGCTCTCCACAAGGTAGAGAGAATTACTCATTTAGTCATTTGGTCATGTCATTTCCATGGGTTTCGTCAACTTCTTCATTCGCCATTCGGCATTCCCTGCTTGTGCCATCGGTTCACCGTTTACCTACTTAACGTTGCAACTGCTGGCATTTCGTTGCACCGCCTTATTGCGAAAAACCCGAGTTTATCTCGCCTGGAACTGCGATTCATCGTGGATCAAAGTGGTAGAAGTAAAAAATTGATCGACCGATTAAGACTTGGGAATCTCGCTACATAGTTCGTCAGATGACCCTCATAGCTTAGATATGACGACCCCCATTTCTCGCTCAGTGATGCTTATCTCGCGATGTCCCTACCCCCTCCCACGAGTTCGCTCTTTCCTGGACACAGGCGAACTCATGAAAGCACCGCGAACTCTAGTAATAAAGGTTCCAGTCATTTTTCAACCAAGTATACCTACGTTAGCGCGATTAATTACCGATATCGACGAAAAAGAACCGAGACGAGGATCTCCGGCGTTACGCTTCGCGAACGGAAAACTGAACGGAGCGTCGCCATCGCCGTCGTCGCGTCGACTTTAAGTACACGACGGCTTTACGCCTCGACGACGACGACGCGAAGACGCCTTGAACGATGCCCGCGCTTGTCGGTACGCCTATATATATATATACCTATAACGCCCCGATATAGGAGGAAGAGAGAGGGGGGAGAGAGAGGGAGAGGTGAAACTTCCGGCAGCTCGGCAGGCTTTCGGCAAGCCCCGTGTCGATAGGTCTGACTCTCGCTCGGGCACCGAATTGCAAAGGCGTGGGCTTCTCTCACGCGCGTTCCTAGCATCTATCGATCCTATCGCGGACGCTTCGACGACGTCGACATCGCCATGGACGTCGCATACATTTCGCCGCGGCATGCGGCCGAATTTAAATATATCGCGCGCGACAAAAAAAAACCGCCATTACTCACGCCCCTCGATCGAGAGCCAACCAGACCTGGTAGCTTTGCATTTTGCGCGATATCGTCGACGCGACGTTGCGTCGAATCGCTCCGCCGCCCGGTTGGACGGGTGCCTATCCTCTGCGAGCTCGAGGAATAGACGACCGAGGAAATGCCGCGCGACGAGTCGCGCGTGCAGCTACGACAGAAGAGGGTTATCGCGCTGTAACCGGCTGGCATCCTTTACCGGGAGGGACGTAGGATTTCCCTTATCGTGACAAAGGGGGCGATTATTCAAGCGACGTATGGGTGTTACGGAGTATGTAACCCGCCTTCCGCTTGGAAAGATCGTTCGCGTGTTTTTTACACGCTTTTTGTACGTATTTTCATTGTAGTCATACTGTTAAAAATATTTATCTCAAATTTTTCAGAGGAAAGTACACGGGGAAAAATGGATTTGGAATGAAGAGCACGGCGTGTCCCCGCATTCTGGCACTGAGTACCCGGATTCTGGCGTTATGTGATCGACTGTGCGGCACTGGAGTGAAAACTCGAATTTTTGCAAAATATTGCCATACAAAATAGTACCTATTTCATTCCCCTCGTATGGCAAAAATTAGTACAATTTTTGCCATACGAAGGGAATGAAATGCTATTTTGTATAGTAATATTTTGCAAAAATTCGAGTTGTCACTCCAGTACTACGCAATCGATCACATAATGCCAGAATCTGAGTACTCAGTGCCAAAATTCGGGTACTCAGTGTCCCCTTCATTTCAAATACATTTTTCTCCGCGTAGGTATAAAAAAATTTTTATCAAACAGAAATGTGTCTCGAATGTCATATAATTCCTAGGTTTCATAGGTAAGGTTTTGCTTTAAAATTAAGAAACGATTGAAATATTACGAAATTATTACTTGGAATTAAGGTGAACATGCGTCCATTAAAATTTAGAATATAATTCGTAAATTTAAGCCACGTTCGCGTATTATCCTAATCAAAAATTAAGGAAACTTTTAACAGTGCACGAGAAATATAACGCTACTGTATATTGTGTTGTATTCCCCTGGAATCATTTCCTGGAAATGAGTTAAGTATTCAAAGTGATTGCACTATATTGTAATGATTTTGCTTTCCGAGGATGAAAAAATATACACCGAGCGAGAAAACACTTCCTCGTTGACTTATCGATTCCTGTATCAGAATTGCAAGCACGATAGCGTGTTGCGCAGACCGTGCGAGATTATGCAGTGTGACAATGCAAAATTACTGATTATACACCTCCGAAGGGTGACTCTTCGACGAAAGATCGATGTGGCGCGGGGACCACTCTAATTTGCAAATGACGCGTCACATCGCGAGTCGACATTACATGGCAACGAGATTCGCGCGAGTGGGAATTTATCGTGGGCTAATCTCCGTGCAAGGCTGTGCGGAATTCCGGTGATCGGGCAATTTTTGCTCCAGCTTTAGTCGCAGCGGCGGCGGACTTTCAAGACCGCGGCGCCGTTCCTCGTTTGCCTGGAATTTCCTCGGCCTCGTTCGCGATATATCGGAGTCGACACGAACGCGACCCGTGGCAGACTTCGTCTCGCTACTCGGTGAGTTATCGATTTTCAGCTATTCCTGATTATTACACATTCGCGCACAGGTGCTACAATTACGATGCTCCGCGCCGAATTATCGTCATTAAACGCACGATAACATCGAACCTTCCGACGTGGTGCAATTTTCTCCCTTCTTTGAGCTTTGAAGCTGATTTATGAGAAGGTTTGCTCGAAAATATGCCAATTGGTGAAATGGAACGTACGTGAGAAAATAATGGTAGTTATACTGAGAATTCCATTCTCTACATATTACGATTAAATCCAAATTAAATATTGGAGCCTGAATGATAAAAAAATTGCTGATTCAACTCAAATTTAATGGTAATTAGACATGAAATCCTCGACCCCCTCGTCAGAGGATCGATCGATGCGCCTTATATGTGTTGCAGATACACTGAGAAAAATTACTTGGTTAAAATGATAAAACGCGCTTGGCTAAACGAGTTTAGTTATTCTAATCAAAATACTAGTATATATATTAAATCGAATCAAATATCTATAATAGTTATTCCAACCAAACATTTAGTTATTCTAACCAAAAATTGGTCAATTTAACCAAATAGATGGAGAATCCACATTCCACTCAAAGGTTTGATTATGGTCACCAGGATTTTGGTTAAAATGGCCAGGTTATTTTTTTCAGTAGTCATACGCGAATAGAATCGACGCGAACCGAGAAGAAAGGAATATAGCACAGCCGGAATTAACAGAAGCGTAGTTCTCTCGCCTCCGAATTTCTTTTTTCGCCCGTCGAGTGTCACAAAAGAGGCGTAACGGAAATTTTTGGAGAAAGTCGACGCGCCGATCGACCCAAGTGCAAGAACCGAGAGTGCAATGCTACGTCCTGCCACGCCCCCTCACCTACTCCACTCGCCGTACTCTCCTTTCGGCTTTCCTTCCTCTCCGGAATAATTTCCACTCCATTCTCCGGTCGATGGTGGGTATACGCGACTAGGTAGATAGACGCAGGTATGTAGATGGGCTGGCACGCATATATCTAGATAGATATACATAGTCTCGTGTGCGAAGGTATAACGATAGCGACTATATACCACGGTCTGCGAATCCGAGTACAGCGTTGCTTCTGCCTCGAGTCACGCCATGGCCTACTGCTATAGGTACTCGTGCCCCTCTCGTCCTCTATTAAAAACCGTCAAAAAGTCCCAATTTTATTCGTACGCGGAAATAGTATCTTATGCCATTAGGCGGAAATCCGAGGTTTTTTCAGACTGTGTTTAATTAGGTCGTAACACAGTCTTAAAAATCCGAGGATTTCAGCCGAATGTGTGACATATGTATACTATTTTTATCGACCACCCTCGGACTCTAAAGGTTAAGCAGGGAAAATGGTGGGTGCATCTATACATTGAAAGCAATGGAAGAAATAGTATCTTATATCATTAGGTGGAAATCCGAGGTTTTTTCAAACTGTAACTTTTTTACCACGATCTAATACGTATAGTACAACGGTACTCTGTGCTGTATCACTCTCGAAGACAACTTCCGCTATGTGAAATCCCGAGTCGAAATTTTACCTCTATTTTGATGCTTCTAATACTTAATTCGGCCTAGCACTGGTCTACTCAGCCTATAAGACCCTATTTTCAACCTAAAATTGGTGAAATGTTCACTGACGGACTATTTTAGGCTCAACACATAGGGTTTCAATACAATAGAAAATCGACCTACTACAAGCCTAAAGGAGTAGGTCTAAAATTTCGATTCGCGGGATGTCACTAATTATCTAACTTATTGAATACTTTGTATACTATTCGTTTTTTCGCACATACCATCCCCCGTCGATATACAATCCTCGTATCCGCAACGCCGTTAACGGCAGTTACATTTAGCGTCGAACGTTTAGAGAACGTAACCCGAATCGATCATTCCCCTCGACCACTTTGGACACGCTTCCTTTTATTCGTTCAATTCGGTGCTAGACCGTACACAAGCGGTAGCCGCGCGGCGCTCGCTCTCAGCTTTCGCGGAGAGATAGGCGAAGAAAGTGCATCACTGAAGAAATCGGAGCGCGAGAGGTGTCGTCGTTCGCGACGGGGGACTTTAAGTAGTAAGTTTCTTGAATCGTCAAGAGCGACTATCGGGCGTAGTTTGCCCTCATTTTCGCGAATACTCGACGCCGCTGTTAATAATTGTTCGCGGTTCGATTGCAACAGCGGACATTATTAAAGTCTTGATGCATATGTAGAAGTGTCATCGGAGATTTCTGATGACGGATCAGAAATGGATAAGATGTACTGCGAGGTTCCGTATCACGATATTTATGATCAGATTTGGATGGGATTCTGATTCGTAAACGGAGAAAAAGAATTAGTAATTTGTACAATGAATCTGAGTAACAGGGCTCTTCGAGGTGAAATGTTGAATTTTTTAATAGACACAGCGTACTTTTTTTACAGTTCGTTACAGTAAAAACCCGTAAATACCCGACATATATTAACGGGAGATCGGTAAATTTTACCGTACTTATAAACTGATGTTTGTACTATTACGAACTGTTATAAAAAGTACGTTGTGGTCCATTAAAAACTTCGATGTTTCATCTCGAGAAGTTCTGCTACTGGGATAACTGTGAAAATTCATGGATTTTCACATAATTTCCTACTAATCCTTTTTCTCCGTGTAGAGCTGTGTGAGTATAACTGACTAAAATCTGATCAGATGACTAGGATTTAATTCTGGTCAGAAATTCTGATCCGAAGCTGATCGGATTCGGATCGGATGTAGTATCAATCGCAATATCCAATCTGCCACGTCCGTATCAGATCAGAATTTTCCGATTCGATCTAGATTGCAAATCGCGTTACACTTCAGATCCGATCCTGATCAGACATCTGGATCAAATTCTGATTTGTGGTCCGCGGAATCTGTTCAGAATCTGACCAGAAATTGATACAAATTTCTACTCGGGCTATACACGTGCGCATGCGCTGCGCAGAAATGCCTATATTTGAAAATTCGTAAATAGCATCGATAATGGAGCAGAAATCACCTTTTGGTCTAGAGCAGTCGAGCCGTCCGTCGCGAGAGACGCTCGTCAGAGCGCGTATAGCGCCACGACTCTCCCGACCGTCCACGCATCCGGTTTTTATGGGATTTTTATGGGAGCCGCGGCACGCCGACTCCTTTATGCGTATTTAAACTGCCATCGCGCGTCGGGTCCAGAAACGCCCTTCTACGTCACCCATAAATATAAATACGGTGCCAGGGTCCAAAAGTGCGCGTCCGTTGCGCATTTACGAACGCGACGCGCGCTCGCTTTCGACTCGGAAGAGCCACACGCGAGCCGAGGTCCTTTTCGGTCGCTCGTCCGTCGCGCCTCCCTCCCCCTTGCGCGCGCGGCGCGCAGCGAGGCTCGCGCATACTTCGAGGGCCCGCGAGACAAAACTGAGAGCGTGAGCCTCGGAGCGAACGGTTATAGGATAAAAAATAATTGGCGGAAAGGTGTGGCGCGCGCCTCGTTTGAAAGGAAGTACACCTACCGCGTGGTATCTGGGCTGCTCGCGACGAGTGAGAGGCAATTCTTTTTGCGATCAGTATTGGCACGGTTTCTTTTCTTCGCGGAGAGCGATTGCATGCACCTCGGGTGCATCTGTGACGCACCACCGAGCCCAAGCTTTCGAGAGGCTCGCGCGACGACGCTGTGTACAGTTTGTGCAGCGCGAACCGTAGACACGAACTCCGTTCGTCGAGGCGACGAAACGAGCCGAGCCGGCGAGAGTTCGGCCCGTAGGTACGTGGCAAGACCGACGCTCTGCTCGGAGAAAATAGCAGCGCGACTATAGTCACAATTGAGCGGAGAAAACGAAAATGATCGCACGACTTGTTTGGCACGCGAAGGAGACACGCTATTTCGTGCGTAATGCCGAAAGTCCATAAAATGACGATCGGAGAAATTCGGATTGCGAATGGGTAATGAAAAACGCGTGTCACATGCACTCTTCGAAAGTGCATACACATGGAAGGACCTCGAAGGAGAATATACGAGCGAACGCGCGACTCGTTTCGACGATTCTTTAAATAACCAATTAAAGTGCAGGAGTGCAGGTGGACCGGCGAAACGTATCGCGTCATCTGCGCGAACTTTGACCCGCCCGCGCGCACTTTCGGCCGAGCGATCGTCGCGCTTCCGCCGCCAGGTGATGTCTCGACTTTCCGAAATCGCGAAAAAACGAAAGGGAAGAGCGGCCCGTGATGCGTGTAACGAATGCGCTTCCTTTGCTCGCCGCGGTGCTCGTGTGTGAAGGGATCGACACATGGGCGTCGCTCGCGATCTCTCGAGGACATTAATAACCGTCGCGGCGTAGTCGCGTTGCACCTGCATTATCAGATTACACGACGTGCAGCTGCCGGATCGCGCTAGACTTTATATGCGCAGTTTATACCCGAGCGTCGCGCCGCTAAATTACGTCCGTGCTACGCGCTTTGGAACGTCGACGTCGATCTGCATTGCGGAAGACGCGCGGCGACCGACGGGTGACGGGGCGCGATGTGCGACCTCGACGCCGCTATAATATATGTAGGTACGCGCGTATAGCCGGAGGATTGCGCGATCCAGCGCTCCTGCTAATAGATGCGTGGGAACGTTGTTTTCGGAGTTTTCCTGATAAATCAAGAAACGATGTATAGCAGGGTCGCGAGATGCGTATAGAGCGAACGTGTAAGGTGACTGATAACCACTGTCCCTCCATAGCCGGACGGCTAAGCCCACACTGAGAGAAATAATTATTAGTGTAAAAAAATGTTTTTAATCAAGAACATACACTGAGTGAGAGAGAAACTGGTATATCTAATTAAATCTGTATTTATACGGGTGGGGGAATGCAGAATTAATTGCTCCGACTGATAAATGTGGTTATAACGATTAACGGCTATTTGATGGAAATTGGTTGTAGTAGTCCACTCAAGTCAGTTATTAGTCCGAGTAACTAGATCTGCATTTCCCCACTAGTAACTGCCGATGTAGTCAAATCTACTACATTTTTCTACCAGAGTATGACCTTACAAATTTTTAAGAATACATTCTTGATTCGAGAGTACCTTCTTTGAAGCAAGAAATTCTTTCTCTGCGCATTGTATATATTTTGCACACATGATCCATATATAGTCTGTACATGATTAACATGAAAATAATATATAATCCATATATGACCAAAACCACATATGGATCATGTAGAACTTTTCCGTCTGGGGCGAAAGAAACAATTACACTCGAGCCTATCAAATATTTTCTAACACGAGAAAAAACCATAGCTTGATCCTGGAATTATATCATGTTTTTGTTTGAAGAAAACATTTTTTGGCACCAGCAATAATTTCTCTCGGTGCACTATCCGGACAGCCGTAAAAATTCATACAGCAGATTTTACTTCCTGTATACATCTTTAGTTTATTGAAGATTTTTTCCACTAGCCGTTCCTTTTTCTCATTCAATAATTCGCACTATACTCAAATTTGTCTGGCTCCTAGGACGTGTTCTGCTATCGGGATAGTCACCCTACTAGACATTTTCGCAAAGTGCAACGCCGTATACCAACATACTATTAATGGCGCTATAAAGTAGGTATCGGTATATAGGTGGGTATAGGTACACCGTGCGCGCGGTGCATAGCGCTTCTCTTGCGGTGAGTGGGCCGCGTGGTATAGGACTAGAGGAGCGGACGACCGACGGTGGCATTATGAAAATGTATCCGTCGACTGTAATATTTCATGGACGCCGCGAGGAACCCGAACGCGGGAGGAGAAGAGAAGGGCGAGAGAAGAGTGGAAAACGGCACGGTACATTTTACCGTAAAGCACGAAAGAGCGAAAAAAAACCCGGGAAATACTATCGCGCGAATAAACCGGAAGCCGGCGTCGAAAAAAAGCGGGCATCACGCGATGAGATTCGATGATGAAAGAAAAAATAGATAAATAACGTTCTACGCTTGAACGAACGTTTCGACGGCTTGGTCGAAAAATCTTACGCTAGCGTATCAAACTTCACAAGTTACCGATAACTTTATAAAAAGTTTTCCAACTCGAAACTGCATCTCTCGTCTGTACCGACGCTTCTATCTACGATTCTTTGGTAAAGGCTAAAGGCCACATTACACGTAAATTTCCATAAGCTGCAAGCGTAAAGATTGACCAACTAGGAATATCATTCTTACGTTATTATGCTTACGGCCGAAGATGGCGTCCTTATACAGATTGTCGAGTATCCGCCCGTAGGCTCCTCGCACTTGGTCCCTAGACCGGTGCGAGGGAGAAATTTGACAATCTTTGGAACCCCGTGAGCCATAAAATTAGATCCGAGAAAGTCCTCATTGCCACGGGGTCCCGTGGGCCGGGGCAGGAACCGACCACTGGTTTATAATATCAACCCTGCCTCCCGCATCCTCCCGGTCGCAGGAGAAAGTTAAAAAGGTAAAACAACAAGCTCCTGGTCGAAGAGCGACCGGGCAGTTCGCCCAAAAACCTCCGAACTTCGTTCATTCGACACTCGAACATTCGAACTGCTCGAAAATAAAATACATTGTTTTTGGTTTTTCTGTAAAACGGTGTAATTTTTATTCATCCCAAACCCAACTACGCAATATTAATTTGGCGCGTATAGTCCGTCGCGCAAAGACGGAACACAGGTTTTTGGTTGGAATAATTTGACGATTTGGTTCATCTGATCAGTATCTTGATTGGAATAACTAAACACATTTAACCAGATGCATTTTGTCATCTTAACGACCTTAACCCCTCCAGACCTGATTTTTTTTTTTCACGGAGTAAAAAGAATTGTTAATGACGTTTTAGCCTTTGGGGTATTATTACATTTTAACGTATTTTTGCAATCTTTATTCTTAAAATTTTCTTATATTTATGTGCAAACAGTACAAAATTGTATTTTTGCGTAACATTTTTTAATAAAACAGCTCAAATCCAATGTACATTCTCGTGTACACCAGGTCTGAAGGGCTTAAACGAGTGAAACGCTCAGATATGCGCTACATTCGCCTGCGATGGAAAAATCGAAGAATGCATAACATAACACGTGCTTGTGACGACAATCGCGTCAGTCTTCCTTTAAAAATTGGAATGACGAACGAGAATTATACAAGATCGCCTCCGACGACGATCGAATATTCTCACCCGGTGCAGTCGGCGCAGACGCGATCGGGTCCAAAAGGAACGAACCGAATTCACCGTGTCAGGATGAGGTTGGTTCTTCGTTCGCGTGAAATATCGTTGAGGCAGGACGCCGGTGACGTTGATTACGCTCCTATACCTATAGATACGAATTCGTGACCCAGATGCGGGCCCCGAGGACGAGATGGCGCAGTCCTCCCGCGCATCGACTCGACGCCGCCACGTTATACCTACGCTTTTACCGTGACGCGTTCCTCCGCCTCTCTGCCCATACTTTTCCCTCCACCTTTCGTGGAGAGAAAATGCGCTCCGAGGCCGCGCCGTTCGAGACTCCAGCGTGGCTTCGAAATGAAAATTGTGACCCATCGTCGTCTCGCGTTCTCCGTCGTATAGGGGGTATTCGCTTCGGTGGAAAACGAGCCGCACTTCGAAACGAGCACAGAGAAAAATGGATTTGGAATGAAGAGCGCACAGTGCCCACATTCTGGCGTTATGTGATCGACTGTGTAGCACTGGAGTGACAACTCGAATTTTTGCAAACAGTGCCATAAAATATAGTACTTAATTCCCCTCGAATGGCAAAAATTAGTACAATATCGCATATTTAAAAATAATTTGGTATCTTTTACATGACAGCCAACGGGCATATGAAGAAAAATAAGAAATAGGAATTGAAAAATAAGAAAAACAGTATATTATTACTTTCCTCTGTATGCATGTTAGCTGTATTGCAAAAAATGCCAAATTATTCAAAAATATGCTATGTTGTACTAATTTTTGCCATACGGGGGGAATGAAGCGTTATTTTGTATGGCAATATCTTGCAAAGATTCGAGTTGTCACTCCAGTACCACACAATCGATCACATAATGCCAGAATCTGGGTGCCTACTCAGTGTCCTTCATTTCGAATCCATTTTTTTCCGTGAGGGTGAGAATGTTTCGAAGGAAGTGCAGATACGCGCAGACGCACGGTCTTTCTATTCGCCTTAGTTCGGCGGCATTAAGTGCGAAAGAGGATTAATCATTTTTACAGTAAATCCCGGTAACAGGGTTTCTTTAGGTAAAACTTTGAATTTTTTGATAGACACAGCGTACTTTTTACAATTCGTTGCAGCATAAACCCCCTATACACATCAATGGGAGATTGGTAAATTTTACTGTATAAACTGATGTTTATACTATTACGAACTGTAAAAGGTACGCTGTGGTCTATTGAAAACTTCAATGTTTCACCTCGAGAAGCCCTGTTACTGGGATAACTGCAAAAATTCATGGGTTTTACCAATTCTTTTTTCTCTGTGTACTTATATACGTCGTATCCTTTGCGCAATTTGTCTTGTCTTCTTCCACTACGCGAGTTATTATTAACCGGGTAAACGCGGGTTCCACGCCCACGATGCAGGTTGCGTGTCGCGACGCGCGAGGGTATCGTTTACGTCGTTCTTCGTCGTGCAATAGAACGGTTACGCCACTGCTGTCGCTCGAAAGCACCGTTCCCATGACGACGTTGGAGCGACTGTGCCTTGCCAATGATAAGCGACATTCGACGATGCTGTTCTTTTCGGATGGAAATTCACAGATTTATAATACTCAACGAGCGGCGCGAGCCTCGTACGTCGGTCGGTGGCGGCCAGTAGAGAAGTCGAGGTACGGTCAGACGCGCACCTGCTCTTGCGTTCTGGCGTCGAGGGGCGCTGTTCCTGGGTGAACGCTAAACATGGAAAGACTGATATCAGTAAATTTTACTGTATTTACAATAAGAGATACGATGAGGGTTAAAAAAAATTTTTTTTTGTAGTGCGGCACAGTAACTTTTCTTTTGAAGACTTTAAATCGTGATAGTTTACATCAAAATTTGCTAATTTCTAAGGAAAAAATGTTCTTCAACGCATTCGAAAATACTGATGTACCTCTTTTATTGTAAATGTAGTAAAATTTACTGATGTCGATCTTTCTGTGAAGCTTAGATTCGATATCCTGTCGTGTCTGTAGGATTTCCAGTCTGGAGTTTCAATTTTTACCGTGTTATTTCAATTAAACGATTGAATACTGAAAGGAATATCGAGAAAAAAAATCGTCTGATTTAACTAAATCTTGAGGTTACGGATGGCCAATTAAATACATAGTTATTTAAACAAATATTTAGTTGAAGCAGCTAATTATTTAATTACAAGTATATATACTTGTTTAAATAACTATATATTTAGTTGGCTACCCGTAATTTCCAAATTTAGTTAAAATTAAACGACTTTTTTTTGAGCAAATGGATTTCCATGAATTCTTCTTTGATCATAATTCTCGAATCTTTGGGCTCTGATAAAAATATAAAATAACGTGGAAGAATTAAGTTCAACAACGTCTATGCGGTTACTAAAAATACGAACATTAGCTTTGCTCTTATAAAATATACTCTTTACGCGCAAGATTCGAAACCTTTCAAGCTCGTATGAAAATTCCTCAACACTTCCGGGTCTTGCTCGTGCGGTCGAATTTTCACGAGATCAGCAACCAGAGTCGAGCAAGAGCGTATCGTGAGAGCCAAGAGGCGGAAGGTCGATTTATTCCCAGAGGAGGAGGAGAGGTCGATCGCGTCCCCCCTCATTATTTCGTAGTAAACAAAATAAAATGATAGCGGATCTCGAGCGAGCCTTCCATCGAACGGTACCTGGCGCGCCGCGTTCCTCCTACGGAACCCGGCACTTCGGTTCTCGCGCGACGGACCTATATATGCACTCGCCATTTCTAATAAGTGCTGCGAACATATCCGGGCGCTGCATAGCTGCCGTAACGGCGACGGGATCGAAGCTTCCGTCGGCGTGGGAGGGCCCGACTGACTCGATTCCGAGTACATACTTCCCTTTCTCGGTACAGCCGCGATGGCGCGGCGCGCGATGAACGACGATTTCGAGAGGTCGATTTAGCGGGACGAACGTCGGGTTGAATCAACCCGTTCGGTGATGCGCGCGATATGACTGCACGCTTCGCTATCTATAATAAGCGCGCGCCACTGAGCGAGGGCGTCGGTCGTTTCGATAAAACGGCCGAAACATAAATATTCCGCATCGGCTACGTCGAGTTAAACAACGTTACCGGGCGCATTTCCAATAACCCGATCCGGTGGCTATAATTAAAGCCTATTCTTTGGGAAAATTAGTTTGCCCGGTGGGTTTTAGCTTTGCGCGGGGGGTGCAAAAAAACTACGGAATGTAACGGCCTCGTAAAGAACGACGACTATCCAATTTCCCTGCTGGATATCGGAAGCGACCTCCCTCTCTCGTCCCCGACCGCCCGTCCGCGTACGGGTGTGTGTGTGTGTGAATGTAGTTTTTGCCTTTTTCGTTGCGAAATTTCATACCGAGCTGTACGACCGACTCGTCGTCTCAAGAGGGCACTAGCTCTTCGAGCGCACAGAGAGGTGCGATTTCGCACCAGCATAGTTTTCATAGACGTAGGATTAGTCCTACAACCGTTTCATTCTAATATATTTTTTCCTCGTATACATTGAGAAAAATAACTTGGTCAATTTAAAAAAAAACCTGGAGACAAGGACCAAACCGTTTGGTGAAATATGGATCCTGCATCTGTTTGATTTAATTGACTAGCTTGGTGGGGATAACTAAACATGTTGTTGGAATAACTAAACACGTAGAATAATTAAATATTTAGTTCATCTTACTTTGGTTAGAATAACTAAACTCGTACAACTAGATGGGTTTTGTCATCTTAACCAAGTTATTTTTCTCAGTATAGGGTAGACCGATGCAAATTGTGGATCATAGATCTATATTTCTTAGATCATGGTGAAAATGAGCATTTCGATTATTCGTATAACTTCATTGAAGGAAAACGAAGTAACACGGATGATCGAAAGGCTCACTTCGCTCAGAGAAAAATCTGGTTGAAAGAGAGAGAGAGAATCATAATTTAACCAAAAATCGTGGTCGAGTTTGGTCCCAATCATAATTTTATAGTTACTTCGACCTGTGCGATTCTGGTTATATTAATAAAAGATTAGGATTCCTGCAACCAGGTCAACTTGCAGCATGGTCAATTGATGTCCCCAACCTTTTTTTATATAGTTGATACTACCATGCAGTAATATTATTGATCTACTTCTGTGGTTAATTCAACCATTGTGCATGGCTATCATAAACTACAATCTCGTTGTTACTATAACCATGCAACAATAGTTATTTCGACTGGATTCATGATCTGTCTAACCATAAATATGGTGCTAACAACCAGGGAAAGTCAACCTTGCGATTATGGTTGATTTTACTACCCACTTTTCTCTCAGCGTTTCATCACGATTTAAGAAATATGATCTACGATCCGATTCGCTCTGTGATTCGATTCGCCTTGGTCTACCCTGATGATATTTTTCGAAACTGCAAGTTAAACTACGAGATTCCCGACTTTCCTTTCTACATATTAAACAAATCAAATGACATTAATTATTCTAAGCAAAGTTATGGGCCCACAAAGGTGCGTGGTGCCAATTCGCACCTGTGTGTACGTTGAAGTTCGCAAAAGAAGTGTGTACTCAAAAGGCTAGGTCTCCGACAGCAATACTTACACGCATCCACCACGTGCAACTTTTCCGATCGCGTCGATCGAGTTATTATTCCACATTAATTAAGACGATTTGGCGCGCTGACGCGCCACTTGCGCGCGGAGCGCATATAAGGGATACGTTGCCTCGTGCAATCAGAGCTTCGTTACATGCAACCTCGTACGATCGGCTCGCGGGCCGATACACCTACGTCGAAGAAATTACGACTAACAGTTTTCTTCCTCCTTCTTCTTCTCCCCCTCGTCCTCTACTCCCCCTTCCTCCTCCTCGACCTGGCGTCATTCCCGGTCGCCGCCCCTCTCGAGATTCTGCTCTTCGCCGGCGACGATCGCCGCTCGCGTAGATATAGCCGATGGGCGTGGATTCCTATGAGACCTACTCTCGACGTCTGGCTTCTATACATACTCGCGTGCGGAATCGTTGCTGTGTACTCACGGCTGGAGAAATTGCGCATTACCGAATCTAAATCTATCGTAAGAAAATTTTAATCGATTTTCCAGGAGTATAAAAAAGTAAAAGCACGGTGCCTATCAAAATGTGAGAAAAAAATTCCCCGACTTTTCCAGTCTAAACATAGCCAATTTCCCTTAAAAAATGCAACAGTACACGACGAAACGATCCTCTGGGCTCCTCAACGCGACTCTCTTCCTTCCTCCTCTCCCACACCCTCTAAACGCATCGGAAGCTCGCAGGGCGATCAGTTTGAACCGCTTCGATCGAAAAGGTAGATATGTATATACGAAGCGTCCGAAAGTATCAATATGCGCGAAGCGCCCCCGCGCGATACAGGAAGCTGACTCACTCGCTCGCGCTCCGTTCGCGCGACGTTAGCCACTACTTATGTGCGTGCGGCACAGCCGCGGCCGCGCTCCGTCTCTCACGCGCTCTCGCATCCTCCCTGCACCTTCCCTCGTCCCGCGCTTCAACCGCGGCGAGCAACACCGGCTCTCGCCGTCTATAAACTCTCGAGCGGAGACCGAGCGAGACACCAAAGCCGAGTCCCCCGAGCCACCGGTATCTTTCCTGATCCTTTCTCCGCGCTCTACAGTTCGCAGGTAAGTTGGGAGGTAACCAACCCAACCTATCTTATAGTACCGAGCCGCGCGGCCGCTATAGTTATCGCGTTGTTACGCCGCTGCCGGTACCGCGCGGACCCCGGAATGCGCCGCGTCGGTCGGCCACTCCGGTCGCTTCCACCGAGCGCGGCGCGGGCCCCAGGCATTACCCTATCTACGAGGAAGTTCACGCAATTGTTAAGAGCGGTGATTAACGGAAATTACTGAAATCAGAGCCGGGCTCGTCCTGGCAGCCGATCATTACGCGTCCCGGCTTTTCTATTTCGCGAAAAAAGACGCGCACGGAGGAACGGCGAGGTTCGGACGTCTGATCTGGTTCCAGGTATAGCAAGCGCGACGCCCCGGGCGATTTCATCGAGAGACTCGGTCGAGTGTCGCGCCGAGAGAGAGAAAGGGAACTGAAAAAAATATTGTCAGATCGTAGACAGATACGCACGTTTGTCGAAAAGATCGACAACGTAAAATGATGATGAAAACAAATCCTCTGATTAGAACGAACTTTTATTCGTCTATTCATAGATATTTATTCCAGTCAAATATATTTAACTTAAATTGTCCAAATAATCGAACAGGTATACGATAGGCAACGAATAAACGATCATTCCATGCATCAACTTTTCCCTCGATACACGGCTGTTCGAGACCTCGAAATATTGATTTCGCCTACAAGTAGAGTTAAAACGTGCTGCACTTCGATATATCGGACGATAGGAACCCGCCTACCTCGTTGCTCGGAACGCATAACCTGTATACGGTCGCACAGGAGAAACGTTTCAACTTTCTAGAATGTACCGCGCGAGATATATATATTCGCGACGCGGAGAAGGTGGAGGAAAAAGACGGTGGTAGTGAGTTGTCACATGGGGCGCGGGCGACGGTCCATCCGTGGCGACGATGGGTGCTCCTCGCGCGCGTACAAAGATCCTCGTTGTTTCTCCCGGCAAACAAGCGCGAGTTACTGCTATTGCCTTGCGCGCTTTCCGCGCCGCTCGTCGTCGCATGAGGGGGAGGAGGGGGACAGCGAGATGGAGAGAGGGAGGGAGGCGGGGAGGCAGACCTGACGACGGAGTCTCACGCGGTGCGAGAAGGAGAGGAAATAATAGAAGGAGGGCGCGGTGCTCGGTCACTTGTTGCGATCCTGTTAGTTCACCTCTTCTCCGACCGTCTTTCCGTCTCCGTCCACGGTGTATTAAGGTGCCGGTAAACACGCGGGGTTCGGCGAGTCCCGAGCAATGCTCGCCGATGTCAACGAGGCTTTAAGCGAAAGCTCGGCGAATGCCGCGTGTGTACACGGGTTGCTCGCTGTTTGCCGATGGCCAAATGTATTGTTCGCTTGGTTTCCGTTATCAAACAGGGTGGGTAGACACTCGGTACTCGGCGAACACCGAGCGACTGCTCGGCGAATCCCGAGTGTGTACACGGGTTGCTCGCTACTCGCCGATGGCCGAATGTCGTGCTCGTCCAAGTATTCGCCGTTCCCGTAGTTTGTCGGTCTTTCGTGGCACATCAAAGGAGACGAGCAGTCGTAAACACACCCCACTTCATTATAATCGCAAATCTAGAGTTAATCCCACCGTCGGTCACAATAACAAGGCAGGCGGTCTGTATCCTAACTACTAATGAGTTCGCAGTCCCCCACCTTTCCCGAGTCGGACGAATGGTAATGAACCGTTTCTCGCAATACCCATTCAAATAGATACTGCTATTGATGATACAGCATTGATTTTTTAAAAAGTTGGAGCATACGTGCAGAGAAATTGAACAGGTTGCAGTTTGTTTTGAGAAGAAAAAAAATCTTTGCAGTCGGCCGGGATTTTGGTTGAAGGACTTGATATAACAATTTTCTTCAGTTTCGTTCCTTTCGATCATATGCAGTGCGGGTCATTCCATACCAAATCGGACACTTTTTGGAGTAACATTTCGGATTTTGCTCAAATTTGGATATATTGTAGTCTTTGTCGATGTTTAACCGTATCTCGAAGAATTTTTCAAAATTTTGAAAATTGTTGGTTTTACAGCCACTTGAAAAATAACGCTGCTTTTTTTTCATTAAATTATAATTATCAAACCGGTTGTCGGCTGAGAATAATCTTTTGGGTACTAAAAGTGAAAGAGTTGAAAAACCAGAGAAAAATTGCATCGATCAAAAAAAAAAATTTTTTAATAATTTTATTTGCACTTGATTTAAACAAATGACGTATTTTCATAGCTGGCCACTTTTTAAAAATCTGAAAAAAAGCAAGCATATACTTTGATATCCTCTCCTTAACGACAAACAAACAAAAATAACGACACTTTAAAATTGACGACACAAAAATTAATTGAAGTTGACGCCGCGTCGGAATTGGCACGTCGGTCCCGCCACCAGCCAACGGTCGGTGGGTTTGACTGGCTTGGCGACACGCTAGCGGTGGGGCCGACGCGGCGAGGCCGACGCGGCGTCAACTTCAATTAATTTTTGTGTCGTCAATTTTAAAGTGTCGTTATTTTTGTTTATTTGTCGTTAAAGAGAGGATATCAAAGTATATGCTTGCTTTTTTTTCAGATTTTTAAAAAGTGGCCAGCTATGAAAATACGTCATTTGTTTAAATCAATTGCAAATAAAATTATTTAAAAAAGTTTTTTTTTGATCGATGCAATTTTTCTCTGATTTTTCAACTCTTTCACTTTTAGTACCCAGAAGATTATTCTCAGCCGACAACCAGTTTGATAATTATAATCCTCTTCAAGGAAAGATTGACGGGGCTGCAAGCTCAATAACAGCCTAGATTCATCGAAACATACCACTCGTCTCGCCATTGCGACGGATGGCGGGATTAACTCTAAATTTAATTATCGCGATAATAATGAACGGTAAGAACCGATATAGACGTCCGCTTAAGGTGCGATGGAACACTGCTATTATAAAAGTTGAAAAAATGTACTTGTAATATTACATCGATGCGTATGGGAATAACGTTCAGTTATAACTAAAGAAGCACTGTGTAAACGCTGCATCCGAAGTATTCGTTCAGGATGCTCTCTCGACTTTTGCAAATAACTCCCAAACTCACATGCATTTTAAGAACATTGAAGAAGTTTGCATTTATTTATAAGCCTCAGGTAAGAACCGACCTTCCGAGTTCAGACTACTCGGTCTTCGCCGGGTAGAGCTGTCCCTCGGTGGTCACCGAGCGGTCGCTCGGTATTCGCCAAAATCCGAATGTTCGGGCTCGACCTTAAAGCCTCGTTGACATCGGCGAGCATTGCTCGGGACTCGCCGAACCCCGCGTGTTTACCGGCACCTTTAGACGCCCGGCGATGCGTGGGAGAGGGACGGGAGATACGGCTGCGCTGTTTAGGGAACGGAGATAACCGCGCGCGGCTTGGTTTATGGGGGTACGACGCGCGCTACGGGCTACTCCTATCCTCTTCGCCCGTACGAGGCTCGCGGGAGTTTGCTGCACTCGCGGGAGACGCCGAGGACGACGCGGCGCGGACTCGCCAAGTGCGTGGCAAATATTTAGAAGACAACAGGCGTAAGATCGTACAATGGCCTCATATGCCCGGGCTGCAAGATCTTTGTCGGCGTATATGGGGCTGTCCATAAATTACGTAAAACGATTTTGAGGACTAACACCTTCCGTCCTCCTTCATATAAGGCTCGCTAAGGTTTCTCCTCTCCACCCTTCCCTTCCATATAATATTACGTAAGAAAATGAAATTCAACAGTCAATATAAAAAGGTTCGTGGAACTTCTTAAATCTGCAGTTCCAGTTAGAATAAAACGGGGTGAGTTGGCGCAAGAAGTTGGCCCCGCTTTACCTTAAATACTTGTTCAAAATGCATGGCATCACTTTAGAAAATATCGCAACGCTATTAAAAAGTTATTGTTGATCCCTTTTCAACATTTAAGTGTAATTAATTCCCTTTCATTGTATATGTAAGGAGTAAAGGAAGAATTCCTGTAATATATTTCATACGTAAAAGTGACTCTCCCTTCCTCCCTCTCGCGTAAATTACCATACAGGTTTGTATGGATCCCTCTCCTCTCCTCTTACGTAATTTATGGATAGCCCCTATACAGCGGTCTAGGTTACGTACGTGGACGAGTCCTTACGTGGATGAGGTGTGTAGGTAGAAGTATTATATAGTATCGATAAGAAGGTACAAAGGGAGTAGGTGGGTGGCGAAATGTCGCCAGTGCCTTTATGAGGGAAGAAGGAGAGAAGAGGAAAAAGGACAGGATTTTTTTCGATTTGAGTGAATAGGAATAGCGTTAGTACGTTTAACGATGGGAATAACGAGGTCAAGAGCGGCTAGGCGATTATAGTTAAACAGAAAAATATTTACGCGGAGAGAGAGAGAGAGAGAGAGAGAGAGAGAAATTTTCCTGAAAATTTATCGTGAAATTCACGTAACCATGAGGCATGATATCAACGACAAAATTTTCACATCCCAGCCAGACATATAATGTAAATTCTGCAGCAATTTTACAAAAACCTAAAACCACAGCGTGCAGCAACTGTGTATGTTGTATGAGTCCTTCCTTGGCACTATTATTTATGTAATTGAATGATAAAATTATATTTCGAAAATAATAAGTAAATTTTACACACTACTGTGATTCGGCAGGTTAAATTTTACGTAAATTTGTTTACAACGTCAAATTTAGATCATGGCGTGATGTACCATTTGCAATTTACACTTGTAACAAACAATTTCTGTTAATTTGACGTAAAAATTAAGGAAACTCAAAGCAGTTCTAACTTGACACATGCCGTGAATCAGGAGTGTTTGACTGGGATAAGCTTCAGGATAAAATTGAATGTTTTTTTTTTCAGGAAAACAAATTACTTAAATGAAGCGAGAAATAAATGAATTTTACCATGGTCTACAGTAAAAATGTAGTTGTTGACATTATGTCCCATGGTTCCGTGATTTTCGCGGTAATTTTTAACATTTTTCTCCGTGCATGTTTTCGAAAAGTGATACATTGTGATTTTAGAATAAACGCGTCTACTCGAATTGCGATATTACCTATCACGTTTTTTATAAAAATTTCCTGACCATTCCTGCTGGCCTTCCAGCATTCCTCGACCGCTAGGCACCGTGACATCACATGCAGGAATCGCGGAGCATCTCCGCGCCACCACCGAGATACTACGAATTCGAACGACCCGTTCGAGAAATTTGACGCGGAGATTTCTCGCCGAAGAAGTATTCCACGACCGTGAGCCTCGATGCGTGGCGGGCTCGCGCGCCTGGCTGAAGTCTACTTACGTCAATAGTCACGGCAGTGGAAGTGTACCGTTACAGTTGGACTTACCTGAAACACAAATGAACAACGACACGTTAAAATCTTGCAGGTGAAGGTACGCATGTGTGATATAGGAAGTCTTATACGAAGAAAAAAATAAAGAGAGAGGGGGGGAGAGGGTACACCCGTTTCCTCGCATAACTGCTGACCGAAACGAAAGCCGGAAAGCGAACGGAGGAGAAATGCCTAACGATCGGCGCGAAGACGTACATGTAAAACAACGTAGAGCGATGAAGACAGCATTATTGTAAGCATTCGACGAAAGTTCAAAGTCGAGACGAAAAGTCTGAATAATTTCGGCGAGGCGCTGCAACGAAACGAGCGAGCGACCGAATACGATTTGAACCGTTCACGCGGCGCGCACGATATGCGCATGAAAGACGCGTGAACGCCGAGGACTATACGCGTGGGTATGCACGTGCATCTGCTCGCGCCGGAACGCGTATACCTACGTGGTTATTATGAGGCTTAAACGCGGACGCGTGTAAGAGCATCCTGTAACTGCGCCGCCATTGTATTCAAAGCGTGGTCGATATCGTCGATGGACCTTCGACGCTACGCAGCGCGACCGAACGAATCGTGCGCCTTTTCGAAAGTAATATCGCGTGCGTATATCCGAAAGCGTGCGAAGGGTATGAAACGAAAGAGAGCGATGTAACTTTGGAAACTAGAATATGAGGTAAAGTTATGGGAGATGGCGTGTGATTTGAAATAAATATCAGGATGGCTACTGAAATTATACAATTCCATGACCGTTTCAGATCAAATTTTGTAAATATTCTGTGACATTTTCGTTCGTATTAGGAGTTTTGCGTGATCAACAAAACTATGAATAATTGTAATACAAGAACACGAAGTGGAGCTAAATTTTACATTTACAGATTAAGAAAGTGGCTGCACAAATTTTCAAAGTTCGCGTGTAACAGAACTGCTGTGGCAACGTAATATTAGTGGAGATATTTGAAGCAGCAACGCAAATTGTACCGTGAGATGTATTATATTAACGGTGAAATTTTGATTAATTAACTCCACTTTATTTAGTATTTCCAGTAAAAATCTAGAATTCCCTGACTTTTCCCCGACTAATCAAATTCCCTGAAATTTCCCAGTTTCCCAGGTCTTTATAGTCACCTTAAATGTGTGTAATAAAGTACGATCAGCAGGTAGAGATTTGTGGGTGTTGGTTCATTAAAAAATGGGATACTTAAAAATTTAGCAATCAATTCTAGAAAGTATGTACGGAAAAAAACTCTGGGTAAGAAATGTTGTGATGTGTTGAGACGGTTATGAATGCAGTTAAATATTATACACTGTATCGACTTATATTTACGTCTAACGGAAGCAAATTTTATACAGTATATATTATTTAATCGAATCGATAACTATACTATCACTAAATTTCTTACCCGAAGTTTTTCTCCCATATTTTCGAAAATTGATGCTCCATTTTGAAACATCACTTTTCTCAGTGTTCACGTCCTGAGATTGAAATGACGAGTCTCTCGGATCGAACATAACGCAAAAGTGCATATCCGCACTTGTTTCGTATCTTCTAGTTTCGCGTATCTACCGAGGATTTCGCGGTTAATTTTGACGAGAATTTCCAATATCGCGTACATACCACTCCCCGTCATATAAATCGTCCGGATCACCTGTTATCGCGGACTTGAACCACACGGCTCATCCCTGCGGCTCGATATTACGGCTTGTCGCGCGTTAGCATAAACAAACGCGGGGATGAAGCGTCGACCAATAGTAGTTCGCGCGGGCGCGTATTAGGTTGCGAAAGGGTTAATTGATGTTGGGAGATATATGTAGGTCCACACACGCCAATTTTCAACCAACCGACTAACTTCGGCGGAGTCACTGCGAGGGGATGCGACGTAATCGATATACCGGGTGTCTCGGAATTACCGTATCAACGCTTACCGATGGAAAACGTATCCAAAAATTCAAAAAAAAAATGAGAGCAAGAATATCTAAGATCCGACAGTTTTGGATGAATGGATGATACACATAATTAGAAGAGAAATAAATTGATTGGCCGCCAATTTCACGCGAATTCTAGCTGAGTAAATAACATTTCCTGCGTAACGATTAGTAATTCCAGAGAAAAAAATTGAAAGAAAGACTTTGTGCACCCAATTTCCTATCTGAATCATCCACGCCGTTCGCTACTGGTACGTCAATTCCGGGGCACGCTGTACAGCGAATTGCAGTTGCCTGCCGGGTGCAGAGATATTTTAACGGGATTTCACGGGGATTTAACGGGCATGTGATGGGCGACGCTCTCTGTTTTGAATCTGAGCGTGAACGGGACACTCGGTGTGATTCGTGCGATCTCGGGGTTGACGAATTTCCATAACCGTTCTCCACTTGGATACTACTGGCGATAATTATTATTTGGAATTCAGAGCGATCGAAAATGACTATTTTAACTCAAACTTTGGATCGGATTACAAATACAAGTTTCAGCGAAAATCGAAAATTTCGCGCGCGAACGAAAATTTCGCAGCGCGTCGACGCCGCGGAACTACACGACAAGTGGCGAGCGAACGCGGAGGCTCGATGATACCGCGCCTGTTGGCAAGAGCACCGCCGTAAGCAATGCATCAACATCGGGTGACCAATCCCAATAATTTACGATTATCGATCCGCTGCGGCGCTCAAATTTGCTAATTACGCAATAATTATACGACCTACATTAGACCCGCCTAGCAGGACAGGCTGAAAATCTATCGGCACTACGCGCAAGGGGCTTCCCGGTTTAAACGGGGTCAATAGTAAGCCGACCCGAGCGTGTCAATAGTTCGTAGCTGAAGGCACGGACCATCTATTGACCGCGTTGGAACGGAGGGCTTCCGTGGATTTCACGGTTCGCGGTACGTCAATAGTTTCGCGACGAAGAACGGCGGGCTGCGTTCTTGGTATTCGGTGCAACGGACTACGCCGAGAGAACGCGGACCAAATCTTGGCCTAAAGATAGATGTAACGTTATGCACTGCACAGATCAGAATAAGCTTACCGCAACAATGTAATATCTTTTCGAAAAAATACACATGTATCAGAGATACAGTGACTTCGTCTTGTTTGTTATATTGTATACTTAAGAATTTGTAAGATCATATGTTTTGCATTCGAGACATATTTGTTTGACACTAGCAATTATTTCTCAGTGCAGCAAGATTGTTTCAATCGCGAGAGATTCTCTGCGTCGTGTCTCGAACGTAGCTGATAAATATACAAGAGGAAATTCGGATCGCGTTCGGAGATTTGTTAATGCAACTCTGCAAATGTGATCAGATCCTTTTTTAACCCATGTCCAAGATTGCCGTGGATAAGGATTTCTTTTTATATTGAGACCTCGCACAGTCGATTATACGAATACGATCGACGACTGATCGAAGTGGTTCGAGATAGAAGATGGAAAATCCGTTCGATTTATAGTCCGAAAGATCGATAGATAAGAGGTCGTGACCGAATCGGAAATTCGTCACATACACGACCACTCGCGACGCATCCAAGAGCACTCCTATGGCGTTCGAGATATACAGGATGGAAGAGATAAGAAGTTCGGAATAGGAGTCACATTTTACGTCCGTCTTAACCAACGGCATGACTGCCGGTCGCTTCCTTATCGTGCTACTAGTCAGGGGGATGTAAAATGCA
Source organism: Xiphydria camelus (assembly GCA_963678675.1). Classification (NCBI taxonomy): domain Eukaryota; kingdom Metazoa; phylum Arthropoda; class Insecta; order Hymenoptera; family Xiphydriidae; genus Xiphydria; species Xiphydria camelus. Next base: position 4,004,298 of record OY783192.1, read on the forward strand.
ACTCTTCCTATTCAGAGCCCCTCAGTTCGTTCACGCTGTATATAAGACGCGTCAGAATGCATTTCGAAAATGAGAGCAACTTGCTCCAGTGAGCTCTCTTCAAATATAATGGCGTTTCGTCTGCGATAAAATTAGAAAGAGTGAATCGCGATAAAAAGGGGGGTTTATACGGCAGCTCCGACACACCGCTGGTCGGCTCGTTTGGCCGGGGCTTCTTCTATTGTCGGAACAGATGCTGACACACCCTGTAAATCGAAACTCCGGTTTGCATAACGCCTACCCGTGTCCACGCCGTGTCCGTTGTCAGCTGTACGACAATTTGAATATCGACCGATCCGTAACAGCCTTGACCTTCGTCCTGCTGAGATTTTTTTAGCCGTAGAAACGTCGCATTTTCAAGCACGTTCGTAGCATCGATAAGTACGGCAAATCGAATGAATTATAAAATTGAATTGTAGTATTATTTTCATTGATCGATATTACGGCTTAGACGCGTATATTTGCGAGTTCCTTGCCGATGCATCTTCCCCCAGTGACTCGTCCTACCCTAATTATCAAAGAATATGCTCTATACGACGCAGTCTTTGCATGGGAGGGTATAGTAGGTACGCCTACAGTGGCGATATCTACACGCAGGACGAGTGTTTTATCTCCAAACACTAGAGCCCCGAAGAGGTGTCTCGGGTCAAGCACGTTTAGATACGTCTTTCTCTGAACGCCCGGAGCACCGATGAACGCCGACCACCGAGCTGCAATGTTTGCTAATGATTCGACGCTTTGCAAACCCTCATGCGGTCTATGAAGAGCTTTAGCGGTGCGTTTTCACGATCGAACTCCCTCTCCCGTTTGCTTTTTCTTTCTTTTATGGAGATACGCAGTCTCATAGAAAACATTAAACAAGGCGAGATAGGTTTGAAATGGAGGGTGCGAAGGTGAATATTTTGTATTGGAAAGAGTCCTCTCATTTTGCACGTTGAAATTAACTGATTCTGTGTATAAGTTTAACATTCTTTGTATTAATTTAAATATTTTTTTTCGGTCATTTTAACTCAAAAAATGTGTGATAAAAACAAAGAATTGATTAGATTTTCATATGCGAAAATGGGTGGACCAATACAAAATTTCTAACTGTGTAAAAAGGTAAGGTAAAAGAATATTCGTAAATTATAATACTACTTATACACTTTTAAAAATTTTGTATTTTTAATATATTATTGTATAACGTTTTTTGTAGGTATCCCCCCCCCCCTCCCCCAATACGTAAATATGAAAATTAATATACTCCCTAATTATGAAAATTAATATATTTCCTTATGAAATTTACCTTATAACTTTCATAACGGAGTATATTAATTTTCATAATCACGTATTGAATAAAAGCTTCATATATAATTATAAAAAATATGGCATTTATTTACAGGGTAGTTTACTTGTTTTGTCTGAAAATATTATTCACCGAACGACAGCGCAACGAAGAATGGTAAATACTTAATGATTCGATAAACGCGGGAAACAATTAACTTGATTGACGATGAACTCTGACGTTTGGAAACAACCGAATTCCGACGCAAGTGTCACGACAAATGAATCGCTAAAATGTCACCCTCAATCATGGCCACGCAAGGCGTGTTAATTTTAATTAAACAAACGTGACTATATCAATGTCCTTCGTGCGTGCCGCGGTACGTAGGTTTGCTGCGCTTCGTAAGCGCCACCGTGATTCGCTCAAGGTGATTATATGACACGTGAGACGATATTATACGACGTGTTAAAAAAATTCAGGAACAACAGAGCCTTCGACGTTCGACTGGATATTGTGCCGCTCCTGGACAGGAGCGTGGCGAAGGATCAAGAAAGTTCACGGGTTAGCGATGTATATTAGCATACAAATTAGCTCGACCGATGGAACCCGGCTAACTGATTGTCCGATAAATCCTCCCCTTCGGTCATGCGAGGCATTTTGCATCGTTCTTCAAATTGCGCAGAAGTAACTTCTCTTTATACTTCGCCTGACATGTCAAATTGAAAAAAGTATCGCAATGCTATTATTCGAGTAAATAAAGCTCGCAACGTCTCGTTCAGTTCCCATTCAACGATCTCGAGAACCGATAAAATTATATCATCATTGGAGAATTCGACTGATTATCGGAAAAAAACGAGCGATAATCTAAAAGTCCGGGCTCTGCTATAAGTTCTGACGCGTGCAAACGCGTGCATCGAACTGACGCTGGCGTATCCACTCGACGGAGAGGCGCGCGTTGCCGTTCGCGAGCGTGCGCGCACGCCTATATCAACGGCGCGGCGTGGTGCGGCGCGTAACATGGTTCGGGATTGCGGCGTTGCCGCGGTCGCGATTCGCGGGAGGGGGCGAGGAGGAGTGTAGCCGCTTAATAATATTCATATTCGTATTCTCCTAGAGCAAACACGTAGGCCGCAGAATCTCCGGAGGAGTGGAAGGGAGGTGGAAGACGAGAGGGCAGGGACGACACGGGGAGACAGAAAGAGAGAGAGGGAGAGAGGAAACGGAAAAGCGCGCGCACGCGACGGAGGGGAGGAAAAGCGGAAGGCTACACCTGCATGGCCGGGCGAGCCACTATTGGATTGTGTGGGCGCGGTGGTGTCATCTCTCGGCGATCCCCGGAGTGACCTCCCTCCCCTCCGGCGAGTTCCGCTTGCCAGAGGCGCGTCTAGTCGTTACCACCTCTACGGCCTTTCCGATTCTCCCCCTCTGCGCCCGCTCGGAGGGTTTACGGCACCCCTCCACCACTATTTCAGCGAGTGTCCACTTGGGATAGCAGGCAGGCGACAAGAGAGGGGAGGGGGGGGACGACAGGGATACTGCTCCACAACGCTGTCTTGCTTTTCTGCTTCTTCGTTCACGGTCACACCCGCAGCGGTTCTTAACAGCGATGCATTCGCGCGGGAGAGCTACAGGGTATGACTATACCTAGACAAGACGATGACCGAGAGAGGTGCGCGGTGTATTACTGTACATATACGGCGTCGGATGATTCCTAATTCGACAGATCGGATCGCGCGATATTCGCGGTCCTATACGCGTGGCCCGCGTCCGGCCAATCGCTGCAGGGTTCTTGCCGCGGTGTTTCCCCGTAACGGATCTGTACGTGGCCGTAACATTCCGCGTTCGTCGGGTATAATGAACCTGTCGAAACGGAAGCGTTGAGAACCGTGACAAAAGTATGAAAAAGGAAGGAACCGCGCGCGAGCCTCTCGGAGATTAATTTAACGTCTCTGGAAATACATAGTTTTTTTAACCGCCGTTGTCCCGGGGCGTGCGCCCGCCCTGCGCAACCACGAGCGAAGCTCTCACCTGTAATTAAGGATAATTAACGATTTAGGCGCCGTATAATTTGTGCTCATCGTCGGCTTCTTTGGTCTCGCGGGCGTGTTGTTGCACAAGACGATCGCGTAGTTCGTATTACAGATAACGCCCTCCTCCGATAACGAATAACAAGTGCCACCATCTAAGCGATACTGAGAAGATATAGATACATAATTTTATACAATTCTGGAGATTATATTTCATTGCACACGATATGCAAGTGTGCTCGAATTTTTCATAAACTAAATACACACTCGCAAATCGTTCATATCGTAAATCCCTAGTACCGCATTGAAATGACCTAGCTTCGAAAAATAAACTCGGCGAATATCAACACTGCTCGATTAGATTAACTGTTCATTATCTCGCAGTCGAACGACCAGACCGCACGAACTGCCGTTTAGAAAAATAAAGCACTCGAGCGGAGCCGCAGGATGAGAACCACTGAGGGTACAGTATCAGACCGGCTCCACCTAGCATAGGGTGAACGGGTCGGAGGCCGTTGGTTCCTTATAGAGTTGCTCTCTTCTTATTATTATTACACGCACACGAACGAACACATGCAGCCGGCGGCCACAAACGAGCACGCACACGGCACACGCATGCGTCGAGAAGCGGTACAGGGGAAGGCGCGGTGCCGTGGTGGGGGGTAAAACAGGTTGACTCGCGCGCGAGGCATCAGGCTGACCGGCGTCGTGGTGGGGATGACGCGCGCGAGGGTGGGAGTAGCGCGTGGAGGGGAGCGAGAATCCGAAAGCTGTGCTAGGGGAGTGCGACGAGGTTGCCGCACTTACTTGCTTACCACAGATAATCATTATCATTATTCTTACTCGTCGCGCACGCGGATAAACGTGTAGTTGCGACTGACAGGTCTATATCGGGACTACGCTCTCAAGTTGGACGATCCGGTCGAGACAATTACCAATTACGATTAGTTATTACAATTCGGAGGGAAAGGAGGGCTGCGAAGCGATAGTAGCATAAGTCGAATATCATCGTCTCTATGAGAAATACAGTTATATAATTATATGAATATGAATTTTAATTCTCTTTCAATTTTCGATTCAATTTTCTTTACTTCTATGAAATTTTATATACAGCTCTTGATTTTGCTGTCCATAAATACAACGTATTGTGACTATATTTCACTAAAAAGTTAATATATTTTCCGACTCATTAAGTGCACAATATATGAAGCAAACTCGAATGAGTAAATGAAGCGAATTTCCGGAAAAAACGGAACCTAAATCGACTGACGCTGCCATGGCATTCGACTTATCCATGCGACGAAGGTTAATATACCTACTCTGCAACAAGCATCGTTTCTCCGATATTGTTATGGAAATTCTGTAGAATCGAATCGTACGATCAAAGAACACAAAATTATCGAATAAGTCAAAGTGGTCAAATCGATGACGACGCTTCATTGCAACCCGTGCGAGTAGTGGCGAAAAAAGATTTGTCGACGAACGTCGGCCGCGCGATAACCAGTGGTAAAGCTGCAACACAAATTTACACCACAGCTGCGCTCGCGACGGCATCGAGTAAGAAATATGAAATTTATATAAATAGTGAAGGATCTCGAGTCGAGTGATTCGATATACGTTATACCATTTCTCGAGAGATCTTCCTAGCGCACCTCGATCCTCCCCCCGGTACACCAACGAAGCTCCTCGATAGCCGCAATCTTATCGGCGTCTGCCGCGCTGCTTCCTACTCGATCGACAAAGCGCTTGTAATAATCGCACTCGAAGTACTTGAGACGAACCAGCGGGGATCGAGTTCTCGGAACGAACTATCTCCCAACCGTGCCACGGGCGAAGGTTTCGTCCGTACTGATCGAGTGGCCGTTCCAGCGGAATTGCACACAGGCGACCTTTCGTGCATACACCAAAAATGTCCTCGGTAATCGCATTCATGGCAAATGAAATAGAGCGCACAATGATCGAGTTATAGGGGGAAAAATGCGTTAATGGCAATAGGAGCGATGAATTTTAAAGCGTACACTGTAAAAAAAATTTGTATTAAATTGAATACAGTTGCATAAAAAGCTTTAATTCAATACATGATTATAAAAATTACTATACTTTGTTATGAAATTTATAAGGGCAATTTCATAAGGAAGTATGTTAATTTTCATAATTACGGAGTATATTAATTTTCATAATCAAGTATTGGGAAAAGCTTTATGTAAAAATATATATAAATACAAATTTTTTCTTTACAATGTACCGATATACAATCTGTCCCTTTCAATATACGCCAGCGTAGCGGGTTGCATATCGGTTATCCGCCTGGCGCCGGACACAGGCGCATGGCCCCTGCAGCGGATGGGAGGCGTCAACCGATATGCAACCCGCTACGCTGGCGTGTATTGAAAGGGACAGATTGTATAGACGTCGTCCAATCAGAGTTCGGTGAAATTACCTTTCTGAATCAATAAAAATTAATGAAAATCAGTGTATGCACACTAATATTCAGTTACTTTCACTGATCTGAATTTAGAGTTTCATGCATTTCTTTCGTACATATCGCAATATTCTTAATACTTGATTAAGTGCATGGAATCTCTCAAATACCGAAGAAAAAGAAAAGCTCGTCCGTGTCATAACGATGCGATATGCACAAATGTCATAAAACATTCCATACCCGTATGCAAGCAAAGAATTGTAGAAGAAAATCGCTGCACTCTCTGGCAACGTCCGTCGACTCCCGATGAATAGATCAGCTGTTCTAGGTACTCGCTCCTATCCAAGAGCACGACACATCGAAGACGAGGACATCATTTAGTACACACATGCGATGACGTACCTACGTATTTTCGTTTTGGATCTCGATAACGCACCGACCTTATCTTCGAATTCCACGTCCAGACGTATAGATAGCTCGACGCCGAGCCGTATACGTAATACTTGATTATACACAGAGAGAAAAAATTATTTCAGCTACACGAAATTCGCACAATATCTAAGCATGTGTAAAATTCGTAGTTTTCTTAACTTCGACATAAATTGAAATTACTTCCATCCCCGCCCTACAAAACTGACCTAAAAAGTCATGTGACGCCGATTGCTGATACCCTTCCACCCATGCGACGATTGCATAACGCTTGACCCAACCATCCTCTCCTCCTCTTTACTTTCGTTCATTATGAATGGTCCCATGAGACCAAATAAATTTCAATAAAAATGCATATTTATAAGTATAAGCATGTACGTATAGGCAAATAAATCTTATTTAATTTTCAACGCTAAAATTTGTTTTCCTCTTCTCAATTGAAGGATCCCGTTGAAGTTGAAGAAGCCGCTACGTTTTACTTATACTCTTACATGTAAAGTCTATCTGGATATTTAACATCAGGTGGTGTTAGTGAAAATTTAGATCTATTTTTATTTCCAAATAAAATTTTCTAGTAAAACAGACCATTAAATTGTTACATGTGTGGTCTCTGTTTTTCACGGTAAACTATCATAGTCCAGTAATTAATGATTTATTCATTTTGGAGAATACTAGGGACTTTTCGTGAAGTTGTTATGTCTCAATTAAAGAAACATTTATCAATAAAACTAAAACCAGATGTAACAATTTGAAGAGATCTCATTTATCGGAAAAACCATGATTCATGAGAAAAACATTGTTTATCTTGAAATGAGAATGGATTTAAAATCTAGGAAAGAGCATGACGACTTCCCCGGTGAATCCAACTCAGACTAGATCCTTAATTGCACAATTTTAATTATACGCGAGCTGATTCCGAGTCGATCATTTCTCGTCGGCCTTCGCGACGCTCTATCGCTTCTCGACTCCCGTGCAGCCGAACGTTCAGTAGGTATTTCCAGAGTGCACCGCAGCAGCCAACGATAAGCAAGAGTCTTTGTCGCGGGTGGTCTCGCGCTTTTCTGGGTCCAGCCCACATCGTCGAGCCCCCGACACACGCGCGCACGCTGCACGAGCTAAACGGACTCGCGAAACCCCGTAACGATCACATCGCGCCGCGATATACATAGGACCGGGGCAATAGTGTCGCGAAACCTGGGCATAACTCAGAGTCGTATCTTCGTGCCGGGGGGACAAAGTGGATTTACGCAGCCCAGGCTGTATTTATCGACTGGTTCCCAATGACTCGCGCGCCATTATCAACCTGGGAACGATTATGCTGCCGCTGAACTTGACGCCGGGGCAGGGCGAGCCCCGCTGCGTCTGATGCGGGAATGCCCAACGCCATCTTCGTTAAATCATTCGAGATCTTTCGCGCGGAACCACCGAGTGCAACTCGCAATTACCGTCCATATTTCTCGGCGTTCCCTCCTCGCCTCTTTCGCTCCTCTTTTTTTTTCCAGGATCATCGGGACACATCTACTGTCATCCGCGCGATCTATCTCTCGAATTAGCGTGTAGCTTGGCGAATTAGCATAAAACGCGGTCTACCTCCGCGGATGGCTTTTATACGCGTGGACGTCAACTTTTCATGGACTGTGCACTGAGAAGAATAACTTGGTTTAAATGACAAAACGCATCTGGTTAAGCGAATTTGGTTATTCTAACCAAGATACCAGTAAGTTGAACCGAATATTTAATTATTTTAACTACATCTTTAGTAATTTTAACTACATGCTTAGTTATTCTAACTAGAAAATTATCAATTCAATTAAACAGGTGGAAGATCCCCATTTCACCAAACGGTTTAATTATGATTTCCAGGATTTTGGTTAAATTGCAGACCAGATTTGTTTTCTTAGTGAGCATGAAATATCTTAAGTACTGTTATATTAATGAGTACCTTGTACTTTAGATTCGATGTACATACCTAACAAACGTTACGGGATAAATATTGAGGTCTGTCGTCTCGTTTATTTTAAAAGTACGATGAAGCGATAAGTACAAATAGTGGCATCTATGTTTGTCTACACGCTTTAGAACGGACATGATCATTGATTTAACGATCGAACTCTGCATGAAAACTGATACTTTACTCGAATCTTATACCCAGGGAAAAAATCCAGTTGAATACGAATCTCATAAAAAAATTAATTTGAGAAAAATAGGGATTGATTCACATTGAACAAGTCTGTTTGAGTTAAATAAACGTTCTGCTAGGTCCGTACTCGATTAAAAAGATATACAAAACATTTATTTAATTCAGATACTTTTACTCGATATGAATAAATTCCTGTTTATCTCAAATAAATTTTTCTATTCGATTCGTATTCAACGAGACCTTTTCCCTCGGTGTAACGAACGTATGCGAATACTGCTCGCAAAATCTCAGAAAAAACCAACTCTCGGCGAAAAAAACCGACGTTTCCTGGCACTTCGACTCGATTTAACAGAGGCATTCCTACTAATGAGTTCGATGCAAGTCGAGTCGGGTTACGGAGACGGAAGGATTAATAAACTTAATTGGAATAAGTACGTCACGGAAGACCGGACGACGGAGTCGTCGCTACCTCGCAGCCCTTTAAATACGAGTACACCTGCAGACTGCTGTAAGCATCCTTTCGATTTTCTTCTGTATCTACCGCAATCTCCTTTGGCGATGCTCTCGAAATGCCGAAGTTCACGGACGTTTTGCGCAAGAAAACAGAGGAAAACATCCGGCAGAAAAACTGCGACGTGAGAACGTGTTCGTTTAACAATGTTACGCGCGTCAACGTAATGAGAAAAGCGATTCTCCTTTGACAAGTTTACAGAAGGTACGTGATGTACGAGCATACATATATGTAGGTCGACGCGAGACTCGTACCTGTGTGTAAACAGGCAGCGAATTCTCTCAGCTCGTTGGTCAATCCGTAATTAGCATACCCGAAGAACAGGCGCTGGATAATTATTGATGATGATGATGATTGAGTCGCTATTAATATCGAAAAGAAAAAGTGTTTATCGGATGGCCGATTAAAATCCCGCGCCGAGAGTACCAGCGAATCCAGGTTGCCACAAACTGGACGTGATCGAGGTTATTAATCTCACTGATTGTCTCGTTAATATAAAGTCCCCGTAACGCGGGTATACTATAGGTGAACTTTTATATCCGACGCGAGAACGTTACAGCTGTAATACGTTGCGTACAAAAGCGTTGCAGCTGGGAGACGTCGAACCGGATATTTCAAATATTTATGGCGGAGCATTAAGTTTGCGATTGCGGAAGGTAATGGCGGGGTGAGTACTACGATTTAATTATTAATTACGCGCACTTTGAGAAATGATCTCCTCGTGGCAAGAGGCTATTTCCTTCCCGGTAGTCCTGCCTCCGCGAAAGGAAATCTGTCGTAAATAGAAATGCGCTTGGCGAAACGGAGAAAGAAGTTATACACAAGATGAATGAGAGAGTGAGATCTTCGATTGAGAGTAAGGGGATTTTCCTGACGCTCTGATAAAATGAAAACACTTTTGAAAACGTGCGATACGATCCTGTGTCCCGTTGAAAGATCTGTATTGTCTTAAAAAATCATACCATCGCAATATAGCTTGGTTTTCGGTGCACCGATTCGTTCGTATCATCTACCGAACAACGACTTCGTAGATTCTCGAACGGCCATCATCGCTGCAACGTTCTCCGACTACCGTGAAGTAGGTACTTGTTTTCCAACAAAAATGACGAGCCTACCTATTCGCAATTATCACTACGCTCGAGTAACCGCGCAGGCGGGGGGTACCTACAAGGCACTCGTCGTTCAATGGGAATACGTTAACAGGCACTTTAGTCATAGATTGTATGTAATAGCGACAAAAACGACTGTTTAATACGCCTGCTAAAGCACAGCTATGTATATGCCGCTCGTACATTACTAATAGCAAACGTTTTCTTCCTCTTACTCGGCTGTCTTCGATACTGAGATAAAGGATGTTTCGAAATGTAACAAAATCGATCCTAGAAAGTATGGGGGAGGAACTCCAGGTAAGAAATGTGGCGACGGGAAACTTAAATATTCGGTTATATATTTATACTGTACACAAGGCTTATATTTACGTTTGACAGAAGTAAATTATAGCTATATAAGCTACATTATACACTGAGAAAAATAATTAGTTTAAAATGACAAAATGCATCTAGTCAAACGTGTTTAGTCATTCTAACCAAAATACTGGTCAGTTGAACCAAATATCTGGTTATTCTAACAAAATGTTGATTTATTCCAACTAAATGTTTAGATATTCTAACCAAAAATATTGGTCAGTCAAACCAAACACAGATGGAGCATCCATATTTCACCGAACGGTTTCCAGCATCTCTAGGATTTAGGTTTGATTGGCCAAGTTATTTTTCTCAGTATAGTATTTAACCGAATTCGTAATTGCACTATCACTAAATTTCTTATTTGTAGTTTTTTCTTTATACTTTCTGGGATTGCTAGGTATACTGAGAAAAATAACCAGGTCAATCAAACCAAAATCCTGAAGACCATAATGAAACCATTTGGTGAAATATGGATTCTACATCTGTTTGGTTAGACTGACCATTTTCTGGTTAGAATAACCAGACATGTAGTTAGATATTTTGATTAGAATATCTAAACTCATTTAATCAGATGGATTTTGTCATTTTAACCAAGTTATTTTTCTCAGAGTGTACATTTTGAAGCATCATTTTTCTCAGTGGAGGAATTCCTCCATCGATGACTTTTCTGTTGCTTTGAAATCGCTCGCGCCGAAGCGATGCCATTGAAGAAAAAAAAACACTTCCAACGAGTGAGGTAGGTCCGGGTCGCGCACGCGGTGCCTCGCTACGTGCAGGCTTTCGACGTCACTTTTACGACCTTTAATTCACGAAAGAAATTCATTGGAAGACTTTCAACGTTGGACTACGGCGCTGCCGGCACGGGTGAGGATACCGGTCCGATACTGGATCGATGATAAAAAGTTTCCCGACGCGTGGAGCACGTCTGGTCGCAATGGACAGCCACGGCGACAAAAACCTCACCCCCAATACGAACCGCCACCGCTTCGCGGACTCGCGCGATCCACTGTGGGAGATCGCACTGTACACGCGATAACCCGCGCGTTTAACACGATTCGTCGAAACGTAATTCGGTCCCTCCGCATCGTTCAAGAGAGCTTCGAGGAGGAGCGTGGAAGTCGCTTAATGCCCAGGATGACCATGAATTGCCCCTCTCGCCGTTACCCCCTCTCCCGAAGACACACCACACCCACTGTATATACGGCGGAGCGAAGAGCACGCTTACGCGCGTTGCGCCCGTCACTCGTGAGTAATAATCTTGTAGAGCTGTACACCTCCGCGAGGTAGAGAGAGGCGCGGGGCCGGGTTACGTAGGAACGGGTCTCGTGGAAGGCTTCGGAAGAAAAGGAGCGAGAGACGGAGCGAGGGAGGAAGCCGAGAAAGAAAGGATCAACAACCTGCGGGCACTCCTCTGCACCGGAGAATCTCCTCTACGAGCTACCGCGCCGCGCGGCGAAACCAATGGACTGTGCCGCGCGATGCCCGGTAGATCCATCTACGGCGCCGGCTATCGTCAATATACGAGTACATACCGTGTGATTTCGAGGACAGTGATCATAGGGAGTACGCGAATGCGAGTGTCGCACATTTCCCTGGACTAGTCTAGTTCAAGCCCGCGCAATAAAAAAAGCATGGCTAAAGTATAGCGGAAGTCTGGAAAAAGTTGAACCAAAAAAAGTATGGCTACGGATCGTATCCCAGACTTTCAGCCGGTAAACGCGACACGCTCTTCAATTAGAGTTCAGTTGTTTGCACGAGAGTATGCTGTAATCGATGTCTGTTTTTGTCAGTTGATATTTTACTTCAATTTATTATTTTATTAAACCCTCAAATTATTACTAACGGACTAAATTAGTATTATTATACTCTAGTACTGAACAAGTCAGTATAGTTTTATAATAAGAACCCGTACAACGGAATTGAATCAATGAGGTACAGGTAAGTCGGGTAAATTTTAATTTTCAGCCGATATGAAAAAATTGTCTGGCTGAAAATCTGGGATACGATTCGCAGCCGTACTTTTTTGCTTCAACTTTTCCCCGACTTCCGTCATACTTTAGCCATATTTTTTTACGCGGAAGTGTGCGACAGAGAAACTCTTATGCATTCACCCGGGCTAATCGATGTTTCACTCGCACTCGCATATCGCCTGTGTTCACCATTCTCGAAATCACACGGTATAAGAGTCTCTACGTACTCGAGTGGCAGGTACGCGTCTTGGTATCCGACGAGTCCTAGGTACCACCACCTTGCGCTCGCTCCGTGCAGCACTCGACTCGTACCAATAACGGTCGCGAGAAACTTCAGTCGTTATATCGCGCAGATATTGCCGAGTGCCTGTTAACACGTAGTCCCTGTGGAACGTGGCGCGAGCGAGCGGGGTTAACGCCACTGCGAAAGTTCGCATACGATCTCGACTATCGGAGCCCCGCCCACCTCCACAGCGGGAAGTTAATAAAATCGAAGTTGCTATGCGTTTTATAACGGTACATGGAAAACACTGTTCTGTACAAAGTACTCAATAAATGAAGTAATTAGTGATATTTCACACAGCAGAAGTTGTCTTCGGAGGCGACTTAACACAGAGTACCGTTGTACATTGTATGTACTATTATACCAAATGAATATTATTTCCACATTCATAGCAACATTCAAGATTTTCCACAGCCGCAATAGTACCACTAATGTATTACATACAAGTATATCAGTGCTACGTTGAATTGTAATTCTTGCAATGAAAGATAAGTATTTACAGTGAATAACGGTACTCCATACTATGTCGCTCCCGAGGACAACTTCTGCCATGTTAAATATGTATCACTAATTACTCCATTTATTGAGTACTTTGTACACAGCATTCTTTTTTCCGTGTACAACGGAAGTATACCGACAGACTTCACTGGAAAAAAATTTGCTTCATTCAACCATCGGCGGAATTGAAGACAGCGAACCTCACGGTGCAATTGTTTCAATGCCATCAGAGTGTAAGGAAAACTAGAGTCGAAGCAACCAAATTGAAGTTGAAACAAATGAATATCTACTTGAAGCAAAATTTTTTTTTCAGTTTACATACAAGTATATTAGTGTTACGTTGAATTGTAATTCTCTAGCAATGAAAGATGTACAACGGTACTCTGTCCTATGTTGCTCCCGAGGACAACTTCTGCTATGTGAAATATCACTAATTACTCCATTTATTGAATACTTTGTACAACATACTTTTTTCCGTGTACAATGCAAGTATATCGACCGATTTTTTTCGAGTAGAATCTTCCCTAGGTATTTTCCGGGATGCATTAGAAATTACGCGGCAAGCGCGACGCGTTTGGAAAGACTTACGAACCGAGATACGGTTTCCACGTGCGCGTGGAAGTGAAGGCAGATGTGAAGCACGATCAAGAGTCGCGCGGTAGCAAAGCGGAATCTCACGCTTAATAAAACCGCCTCGAATCGGCACACCGATGTACCACAAAGCGGTATCGAACGCCGGCCGGCAGAGGAAGGAAAGAGCGAGAAAACGTCGATCACGATCTCGTCGGAAGGTCTCAGTCTACTTTCCACGATTGTTCCCGCGTAACGGGACAGCCGCGAGAGTCGTCGTGGCTCAAAACTGGTACGGCCTCTGCGGGATCTGCGTTATCGCGCCACTCCGGGCAAACTCGAAAGACCGCGTTCTGGAAAGGTCGTTGTTCCGCGTCGCTTTGCCGATCGTCGGCGATAAGCGATACGCAGTGACGCGTTAAGTCGTTCCAGGAAGGTATGTATATTCGTAGACAGAAATTTGTCGTTGATCACGCGCGTTGGAAATATTTTATTCTGAATTTCTAGCGGTACGAACTTATTTCTTTTCGAGATACCGAGTAAAGGGAAAAAATCTGTCTACACGGAGAAAAATAATTTGGTCAATGTAATCAAAAGCTTGGAGACCATAACCGAACCGTTTGGTGAAATATGGATCCTCTCTCCAACTATTTGGCTAAACTAACCATTTTCTGGTTAGAATAACTAGACATGTAGTTAGAACAACTAAACGTGTAGTTAGAATAACTTGATGTTTGGTTCTACTTACTAGTATTTTGGTTAGAATAACTGAACTCGTTTAACCAGATGCGTTTTGTCATTGTGACCAAGTTATTTTTCTCAGCATATTGGCTCCGTGTATGAAAAATATACCTACTACCCTTCTCTCCTGATTATGTGCAAGAGTGTATATCTGTCAGTGCTCTTTGTGTCGTCCAGCGGAACTTCGAAGCCCTGCATGTAGATTACCAATATGTATACTTCCAAAAGAAAGGACTGTGTCTTTGAACTATTCTTCGCAAACTCTATAGGATTTGCATGCACCGACGAATACGCGGTTCGCTGCGACCCAGGTAGCTACTTATAGTGCGAGAGAGGCAAGAGGCTGAGCGAAAATGTTCAAAGCCACATTTTTGCGTTTTCTTTCGTCGAATCCCTCACGGCTCTCGGAATAGCACCGATATATGGGGCAAGAGTCCGTTCTTTTTCCCTCCTTTCATTCTCTTCCTTAGACCAGCATACGCGGTGCCGGGGTATTATTCACCGCCTAATATTAGAACGGCACCCCGTCCGCGCAGCGTGCATATACCGCACAAGGGGAGGCTTTGCGGGAACGAGCGAGGAGCGAAACACCACAAGAGTCGCCGTAGCGCGCACAAGCGCCAAAGTACCTGCTCCTGCCATCTTTGGCTCGGCCCGCGGTTCGAAGGGCTAATTAAAAGTTGTCGGAGCCGGAATTTTGTACCTCTTTCAAATCCGTTTACAGATCGAGGAACTCGCGAGTGGCTCGAGTGTAATTAAATGAAATTCATTTTTTTTTCTCCACCGTCGAGAAACGTTTCGCGGAGAATGGTTTCTCCTTCATAAAGTAATGACTTTTACCGACCTCCGTTGCACGGTCCTCCTTCCACATGGAAAGAAGAACGAGGAAAAAACGGAAATTCTGATGATTTAAAGAGACAAGGAGAAGTGGAGCGGAGAAAGTACCTAAATAGAAACTCGCGCAGCACCAGATGTCCCTAAATAGTTCGATATTTAAATGCCGAGATGTGACCATCGCGCGAAATTCGGGATTCGTCCGCTCGAACGCAACGTTTCGGCGATATTATATGGCTTCACAGTGCGAGGATAAAGCAGTTTTAGGAAAATAAGATAATTTCGCAGAAATAGGGACTTTTAGGAATCATATTCAAAACGCAGATACACACACATAGTTTATACAGGAATAGCATCATACATATCAAGTCTATTACTAAATCTATTGCTATCAGAAAATCTGCTGCAATCATAAAGTAAGGCTTACTTCCACAAAGCTGTTACGGTCTTCAGTATCTCATTGACAGGATAAGTAAATGTACTGATGCAAAAATATCATAAAAATCTCTATAATATCTATATAAATTAATCTACATAAATTAACACCGGTTAGAAAAATTGTAGATCTTTCGAATTAAGTACATTGAAGGTTCGTTTCAATTTTAATTTCTTCTGCAGAACTTGATCCACTGTACTATTCTGCTTCTTCTTTATATTTTGTTGTTGTAACGTATCTAGTGTAATTCTTTCGGTCTTTTCCTTTCTTGTAGTCTTTCTAAATCACTTTACATCTAGTGAACTATACGTAAAACTTCTTGCAATGTCTTTTTTCTCCACGATATTTTCTATTACCTTGTTAAATTCTATTTGCATTGCTTCTGAAGCATCAACGGCATTTTTATGAGATTGTTATACATCTTTCAACTCGTTTTCCATTTTCTTAACTGTCCGATTTTCCTTATCTAAACTCGAACGTACTGTATTCTATAAGCTGTATATAGGAATAAGGACTTTTAAGGTAAAGTTGTATATTTTAGGGACTTTCAGTGAGTTCAACAAAAAATAAATAAAGACTGCAGGGATTATAGGGACATATCTGTGAAGCCTGGATGTATAAAGACCGAGTCGGCTGAATACTTGATCGCGAAAAGTTTCTCTGTACAGCCAGACGACAACGATGACGACGACGACGACGAGTTCCTCACGCGACGAATGGAAGGAAGCGCGAAGGCGAGGATACCGCGGATCGATCGGCAAACGATACTCGACGTTAAATTTCTCCACGGTGCTCTAAACTATTCAGCGTCGGAATAAATCCGTCTCTCATTAGGACGCCGACGATCCACCACCCTCGCATAATCACCGACGCCGCGTCGCATTCGCGGCAGGATACGACGGCGGCGGCGAATTTACGATCGTATCTCGTAATCCAATCTCGAGGCGAGCAACATCGCTTCGATCGGTGTCGAGCGAATTCAATTACCTAAATTAAAGCGAAGCGATCGTGGGGTGCGGCGGCTCCTTTGCGCGCGGAAAGTTCACTGCAGTTTCCTCCTTATATTGCGGGATACGGATATCGATTCCCGATGACGTCCGATCGTTCCTCCCGGAACCGATACGAGCGAAAAGCTCCGCTGATGTGTCCGTCTTTAGTCATGTTATGGAATTATTATTGGATTCTAATGGGAAGGCCTTATATACAGTAGATTAAAAAATAAGACCCCTCTCTCTCTCTATAAATAACCCCTTTATGTTTGAGGAGCTATCTTTCAAAACGTAGTTTTTTAACAAAACCTTGTCTTCAGTAAATCCTAATTATTTCTTAATCACTTTTATTTGGGTGTAGATTTTTAAATTTTGCTGGATTCTTTATGGCACTTTTAATGCTACATATTTTCACCTGCAAAAATTAGATATTGCTATTTGTAACTTTAGAACAAATAATTAGGAATTACTGAGAACAAGGTTTTGTTCAGAAACTGCGTTTTGAAAGATAGCTCCTCGTTTACAAATAATTTGATTTTGATTCAAGCGATTATTCCTGAGAAAAAAAAAGTTTGGTCAATTTAACCAAAATCCTGGAGACAATGACCAAATCGTTTGGTAAATTAAAATGGTGACTTTTTTAAATGTTATTTTTAAACGTACTAACCAATGAACAATTAATCCTCATGCCATCATTAGCTACGGTGGCATCTACTCTCGTTAATGAAAGCATGAGGATTGATTAATCATTGGTTAGTACGTTTAAAAATAACATTTTAAAAAAGTCACCAGCGACAGAATCCGTGAGCACGGGTGTACATTAGATTTTCGGAGTGCAAAGGGTTCTTAACCATTTTTCTCAGTGCAATCACGACAGAACCGGCAACCACCCCTCAGCATTCAAGAGAGCCGCGAATTGAGAACACCCGCCCGCGAAGGGTGCATAACTTCGGTACGGTATAGCGAGGCGACGTATATATACCTATATATATCCAAACGGGTCGGACGGTTTTGTATATACGAGACGCGTCTCTGGTATAGCACGGTTCAAAACGGCACAGCTGTTTCGTATCTCCCTCGCGCGCAACTCATCCCTCGCATCAATCCATCCCCTTCCGCTCTGCCCCCCGCCACCCGCTAAGCAGACACGCAGTCACGACCCTCGTCGACAGGAGCGCGCGCGGCGCGCTGGTCGTTTAGCCCCGGCATCGGAACTCGGATTAAATTAAAGCGGTATCGGGGAAAACGAGAGTCGGATACAGAGAAGAGTATAGGAAACTGCTCTGAAGCCTAATCTGTTAATCTCCTTAATTAAATTCGACGTTTCGGACGAGAAACTCTCGCGACTGATGGTCGATGCAGTCGATGTTTACACATAGCGTGTGTAGCAGACGTGCGTTGTATCCTGGCTGAATTAGATTTCTCCGTATCGACACACACGTACGAGTATATTATCTCCACACTGAGAAAAATAATTTGGTCAATCTAACCAAAATCTTGGAGATGATGACTAAACCGTTGGGTGGAATATGGATCCTCTATTTGTTTGGTTAAAATGACCAATTTTTCGTTAGAATAACTAAACGTTTGGATGAAGTAACTAAACATGTGGTTGGAATAACTTGACCTTTGGTTCAACTGACCGGTATTTTGGGTAGAATAACTAAATACGTTTAATCAGATGCGTTTTGTCATTTTAACCTAATTATTTTTTTCCGTGCACTCGCGACTGTTTCAAGAAAAATCCAATCGCGAAGCTTCCTGCCTAACTAAACGGAATACCCGAACCATCGAGTTGTGTAACTGGGAAGAGAGAGAGAGAGAGAGAGAGAGACGCGCTGCACTTTGCGAGGGGAGAAAACGCATCCGCCGGAACGTTATTAAGCGAGCGTGTGCGCACGGTGATACGAGCGGCTTACCGCACGTGCGCTTCACGCTCCTACTCGAGGATTTGCCTGGCGAGCACTACGCTAATTACCTGTTACACACTTCGTAGAGTAGAAAATGCCAATTTCTAATCTCGTTGCACGTTCCATAAAACTCGGGCGCTCACCGAACATTTTTATTCGAATCTGATAATATCGGTGGATATATTGTTACGGAGAAATAAATCAACGAAGATCGATGATGTCTTCGTCCTTTATGAGAATTCATTGCGGTAAATCGATGCAACGACAGAAGCATATCGGTTCACTCTCCGTCTAGTCGCAAAATTCCCGTTATGTTTTCGAGACGTCGACGTAGGATTAGACACCTACGCGTTAGAACTTTCGTCTCGTGGTGCGGCACACGTCATAGAAATACGCGTGGGTTACGAACTTTACGTCGCACTGACGTCAACGTCTAACCACCGTAACACCCACCCACCCAAGTTCATCGGCGTAAATGATCCTCATTTTGAGCGTCACTGCGGTATACGTAAGCTATATGTTTGCGGTGCGATTAGTATCGAGGGGCGTGTACTGCCCGGATCGCGTACATCAGTTGTCAGCTGTCGTCAAAGAGGGTCCAGTAACGACAAGCAGCTAGCGACCTTGCAGGCCAGTTGTCTTCGCTTCCATTCGCTAATTAATGTTGTAATGCTATTTGGAGTACGTCACTACATCACCGGTGATAACGCGCGTGAGGGCGATTATTGCGAATCGATATCGCGGATTGGTCGTAGCTGCGAAGCTGCGCAATTCAGTTTTATTCATTTAAATTTCCCCCGTTTATAGAAAAGAGGCGCAGCGATCGCCTGTTTGATTTCTCTTTCTTATTCTTTCGTATACTGTAAGATAAATTTGTACTTCTCTCTCTAATGTAATTGTATATAAAGCTTTTTTTTTATTCGATACATGTATCAGGTCAGTCCAAAAGTTCGTGGGCATTTTTAAATAGTGTAATGTGTGTGTGCGCACAAACTGTTGGACTGACCTGATATGAAAATTAATATACTCTTTTGCAAAAGTTGTATCAAATATTTATTGAACTTTATATGCAATTACAGGGTGCGGCAAAAGTTCTCATAATTTTTAATAATATATTGACAGTATAACATTGACATACATATACATTCACTAGAAATCATCAGTAAATGGTTAGTGTTTTTTATTAGACTATTATCAATAAATGTAACAAGAAAAATTACAATAGATGTTAAACATTTCTCGCTTCAGCTTCGATATTAATATAATATGTTAATTAATATTAACATTTCAAACAAAAGTACAGGAACTTTTGCCGCACGCTGTAGGTACATTAAATCGAATATAAATTTCACAACGGAGAAGATTAATTTTCATAATCTCATGTGGAATAAAAGCTTTATATACAATTATATTAAGGTTGATACAAATTTTGTCCACAGTGTAGGTACGTCTTAACTACGAATAAGAGGTCGAAATGGGGATAAGTTAATTCCTGCTAGAGCAGTTAAAATTAGAATTGATCGAACTGACAATGAGTTACTGATAAATCAAAATTAAGTTAATTTCGACTGCACTTAGGATCTCTATAAATACAGAATTTAACGTTAAGCTGTCACATTTCCAAATCAATCTGGATGAAGAAGAAAAGACGTGATTCAAAGTCTATCAAACTTGGAGCTCGACGACCCCAAATTGGCCCAACCTTTTTACGGGCTCGCATTATCACAGGAATATCTACCGAAAGCGGAGTGCGACTTTTCAGGGTGGAACGATGCCTATAATCGCAATTCGACGCTGACCCACTTCTCTCCTTAATCGATTAAATGTAACAGCTAATACAGCTTTTACACTACCACTTTATCCAGCTATTTTTAACTCCATGCGTTTCACCAGATTCTATTTAAAGTCAATGCCGAGGTGTTTCAATTATTTTTACGCTCATTGAAACGTCGTTTGAAAAGTGTATTAGCAGTACCTATTTAAATTCGGTTGTTTTTCTCCCCTCACGCGCTTATACATACGACTTCGATCCTGTTTCCTACTGAATCACAGCTTCTCGGTCGTACCTATCGACGAAGGGAGGCGAGGGGATGGTTCGGCAGTGGCGTAGTCGTTGGGGTGGACAAAAAATTGCGCGCTTCTGGTGACTAGATTGCTAGATTCTCCCGCAAGGTGGTTCAACGAGCGCAAATTGAAGTGGCACCTGTCTTCCGCCATATACGTCATACCTTAACGGATTTACCGTGATAATGGACCGATGCAAGGAAGGTAAAAGGCGGGAAGAATTTCAGCAAAAATTATTTGAGCAGTGGATATCGAATAAGACGTCTATCGACAGAATTACCACAATTAACGTGTAATCATCGTACTTTTCTCCTTTAACCCTTATACTGCGTATCTATGTAACAAATCAATTACTATAATACATATTGGGTACAATTCACTCCAGCTCTTTTCAAATCACTAGAACTAGACTAGAATTTTTCCGAAAAGAATTTGGAGACACTTTTTGAAGTATAACTATCGAGTTTTACGATGCATCTATTGTTTAAAAAATAATTCAACTTTTAACCTTTAAATAGGTATGTATAGAACGTGACGATGTAGATGAAAATAAGTAAGTATCACCACAAATTATTACGTAGAATCTGTATTTTTTAATATTTAGAAAAACCTGCATAGATTATTGAAGGTTAAAACACGTACTTCCACGAGGTATAAATAAATTTAGCGAACCTTCCAAAAAGTAAATTTATTGTGGAATTATTCGTACTCCACGTCTACTTTGTACGACAACCGTACGTATACTAAATGGCCTAACGCATTCCTACAAGGATAGGATGTTGAAGGGGAAGAAATACGCCTCCTCAATATTGAGCCCTTGAACCTCGAGCCATTTGGGAAATACCAATAATTTCGAGTTGAAAAACGCAGTTTAAGGGCTAACCATGACGCAAAAATGATTTGGTACAGCGAGTTTTTTCGATCCGCAATAATACCGTGGTTCTGCTGTAATTGCATATTCGCCCGATGACGCGAACGAATAAATAAATGACTCGCAGCTCGTATCGAGCGGATTTACCGCAATATATCACCACAAGCGGTAATCATTATTACGGTTTTTGACCCTCGCAATCAACCGCGAGATTTCGGGGTAACTTTATCGACTGTCGATCGACTTTCGTCGTTCGACCGCCCATCGTCGAAATGGTCCCTTCATTCGGGGGAATTACGATTACTCGCGCATAGAAATTACATGTTACAATTTTCGGAATATCACGGCTGTACTTATATCGTACTCATCGTAGCACGTTGGGATCGGAACGCTGAATTTAGCGCGCTAGAAATATATCGTTGGTAAATTTATTTGACATTTCCATGGAAATAAAATGACATTTCTGCACGGAGAGAAGAGTATATTAATCACTATTATACTACACTGAGAAAAAAAAAAGATTAAAACTCATTCTGCTAGAAGAATAATCAGAGTACGAAAGGTAAAATAGATCAAAAATTATCCTTCCAAGGTTTAAAAATTAACCTTCCTTAGATTTTTGATCTATTTTACCTTTCGTACTCTGATTATCTTTCTAACAGAATAATTTTTAATCTTTTCTTTCTCAGTGTAGGTAATAGATTTGACATCTTACCGTATGACAACAGATGACACACATCTAATGAACTTCACTAAATGTATGTCAATCGTTGCCATACACTGAAGCAATGAACTCTGAACTACTTTCCCCAAAATGTCAAATTTATTATCTAATACATATAGCAGGGATTAATATACACTTCTCTCCGTTTTCGATTAAAGAGAAAATAACGAATCAAATTTCTAGCGCACCGGCCGATTCGACGTTTACCGTGATAGTGTACCGCGGAGGTGATTCCACGCAAGCGCGAGTACCAAGGGGATGCGTCATTGCGCGATTTTCCGACAGACGCGCGAGGACGTTTACCAGGCGGTTGACGATTTCAACTCGGCGACGAAATCGTGTCGAGATACTAAGCTGAGTCGATGATGCCTCGAAAAAACTTGCCGTCTCGCTCGTTCCGCCGGTCCATTACCCTGCGCGTGGAGCAGGGCGAAAAAAAACAGATCGGAAGATAATCGTGCGGATCGCCTCGAGAAGTTAAATGTTTTTACCTGTCTTAGACTACAAGGAGGCGAGAGTGCGGATCGATTCCCACACTCTCCTATCCACGAGTCGTATATGCGAGAGAGATAGAGATAGGTCGATAATCGATAGGTCGATTATCGATAGGTCGATTATCGATTATCGATAAGACGATTATCGATAGATCGATTATCGATAGATCGATTATCGATAGATCGATAGATCGATAGGTCGATTATCGATAGATCGATAGGTCGATTATCGATAGGTCGATTATCGATAGATCGATTATCGATAGGTCGATTATCGATAGGTCGATTATCGATTATCGATAGGTCGATTATCGATTATCGATAGATCGATTATCGATTATCGATAGGTCGATTATCGATTATCGATAGATCGATTATCGATAGATCGATTATCGATAGGTCGATTATCGATAGGTCGATTATCGATAGGTCGATTATCGATAGGTCGATTATCGATAGGTCGATTATCGATAGGTCGATTATCGATAGGTCGATTATCGATAGGTCGATTATCGATAGGTCGATTATCGATAGGTCGATTATCGATAGGTCGATTATCGATAGATCGATTATCGATAGGTCGATTATCGATAGGTCGATTATCGATTATCGATAGATCGATAGATCGATTATCGATAGATCGATTATCGATAGGTCGATTATCGATTATCGATAGGTCGATTATCGATAGGTCGATTATCGATAGGTCGATTATCGATAGGTCGATTATCGATAGGTCGATTATCGATAGGTCGATTATCGATAGGTCGATTATCGATAGGTCGATTATCGATAGGTCGATTATCGATAGGTCGATTATCGATAGGTCGATTATCGATAGGTCGATTATCGATAGGTCGATTATCGATAGGTCGATTATCGATAGATCGATAATCGATAGGTCGATTATCGATTATCGATCTATCGATTATCGATAGATCGATCTATCGATTATCGATAGATCGATTATCGATAGGTCGATTATCGATTATCGATAGATCGATTATCGATAGATCGATTATCGATAGATCGATAGGTCGATTATCGATAGGTCGATTATCGATAGGTCGATTATCGATAGGTCGATTATCGATAGGTCGATTATCGATAGGTCGATTATCGATAGATCGATTATCGATAGATCGATAGGTCGATTACACTGGTCAACAAAATTACATTTTTTTTCTGTTACACGAACCAGACCAGGTGATTCTTATAGATTTATGTGCGCTAAAAACAAATCTGACTCTTAAATTTACGTATCACGTCAGGATTTTGAAATACTTGAGGTTAAATATACGAAAACCGGCGATTTTGGCCATATTCACGGGTCTATTACAATGAAACTAAAAACTGTTTCTTAATTGCACTTACAGCATTTGAAAGTGTCATTTTTGAACTTTTCAATACATTACTTGATTGTTCCTAAACGATTTTACAAAGCCAAATTTCAGTACGACAAGTCGATCGTTTAGGTCCACCGCACCACGCGCCTGATACATTTAGACGCGTGGCGCGGTGGACCTAAACGATCGACTTGTCGTACTGAAATTTGGCTTTGTAAAATCGTTTAGGAACAATCAAGTAATGTATTGAAAAGTTCAAAAACGACACTTTCAAATGCTGTAAGTGCAATTAAGAAACAGTTTTTAGTTTCATTGTAATAGACCCGTGAATATGGCCAAAATCGCCTGTTTTCGTATATTTAACCTCAAGTATTTCAAAATCCTGACGCGATACGCAAATTTGAGAGTCAGATTCGTTTTTAGCGCACATAAATCTATAAGAATCACCTGGTCTGGTTCGTGTAACAAAATCACTGTTGACCAGTGTTATCGATAGGTCGATTATCGATAGGTCGATTATCGATTATCGATAGGTCGATTATCGATTATCGATAGGTCGATTATCGATAGGTCGATTATCGATAGGTCGATTATCGATAGGTCGATTATCGATAGGTCGATTATCGATAGGTCGATATCGATAGATCGATTATCGATAAGTCGATTATCGATAAGTCGATTATCGATTATCGATAGGTCGATTATCGATTATCGATAGGTCGATTATCGATAAGTCGATTATCGATTATAGATAGGTCGATTATCGATAGGTCGATTGTCGATAGGTCGATTATCAATAGGTCGATTATCGATAGGTCGATCATCGATTATCGATAGGAGAGGGAGAGGGAGAGGGGGAGAGAGAGAGAGAGATCTGTATTCTTAAAAAAATTTAAGATCATATGTTCTTGGTTCAAGAAATATCTTTTTGATACCAACAATTAATTCTCTTGGTGTAAAGCAACAGTATTTATGGATGTCTTCGACTCCTTATAACTTTACTTGGAGCTTAATAAGCTTTCAATGCAAATAATATAAGGACAATACCGAAGATTGAACGCGAGCAATGCAACGAAATGTTTTACAGAATAGCGGCGAATTGTGATTAAGCGGGGCTCTCGGCATCGTTAGAAACGGAAGTAATTGAACCAACTTCGGTCCACTTCTGCAACGTTAACCCCAAGTTCCTAAGTTACCCCGAATATCAAAGTATGTAGTCCCAGTTTACGGCGTATCAACGTGAAAGCAGAGTTTCCCCGTGACAAAGGGAATCTAAAGCGATCCGGGTCGCCGCTACCGATCTCCAGGAGAAATTCTGCGCACTTCCTCCCCCGTCCCTCTAGGGTCGCGCGGACTTTCACCTCCGGCGGTGACTGCAGGGGCTAGACGCAACGAGGATCTCACAGCGAATAGAAGGCGTCGTCATCGTCGTTTCACGATCGGCGCCGATCCGCCGGTATAGGTACCCGCGGTGCGGCCGCCACGATGATTCCGCTTGCGCAATTCGTGGGTTACTCGGTTACTTTCTACTCGAGCGCTGCTTGTCGCCACAGGACGGCAAGGTTACAGCTGCTCCCGGGCGGCGGCACTCGCGCTCCGCGTTGCGCAGCCGCTCACGCCGCGGTGGCAATTGTTGCACCCGTGACTCAATATTCGGATATAGGCAAAAGCGCGGCTATATCGAGACGAGACGAACGAGAGTAACCGCGCGATACACCAGAACGTTCCGCGTGCCGTATAGACCAGCGCGCACCACGCCGTCTCGCTCACTTTCCCTCGATCCGTGCCTCGCGTTTTCTCTTCTTTTCTTCGCACGCCGGAACGAGAATCTTCGACGCGGCAGCGGCGACTACGACGGCGCGGAGTCGTCCTGGAATTCGTCGTCGACGAGTGAAAGTGAGCACGGTTTTACGGTTGGAAGGAATTCGGTACCCGCCTTCCTTTCTTCGTAGCTATTACATCCGAGCGAATTCCTGGCTCTCGCTTAGACGTATTGGTAAGCCGTGCGTGTATTCACGTACATAGCCATAGCTACTATGCGTACGACGCGTTTCTGCATAATTAAACGCGGCGGCAACGAGTTCGAATGCGGATGGTTGGAGGCACGCTCCAGGCGTACGGCAATCATTATTAATTTGTCAACGGCGAGTGCAACGGATCATCGATCTCTCGGTGAGACGGGTAAAATCAAATTATGCGAGTCCGTCGGTGGGAATTGGAGATTGTTGGGTTTTGCGGAGTACCGCGGTGTCTGGCAAAATGTGAAAAAGGAATTCCCTGACTTTTCAAAGTTGCCCAGTCTGAAATAGCGAAATTTCCCTGACCGCCATAGATACCTATAGATCTAGCATAGTGTTGCGTTTCAATAATTTTTCGTCGAATGAATAAATTAGCTAATATTCATAGAACAGTTTATGATAATTGAAAAATAAACATTAAAATAATTAAATTTTGTCTAATCATACTATTGTTTTGTCTAATCATACATATGACATAGAGGCAATTAATTGTCACATGCATATATAAGGCGCGAGGACAATCGTTAACTCGAACGAATAGATTTAAAAAATCGGTATGGATCGCTAATCAAATCGTGGTAGATTCTGCCCTCGAATAATACAGAACTATAGTCGTTAATTCGCGGAAAGAGCGATTGGTGAGTTAGAGAATATGTACGGTGGCATGAGGAAGTGGCACACGTGTGTGTGGCACATATTATGCGCGGTCTAGCTATAGTTACAGGTACCCTACAGGTATCTTATGGCTTTAGGTGCAGGGATAGAGGTGGAGAGGCGCGCGCAGGCCACACCGGTATGCCGGTCGCTCGAGTACACACTGTCGTCCCGCAATAACCGTTCACTCTTTGTCCGCTCAGCTGCCTCCTGCTGGCAGCGGTTCTCAACGCGATCTCTTCTCGTTTTCTCCGGTGTCGGGAGAAACCGATCGCGACGAGGCTCGATTGTATTCGTGATGTCATCGCGAGTTCTTACGAATGCGTATATGCAAAGAATGCCACTCCGTTCACGCATAGATATGCGTGTAGCACCGCCCGAAGCACGAGCTCATTGATAAATCGACGGTTTCCGAATTGTTTTTCTTCCTGGAAAGACTGCTGACGATATTCATTGGCAGAGAAAGGAATGCGGATATACCTCGACACATTTGGCTGGCCCCAGGTTTCCATTGTCGTTCATAAAAACCAAAGGCCAACAAAGTGTCCCAAGGTGTACAGCGATCTTGGCTATGGATAGATGGTTGACACCTGCTTTTTCTTACACGTCTTGCTTCATCCGCCCCACGCAACGCTTAAGATCGAATCTTTCTTCGCGTCTACCGTGGGAGATCGACTTCGCGTCCAGCAGACAGCGTAGAAATGAGATTTTTAAATAATTCAATTGAGCAACTTCGCGAGACGATGGTATAATTACTTACAGCTTCCGCAAAAGCGCTCGCATCGTGAACTTTCCTGGAGATTGTAAAGAGAAAAGGGATGGCTTACCTGCAACAGAATAAATCATCGCGATTATTAGAATCGTTATACCGGAGCTCGGCTCGGCTTCGTTAAAATTCAATGCGAACGTTAGTAGTGCAAGAAACGGAAGCTCTTATACCGGAGCGTTCGAACGTAGAGCGCTCGCATCCGTATAGGACCCTCGAACTTTCACTTCGAATCGTCTATCGCTGTTCCAATCGGTTTGGAAATAATCGTGTGCAAAATCGTTGCTCGTCAAAAGCTTGGTAAACTAAAAGTACCAGTGACCGGAAATGTCTCAATACCCGGACATATTTACAGGATGTCCAGCACAGGTCCACAATGAAATTCAAGTACTTTTCAAGGATTTGAAACGATCAATGATAAGCTACATGAGAGGTACATTATTCCGTGATAAGCGAATAAAATGACCCATATATTAAAATAACAAGAATATTTATCAAGTGAACAAACGTAATGTTTCTATTCGCTCATTAGTCGCTGCTCGCTGCTCGGTGCGCCTATAGTCTGCATTAAAATTCGTTCTTAGAAAAATTCAGCGATTTTCTAAAACAAGTGAAAATAAAAATTTCAAGGATCTCTACACAAAAATTCAAGGATTTTTTAATGACAAGCAAAATCTAAGTATTATTCAAGTAATTTAAGGATTTTAAGGACCACTGGACACCCTGGTATAACATAAATTATTGAATGTAATAAAAATAATCAATTGCTGGGAAAGAATCTTCAATAAATTAGAAACGACCATGACAAATTCCATCTAAAGAGAATACTCAATTAAATCTGCTACATATATTTGTATGTATATTCGAATATTGGTCTTAACTATCCGGCCACTGGTGCGTTTACCTTAGAAAAAAAAGCGTTATATTTATCGACTTGGGACAAGTTAGATCAATTTCGACGCGGTATATACTCGTACATATAGCGCATCGGTTGTTGCATGTACCACGCGACAGTCAGGTAAGACGCGTGAGAGGAAGAGCTCAGTCTGTCGGATCCAATTCCTTCAAGCCGCGAAGCGAATACTCTCTCTCTCTCTGATATTAATATATTGCAGAATTCAGTAGGCCAGGGGAAAGCGGGGTATACAGCGAGCCACTCGAGTTGGCCCTTAATTACCTTATATACCGTACTAACCAAGGGCTAACCGAAGTGGCTCGCTTTCATCTACGAGGGCAGAGTGAAAAGTGCGATACTTTTCTAATAGATGGTAGTGCGATCGCGAAGATGAATATACGCTCCAATTTTGCGAAAAAAAAAAAGTTCTGTTCCTCCACGACAATGCACCTGCCCATCCGTCTGCCGTTGCAACAGCGAAATTGGTCGATTTGAAGTTCGAATTGCTGCCGCATCCACTTTATTCACCGGAGTTTGCTTCCTGTGACTTCTTTCTCTTCCCAGACTTGAAAAAATGACTGGCCTCAAAGAAATTCTCATCAAACGAAGAGGTCATCGCCGCAGCAGGGGGCTACTTTACAGACTTTGGGGCGCACCACCATCTATCTACTAGAAAAGTATCGGGCTTTTCACTTTGCCCTCGTGTACCAATAGCGCGGCCGTTCGTATTAAATGCTTCGAGAGGCCAACTTCTATATTTACAACCGATCGCGTGGATGTCTGCAGATTACAGAGGAGGGAGAAAGAGAGAGAGAGAGGGGGGAGAGAGGGGGGGCGACAGGTTCGTAGATGCGAGAGGTGGTCAATATCGAGCGACCTGGTCCGAGGTACCACCCCTTTCAGCCTTCATCCCGCCACGGTTCTCCACACGGTGAACCTCCACCATTGTCAAACTCCCCTCCTCACCTCCCTCCTCCTTGCCACCAGCAATTACGTCCTAACAGTGGTGAGCGATCTGTCAGGAATGCGAGTCGGCCTGGCGAGCGAACTGTTGGATGCAATAATCGCACTGAGCTCCCGATATTTCTTGAGGAAAAACGTTACGATGATTCGGGACAAATGGAATCATTTATGCGTGACTCGCTGATGTCGAATTGATGTATATACAGGGTGTTCACTTCCAGGCTTCGAGAGTAGGTGGAGCATATTTCGAATTTACTGTATACGTGAACCAATAGCGGCTCGGTTAGTTTTCCTGTTAATTAATAGATGGCCGTAGTGACAGCAAGGAAGGCTAACCGAGCCGCTATTGGTTCACGTATGTGGACAAATTCGTAGTATACTCCGTTCGCTCTCAGAGCCTGGGCGTGAACACCCTGTATAAGACAGTAAGGATAAAAAAGGCATATCGACTTTGTCCACAATTATTGTGATGCCTGTAAACTTTATAGAATTTCAGTTTTGGTATAGAATTTATTATAAATTTTATTAGATACTACTGTGAATAGTTGAATATAATAATCACGCTGAATCGCAGATTCTTAATCATCTTTAATAATATAATTCCAATACCAAGACCGACTTAGTTTACTATAAAAAATAGACATGGCGGAATTATGTTATTAAATAGCGCAATTATACTGCTCTCATGAATATCATTGAGCAAATGCAGACATTTTTTACAAATAATGTTTCCAAGCTTATTTACCGTCCTTCCGAGCGACAGACGCGCGAACAGAAAGTGGCGGAAAGAAAAGTGAAAAATGAGAGAAATCCACGGGAACTCGCCATCGTGAGATAAAGTTAAGCGAGAAAATCTCATTCCGGTCGAGCATCGGAACGTTAAAAAGCTCAAATCCGCTTTCCCTGCATCGCCACTTGCCTCGTGCGATCTCTCCCCCACCCCCTTCCCATTTCCCCACTCTTTATAACGTCCGCACTACGCAAACGCGCCGAGGTTCATTCGCCGGCTTACTCGGTGCACAATAGTTGCTAATAAGGCTTAGTCGCGCGATGCAAAGAGCGCCGAAGTGTCACTGCAGGGCGATGTACGAGCGGATCGCGGGATATAGAATCAGGAGCCACGGGGAAAGTCGATCCGGCGGGGGATTTATTTTAATTGTTCCGCCTTCACTTGGCACGATGTGCACCGCTATTCGAGCAGTCCGATGACGGAACTGCGAGACGCGCGGATGAATGAACTGTGCAGGAGGAAAATTATAGGCGATATCTCATTTCCGCCGTGAGCGAAGAAATCCATTGTACTTCGAGGCTCCCGGCGCGATTTTCGCGCGGCGCATAACGACCGCTCCGTGACACGAGCGAGAGCGCGCCGGGAAGACGCGTGGGGCGCGAGGGTGGCGAAGCATCGAGACGAACGTGTGGGAGGCAGAAAAATTCCAATCGATCAGAGCGACTGATCGCGACATCCATGACGTTGTGGAAGATTTTATCGGGTATGGACCATCGTGTCTTTTCGCTTCTCTCTCTTATTCACCAGAGATACACGTGTATATATACTAGCAATTACCGCGTGTAGTACTATTTATTACCCAGACACGGGCGAGTCGCTAATTATACGCGCGTTATGGCTGCAGGCGAGAGCAGAAGATGCCCAAATATTTTCGTCGCGATCGCGTATATGTACGCGGACCTGTAAATGAAAATATCATACTTCTGTGTTTCCTCTGTGTGACGTCACGAGGAAGTGCAAAATTTCGCTTCGGAGAATACAACACTCGAAAGATGTATAAGTAACTGCAACCAGTCTATTACCCACGCACGAACGATGACTTTTTGTACGCGATATTTGCGTGACCTTGGAAACGAGTACCGAAATATGTCTCATTAAAGCGCAGGCAATTGAGGCGTGGTGGAAACGCACGAACGCGCCATGTTGACGTTTGATCGCACCATGATATAGGCACTGCCGTCGAGAGAGAAGAGATAATAATATTCCCCATCGATATAATAGTATAAAGGTTTTCCGTAGTTTTATATTAATAAATGTAAACTTCAATTGTGATATTATCATCCGGACATCAAACTTCATAAAAACTTTAAACTATCAAGGGGAATATAGTACCTCCGAACCAATTATAAATAGAGCTTTATACCACTATTGCTCTCGTGGGTGGTTCGATCATAGAAGAGTGGTAATTGGTTATTTATTACCCGTTTAACGAGGAGGAACAATAGCTTGTTACATTAGCATGCTCGACCGTCCGACGAAACACGACCTGGGCCGGAACTCTAACTCCACGACGAATGTCAATATAGACAATGGACTATCGTAAATAGGCACCGCCTTACCGGTAATAAATTTGCTTTAAGTTTTAGAAGATAAACGCGGAATAAATATACATACCTATAATATATAAAAAATTAATCGAAGATTTACTTTATAAGCTATTGATTAAAATGATACATATAAGTAAACTGAGAAAAAAATTATATATTCAATTAAATCGACGTTTGCGAGTGGAGAAATACAGAGTTAGTTGTTTCAACTAATAAGTTTGCTTATAACGATTAACGACTATCTAAAGGAAAGTCGTTCACTCAAGCCAATTATTAGTCCAAGTAACTGGATCTGCATTCCCTCATCCGTAACCGTCGATTTAATCAAATCTGCTTTATTTTTCTCAGTATACGTATGTATGTCTTTTCTTTGAGTAGTTTACTGACATTGGTTAGAAATTGGTAAATGTCAATTGCGACATATCGAACATTCTAGTATTTCTTGACGTAAGTGGAATGAAGAATGTTCGCGAACTTAACTAACATATAACAAAAAATCTCAAACCGCAAGTAATAGAGTTAGGCGGTTTAGCTCTGCTCGCAGCAGCGAGAAAGGCAGACGAGAACAGCAAGTACAGCAGCCGAGGTACTTTGCCCCGCTCCAATGTCAGAGAAAACCACTCTACAACCCTACCGACCCCGTACCAGAAACCGCCCTTCTATTTCCTTCTCCTCTCTCTCTCCCTCGTTCTCATTCTGTCTCTCTCTGTTCTAGGGTTATATCACACCACCTAACTATAGGCGAGCAGCCACTGTTGAATCAATAAATACCTACCTGTGGCCGAACCGAGAAGAGTTTACGCGAACGAGCGTTTATCCCTCCCACCCTCCTCAAAATTCTTAAACTCGAAGTAATAATCGTAATTACCAACCGACATACAAATTGGAACATAAAAAGTTACTCGATTGTTTGCATGACTGCACGGTAACGAAAAAGTGTAGTTGCCATAATAATGGGGTGAATAAAAAAGGTTTGGTTTGGTTGAAGGTTAAATTTCGTCAAACTAATCATCGTGTGTTTGGTACGACTGTGTACAGTTGGAATAACTACATTTGTCCATTTCATTGAATAAAATTCGTTTTGTTGGTAGACCTAAATCAATTCAACTTCATTGTTTTGTTAAATCAATCCTAGTTGGTTTGTTTCAACCAAAGCTTTTGTCAGAAAAACGGTGTAAGTATAGTGTTAATTAACTATACTGAGAAAAAAATCGTGCAATTCAGCTAAATTTTGAGGTTACGGGCGGCCAACTAAATGTATAATTATTTAAACAAACATTTAGTTGAAATAGTTAAATGTTTGGTTATTTCAACTACCTACATAATTGTTGAGATAACTATATATTTAGTTGGCCGCCCGAAAAGTTATGGTTTACAATATGTATTTAATTAATTCAAATAATTTTTGTTTCCTACTGTACGTTTTACTGTCTTGCTAAAAGGGCAGAATTGGACGACAGCAGGAAGTGTCGCCTGAGAACCACTGCGCGCAGATACAGCGAAGCAATCTTCCGTTGATACATAGATGCACCAACCCCTTCTAATCCTTCCCCGTGTACTTTGCAGATGCAATGCCGCGCATTGTTTAGCGACAGCTTCGTAATCCTTTGCACCTCTAATGAGGCGAGTAAAAGTCAAACTTCCTTCATTTAGATGAATGAAAAAGTTTAACATTAATATCGACTATATTCGATTGAGTGAGCTTTTTTTCTCAATTTCTTTCCGCTTTCCGTGCTCGTATAAATGGGGCAAAAAGGGAAGAAAAATGGAAGAGTAAGCGAAAGTGGAGTAGTGCGCTGCTATCGAGGAATTGCGAGGAACATGAAAAAAAAAAGAGGCATCCTGCGGCAAAGTGCTTGACGATCTCATTAGCGTGGTGCAGGTCCGCTGCAATTCATGGCGCATGGTTGCACGCCGTCGTGATTTGAGTAAGAATAATAATGCAACGGTGTACATATATGGAATGAAAAAAAAAGAGGATAGAAATAGAGAGGTAGGCGGGCGCTATGTACCACATACCTATACCAGAAGAACAATAAATTTACTAACGATGGAATCGATGAGGAGTGGATTTCAAAAGCAGGAAAGCCGATTGTAGATTCCGATGCGATATCCACTGTCAAGGGTATACAATAAAAAAGTGATGTTAATTTTTAATACCATTTCACCGGTATAGACCTATATATATATATCATATCTGGTGTCATTCAGTCTTATGCCATTGTTATCTAACGTAGAAAATGGCCTATATCACGTGTGTCCAAACTTATTCGCCAGAAAAGAAACTTTAATCACTATTATCTCATTATCTATGAGCTTTTGACTCATATTTATACTTTCCTGAAGATTACATTTTTATCTATAACGAAGTCGTATATCGATGTAGGCCAAAAGTTCATAAATAATAAGATAATAGTGATTAGAATTCCTTTCCTGATGAGTAAGTTTAGCCTCATATAGGTATAGATCCACATCGCAGAATTTTTTATAGCGCATGTGTATTTAAACGCAGGTGTATTCGGGTATTTAAAAAAAAAACCGGAAAATGAATTGCAGTCTTGCGATTTCCGAATTCGCTGCCAATGAACGATCGACAATTCGATGGTCGATCTTTGCCAACCACCAAAAATTCATGTACCTGTCGCTTTTCATACCAATGAACACCCCGGTAATCTTTCCCGTCATCCACGGTAAATTCCTCGCTTCCTACACGATAAACTTCGCTTCTCGAATCGCACGCGGTGACATTAAACTCCGACGGACTCGCGTCTCGCTCGAGCTATAGCCATTAAACCTCGACTCCACGGCCGAGCGAACAGGCGCGTGGCGGCGATGATAACTCGGAGACCGGAAATTGTTCGGTTAAATCAAACAAGTGGGACGTGCGCGCGTTTAGGACCTAGGCACGAAAACCGAACGTCGAAGCCGATGGATCGACACGGTCGATAAGGGACTTTCCGTTGAAGGAAAGCCCCTCGTCGTCGCAAATCGTGCGCGTGTCGCAAATAAAAGCGCGCGGCGGGCACGCGTGCTGCCGCGCGCGTAGGGATCCTCTCCCCGTTCCGCCCACGACGCACACGCGACCGTCACGAAATCGGCGCGTGCTGCCTCCTGGCGGATAGGATATGCAGGTATCGACGCGACGGTGCGAGCTGTCGTTTGGGAACCTCTGACACGCGCTCAGCTGGGATCTGCCTCCGAAAGAGGAGAGAGGGAGAGAGAGGAGAGGAGGTGGCAACAGCGCAGTAGCGCTCGACGGACGGGTGGCACTGACTCTCCGCACACATCGCGCGACGCAGCGTGCGTGCGTGCGTGCAACTCGCGCGAGCGAGTGTGCCGCGTAAGTTCACCGTGCGATGCAGGCGTGCACACTCGCGCGCGCGCGCTTCCTTGGGTCTCAGTGTACACGCGTACGGCTCTCTTTTGCCGATCGGTATATAAGTCGTGCGCGCGACACCTACGACGACGATCGCTCGTTGCATCTGCTTCGAGACGTCGGCCGAGCGAGTAAACGCGGCGAGGGGACACCTCGGAACCCTTCGAACTTTGCGTGAAGATCGAGGGAACTAGATCGAGGCGCCGCATTGCGAACAAATTGCGCGCGCCTTGCATCGTGGGATAACACGAATTAGACACTGCAAGTGTCGTAAAGATGTTTTTGTAAATTATACAAAGTTGAGGGAGAATGTACAGAGATATGGAGAAAAAAAGATTGCTACAAATTTTGATTTTAAAAATTCCTTGACTCAGATTTTCCAGAGTAAAAATCGCGTTTTCCCATACCATTAAATTGACACAAGAAAATTGGAGAGAGTAAAAGAAGCATATATTAATGATCCGTAGAAAATACAATATCAAGAAGCATAAACTGAAAGGAGGCGAAAGCATAACAAAAGCTATACAAAATCGAATAATGCACTATAACATAATACTCGCCGCATGCATGAATCATTGAAAAGAAGGTGTTAAATACAGATTATAATTTAACGAAATTTAAGCTATATTCTTGCTAATATTGTAAAAACATCACAAGTTGTATACATATTTATGCTTCGTCACAAAACGGTGATTAAATATTCCTTAAGAATAATGTATCGAAAATTAACATCACATCGAAAGCTCAATAAATGGCGTGATGTTCTGTTTTCGAGATATTTTTTTAATTCCTTGATTTTTCCGGGTTTTCCATACCCTCAAAAAAATTCCCTGACTTTTCCCGGTTTTCCAGGTCTGTGACTACCATATGAGAACTGATTTGTAAAGTATATTTTTACATTAAAAAACTTTCTACCTGTAGCATAAGTTCAATTATTGTTAAGTCGTTGCCTCTCTTCACTTTTCACCCACATCAGACATGAACCATTTTTGCAATCTGCACCGTAGTCTTCCAAGAAAAGTATTCATAATTTCACGAATTTACGCCAAAAGTTCACAGGTAGCGAGACAATCGTGGTTAAAATCGTCGGACAATCTTCGGTCTAAATAAAACTGAGCGTGGGCATGACCGAGTAAATTACCGTCGAGTGTGCGATGACGTAGTCGCCGTCGGCACGCGTATTATAATATGTGTATACTGTACGTATCACCTACACGTACCTACTTACAAGTTATTACGTCAAACGGAGAAAGTTTTTCGAGCTACATATTGTTGTTGCAATTCGCTTACACCCGCACCCACGGAGCGTTACGCAATTTCCGTTTTTAGGAGACCGCAACGGAGACGCGAGCGAGAGTACGGCATACATGTAACGCACCCTGGTTACGACGATCGTGGATTCGCCTCGACTAACTTCGTTTGAAGGAAACGATCGATATGCAGATATTTCGCGATTCGGTATAGGCTGCACTGTGTGTTTCGAGAAAAAAAACGTTTATCACCTTCTCGCCGAGGCGTCCCCTTCGGGGCGCCCCTAAAATGATGTTCCTAGAGCGCTACGCGTTGTCGCGTCGACGTAGTCTTCGTTTCGAACCTCCCTCGCCATTTTATTTACCCCCAAGATCCCGGGGAACGCATCTATCCCGGGAAACGAGGGAGGGACAGATGTTTACGGGCCTTTCGAACGTCGGATCTAGCGATAAGATCTACCGCGCTTGACTCATCGATTCTCCAGGATTTTCTACTACGGCTCGACTCCTTCGAATAACGCGACGATTTCGGTATACAAAACGGTAATACATTCGAAGTAAATCTTCGAATTTGCCGCATACGCGAACTAATAATGATCTATAAAGTTTGGTCTTCAATTAATAGATGGCCGCCGCAGTGACAACAGGAAAGGCTAACCGAGTCGCTAATTGGTTTGTGTATGCGGCAAGTTTGAGAAACGCTCCACACGCAGATCTCACGTGCCATCCTTCGTATACAGAGAATATGCGTGTATGGGTGATACCGAACAGTTTTGCCGATTGCACGTGTCCATAATGCTTTAAGTACCGGTTTGAGCGACCCGACAAAAAGCGTCCAATCTTTCACAGATAAAAGGATCAGATCGTGAAGATTGGCATCGAACTCTTCGTCTTCACCTTTGCTCTCGGCTTTCCCCGAAATCCGCCCCGGCCGTCGAGGAGTTCGTCTCGGCAGCAACGGATCGGATAAGTACTTGGAATCAGAGCCGGTGGCACGGTTAACCGCGAACTCGAATTCCCGTTAACAAATACACCCGATCGAGCGGTACGAGATAACAGATAAGTAACGTACATCCGCTTTGTCAGTCGAGAGGACGCTGCCTTTATAATTCAAGCTGTCGTCGAATGCTTTAAACGTGTATTTATACAAGAGTTTCCGTCAGTCGTGCGTCAATCGCTCTCGCTCTACGCACATTCGAAATTACTAACCGCGCTGACGAATGTTCGTCGTAAGCGTGAATAACGAGCCGCCGGAGAGGTGGATGCGTCGTTTGTCCGGCCGATACGTCGTAGTTCGCGTTTAACGGATTACGCGACGTAACTAGCAATCAATTCCTATACCCGAGTGATTAACGAATTCGACGCGATGCCATCCGAGCCACGCGCGCGCGAGTAGAAGTCGAACGACGGTTTATACCGACGCCACCCTCTAATTCCTCGCTCACCACCTCACATTCTCGACGCGCGATTGAACGCGTTGAATGGACGTCACCAATGCGAGTGAAATCTCCACGTGTGGCGATGTACGAGAGCAGGCAATAATCGTCGGGAAGCGATAGATCCTACGCGCGGGGCGAGGAAGTCAACGGCACAGCTGTACAAAGTTGCCAGGCGGAGGGGGGATTAAAAATCCGCGATGACATCGATATTGTATAATCGCTCGCGCTAAATAAGGCGCGCATCAACAAAGAATCCCATGTGACACATTGTGTGTCGACCGTGTAGCTACAGCTCGCGGGAGTTAAACGCAACTGGATAACGGGATTCCGATGCGATTCACTCGAGATATTAAGTCGCGGAACGATATCCGTTTACTCTCTCGTTCCGACTCGCGCGTCGTCTCTTCGCCTCCAATCGGCAGCTTCCCGGCCCGTCGCGCGACACAAAAGACTCGCGCGTGGTTTTTCGAATTTAAGATCGCATTATGCGCGTTCATTAATTCTACTGTTACGAAGAATGGCATTGTGAGCGTTACCCGCGCCGGAAACCGGCGCTCCTGATTAGCCGTTTGTCGCGTCGAGCGTCGGTCCGTCAACGTCCCTCCGCTCGACCGGGTGTACGAAGGGCCCCCACCCCCGTTACTGATCCGACTGTCGAGGGGTGACGGCGAAAACGCGTGCGCGTTTCCTGACGTAGATTTCTTCTCGAGCCACCCCCTCCTCGATCCTTCTACCACTTTCGATCGGTGCGTTGTACCGGGGGAATTTCTGTATTAACCCTCTGTGGTCACCAAGGGTCCACTTGACCTAGGCTTCAATTTTAAAGCTGACTGTACTTCTTTTTTTTATAATCATAACTATAGACTGCCGTCAGATCTCGAAATAAATAGTTTCTTCTTAAAATTCGCACTGCGAACCTTCTTCGGACTTTGGAAAAAATCATTTTTGAAACGTGCACTGTAGAGCTATTATTACTTCAAAGTACCATATCTCATAAGAATTATACGTAGACTTTATTAAGAAAACTCTAAAAATAAAGAAGTTATGATATTTCTAGTGAAGCAGCTTCGGAAAAATCGTTTTTAGAACGTGCATTATACAGAACTATTTATTTAAAGTAGGTACTATATCCCATGAGAATCATCTTTAGACTTTAAAAACTCTAAAAATAAAGAAGTTATGAAACTTTTAATGAAACAGCTTATTTTTCACGCATCCACCTATTCACGATCTAGACACGGTGATTCGATATTCTACAATGTTCGAAGCATGTTCAGTAGCTTGCCGATCTAAATTGGACGGATTCTATTAATGTGGCTATTATTTAAAAATCGACTGGATCCATTTGACCCGCGTGCGACCATCGTACGGACGTGTAACTACAGAGGGCTCTTAACGCGGCATCGAGAGAAATTGATCCGCCGCGCAATGATGAATACAGCGGCGTAAAAATATAGGGAAAAAATGGAGATTCGAAACCATCTCGATCCGCATCTCTCAACACCTCCGCCGAGGTCCAGCGGCGGCTCAGCGATCATCTCGCACTGATATTAGGTAACGACTAGACCCACCGACGCACACGGCCGCGGTTAAACTACACACGGAGACAACGGGTAACTCTAGATGACAGCGACGAACGAGCGAACCCGTCACACCGGCTTCGTATGTATATTTCCCCGCTCCCTCTACGCGTCTTTCCGCCCCTCCCGCGACACGACTTTTCCGGAGAGATACTGTATTCACCGCCACTGTGTCCCATCTAACCGGTACGTGACCAGTACCACAAGTGTCGCTCATTATCCGCGCCCGGGACTCGAGCCACACACGTGCGTCGTCGTCGTATACATCAACGCGTCGCTCGGACACGATTTCGGTTGCTGGAGCGGGCGGGCGGTGGCGCGCGCGCGCGCGCGCTCGCGTGCATCCTCCCGCCTTGCCGGAAATGAGACGACGTCTACCCAACCACGCGCGTGTCTCGATCGATATCGCGCGCGACTCTACGCGGAAGGAGGCCCGCGCGTTTATATAGCGACGAACGCGTGAAAAGTAATCCGATTCGTCGACAATCGAGTAGGTACTTATATACATATATACAGTGTGTATTCGAGAAAGCTTGACATAAGCGATATACCGTAATACACTCGGAGAAAAATCTGGTTGAGCCATAATTTAACCAGAAATGGTGATCGATTCTGGCGCCAACCATAATTCCATAATTGATCTACATGGAGAAAATTGGACAGTAACGATTTACTATGCAAGAATAATAAACGGATGATAAATTATATTGTATTGAGTAACCTGCAGCATAGTAATGATTACCATTCGAATAGTGATAATTACCATCTTGCAAATTATTCAACGGAATATCGTCGGAGCTGTCATTTACTTACTATTCTGACATAGTAATCGTTGCTATTCAATTTTCTCCGTGTAAGCAGTGAAACTCTTGTTCAAGTAACAAGAGATCAGGATTGCTGCAACCAGGTCAATCTGCAGCATGGTGGATTGATGTCCCTGACATTTTTTTTATATAGTTGATGTTATACCATACAGTAATAGGTATTATTGATCTACTTTTGTGGTTAATTAACCTATGGAGCATGACTATTATAAACTATAATCTTGTTATTGTAACCATGCAACACAAATAATTTCGACTGCATTTACGATATGTTTAATCATAAATATGGCACTAGCCACCAGGAAAATTCAGTCTTGTGTGATTATGGTTTATTTTACTATCTGCTTTTCTCTCAGTACTCTAAACTACACGCTATTGGTTATCGATACGAAGCTGCAATGCGAGTGGCCCCAACGACTTCTAATGCTCGACAATAGCTTCTAAAAAAATCCCCAAGTCGTAATCGTTGAGCAGACGTAACGATGTAAACACGTGACCACGCGGGAAATGATCACTTGACCTAGGCTTCAAACATTAGTTAGGGTTATTGCATTCAGAAATTAGTGAATCGTCACAAAAATGGGACATGTTAATAGTGGCCGAAAGGCAGAATACGTTAATCTTAAGGGTACACATCGAAAATTAATAATTATGTATCATTTCAACGATTAAGTGCTACGATGTTTGACATCTTTTTCGTACGCAACCCCCCCCCCCCCCCTGATACAAGTATAGGGCTACTACAGGTATAGGGCTTAGGAATTTTCTACAGAAACGATTGTAAGTCGTTAGAACCAATCATTACAGCAGTCTCGAGTCGACAACCAATAACGTACGGCTTAGTGTGTCTACGATATATAATCTACATAAGTACGTCAAGCTTCCTCGAATACACAGCGTAGGTACGTACACTCGCGTCAGACTTTCTTCCTTTCGCGAATAGCCGTACGAGGTGACGCGTCACTGGTCCGGAATGTATACCCGTAACGCCCTATACCGCGTGTCGTTCGTCCGTCGTAAAAATCTTCGCGGTCTTCTAAATATTTTATAAGCGCCGAACGTAATTCGGAGAACGTCCTCTATGCGTGCAGCGCGTCTCGATCCCAACTTCGTCCACGGACGAAAGTGATATTCTTCGCACGACAGCTTTGTCCAGACCCGCGTGCGAGGTGTGTACGTGTATAAGAGCGTTCGCGCGCACGAGCCCACCCAGGACGCCGCTTCTCAATCTACATTCATCCCCGAAGACCCAACCGGACGGTTTTCTAATTCGTATAATGTCGGCAAGATGCAACGTGGTTCATTTTTTTTTAATCTTCGGCCGAACGCATCCTATACACTGAGAGAAATAATCGCTATGTCAAAGAAATATGCCTTGAATCAAGAATATATGATCTTACAAATTTTTAAGAATACAGGTTCGAGATTGAAAATACCTTCGTTTTGGAACTAGAAATTCGTTCTGCGCGAAAAAAAAAACTATTACTTGAGACTGTCAAATATTGTTTTGCACGAAGAAAAGCATGGCTTGATTTTGAAATTATATCGTGTTTTTGATTGAAGGAAACATTTTTTTTGGCACCGGAAATTATTTCTACTAGTGTTATGTATGCAGTTCGGATGAATCTCGTAAGGAACGATATCAGCTCTCAAAATATTTCGTATTTGGGGAACCTCGATAGTCTTCGAGTTGAAGTAGAAAAACATCTCTCTCTCTGACATTTCGAACAAATTTCTTAGCTTTTAGAATTGTCTTTACTTGCGCAATTGGAAAAACTTTCGATTTTTTTCAGGGTATAAGCTCCCCGTCAACTTCGACAAAAAATTGCTGAAAATTTGTTACAATGCCTGCGGCGAAACTGCTTCGTGCGAGGACCGAAAAGTGCACGCACCTCCACCTCGACCACACACGGAAAAGACGACGCGTAAAATCGTACACGCATTTCGGGCGCCCACGGCTGCCATCCTGATTATGTTTACGGGCAACGCGGTCACCTCGTAAATGCGAGCGTTCCCGGAGGTCGCGCGTCGCACGAATCGTCGGAATGCGTAGAGGATGGTATCGCGCGCGCGAGGAGACGCGCGTATTCGTAGCCAGCTGCTGGTACGCTCGCGGAGGTCATCGATCCGAAAGGCTCCGCTTTTCGCAAAAGTACTTTGTGACTTCGGGAGTGAAATAAATCATAATCGTCGAATTTCATTATACCTCCACGCGACCGATCGTACGTGCGTGCCTACTCGCTGCACTGCATTAGCGACGCGAGCCGCCGCAGCCTTGAGATCGTGCGAATCGAACACAAGGCAATCTGCATTTCATGCAGGATACGAAACAACCGTGAGCGAGTCAATCGAGCGTCGAAATCAAAAGGAGGAAGGACGCAGGCGTTGCCTGCGGTTAAGCCGGAATAACGGGACATTTTGGAAGGATGCCCTTCCGTCAATTAAACTACAGTTAGTACAAAACTGGATAAGTGTTTCTGAGAAAACGTTATTAGACATATCTGAAGAAGGCGTACGCTCTTCTAAATTGGAACCTTGCTACGTTATCATTGGCGAAATTTCGACGCCAAAAGTCGTTTCAAAAATATTGCATCGTATGAAAAGAAAAAGAAAAAAATAGTAATGTATAACCTTACATTTATATTATTTCTAGAAGGTGATTTTTCGTGAAAAATCCTTTTTCTCTTTTCATACGAAACCAAAAACGATAAATCAGGTAGGTACCATTTTAAAGATTAAGTTCTCCGTTTTTGACGAATTGCTAATTTACAATCGCAAATTTTGTTATTTGTCTAAAAATCGAAAGTAAAAATTGACTTTTGGCAAAGATAACGCATAATCTACAATCATTCCATACCTTTTGCACTTTCGTTCCCCATTTTCTATTGTCTGCGGAATTTTTGCACGGACTCTCTAGTATTAACAATTTTGCAAAAATAAGTTCAATATGCAAGTGGAAGTACAAATTAGACTCGCACCATTACGTAAATTTGAACATAGCGATGGCAAATTTGCATTTTACTGTAGCGTCAATAAAAAAAAGTTTATGATTTTTTTTACCACTTAACTACTTTCTCTATCGTAGCGATACTCAAGAATTATCGTTGATCCGGCATTATTGCCGGTCTCGCCTGAGAACCACTGCCAAACGCAATGCTCCCGCGGCGAGCGATGCAAATCATGTGCGAAGACGCGTTCATTCCCCCCGCACCCCCGTAGTCGCCAGAATCCTGTCAACTTATCGTTCAAGGTGAGCGGTTCTATTTGGCGGAGGCGTGTCAGTCGCATACGAACTCGTCGTCCGGCGGAGGGACAGGATCGGATCAAAATCCGCCTTTCCTTTCATTCTTTCCCGTTTTATCCCTCCCACACTCTCACTTTCATCGTCACTAGTCGTAATAAGGTTTGTCCTTCTTGCTCTTTACACTCGCTAAATCTTTCCAAAATATGT
Source organism: Xiphydria camelus (assembly GCA_963678675.1). NCBI lineage: Eukaryota > Metazoa > Arthropoda > Insecta > Hymenoptera > Xiphydriidae > Xiphydria > Xiphydria camelus. The sequence goes on from OY783192.1 coordinate 4,047,879, forward strand.
AGATTCTGATTGGTCTATAAAAAACCGTCCAATGAGAACCTTCATTTTTTAGAAAAGTATATTTCAGAAAAAAAAATTAGTTATTCCAACCATATTGTCTGGTTGAAGGTTAAACTTCGTCAAACTAACCATCATGCGTTTGGTTGGACTGTACATAGTTTGAATAACTAAATTTTTTCGTTTCATTCGATAAAATTCATTTTGTTGGTAGATCCAACTTCACTGCTTTGTTAAATTAATACGAGTTGGTTTGTTTCAACAATTTTGGTCAAATGAATGGTGGAAGTATATAGTGTGAACTACACTGAGAACAAAATGGTTTAATTCAACTAAATTTTGAGATTATGGACAGGACTAAATATATAATTATTTGAACAAATATTTAGTGGAAATTGCTGAGTATCCAGTTACTTCAGCTAAATTTTATTTGCTCTAATTACATATTTGTTGAAATACTATATATGTATTTAGTTGGTTATTCGAGAATTTGTGATTTGCAAAATTTAGTTACATCAATTATAATGATTCTTTTTCTCAGTATATAAAAAATATAAGTAAGGAACAATTTAGAATTTCGGAGATTTGAGCGGGTGCGAAAAACGAAAGTTCGAAGAACGAAAGGAAAAGGTGGAAGACAAAGAAATTCTCGAGACCCCCGAAACTCGAAGAAGCAATGCCGATCCTGAGAGAGGTCTCGTCTCCGGTCCGAATTTCAAAGAAGTCTCTTTTTCGCTGTCCGCGAGCACCTTTCCAACATTGTACCTCGAATTCTCAATATAATACAACGGTATACCGGCAAACCAAGTGCCGCGCGAATGCAGCATAGCACGAGAGTCGGTCTATACCTGCGCGAACATCCTTGAGACTACGCCTACATATTATAAGCGAGTCTTGCACGGAAAGAAATGGTTCGGCTTGGTAGCATAATTGCGTTGGTCACGATAATATCGTGAGGTAAATACAGGGGAAAGAAGAAGCTATGTCGTGGCTATTAGCTGTACATATTTTGAATCATCCACTTATACCGACTGAAAAACTACTGAAACAGACCGTTATTGACCGAACGTAGTGAGGTCTACTGTTCGACAGGGTAGAGTGAAAATGCTTCCATATCTCTGTCTGTTTGTCTGTCCATTTGTTTGTCTCACGATAACTTTTAAACGCTCTTGCCGATCTTGATGAAACTCGGAACATATGTTCACTGGCCCTCAGCGCATCGTAATTTCGTCGGGGGACACGATAGGAAGGGTGGAAAGGGGATTAATCATCCCTAACGTAGGCGGAAGTAGTATATGAAATGACGTCTTCTGACTTTAAACTGCGAACGCTGCGAAAATGCTGCTAGGTAGCCAACATTTCACATAGACAATTTTGTAGAGGATAAAATTTCCTATAAAAAACTCCAGGAGTGTCTATATCCAGCTATAATAGCTTAGCCGTAACGAGCGCTCATGTTCGTCGCTTGGGAATTCAGCGTTTGCACGTACCATGCCGTATGTACACTCGAGAGCAATGAATCTGCCTGACTCGCTTTCAATCTACGACTTCAGTGAGGTCTACTGCTCGCAGAGCTACTGGTTAAATAATTGATCTGCAAAAAATATATTTTTACGCAGTGTGATAATATTTTTGGATCAATGCCAATCAATTTTTTAATATATGCCCATTTTAATTAATTCAAATTAATTAAAATGAGTACCTCAACACCAATTCATTCGTCTTATCTTGAAACGAGTACAGAGACTGAAATTCGTTGTTTTCGTACGGCGCACGCACGGTAGATCACAAAACGTTGACCCACGCATCGAGCGGATGAAACGTCGACACGATCGAAATACTAAAAAGGAGTGTACACCTTGCGTCGAATGATCTACGGCACACGTGAGTGGCTACAACGCATAGTGACGCGCGAGAGAGAGGCTTCCACTCTGTCTGACAATACGGACCTGCTCGCGTTAAACGATTCGAAGTCCTCAATTACCAGTGGGCGTTGGACTGATGAATCGGGATGCGAGTCGCGCAGACGGTGGTTACAACGATAGCGGTTCAACGAGGCCGGTGGGATCTATTCTTAGGAGAAAGGCGCGCGCGCGCGTGGACTGTTGTAAATCGCGAAGCCGCTTCGTTTAGTCCACCTACATAGATCCTGCGGCCTCTATCGGCGCGATCGATCGAGCGGGTCGACAGCCCCGATTGAGACGCGTCGAAAAGGATACGAAAGAATTCGTTCGTCGATTGTGTCCAAAAGGGGTAAACGTTCATTTGACCCATGACAAAGTTCACTCGCCGTACCGATCTCGAGCCGATATCGAGGACTAGATCTCCCCTCTCTCTCCTCCACCTCTCCATCTGTGTTACTTCCCCTCCCTTCCTCACCCCTCTCTCTTTCTTGTTCCCTCCTCCCCTGCGCGCCCTAGAGCAGAATAAATGCTTTTTCTTTCTTTCTTTCTTTTTCTACTTTAGCAGATTTTGTTGGTGTTGCTGCGTGAGGTGATCCGTTTTTTAGGCTTTATTTTAATCTTACACTGAGAAAAGTAATTAGGTTAAAATGACAAAACATATCTAGTTCACCGCATTAATTATTCCAACCAATATACTAGTCAGTCGAATCAAATATCTAGTTATTCCAACCAACTGTTTAATTATTCCAACGAAACGTTCAGTTATGCAAACCAAAAAGTGGCCAATTTAACAAAAAAAAGACGGAGGATGAGGAGGAGTTTCACGAAACGGTTTGGTCACCGTCTCCAGAATTTTGGTCTGATTGACCAAGTTATTTTTTTCAGCGTAGGTACCCCTTTACTTGGTTTCTATTTTTCATTTCTCTTCTTTCAATTTGTTATCATTATTATTTCCTTCGGTTTTCTCTTTTCTCTCTTCTTCTTAAATGTGCTCTCAGGGGACTCTGTCTCAGAGCACGAGTGAATAAACGCATCTTCTTATTCTTCTTTCCACACGACTCAATTGCGAGGGTGTACCGATTGAGGACCACTGGTCGACCCCACTCCCGCAGGCCCTCGATGCAAATCATGCACGCGCGAGGATCGCGCTCGTCGTCGCGCCGCGAGAGGAAAGGAGAGGAGACGCGTTACGAACGGAAAAAATAAGAATCTGGTTCAGCGTGATGTTTCTCGGCGGAAATGACGATTCCTACAGCTTTCCCTCGCGCGTCGGTGTACGCGCATCCACAACGTCCGCTCCCCGTTCGCGCGCTCCTTCATTGTTCGCGCGGTTGCGATTATGAATGGGCGAGCGGGATTACGCGCGAGGAGGAGAGCATCCGAGTTTTATCGGAAGCCCTGTTACGCGTTACCGTTTCGTATTTCCTCTCCTTGGGCGGCTGTTGCTCCGCGTTTAAACGATGCGCCGCACGCTTTTCCTCGCGATAGCGCGCTATCAATTAAGGTCTATCGCACAGCGGCGCGTGCGTCTCACAGTGATGCTCCCGGCTCTGTAGGATCGCGAGGAGAACGTGGACGATCGTGTGTACGCAGAGAAAATTGAATGGTAACGATTACCGTGCCAGAATGGTAAATGGGTGGCAGCTTCGACAATATTGTGTTGAATGATTTGGAGAATAGTAATGATTACTATTCGAATGATAATCATTACTAGGCCTGATCATTACTATATGCTGCAGATTATTAAACACAATATTGTCGAAGCCTGCGAGAATAATACACAGAAAAAATTGAATAGTAACGATTGCCATGCCAATATAATAAGTTGGTGACAGCTTCGACAATATTGCGTTGAATACTATGCGGCATAATAATGATAACCGTTCGAAAAATGATTACTACTTTACAGATTATTCAACGCAATATTGTCGGAGCTGTTATCGTCTTATTATTGTTGCATACTAGTCGTTACTATACAATTTCCTCCGTGTATACGCGGGAATGGGCTAAAAGATGCTTATTTATCCACGTACCATCTTCGAAGATCTCTCGACAAAGTTATAACCGCATCATTTAATTGCGCGGAGAAAAATCGAAAAGAAAGAAGTTACGTTTCATCGAGAAGGCTCCGTCTTCGCTACTCTGAATAGTACAGATACTCAACGAGTGCTTTGATATAAGAGGAAAGTTTACTTTTGTCTTCCGGGCGATACCGGCACCCCCCGGGCCTCTAGTAGAAACGGGAGAGGGGGAGGGAGGGAGAGAAAGAGAGAGAAGTCAAAGAGATCGCACCGAGTTGCCGCATGCAGCCGCGAACAACGATCGCATTAATGAAGCGGATGGACTCTATATAAAACTGCGGGGTGAAAGAGAGAGCTAGAGGTAGCGATAGAAAAGAAGGAATTGGACGGACGGGAGAGACAGCAGCGGAAACCAAACGAGAAAGCGTAGAGGGAAAATCGCAGCCAATTCGAAGGCGCGTGCGATAAACTCTTGCCGAGCGTCACGCCGCTACAGTTTTTCACCGTACGCGGGCATCGCCGCTGCAGTCTCCACCAAGGAGAATCGATAGAAAGATCTCTCGGAAGCGATCGAAGCTCGTTTCTCTTCAGTTTCGTCTCGCTTCGGCTTCGGCCAACTGTTCCGCGAGCCTCGAGAGAACAATTAGGTTCTCCCACGGGAGACTATCGATTTCCACTCGAGCGATGACCGGGACTTCGAGCACCGACACTCGACGTGCCTCGACTCACGCGGCGGTATACCTTCGCGATGCGAATTCTCGAGATTTTAGGTAAATTAGGCAAGTTTCGCGTGTAAGAATTTACCGAAATATCGAGGTATTTTCAATGCGATGTACGAACACAATCAAGTCGACTTTAGTTTTTTTTACAAGACTGTGGTTTGGAAACAAGTTGTTATAAAAAATTGTACAGGGTGCTGATTAAAAAAAACTCGAATTAAGGAACAGAAAAGAGGCGATTTTAAGCTGGCGCTAGCATTTCACCGCGATAATATAATAGTAGCGGGAATATAAGCAGGTCGGGTGGGTGTATCGGGGAGTCCGGCTTAACGTCTCGCGTGTGTACGCGTACGAGATTAAACGCAAAATAAAAGAGGAAGACGGAGAGAAAGGCGGGGAGAGGGAGCGAGAGGCTCGGCGAATGTCGTCACACGATACGTGCATAATTAAATGCCCTGCCGACGCGCACGTACAGGTGGGAATAACCGGCACGCTGACGGAAAGCTCGCGTTTTTACCACGGTCGAATTTTTTCACGGGTATTGGAGTTTACTTTTTTCCCAAAAATTCAAATTCTAGAGAAACGATACAGAAATTTCCATAAGAAATACAAGGCTTCCATCCAGTTAGGTGTTAACAAATAGTAGGTTTTAATGACACATTATTTGAAGAAAAAAAAGACTAAATAATGACCAATCTTTCCTTATTCGAGAATGAGGAAAGAATAAGAAAAAGGAAACATCATTATGTTTGTATACTGAGAAAAATAACTTGGTTAATGTAACCAAAATCCTGGAGACGATGACCAAACCGTATGGCGAAATATGGACCCTCTCCATCTGTTTGGTTAAATTCACCACTTTTTGGTTAGATTAGCTAAGCGTTTGGTCGAAATAATTAAATATTTGGTTAGAATAACTAGATATTTGGTTCAATTGACCAGTATTTTGGTTAGAATAACTAAACGCGTTTAACCAGATGTATTTTGTCATTTTAACCTAATAATTTTTTTCAGTGTAATAAATTCGATAAAGTTTTGAGGAAATAATATCGAAAAAAAAAACAATTGAGATTTATAATCGAAATATTTTTTGTTCATAACACATATTGGAGTCATAACGTGTGGAAGATAACAAATTAAATCACTCTTTAACGGACAAATACCTCAAATCTTTTCTCATACCTACTACTAGAAGCACGCGCAACGATATCGACTGCTTGTTACGCATCGTAACAAGTTACAGAATCTGGGCACTCTCTAATAGTGTAACCATCGTAACACTGAGAACTCATACGAACTGTCGCTGCGTTTTAGCAGCGCGAAAGTATAAATTATTTGACGAAACTTTAAAAATAATTATTTTTAATGACTTTTAAAAATAAAAATGACTCTACTGACTTGATTGAAAAAAGGGCTAATTATTTTAAAAAAAGAGCAATCAAAAAAAATGACCACATGGGAGTCGTGGAAATGTAGCATGTTCCTCGACGGATCGAACTCGACTCAATATTATAAGGAAAACGGATGCATTTGACGCCTCGTTAAATTATACGCGCAACGAGTCGTGCCCGCGACGCAGTCGAATACAACGCGTTACGCGATACACGTTTGCAAACGATCCAACTTTGAAACTCGACGTCCCGAGGTGAAATTTAAATCCATCTACGTGCACCTATACGCGAGCGAGATCTGTAACTCGCGCAACGAATGCAGGAAACGCGCTCGCGCCGATTGCTTTAACGTAATCGTCGCGTCCCACGGATCGAAATTGCGCGACGAAAAGAAAACTTCATCGCGTACCGGTGCTTCGCGCGTCTGGCGTCAAACGCCTCGTGAGTATTGTACTTTCGCCACGGAGGCACGCGCCAGGAAGAAACCTGCAGACTGTTGTCGGCGGAAGGAGCAGAAGGGACTTATGTTGCTCGAAAGGAGGGCTGTACAAGGGAGAGAAGGGTGCTGGTATTGCATTTGAAAGATCGGTATTGAAAAGTATTTCTTCAGTGATAAACCCTCGCTAAATTAGAGCGGGACTCATTTAGTATTGTATTCCTTCCATTTCGATCGCAAGATAATATGGAAATTATTTTCTATCGGTATAATTCGGTTTTCTCGCTATTCTTTTTTTTATTACAGACTCGAAAGATTTGGGCAAAATTATTTACCTTGGTATTTTTCGTTTTTCATCTTCGGCCTTATTTGAGCTGGAAATAGTTATTTTCGTTATTAGGACGTGAAGCGCTGTTTCTAACGAGTGTGAAGTTTGCCGCACGAGCGAAGCGAGTACGGCAATCACACTCGTTAGAACGGCGCGAAACAACCGAATAACGAATTCTATTTTTTGTCACTAAGTGTCAAATACGAGGTTGACGATTTCACGCACTGCGCAGGTTATTTCACGCACTGCGCAACTTTTCACGAATTGGTGTGTGAAAGATGATTTCACATGCGTCGAGGACGCCCATGAAACCGAGTATTTGACACTGAGTGACAAAAACGATATTTAAACGTGCAACTATATTACCGTGTTGTAAAACTATCTCTCTCGAATTTGTTGCTTGGCATAAGTGCGTCTCTTTTGCGCTTCGATGATGTCACAATGTTGTAGAAAGAAAAACGCTTATAATTCAGCGAATAATATATATACTTACAGATTACAAATTGAATTTAAAAATATGAATATTTTTTTATGACAAGACCGAATTCACTTGTTATGACTCATCTCATCAGTCATTTGTGTACGGTGAATGTCCTTGGTAGGACCCTGCAGAATGAGAGCGACTACAAGCGACAAGCAGACTTCGCGGTGCCTCCGTCCCTCACGGACTTCTTTGTCCGCTCGGGGCGCGCGACGAGGACTACTCTCACGGCATTCACCGGTGTCATTGTCGGGTTCTCGCTCATACTCGCACACGCCCTGTGCGTACCGTCGAGCTGTTCTTCGCCCTGTTACATAAAGCCGACTTCCCATGACGCGTAACTCGGCGAGTATCATCGGCTAACTAACTGAATTACCTCGAAAATAATTGGAGATGTGATACGAATTCTAAGATAAAGGTTGTTATTATTGTTATCCGTAAGCTTTCATTGTATTGTAATCCGTTCCAGAGATATCTCAGTTAAATCGTAGAAGACTTATTGAGACCTGGAGCGTGGGAAACCGACATAATACTCGTAATAGAAGCTACATCCACTACACTGAGAAAAATAATTATGTACAAATGACAAAACGTATTTAGTTAAACGCGTTTGGCTATTCTAGCAGAAATATCGGTCAATTGAACCAAATATTTACCTATTCTAACCGAATGCTTAGTTATTTTAAGCAAAATATTTCACCAAACGGTTTGGTCATCGTCTCCAAGATTTTGATAAAATTGATTAAACTATTTTTTTCAGTGTACCCAATGTTCATACCTCTCTTAAACTACTATTTTGGCAATAATTTATATTCCTTAACAGAACCTAATCCTATTCATTTCAATGCCTACGACAGTTCTCCATTGAAGTATCAAGAATTGGCCTGATCGCTGCGACATTTTGACTTCCGATGGTACACGCAAAATCGTACTACAGCCCCAGTTTACGGTACAGGGTACGAAAAGCCACAGGTAAGTATTTACGGAAAACCTTTGGTGGTCGGGGATTTCCCGGCTCTCCCGTACCTACACCCTGTATACCATACCAACGTTAATCGCGAATTTCCACACGGACGACTCGTTTTCCTCGCACGAACACGGAGCAGCAGTGGTGGGTACCGACGACCGGTTCCCTCGGCCGATAATTCTCCGACCCGCGGGTCCACGCGTCGTCGCCTCGCGTTCCATCCTGCACCTATCTCGCGCATGGAGGCGCTTCGGTTCCGCAAAAACCTCGCCGTATACGTACGCCGGAGCGCGCTAATAATAGCGAGTCGACCGGTGGGTGGGCAGGGAGTCGTACGGCACTCCACTCCCCTGGCGAGGACGGAAGTACGTCACCGCGGCATGCGAAACACGCGACGATCGTCGACGACGAAGACTACACGCCGTGCGATTATCGGCGCAACGACGGATTTTCTATCCCTCCCTTGTATCGATAAACGCAATTTTTCTCTCTCTCGGTACGTGGGTTGCCACTATGGGACGCTATCGCGCGCGGCGTTCGTAACTATACGTAGAGTAGCTTGAAGATCGCGTTCGAATCGAGCCTCCTCCGTCGAATGGACGCTTTCGTGGCCGTGAAATCATTACCCGTTACTCGAACGCCCACACCGTTATCCGCGCGCGCAGGGACTCCCCCGGTGGGTAATCGCGTACGGAGACAGGGATCGAATGTAAAGTAGAAGGAAAACAGGGTGGCCACACTCAATTCAGCTCACAAAATTCCTTGACTTTTCCCGCTTTCCCTGATTGACATCACTAATTTTCCCTAACTTTTTAATCTGCGAGATGTGAAGAAATGATTGAAATACCGCAATAAAATAGTTTATAATATCGAAAAAAAATGTTTGCTTGTTTGTTTTACTCGGAATATTTCATATTATATAATGATAATCGGGTGAGGTGTAACATTGACATGCCAAAATTCGAACCATGTATTCGGTGCGGAGAAGACGACACGCGTAGCGCAAGAACTTCGACGAACGACTATTTCCGTGGATTCTACGGTAACCCAGGAAAATGCGAACGATGGGATTCGTTATTGTAACGGAAGATAATGCGCGGAAGAAAGAGACCGTGATTGGTCGAACCGACGTTCGTTTTTTCGCGTCGATATTCCGAAAACAATGACTACCTGTATCGCGACGCCTACTACCTACGTGGAAAGGTCACCTCTGCAGTGACGTAGATTCGACGTTAGCACCGGCTCCTACAAATGCAGGGTGTGTATATGTACGGACTTCTCGACCTACGAACCACCCCCTCGACATTTAACCACCTTCCTCCACCGCCTACGTATTACGTGTTCGCTCTCTCTTCTCTCTGTTTCATCCTCCCACCTGCAGTTTCCCGCAATACGAGAGAAAGAAGTCGAGAGTACACATATGCGCGAATCGAATGCGGTTCCTCTCTTTCGACGAAAGTACCTCGTTATCACTCGAGACGAAAACAAATTTTGTATTCTTGAAAAATTGAGACAACCTTCCTTATAAAAATACGAATTGATATTACATTGAATACTGGATTGTAGCGGTTGATAATATAGTGAAAGGATGATATCATTACAACAAATGATACTCAAACATACAAATATATGTATATTCTATAACAACTTTCAGGGAGTCTAGCAGAGAGAATCAGAATTTGAAATTCCCTGACTTTTCCAGGATTTCCAGGCTCAAAAAATATATGTATTTTTATCTGACTAATTTAAAGTTATTCTTGTACATTACTAAAACAATCATTGAGCTCGGATTCTAAACTCAATGATTGATTCATTATGATAAATTGAAAATATTGTAGTGTAAAACAAGAGGTATTTAGAAATATGCGTTGCACTTTCAACGTCTCGACCGATAAGTCAATGAGTTATACAGGATGTCAGGCGAAAAACGCCGATTTTTGAACTTCCGAAGTCAAATGTCAGGGAAGTTCAAAAATTGGCGTTTTTAGCCTGACATCCTGTATAGCGCGCCTTGAATAGAAGTGAGTTGATTGGAGCAATTTTATACAAAGCTGATCAGGGCCCAATAAGAACATACCTACACTTTCCGAATGTTCGGAACTATAGAACTGTAGCAACGCGATATAGCAGACTTGGATTTTTACAATCCAATTTCCGTAAAAGCCATTCTAGACTTCAGAAAAAAAAATCCAGAACAATTTCAGGATTTCCTGATAATTCTCTGATTTTTCCAGAAATATCAAATTCCCTGACTATTGCAGGTTTCCCAGATTTCCCTGACCGCTAGACACCCTGACTTTAAATCTATGCATATCGATAATACACCACATCGACAAGAAAGACACGTTAGTTGCGTCTATGCAAAATCAGAAACCGAAGATCATCGAAGTCGACAATCGGTCGCGCACAAAGGAGACGCCGCAGGGAGGCCTCCGCTCGCAAAAAGCGGAGAAGCATTTAATCCCGGTGGACAGGATCACTTGCTCCGCGCGTATAGCTTAACACGGTCACGAGCAAAACAACGAGAGCTGCACCACGTTCGAAACCGAGAAACGGATCGGGGGAGACAGACGGTGGAAGGACGAACCGAGAGGTCGAGGAGCCGTTTCGCTAAACCGGATCGTTTCGTAGACTGCGATTTGCACCCGCTGTCGTCCGGCGATTCTCGGAAACGTTCTAGCTCGGAGAAGTTTGCGAGCGAAGAAGCTGCACGCGTCGAAGAATATTACGAGGCTGCGCTGCGAGAACGCCTTGAAAGGCGGCTGGACGCGAATGGCTTTATAATACAGTCGGCAACGAGAAGTGTCGGCTGCGCCACGCTAGTCTATCTTGGAAATAAAGCGACGTACAATGAAATTTGAAGAGCGAAAGTAGTTCGTACAAATCGAAGAACTTTTGCTCTTGGAATTTCATCGCACCCGATGAAAATCGCTCGTCTGGAGTCGTCTGAAAATAATTCCGAATATTCATTTTTATTTAAAAACAACTCGAGATCCCTCGCCTCTATCAATCTCTTGTTCTACATTTCCGCGGGAAAGATATGCACACTGAAGTCAAACATTTCTAAACCACAATCTCTCGGGCGGCCAACTAAATATATAGTTATCTCAACAAATATGTAGTTAAAGTAACTAAAATTTAATTGAGGTAACTTGATACTACTGCTTCAACTAAATATTTGTTCGAATAACTGTAAGTATATTTAGTTGGACGCCCATAACCCTAAAATTTAGTTGAATGAAATGATTTTTTTTTTCCAGTATAGTTAACACAATACTTTCGTTCTATTAATGTACAAAATATGTTCTAATTAAAATGATAATTAATAAATCTAATCCTCTAATTATATTAATGATATAATTTATTTATTTTTTAATACCACCGTTCGTCTGATCAAAAACTTTTAACGAAACAAACCAACTTGGATTGATTTAATAAAGCAGTGAAATTGAATTGATTTTCATCTACCAACAAAACGAATTTTATGGAATGAAACGACACAAATTTAGTTACTGCAACTATACACAGTCCAACCAAACACACAATGGTTAGTTTGACGAAATTTAACCTTAAACCCAAATAATTTGGTTGGAACAGTTAAATTTGTTTTTCTGTATACACGATTCTTGATATGAGTAAAGTGTAAGAACGCGAAACTGCGGACAATCCGTAACTGCTTTACCGTGCACAGTTAATTACATCGTGTTCAATCTTCGACAAAGTTTATACCGACCTCCTGGCCTTTCTTTTTCCACTTCCACGATACGCTCCGAAATAAGTAAGGGTTCCGTGCGTATGGTACCTGCGGTCACGTGAAAACATCCGGTATGATCAACTAGGTGTACGACCATAACTCCTCGGCACAACACGGGTATTACCCATTCTATACACGCGTAGCGTTACACGCAGAATAACGCTAGAACGGTAAATACAGGAACGAACCGAACTATAAATAGAAAAGCGACACGAAGCATCATTAGGTGTATCGATACTTTGTGGTTGTGCTATTTATAGCGCGATCATCGAACGGGAGAGAGGGTCGCTTGCCTTTCATGTGTACCAAATATTCGACGATCCCTGTCGACGGGGACGTTACACGATCGCGAACGTAAAGTAAGTAAATGTGTATTATATCAAACGATGAAAATTACTTGTGTCTCTTTACCAATAGAATATACAAAATCAAATTCCTTGATCGCTGAATAACAAAACATAAATTATTCGAACAAATATTGGAAAATCAAACATTTTCCTGCTTATATGACCGATTGACAAAAGCCTCGTTGGGAAACGTCAGTACAGTCTGTAGTTAATTTCTTTCTGCAGCCAATTCGAGCGTGTAAAAGCTTTGTAGAGGTGGCGAGGAGGAGGATCTGGTTGAGCCGAAACCACTGTAGACGCCAATGTCACGGCGTGTCGCCGTGACGAGCGAGAACCGCAGCGCCGGGCTATTATAACGGTTCAGGTATAAAAACACTTCGGTGTAGATTTAGTGTTGGAAGAGGGGGTAAGATTTGGGGTGGAATACGGGACTGGGCAACAGTCTGCTATGCCGCTAGATCCGACCAGTCTCCGCAGCAGCTTCCCTTGGAAAAATTGGTTGAAATCGTAACCTGATTCTTTCATCGGCATTGAGCGAAAGAATTCGACTGGATATCTACGTATACATATATTTCTATATTTACATGGAACTCTCTCCGCGGGGACTGGTATATCGATGACAGTTTGCGCTTCCCTCGGCGCGTAATGTATCGAGGGTAGATAACAATTAAACTCCGTTCTTGTTTTCTAGTTAGACAAAATATTTGAGTGTAATGGGCGCCATAAGCGGAATACAGTTGACTCTCGAGACGTGTTTCGTTAGAGATTGTATACATATTATATTTCAAATCAGACTCTGTTACGCCGGGCGGGGACTGTTTGTTTGTGTCGCGCGCACCGCCTAACGACATCCCCAATCGCCCGCACCGCGAGTGGCAAAAATCTTTCTCTCATCCGAGACACGAACGTCGTATCACTGATAAACTGCACGCCCTTCAAATATATCGCGCTGCAGATATTTAATGGGATGGATTGACAGATAGCGCCGCACGAATAATTGCTCTCGTGTACAATGCAATTATATAAGTAAACTAGATTGTCTTCATCCAATTAACTCTTCTCATTAAAAAATATTCATACTTTTAAATTCAATTTATAATCTGTATACATAATTAATATCACACGAAAAAGAAAGTGGCCGAAAGAATAATTATTCACTGAGTTATAAGCACGTTTCTCTCTACAATATTGCGACGTCATCGAAACGCAAGAGAGACGCACTTATGCCAAGTAACGAGTGCGAGAAAGATAAGCTTATAACACGATGTCGTAACTGCATTTAAAAAATGTCATTTTCCAGCTTAAATAAGGCCGAAAATTAAAAATTAAAAGGTACGAAGCAAATATTACGTCTAAATTTTTTTAGCAAACCGAATTGTATTACTTGCACACGAGTCTCTCGTTATCGTAATCACTGCTATACGCGAAAATTAAATGCGCGACGGAGCCATTCCTAATCCGATACATCGTGCAAATAACGTCGATGCGTTTCGACGACTTTTTACGATCTCTCGAAATCAAGTTCAGCGTGAATCATTCATACCGACACGCGGCTGGAAAAAGGCGCTCCGAGGATTTCTACGAGTTTCTTTTGAAAGTTGCATGTCAAAAGACTTTCTCGCGCGGGGCGCGTGGCAGGGACGACGTAAAATTAACGAGAAGTTCAACGGAATGTTTCATTGGCCCGACGTAGACTCCAGTTTCAGCTCTGCCTCTCGCGACGATGCTGCGTCGTCACATATCTATGCTCTGGCCGCGTCATCGCGCGACCAAGAGCCGAGCGTATATAATACTCGAGTATCTGTACTATCCGAGCCATGCCAACTCTCTCGAGCGGCCCTTCACGCCGTCGAGATGGCGAGGGCGTACTCGAAAACGATAGGTGGACGTCCGACATCGTAGGGACAGGGAGACTGTACCTCTCTCGCGAGCCAGTTATTAGATATCCTCCGCACGATATAGCGCTTATTAAATAAAACAACGTCATAACTCAAAATGATAGAAAACGCGTATTTAAAGTTTCGAATTGCTGTCATTTGTATATGAAATAATTTATAACCAAAACATTTGTATGTTTCGGCAGAGAAATCAGTTGTATTAATGATCAAGTACTTAAACTTTTTGTGCAAACATAATAAACACCTGCAAAATCAAAAATAATGCTCTCACTCCGGCTTGTGACGTTATTTGACTTATGACGTTGTTTTATTTAATAAGCGATATGTGGTTACCGTCTGTTTCCCTCGATACATATCTACGGGCACGACTGTACGACCAGGTACAGTCCCGGCCTCTCGATTCGACTAGACGTCGCGCCCGGCGGGAAGGGTTGGAAGAACGGTTCTCAACCGAAGCGCGGCTCGCAGAGAACAGTAGGTACATCGCCGATCGAGGTGTTTATGTATCATGAGGCTAAACTTCCACGCCAGGAAAGACATTTCAATCACTGTTATCTGATCATTTATAAACTTTTAGCCTACATCGAGATATGTTTATTGTTGCTAAAAATGTAAGCTTCGAAAATTATTATACCTACAAATATCAACCAAAAGCTCATAGATAATGAGGTAATAATGCGATTGAAGTTTTCTTCCTGGTGAATAAGTTTAGCGTAATTATTATATGTCGAAATAATTACTACGTTTCCATCGAACACTAAATGCCATATTTATAAATATCGACATTATCAAATGTATTATATATTTAGCGGGTGTTTCCATCGGACTTAAATGCAGACAAAACAGTATTTACTCACCACGTGAACGCTGGAGAGACCGACGGGCTCGCTCTGCTTCTTGTCCGTCTTCTTCGCCTGCCTCTTCGCCTTGCTCTCGAGGAAGCGCTGCTTCAGCACCAAGGTGTCCTGTATGTTCTGCTCGCACAACCCGTAAAAGCTCTGATCGAATCGCGGAATGCAGTCGGTCTGCCTCCGCCGATAACTCTCGATTCTACGTCTCAGTCTATCGACCACCGCCTGTCTCTTGGGGGTGAGCACCTCCCCCATGCCGGGAGCCTGACCCATTTGTTGCTGCAGCTGCAGCTGCTGATTCGTCACGCTCAACTGGTTCCCGGGGTTGAGATCGCCCGGCTGGATCGGAGATTGGTTGGGGCCCTGCGCCGCGCCCGCGCACACGGAAACAGGGCCAGAGGCGGAGGCGGGGGGGCCTTGCGGGGGCTGGCGGGGCAGAAGCCCCCCGGCCTCCATACAGCCCCCTAGATCCACCGCAGGGTAAGCCAGCTCAGTGAGAACCCCTGCTCCCGCGGTGACAACAACGTCGCGCGCCGCACGTTGCAACCTCTTCCGTAACTCGGCGCGTCATCCTCTGCCACCCCTCCGCGAGCCTCGACTTCCGGTCAACGAACATCTGAGAACGCTCATCCGCGGAACGATAGGCTCGCGCGCGCGGTGTCGCTCGCTCTCCCTCTCCCTTTCAACCGCGGTTCACCGATCCGTCGGTCGAATCTTTCCGGTATCGGAAAGCGTTTCGTTCAGCGAAGTTTCCGGAATCACTTGACCTTCTTCCTCGTTGGACCGATTGGCCTCGAACAACCTCCCGTTCGACGGGCGTTTTCGCATCGAACTCAAAATCGACTCTTCAGGCGTCTGCGGCACATTTGCGAGCGGGCTAGTTTTGAGGCGCGAATTCGAAAGTCGAACGCTGACATCGTCGCCGATAAGCGAACTGGAACTCCGTTCGATACCGACGTTCCGATACTGCACTTTCGTCGGAATCTCGAGTTTCGCAATGCGATAGTCCCGCGAGTTTCACTCTCACCCGGCGACGGGGAAGGCCACGTGATCACTAAACCGTACGGATATTTACGAGCACCATCGTCGCAAAGTCACAGGTAAACAACGAACGCACACGCGCTCGCGCACGTCGGTCCGGCGTAACAAAGTTATTCGCGTACACAGAGAATCTCTTCCCCTCTTTAGCTTTCCATCTCGTTCGCTCTCGTCGAGAAGGATCGTTTCCAGCGTCTTCCTTCCGCTCACTTCGATTCACTTTCGTTGAACGACACGCGAACACGGCGCGGGTTCCGCTTTCGGCGCGTGTCGAGACGTTCGCGGCGCGTGGGAGACTGGATCTTCGATGGAAGCTCTGCGAAATCCCTGCGCGCAGCGAGAGGACGATCCGCGGGTAGGTACGTGGAAGGAAGAGCTCGCGAGTGAATCCGCTCTCGTGCGTCACGAGATACCATACGCCGTGCCGCGCGAGACTCGATTGAAGAGTATGCCCGCGCGATGTTTGCGTTCCGAGTTGACGAGACGGTCCCCGCGCGACTAAATTCCCGATAAGAGCTCTAAGTCACTGGGAGACGCGGGGAAGGGAGGCGCCCCCCTTTATTGGTCCTATAGCTTCGGGCACGCTTCACTCTCGGAAAACGCGCGGCTCGCTGCTGGCGGGGAGACCGGCGGCTCTCGCGCGCGAGATACGCGGCGTAACCTCGTTGCTCGGTCGCGCCGACGCGAAACGAAACGAAACACAACACGCGGTGTAGATCTCGATTGTCCGGCAGGCCGAGGCGTTGAGTGCGCTGGACGTCACAACAGGTAGTTGAGCGAGGGCAGCGTGTTCCTGCTCGCTAGAGAAAGAGGAAGAGAGGGAGGAAGCGAGAGGTCGACAAACGACTGGAGCGTGCGGGCGAGAGAGAGAGAGAGGGGACCGGAGAAAGAAAATAGTGGTAGGGAGGAGAGACGAAAGAGCGGTGTTCGGCCGACTCCCTCCGCACAACTGGCCGAGCTACAGCTTGAAGCCAACCGGGACGAGACGGGTTATTCGCTCTCACTCCTTGGTTAGACGCGCAGTCCACGGAGCTCCGTCGTACAACCGTTGCTAGATTAGGCAGCTGGGAGGGAGGGAGAGAGAGTACGGAGATTTCGAATCTCGCGGAATGCGACGTTCCCGCGACAACGAAAGCTCGATGCCTCGATTTCTCACGACGCGTGGTGCACTGTCCTCGGTAAACGTCACGTCTTAAACAAAACACGCGAGTATCGCAGTAACTCGTCTCGCAAAGTTGTATCACTCTAATCCGCGGGAGCTAACGGTAGTTTGGTAACACGCGACGCGAACTGTTTAAAAATTCACTGCGATTTACTCGTCGACTCGTATGATCGAACGTACATCTCGCTCAACTCGCGTCTCGAGCAGTCACATGTCACACGTATTGCCATCGAATACCGCGTAAAGTGACGGCCAAACAATTACATAACCTCACTTTCCGTCTGTCATTGTGTTTACGACGTAACGACACGTAATCGCGAATTTTCTGACGCCACGCGACCGCGTTGACAACGGTTCCGCACATAAACGACCGTTTGGATTGCCCCTCGTGAACGCGCGGGGCCATTAACAGAACTGCGCGTGGGTACCGGAGCATATATCGTTCAAACGGCGGACCATAATTACATCGACTGATACGGGTGCTGTCTGGTAGACGAATAACAAACTACGAGGCTCGCGGGCCGATGCCGACCGAACGAGTCACGCTTTCCGCCATCTGTTGGTCGTCCTACTACTGCACTTATCTCGACGCGTATTCTGCTCTGCTAAGACAGGAAGTTGTACCGCAAGTTGATCTGCAAAAACATTGATCTTTGCTTTTTTGGATACCTATTTGAGCATATCTATCTGCTTTATTACTGTGCCAAATGTGTGTGTGTGTGAGGCGTATCTGCAGCTCCTACATATATCAGCTAAAAACAAAAATTGGATACGTTTCTACGAGCACAGCATGAAACAATTCAGAAAAACTGTTGTATCTTGTAATGTGTTAAAGTGTAGATACGACTTCCTGTCTTAGCAGGGTAGTATTGTTGTAACGATTTTTTACAGAGTGGTATACCTAAATATTATTGAAATCCATTTACTCGCAAAATTGTACGATGTGTGTTATATTTTTAATGCATCTGTAATGGAAAATAAAACTGTTTACCCATAATTTATAGCTGACTCAGTTAATTCTATTCTTCATCCCCATAAAGCCGAATCAAAAAAATGATCTTGGATAGGCAGAATTCGTGATTATTTATTTTTACTTTTTGAATCTTCCACCGACACTGCCATCTACATTTATGCTCCGATTCTTTAGTTTATAAAGTGGGAAGTATGCTCCATCTTTGTATACATTCATAGGCAGAATATTGGGGGGACACTCATTCATTAATTCGGCACTTCCGGTGATAGATGTGTACTACATACACATGTGTATTAGAAAACACTCGACGAGTGTATTTACGAGAATTTCCCTGTCAGTGATGCGTCGTGCAAGCGTAGTGTGTATTGTATCCGTTAAACATAGTAGCGATTACGAGACTTATACAACTTTACTGTATAACGGCACTCTTATTACGTATGGTTGTATTAAAAATTGTATAAATACGCATGTTTTTTAATAAATGATGTTAAGAACTCTTGTATTTTGACCAAAGCTAAAATTTTAATCGAATTGCGCGTGTATTTTGGTCGATAGTTGTAAGTATGTACAATAAAATTATGAGTTGCTTTCATCCTTATTTTCTTTCTACCCTTGTTAACATTCCTACGCCGATGTCTAATTGCCTTGTTTATATCAATTTATTACAATTTAATAAGCTTCACTTTATCGCTAGACTTTTTATATAATTACTGTGCGTATACTCTTCCAATATTTCTTACAAGTTGTTTTTTTCCTCAGTATACTGATGTTTCTGTAGCAACTCTTAAGTTGGTTATAACAAGATTTAGAACATCGCGTTTTCTGTTTAAGTAGGTAATCCGACTATTGGTATTAATTTTTTATAGAACTTCTTTTGATTACAATAATATGATATTATACCATGCGTTAGTAACATTTTTCATTCATTACAGATCATAATGCACAACCCCGTTTAGGCTTGCGAGCAGTATACCACGAACAGGAAAATATGTCTGGCACATGGCAATGGCTCGACCATGGATAGGATGTCTCCTAAGCATTTTGATAGCTTCGATAATCTTTTATTTTTACTTACTAATCAATGGTACGGCATATCGTTAATGTGCCTTTTCTAGTATTTGTAATTATGGAATGATATATTTCATAATTGATGTATTTTGTAATTAAATTATGTACTTCAGTTCCATCTTTAGCACACAAAGTGATGAAAATTCCTTCAAAGATGGAAAAGAAACCTTTATACGTATCTCGATCAGTTATTCAAAATACTCACCTGAATTCCAGTGTGACTCGTGTAAGTATTTCATAATGTGAATATTGTGGAGTATAGATTTAAATATTCTTTCATTCATTTGATCACACAGATGTCTTTTTTGTTGCAGATCGATTGCGAGACAGTTCACGTAGCTATGGTTGTTGCAGGCTACAATTCAACTTTTACTTTCGTTACAGCTATAAAATCAATGTTATTTTATCGAACAAAACCCATACATTTCCACTTGCTAGTGGATGAAATAGCGAAGAGAACGCTTCAGACCTTATTTCAAACATGGAATCTTCCTCAGGGTGAGTGATAATTTTAGGTAAATTTTCCAATAATTTAAAAAAAAAATAATCGTTACGTATAGTTAATCCAACGTTTTAGTGCTTTTCGTGTAATTAATTATTGCAAAAATAAGTTAAAGTAAATCTCCTATAAAGAAGAACTAAAGTTTATCTCTCATCATGATGATGTAAAGAATTTATAATATTCTCTCAACATATTTGTAACTTTTCCAATCTTGGCACAGCATACTTAGTTTCCAAACTTTAATACTATATGTATATGGATTTCAGTAACGGTGAAATATTACCGGGCTGAAGATTGGATACCAAAAGTATCGTGGATTCCGAATAGACATTATTCTGGCGTTTACGGCCTCTTAAAGCTGATTCTTCCCGAAGCAATACGAGAGAATAAGATTCTCGTATTAGACACGGACGTAACTGTGCTGACAGATGTCAGTAGACTGTGGAAATTATTTGACGAATTTAGAGCCAAACAGCTAATTGGCTTAGTTGAAAATCAAAGTGACTGGTACATTATACCTTCGATGCACGGTCAGCACCATTGGCCTGCTTTGGGTAGGGGATTCAATACTGGCGTTATATTGATGCACTTGCAAAAGTTACGAAGTATCGGGTTTGCTCAACTGTGGGAAGCAACATCCAAAAGCGTTCTACGGTACATACCAGAAACTACTTTAGCAGATCAAGATATCTTAAACGCTGTCATTAAAGAATCCCCAGATGTGCTTTTTAAATTGGGATGCACTTGGAACATTCAGCTTAGTGACCATACATTAAGCGAGACGTGTTATAATAATACTAACGAAATAAACGTATGTATTGTACTTATCAATCGCGTCGCATGCAGTTACTTCGTACTTTAGATGAAAACAGATATAAACAGAGTCTTGATCGTATATTTTTCCACTCTGAAAGAAAAATTGTGTCAAAGGCATGCTTTTTACATCGAAACACATTACTCTTTGTATCTGTTACTGTTTTCACGAAAGACATGTAACAATCGGTAATCATAAAAACGACCTTCATTCAGATTATCCATTGGAATTCGCCGCGAAAACAAAACGTTAGAAACAAGTACAGCCAAGATTTTCGTATGATGCACAGAGTCTTTTTGGAACTCGACGGCAATCTGTTGCGAAGACGGCTTTTCGGTTGTGACAAACCTAAGAGTGCTCTGATTGTAAGTCGATTACACTGGAATATCGACGTCAATGATGGATGGATACGACTGTTTACTTTGCTTTCAGAGTAATCCATCAGACCCGTGTCTAAAATTTACCGAAGGCGCCGCGATTCTTTACCGTACTCATCTTTTTCTCTTGGAGTACGAGTATAACATTTATTCCACGATAGACATTGCTTTGGTAACTCAATGCAGTGTCGATAGAATAATGCTTCTGGAAGAACTGTGTAGACACTGGCCTGGCATTATAAGCGTGGCTCTTTATTTAACCGATGCGGAAGTGGGCAATTTTCTGAATTTTGTTCAGAGTTCGATAGAATTGCGCAATCGGAAGAACATTGCCTACCACATTATATACAAAGAAGGAGTGCGTTACTTGTTTCGAGTTTTACTTGCATGCTCTTATTTTGTTGTAGTATACAATGGAAGAGGGGATAGCTGCACTCGTACTATGAATTTTCATCATTATTTATGTATATTTTTTTACATAGGAATTTTATCCGGTCAATTACTTGCGAAATATAGCAATGTCGCATATATTAACGCCATACATTTTCCAACTAGACATCGATTTTCTTCCCCAATTTGGTCTGTACGAAAATTTGATAAACAATATCATGAAACTGAATGTGACCGAAACAGATAAAACTGCTTTGATAGTGCCGGCTTTTGAGACGCAGCGTTACAGGTGATTTTTCATTTTGCTCTAAATGGACTCGTCGTTATTATATGCGCCATGTACACACGTTTTTTTTTTCAGATTTACGTTTCCCGCTAGTAAAATTGAGCTAATTAAATCACTTCATAGTGGCGTGTTTTACACGTTTCGTTACCATGTATGGGCGCAAGGACACGCAGCCACTAACTACAGTTTTTGGCAAAATGCCACGGAACCTTACGAGGTATGTAAGTAAAATGTAAATTAATTTACCGTCCAGACGATCATGAGCGGTTGCAAAATAAACTTTACAGGTTCTTTGGGAGCCAGATTTCGAACCGTATATCGTAGTTTCAAAACTTGCCCCGCAATACGATACAAGATTCATTGGTTTCGGTTGGAATAAAGTATCGTACGTGACTCATCTGACTGCTTTAAATTATAAGTAAGAGATTACGTTTAACCATGTCTTCGAATACAAATTGAATTAAGCAAATAATCTTTCTACTTCTCGAGAATATCGCGGAATGATGATTTAAAGAGCTTATTTTTTTATTGCAGATATATAGTATTGCCAGACACCTTCATTATTCATCGACCTCATGCGCCAAGTCTGGATATTGGAAAATTCAGAACAGACTCATTGTATAGAAGGTAATGTACTTAAGGTCATACGCGTTTTATTCCACTTTACATCTGTGATATTTTAGGTGTCTCAAGATGTTAAAGGATACGTTCGTGGAAGAATTGATCGGAAAATATGGCTCAAGCGCCATATCTAAATTAAAAACCAAATTACGCATTGAATCCGGATAAGAGGCGACGAAAAAAAAAATGGTTCAATTCTGTTGTCTATTCCATCAATTCCAATGAACTATGAAGCAGCAGGTAATGCTATTTAAATTATCGTTCTCATTTTCTCAGCAATTTGCTCTCTAATCAAGGTATTCAAACATGTCTGACACGTGCAAAGTTGATTACCATAATCGTTATATACTAATAATACTATGTAAACCAAAACAATCCAAAGATATACCTAAGAAATACGTTAAGCAGAGGCTGCGTCCAGTGCCAAATAGGATCGGGAAATATTTATTAAAATTTAACTCGTGTGGTAGAGTGTACAGAGCAGTTCCTTCATTACATAATCGTAACATTACAATCACACTAATTATTTCATTTATAAAATATTTATAACTATTTACATACGCCAGCACGTCAATAAATTGAAAAAATGTGATTCCATTTTAAATCATACATATATTTAGTTACTGAAGTACGAAATAAAACACTTATTATACGAGGATCATAATTCCAAGCATTGAATCTACCTTTCGTATCGTATAAATCGTTCTATAAATAATTATGATCATGATGATGATGATAAAAGTGACAATAATAACGGATAGTAATAATAGTACATCGTAATGATAATAAAATATGAATATAGCAATGAGAGACAAACGTCCGTATCATTATTATTCGTTAACGTTTCTATATTCCTCGTAAAATCTAATAATAAGATAAAGATCGTCGAGGATAATACGTTTTTGTAGAAGTTCGCTTACTTAATAAATTATGACACGAATGTATGAGCTATGTATGGGCGTCGTGGTAGCGCTTTCGTCATATCGAGAGTAACTTACGGACTTATATAACGTCGTATAGCCTTAATCGCTTGTAACCATGTTTTCGCGTTTTTACCTTAATTAAGGTAACTCGATGTTCAGCTTCCTCGCATTTGCTCCGATATGAGCGGCGACGAGCTCCGCAATACGCCATACGAGTGCGTATTTTGGACACTGATAGGATGCGCCGAGCGGAGTTTCACGATTTTCGGAAGCGAGCACATCCGAATGTATTTTCATTCTAAGACCGGCACGGAGCTCGTCGCGGAAAATGCAAGTTGGTCGTCGATTCTAATGCGTGACAACGACGTGATAAATTTTCACTGAGCACCGATTAGTTAAAGCGGGATCCAGATCGAAGTAGTACGTACAATTCGTGATACGAGACAACTCGATGGGCACCTACGTGTATATCGAACTAATGAAAAGCGCGCGGAAGAGATAAATTTGTCTCGTCCTTTCATACATCCCTCACGCTCGCAGGAACGAAAATATATGCCTGTGGAAATACTTTCCCGACCCACTGCGAATCGTATCAGTCCCTCCGTGCCGCTCGTTGGTTTACGAATCGCAAAAGGTCGTTCAACGGAAGTACCCTGCTCGCAGCGATCGATCTCGATTTAATTACATATATAGTGGTTTACTTATCCCGGAATACGTTGGATGTGTGAAAACTCACAATTCTGAATGCGAAGGGGCACTCAAGCGGGGGAGTACAATTGGACGAATCTGTGGGTATTCGAGTAACGTCAAATTGTAACAAATGACTCTGCCTGCAGTGCAAATGGAGTGTATCGGGAAACAGTGCAATTGTGGATACACTGCCGTCGAAGTGTTCGCGTTCATTGAGCGCGCCTTTGGCAAACTCTGTTTAATAGCGAGGATGGGAGGTCGAGGGGGAACTGGATATTTCGATCGCGCGCTCGAGTGTATGAGATACGAGATCCGTTTCAATGTACGAACGAAGCTGAGACTACACGAACTAATTTTTCCATCCTCTCGATAAGAAATATATTCTCCGGGCAAAGCTATTCTCGTCTTCTCAGATCGTCCGTTAAAAGGTTTGGCCAGTGAAAGAAGTTTATCTGGAGGGTAAAAAATTGTTACATAGAATTTTTTGCAAGTTCACGTGTACAGTGCCATCGTTGTCTCATCTAAAATATTGCATGACTGAGTTCTTGGACTGTTCAAAGTGTCGTCGAATAAATTATGTATATACAATACAAATGCTATCATATCCCTAAATTTAAATCAGGTATAGATTTAATTCTTTTAGTCTACTTTGGATACTACTAGTTTCTGTCTACCCGTCCGTTATCAAAATATATTTATTAGGGGGTTGTATTGAAAGCCGCTGTTTTTTCTTGTTTCAAAAACATTATGTCATAATAAAATGTGTGAACACCTCAATCGAAGTATTTGCCTTCGGAAGCTATAACATTTCCCTACTTTTCTGGCAGAAATTCAATTCCGCGACGAAAGAATTGTCTACTTTTTGAGCTAATCCACTCCATTTCTCATCACCGGTAACGAGATACGCCATAAAAAACTTTTCTTTTTATGCTTTGCAAGCAAAGAAATCGAGATGTTCGTTCGATTGGAAATTCATCAATTCATGTGGTAGCCATTTTCCTTCTTTTTCAATATTTCCCATAGCATGTTGACGTCGTGAAATTGTAGATTTGTGTCGACTTCAAGCTGTTGAGCCAATTTTCAGAGCGTTTGAGTAGGGTTTTCTTTCAATAGAGCTTGCAGTTATTAATCTTCGAACTTCCTTGTTTGATCAGGCCGTTATTTGTCGTGAACATCACAGTTTCCACTTTTGGAGTGACGAAACTATTCTCTACGTACTGTTTCTGATGGAGCAGATTCAGTATAACGTCGGCTTACTTGTAAAACCTTCTAAGTCCGATTTTCGGACATAGGACTTAGTAGGTTTTACAAGTAAGCCGACGATATATTGAACAAATTAAAAATTTGGAACTGAAAATATCTGTACCTGCCTTCATATTTCTTTGTCGATATACTAGTAAAATATCGTGGGCTTACTTGTAAAACCTACTAAGTCCTATGTCCGAAAATCGGACTTAGAAGGTTTTACAAGTAAGCCGACGATAAGTTTGCACGAGTTTGCAAGATGAGCTGCAGCAGCACTTTTTTTTAGATTAAAGTAGTGTAGAAGTACACATCGAAAAAACAACTTGTCGCGTTCCATTTTCTTTGGTTATAGACATAGACTTATATTAACCAAAAATGGCAGTTTAATGACTGAATCTTAATGAGAAATGTCCATAATTTTGAGTGATACAAGAAGTATTAGTCACTTTTTGATTGCGTGTTTCGATTTCATCAAAATTTAGCGAACTTGTAGAGGAAGGAAAACGAAACATTCTGATATAAAAATTGTCGAAATCGCATCAGCCGTTCAGAAGTTATGGATTATGTTTTTTTTCAAATTTTTGATAAAAATATAATTTTTAATATTTTAGAGATTAAATCGTCCAAAGGACAGATTTAGAATAGAGAATCTATCTCAGAATTAATAATCCACACTCTTCAAATACTACGAGGCGAGGCGCGAAGCGCTTTACTTTTTTATTTGATTCACACAATATCGATTTAGACTTCAACATGTGGTACATTGGCATCAGACAAATTCTAATAGCAATATTTCTGTCCTTTCGACTATGTCAGGCATTAAAATAAAATTTTTTTACAGTAACATATCGTCAGTAAGATTGCAACAATCTGTGATATATGAGAGATGGTAGATGGAGCAGTGATTGTCTTGTGGGGATCTCATAAAACAAATTCCCTAGCACATTCATTAGAGAAGTGTTATATTGATCACTTTTTTTCTGTAACGTCAGTAATACAAATTTTCCAATTCTACACTCTTATTCCAACTCCATTCGCCCGAAGCAGGGTCATTCGTTATTACCGATATACGGACATACAGTATGCATATATGCAGCGTAACACCTTATAATTAGCATCCGTTTGTTGTTAACTATCGAAGATGAGACGAAGGTCGAACTCGCGGTACTCGCCAGCTCGCGTTCGATTTTTTCACGACGCGTTACAATCGATGATAGAGATGGTGCTCTATTTTCATAATTAAGGTCGGAACGCTCATCGGGACGCGATATTTCCCAACTTTTATTTCCATTCGTGGAAAAGCTCGCTGCAGTGCTGCGCTGGTATGGAGAGAGACAGTGAGGGAGACACCAACATGTATAGTATACACAGGCCGAATCGATATCGAACCGGGTCATTTATCGATTAGTAGAGAGAATTTCGTCGTAAAACGCAGTGGATGGTCAATATTTACCCGTCTTCGAGGAGATCGTCGGCGACGGATATACGCGAATCTACATGATGTACCCGTCTACACGTAAACGTTATACACATATTCTATATTGTTCGTGATTGCGATGCAACGGTAAAAAATCCGTCGCCTGGATATCCTTATATATTATGTGTGTACTCGTTACGCTGCAATGCCGAGGAAACTAATACGATAGGAAAACTGTACGAAGTAGGTACGTTCTGTTACGTGAACCCGTAAGCTACGCACGTGAAATACACTGGGGACGAATAGCGCGTACGTTGCGACATCGCTTTAAAAAATATAACATATAGTAAAGTAGGTACGTATCCTATAAAGTATAGGTATATCGGGTTCGTTCCGGTAGGTCGTGGGTCGGACCTCAGCGATCGTCAAAATACAAAATTACAAAAATATATTCGTGGCGTCGTCCCAACCGATCGCGTCGCACGTTACGTGTGGCATTTACATATTATTATGAACAGTATGCATAAATGAGTGTATCTACATGATGCGACGTGCCGGTTGGGCCGAACGAGCCGCGACTCTGCTAGGCCGCTTAAAATACTTACGACAACAGAGGTCGAATGATGATCGGTCCGATCGCGTAAGCGGCACTCGCACTGCACCGGGACACGGTAAACGCCGCTACACGCTTTCAAGCGCTTCCTCGCTGGAGAGGCATCTTCGTGTGGCTTCGGTACCGCTTATCGCGCGACCGAGGCTCCGCGACAGTATCGTCGCAGTCTCTCGCCGTCCTCCCCACGTCGTACTCTCTCGCACACTGTGTAATACTGATCAGTCGATACTGATTATCCGATCGGGAGCTCTCGTAGGGCAGCGAAAGGAAGGAAGCTCGTTTTTTCATCGGGATATGAATCAGGAGGGCCATTGCCAGAAATCGCATTTCTTTTTCAGAGGGGCGTAACAAAAACAATCACGAATGCGCGAGTCGAGCCTTACAATCCGCGTAATCGCAACAAGTTGTACCCGTGAATAAAATCCCTGCGAGAGCCAGAAGAACCGGGTACTAAGCCGGGGATAAACCGCCGGCAAAACTATAACGGGCCATGGCTCGGGGACGATAAATTTACAGTCGAGGGGTGACTTGTGCTTTTTTCCTGGTGCGCTGAAGTACGAGCTCTGCGTGCGTGAAAAACGAGCTTCCCTATTTCGGCTCTCGTCGTCCTCGCCGTTCCCGTCTCCCTTTCACTCGCGCCCTTCGCGCGAGCTACAGACGATGGTCCCCGGGGTTCGGCTCGCCCTCGTCGTGATATTTGTCGTACGATGGGATTGGGATTAAATGGTCCAAATTCGCCCGACGAAGTGCAGCATGCTCGTGCGGGACATGCATAGTTCGCGACGCGATTTATTTTTTGTCTACACCTACGTCACCTACTTAAAACGCGTACGTTATTATCATGTTTACATGGTAGGGATATTTTAGTCTGCAGCGCGTATGCGTAAATTGGCAATGCGAGTACACGCGTATAGATATTGACACAAACAACCGTGACACTCTGGAAAGGTTCGCATACAAACGCGTAAATACGATTAGAGATTTCCGCCGTCTCGTTGCTTGAATATTCGTACCGCTTGTCCGCATGCGTAATCTGTCGCGAGAAGTTAAGGCGGATCACGGATGCGTCTGCACTTATAATAAATTCCGCGGCAGCCGTCTAATAGTCAAACGCGAAGGGTTACCGAGATGTTAGCGATTCTTGACCATCGTTTCCAAAGTTCAGCGTACAAGGCCGATTCATGGCGCGTCGAGGAGCATCCAACTTTCACGATATTTATCTCGATCTACTCGTCGAACCGATAAAACAGTCACGTATCGTCATTTTCTTCTTGGAAAACGAAGCAGTGACTTCTTTCCAAAGCCGTCGTCGATTTGCCTAGGGGAGAGAGGTCGTACAGATACACACCCCTCGTATTGTCAGTCGTAGTATGACGCAACGACATCTCGAATTCGATGCGTAGCTCGATCCCAGCGGAATGTAAATGCGATCGGTCGTAGTGACTACGATGGATAGTTTAGCCGAGAAGTGTGTAAGACGGGAAGATTGATTAATTATTATCCTATAGGTTACCCCTATTCGTATTAATTCGTACCCCTAAAACGATACGCTTCTTATCGATATACAATTTACGCTCGCGCAGATGCGGGCCGTGCAACGCTTTATCGTCCAATCGACTTGCGTTAACGCCAGTTTCGATCGAACGTTTATCACACGATTGTTATCTCGCCGCGAGACTGGTAAATGAGCAGTAATGCGTACGTTGGGCGGCAGGACAAACTCTTGGTTTACCGCAATGTGACCGAGGAGAAACGCCACGATACCGGAATGTCGTTGAACTGTAGTAGACTGATGTTTCACTGCGCCTGGAAAGGAGCAATAACCTGTTCGGTAACGCGACGAGCGTCTCGTCGTCTCGCGGGCATCAAATGCGGACGACAAACTTGCATTCGTGATAGATGAAATCACAGATTCCTCGAAGTGGCGTAACTTTAGACGACATTTTCGATCTAAGGACTCGCTCGAATCCACGAAATTCGCGCGAGCCCACTCAAGCGAACTCGTCGAATTTTTACATGCGTACGGGACCACTCCGGCGATCGCTCACTTCGCTCGATCTACCGCAGGTATCTCGTTCAAGCGGACATAGATTAGAACAACGCGACGTTAGGAACAACAAATAAATATACGAAAATGTCCAAAAGTGCGTGGCTCTCGCACACGGTCGTTCAGTCTCCCTCTCTCGCGAGTCTGGTGCACCAGGGAATGTCTCTCCTTCTTTCACGGCCGATCAGGGATTTGGAAGCCCCGCTTTCGTTCTCGTCGAACCCGAGCGAACGGACGGGCGCGCGTGCCGTCCCGTTTCGTCTCTTGAAGGCACTACCGGTTAATGTATTTAGCGACACGAGTCCCTCGGCAGCGTGCGATGATCCGCTCGGGTCGGATCAGACCTCCGTGCCGTCCTCGCCCTCGTCCTCGTAGAGAGTCGGTCCGTTGGTCGATTTTTTCTTGGGCTTGGGTGGTGGTCTGGGCGGTAATTTTCTGCCCAGAGTACCGCCGAGTACTTGGTGACCGTCCGCCTCGCCGTCGACGAGTTTGGACGGCCATTCCGGCGCGCCTTCCGGAGCGGCTCTGTCGATGGGGCTGCTGGTCGTCAGTATATTCGACGCGCTCCTCTGGATCGAGTTGTAGAGGGACGCCGGCGTACCCGGAAGCGCGCGGATCCTCGTGGGACCCGGGGTGGGCTCCGGACTCTTGTTC
The DNA here is from genome assembly GCA_963678675.1 of Xiphydria camelus. NCBI lineage: Eukaryota > Metazoa > Arthropoda > Insecta > Hymenoptera > Xiphydriidae > Xiphydria > Xiphydria camelus. Next base: position 4,077,793 of record OY783192.1, read on the forward strand.
AACGACTGAACGGAACTGCCGTCGGCCGTCGTGCGCCGCCCCAAGTTATCGTAGACCGGTTCGAGGCCGTCCGCGAGACCCACGGGCGACGTGGGCGGTCCGCTGCTCCAGCTTGGCGCCCGCGGTCTTCGCGGTATCGTGACGTATCCGTGTCGCGGCATGACGGGCAAGACCCCACCGGCGGTTACCGGGACACCGCCGTAGGGGGCTGCGCTGCGTTGATGCGGCAGCGTCTTAAACGCCGCCGGATATTGCGGCTGCTGCGCGGTGGGTGAGCCGAAGGGCGCCGACGAAAGGCGCGAGCTGTCGGGCACAGTGGAGGCTTGACTCGTCGGCGAAGCTCCGCGGCCTCCGGAGAAGGCTAGGAGGTCGGGAGGGTACTGTCTGTAACTGGCACCGCGGATCAGGGTCCCGCCACCGCCACTATCGAGCTCGGGCGTGGCTCGCTCCCGTTCATCGTCCGCACCCACTCCGACACCACCGACACCACCGATACCACCTCCGACACCGGCTGTGCAACAGAAACAGAGAAAAAAAACGTGTAACAAAGTAATCTGCAAACGAGGCTGCGCCGCGGGGCGCGCGGATATCGTCGACGAGAGGGATGAAAGAATAATAATCGCAAGAACGATAACGACGAGGAAGGAGATAAGAAACACAATCGACGCTGGTACGCACAGACCGAGTCGGAGCAATTCAATCAGTCGGCGACGCATCGTCTCGTAATAAAGGCAGTGTACTGACCGAAGACGGAGTCGTTGTCGAGGAGGGTGCGATTCAGTTCCGTCATCTCCGTGCCGTGGGAGGTGACCGAAGGAGCCTCGTATCGTCTCGGCGGTTTCACCACGGGGTTTATCGCGGTGATCAGCGACTTCTCCTGCTCGCCGAGGCCGTGGTGCTCCAGGGAAGCGGCCTCGACGCCCTTCTCGTCGTGTCGCGTTCTGCGCCGCCGACAATAACACGCGCACAGTATCAGGGTAACGAGGAGGAGGAGGAGGAGAGCGGTCACGCCCAGTCCCAGGGCGAGGGGAAGACTGATGGCGCTGTCTCTGCCACCGTTCGCGTCACCCACCACGCTCAGGTTGATGCTCCTCTTCGCGGTGCCACCCGGGCTGGTGACCGTGCATACGTACTCGCCTTTATCCGCGACGGTCACGTTGGGTATGGTCAGATTCGACCACTCGTTGCTCTCGGAGAGTAGGTAGTAACCGGCACGATTCTCGCCGCTGCCGCGCAGCCTGGTCCGATTGTCCAACGTCATCGATCTGTAGAGCCAGGAGACCTGCGGCCGGGGGATACCCGCGACTCTGCAAGTGAGAATCGCGCTCCCGTCGCCGACTCTGAGCTGCGTCGACGGGCCGATCGACAGTATCTCCGGCGGACAGGCGAAATCGTCGCTTTCCACCTCGTCCCACATTTTACCGGCGAGCTGAGCCGGCTGGTCGCACGTCGTCGGATGTGTGTACAGCCTGCGCCTGATGGCCCAGTCTCGGAAGCTCTTCAGGCTGCAGTTGCAGTTCCAAGGATTGTTGTGCAACTCGAGACTCGTCAAACCGGTTAGACCTTCGAAACTCTGCAGCATCACGTTGGTCAGATTATTGCCGTTGAGGGCCAGCGAGCCGAACTTTGGCAAGCCGCGAAACGTTTCCGCGCCGATGTGGCTGATGTGATTGTCCGAGAGGGTGATCTTCTGTAGGTACTCCAGATCGTGAAAGAGATCCTTTCCCAACGCCTCGATGCGATTCTGATTGAGCAGCAAAATTCGCAATCGCTTCGTTTCCGCGAACGTTCCCGGTGTGAGGGCGGTGATGTTGTTCCCCGATAGATCGATCTCGATGACGATCTCGAGGCCGTTGAACGCGTCCTTGTGCACCGTTTCGATGTCGCATTCCCGCAGAAATAGCTTGTGCAGGTTCACCAGGTGTACGCGTTTGAAAGCGTTGTGTTTGATGTGCGTCAATCGATTGCCGGACAAGTCGAGATGTTGAACGTCCGGAGAGAGGGCGTTCGGTATCTTGGTGAGATTTTGCTTGGTGCACTCGGCAGTTTTCTTGCCGGAGGCCCATTTGCACTTGCACGGCTGCAGGCAGTTGGTAGTCCAGTCTTCTTCGCCGGTACAGGACGAGACCAGCCAAGCCAAGCAGAGTAGCTTCATCGTCATTCTTCTCGCTGTTCTCCTCCTCGTCGTCCTCGTCATCGTCGACTCCATTTCCGCGTCCTGCAACGTAGGAAAGACCTGTAGGCGTTGAATAACGTCAAACAAACGACGCGGGGAGTTGTCAGTGGTAGCTTATTCGAAGAATAGAAAATTCTTTGTATATTATTTTTGCAAGAAGGATTCAATCGCGAGGTTTGCAATTCTTACGCTGTCCGCGAGAAAGTAGAGCGCTACAACGGATTGTCCTGTGAACTCCACACTGAGAGAAAAATTTGGTAGTATCAATTAAACATTTATCTGTATATAGCTAACTAAATATTTTGATGGCTAAAGTAATATTTATTCGTCCCGAGACACTTTTATATTCACTCAAGTTGATATAATTTATCAAGAAACATATTTTGTTGGGATAAGTCAATATTACTAGAGCCGATAAAATATTTAGTTAGTGATATGCAAATAAACTGTTAGTTGATTCTACTAAATTTTTCTTCCAGTGAATAGATTCTGACACTGAAAATAACGGGTTGTACAGTCGGTACGATATTTGTTGAGCCAGAATTCCTAGGTAGAAAACTGCTGCGTCACTTTCTTGGAATTATCCTCAATCGGCACCCGAGTTGGAGACATTGGCAGCGCACCGTTTACTGTAGCAGATTGCAGTTAGCATTATTTGCATACCGTGCTTAGCAGTCGATTTATGCGTAGCATGTTTCTTTGTGAGTGTATCGTCCTGTAAATTTTCAGTTTAATTTCTTATTAAAAGAAATCAATGGAGGCGAAAAAAGAAAAAGAAGGAATTTAATAACGCCGGAAATTTAAAGGTAGATACGCCACTGTTTGCAAAGCGTCAGACCGTTGTATTCCGAGAATACCGCCTTATCATTTCTGGGAATTTTAGCTCAACAAATATCGTACCGACTGTACCGACCGAAAGGCTATAATCATTCGTATAGATTTGAATATCTTCGTAACGATTATTTAGTGGAATAGAGTGTCGACAAAAAGGTTTCATAATAAACAGCTTGTAAGGTATAATAACGCAAGTACATACATAGCCAGCGCTCGTAAAGACTTTCTTGATTTACCGTCTCCTCGAGGACCAGTCACCGTACAGTTCTCCGCATACCCCCGTGCAGCGCGGCTATCGCACGCACCCTCGCGCCTATCGTTCTTCGCGAATATGCATAAGTCGGGGGGCAGGAAAATTTCTTTTTAATCACTAGTCGAGCGGAGCGTCACGCGACCGACGAATTGGCGACTTTCGGGGCGGGGAGAGACGAAAGAGATACGGAGCAAACTTTGCGCGCGCGGTAGCGCTTCGCGTTATATTCCCGTACCGACTACTATAGCGTCCGCCTCGTCCCTCCCGACCCTTATTGCATCCACCGACGCCGGTGGCGAAGTAATTAGTCTGTTCATACATTCCGCGACTAATTATTCGTCCTGACTACCTACCGACGGAAGCATCCTAAAGTGAGTCGAGGTAACGTATATATCCAACTCTGTTAAAATAATTCAGCGCGATTACCCCTCCCCTCGAGAGTCTTATACACGGCGAGACGAGTGGAGCGGCGGCAGATATTCGCGAGAGTATAATTACGTCGATAGGCGCGTTCACTCCAGGAGGGCACCTCTGGCGAGATCGTTTTGGCCGAGGCGCCGCTAATGGAAGAGTCGATATTTCGAGATTATACAGGGCCGAGGTTAAGCTCGTGGCGCAGACTCTCCGAGAGAAACTCTCAGTCTCTCGTCGATTTAACCCTTTCAGTCACACTAACACGAAAATACACTAAATTGTGTACCTCATGAGGGACAGTATGACTGAAAGGGTTAAAATGCGCAACAAACGGGGATTCACTCGAAGTGCGTTCGATGGTAACGCGATTCGAATCTTGCTCACACTAGCCTGCTTTCCTACACTGAGAAAAAAAAAAGATTATAAATTATTCTGTTAGAAGGATAATCTGAGTACGAAAGGTAAAACAGATAAAAAATTATCCTTCCAGGGTATAAAATTTAACCTTCCTTAGGATCATTTTTGATCTATTTTACCTTTCGTACTCAGATTATCCTTCTGACAGAATAATTCTTAATCTCTTTTTTTCTCAGTGTATATGAGCCGTTGAAAGCCAGAATGGTCTAAGTCACACATTTCATGTAAGCTGAGATTATTTGACTGCAAAGTTAAGTACAATTTGAAAAATCTGTCTAGATGATACAAACAGATACTTATCGTAAATATCTGTTTTGTATCATCTAGACAGATTTTTCAAATTGTACTTAACTTTACAGTCAAATAATCTCAGCTTACATGAAATGTGACTTAGACCATTCTGGCTTTCAACGGCTCATATGTACCTACGTATCGCGAGCTGACCCGCACCCTGTATGCGTCGAGAGATTCTCAGGATGATTTAGCTCAAAATTGATAGCCGCGTGGAACCACCTTCGATCGATTCATCAATTCTCGCTTAATACTAAAGTTTAGAAGGCGCAAATATAGCTGTCCGATCCCGTACTACACCGTACCTGCAAAGCGCAGGCGGTAATTTAGTTTCATATTGTTTCCACGGTCCGTAGAGAATTTTGCTCTCAGGAGAGTGTCGCCAAAGTTAAATTAATAGGGCGAGGCGCACCTTGCGTTTTACCTCTTATTATCAACGTCCGGAGGTTGCCGGGCGTTAAATTACTTTCAATCTGAAAGCCGCGGAGGATCGACTAACGCGCGCGCAGTCGACGCGCGAGCGCGATGAAACGCTTTCCGATAACCTGGAACGGGGGGGCTGGAAACCACATCCGATTCCGCCGCGGAAAATTGTGGAATTACACCCGATTATATGCGCGAGCAAGTGTGGAGGAGTGTCGCTCGATTCCACGAAAGATCCGATCGGCGTTCCTTTGATCCTGGTTATTCATCGAAATTGCGGTAAACGATACTCGACACACGCGCGTTTACGTCGCCGTCGGCGGCTGACCCTATATATCGATCGGCGAGATTTGACTTGTAAATACGCGGACGCGACTCGAAGTCTCGCACACCCTTGCGTGTCTCGCCGTTCGGCGAGGGAAAAGTGAAAAGTTTCGCATTTTTCCCGCGAATTTACGAGCGAACTCGCGGCTCGATGCACGGATGGCGGAGCGATTCCGAAATCGAGAGAGAGAGAGAGAGACGAGTCCCTCGTATTTTCGTGTGCGACGCACCGACGCGCGAATTTCGCCGCCGCTGGATCGCGATTGCTTACACTCGTCCGTCTAATGGCGAGTCACCAAATGGTTCGTCTAATTGCAACGTATAAATAATTGCGGCAGACGTAGGCATATAGGTACACAAGTCGAGTCCGTGTACGAAGGTACGCGCATAACTATATGTACGGCTTTATAACTTCGCCACGCACACACAGTCGATGGGATTTAAATGGGATCCGAGGAAATAATTACGTAATATGTTAATTACGCCTTGGAATATATTACATCGAGCAGGAGGGCGAGCTCCCGTGTCAGGGGGGGGGGGGGGGGAGCTGGAGAGGTGTAGGTATCAACGAAGGTGGATGAATAGGATGGAAGGGAGAGAACAGCGCTCGAAGGGTGTAGGATAGGGGTTGGCGCTCCGTGTCGCGACTGAAGGACCCGACAAGGAACACCGTTAACCCGAAAATTCGGCGAATTATGCGCCTTTCCCGGTTTTTGGAGGGGTCCCAAAACGCGCGGGAATAATTCTCCATCCCCGAAGTGCGGCGCATCGGGGAGAATTACCCCCGGAAATTCGAGGTGTCGCACTGGCGCACACCGCCGTTTGCATCGTCGCGAACGTTGCAAATTTCCATTAGTTGAAAGAGGATTACACGGATCGCGCCCGATAACACAACTCGCCCACCTGTGCGGCGTACGTTGCCACATCGATCGTTCGCTGAGATGGTGATGCGTACGGGGTCACGTGTTACATCGGAGAGTCTCTCCTCAACGTTCATCCACATAACGTATCGTATATACATATACACTGTACGAGTATACCGTTCTCCGAACCCGACCGCGAACTCCCTCCCAAGTAATCGCGCGTAAAATCCACCGTGGGGTGTGCTTTTTTTCATCGGGTAACTTCTCTAATCACGGCCCTAGAGACGATCGATCGGTCGTGTACGGTCAATCATTCGGTACGTCCGACCAGCAGTCACTCTGAATGATTAATACTTCGTCGCGCTCCGCGCCCCTCTTTAATCCGGATGCTTCTACGTATACGGAGAAAAACGGGACTCAGTTCGAGGTAAAAATTTCACTGCTGTAATTAAAAATTCGAAGTGCTACTTAACAAATACTCATTACGTATCACATATTACTATAAAAATAGGAAACATCGAAACAAAGTAAATTTCACTATGCAAATAATTACAAATTTGCTATAGTGTTTGAGATAATACATTGAAATTATCATTATAACTACTAATACAATAAGTTTTATTGAATGCCTTATAAATTGATTACTTCAAGATTATAAATTATCAATCTGCTTCAGCTTTACTACATATACTAGTATTTTTAACTTAAATATTCAAGTACAATACAATTTCTTATAATTTGAGCTCCATTTTTCTCCATACAGATACGCGTATCTACGAGGCCTTTACGTGTGCTATTGACATAGGAATCGTGCGAGTTCGAGTGAGAACATCGATTGATTCTGGTGAACGTATGAGCCTCTTTGTCGTACATTCTCCATCCTTCTCGAACTTATCCAGTTGGAGTGTGCGATAAAGAAACTCTTATGGGTTCACCCGGGTTAATCCGCGTTCTCACTCGCACTCGCACGATTTCCATGTCAATATCAAACGCAAAGACCCCCGGGGTCCGAAAAAGTACACGGGTATCCCTCGATATACGTGAGTATAGCGGTACGTATCATCGCGAGGGGCTGAGAATGGCAGAGCGATCTGTGACTTTTGGCGTCCCGTGGGGAACGACGGCTGCGTTGGTCAACGTTTGCTCGATATACCACGCTAGAGGGAGGATCCGCGCGATCTCGCTTGGAATCGAGTCGATCGTGGCCCTGTACAATCGCGGAGATTGCGAGAGGGCACCACTGTGAGAATATACGGGGGCGACAAAGGGCGACGATTACGGCGGAGGGCGTTGAATGAGACACGTATAGGTAGAGGGTACCTACGTAACTACTTTCGGCGGACAATGAAATGTTGAATTCTTCCCTTTTCTCTTCTACCGCGAGCGAAACCGGCGACGACGTCGACAAAGTTTTGTCACATGCACACTCAGATTTGCCTGTGTAAGCGACCTGAACAGGTGTACCTGTCAGGTATACCGTTACGTGTATTGCCGCCTTTACGCAACCGCGCGCAGACGAGAAAATTTTCGAATCATCGCCATGTAGCGTTCTGAATTGATCGTAACAGCCCGATTCTTTTCTTTAAAAAAAGGCCCGACTATCCCCATTTCTGATATGGCGCACCAAACTGTGACTCTCTCACTATATAGATCCAGTTTCTCTGAAGTTTTTCACCCACAAAACAATTAATTTTCGGTTCGGAACTTTTCGATTACGAACAACTTCAAATCGGAGGCGGAACGCTCGTTGTGCGGCGATGACGGATCCATTTTCACGGATGTACATACATTTCCACGGCGAAAGAGCGCTGTGCCTTTGTCCACATGGCGTTTCGCAATAAACCTGTTTCAAACAGAAACTTGTTAGTCTTCCCGCTTGTACTGATGCTACCCCCACTTTTCTGCGACGCCACCCCGCTTTACGAAAGCGTAATGAAAATAGGGAGACAGTCTTGCCGCATCCTGTATTTGGTCAAACTAATACAAACAAAATGTTGAACATTTATTCAATACATGCACAATTTTTCGTAAATATTTTCTTGCAATAAATAGAACGATTGATTTGTATCACATTATAATGTCGATTTAAGATTTTCCCAAAAAGAATTATTTTTCTAAACTCATATGGCAAAATGAACGTAGACTTTAGAACAATTAATTATTGTAGTTTGTATGAACGTCGTGACAAGCATAGGGAAGAATGGGGCAAATTATAACACGGGTAAGTCCCAATACATCAAATTTAAAGATTGTTAACCCTCTGTTGCCGTTGTCCTTATTTGATATTCCCCCGTAATATCGATAAATTTACAAACACGGAGACCTATTGTGGGGGGGTCTTCAAAGACCCATAATGCCGACGGAGGGTTAAATAAGCTCGAAGAGTTATCGGCTCGTTCCGTAACGAAACGTACCCCCATATTGAAACGTTCGAACGGCAGAGAATATCGATACGCGAGTCGTTCTTTCGCGCATTAATTTCAGCGGGTAATGTTTCTTAAGCACTCCGCGCTATCGCCGCGACCGAGTATGCCGCTACAACGAACATAAAAAATCTATAAGTACAACCCCTCCCCGCCGAAGGATTTCGCGGAAGCCGAGGAAATCGTAAAACGGACACTTTTTCGCGGATCTCGTATATACAAGGCCCGTTTATCGACCCATTATTGCGTAACGATCGTCCCGACCCTCCTAAAGATGAAGAAAATACGATTAGCGGGAGTAGAGAGCGCCGTCCAACCGCCGAGCAACACGCCGCGCGGATTTTTACCCCCCGCGAGATGCCGAAACGTGTCGCGCGGCCGGCCCCCCGCGCGACTCCGAGCAGGACGCGCGCGATTGATATCCGCGGGACGAAAAAATGCCACCGAGAAACACCGCGTCCCGCATGCCCGTCCAAATTGACGGATTACCCGTGTCCTTCGTAATTTGTCGTTCGACCCGAAGCGCGCGCGGAACGACCGGTGCGACGCGGAGTGCGCCGCGCGCCACGTCGTACGTTACGCGCGTCCCCTTTTTATCCCCTTTACAAACGACTTACCGTCGGAAGTGCGCGAAAAAAGACGCGCAGCGCCGTGAGTGCACCGAAACTTTTTTTTATAAATGCTTCGAACGCCGGTAAACAGGGAGTTTACTACGGTACGCGCGGGGGATCGTAAAAAAGGCGGAAAGGACGCGGAGGATGCGATCTCTTAAATTCTTCCGGTCTCTCATTTCCACGCTGCGACTTCGTGTACCGCGTGGGTGTAAACCGTCGTATCGCGCGATGAGCTCGCGCGCGGTATTGCGCTTCCAGATTGCACGCGGACAGCCCCGATGCTATCTGGCGTGACGATCTCATCGATAGATCCACGATGGAAGAACGCGATAGCCGATGTTTCGACGGCTATCTCGAATCCGGACGCGCTGCGCTCGGCGGCGCTATACGTTCGACGGCGTAATACTGTTTAGATCGCGCGCACTTCGCGCTGGATCGGATATTCGAGGGATACCCCTTTGCCGTGTTAAGTTAAAAGGGCGTATCTGCAAAAAAATCATTTCTCAGTTTATTAAATTTTATACAAGTCTGACACGGGGTTAAGTTAAAAAAGTCGTATCTGACCCGAAAAGAATAAAATATTTTATAATTTATTTTGAATTTCATTATCAGTGTGGCACGAAAAGAATTAGAAAAATCGTAATATCTCAAAACTGTAAACAATGTCAGATACCTACGCCCTTTTAACTTAACACGGCAGACCTGCGTAGTCGCCCTGATAAATTGATATTAACGGTGGAAAATCGAGACTCTGTTTGTAATCTCGGGTTATTCTGATGAAAAGTTATCATTGCCGCAACAACGGAAAATGGATAGTTTTTGAGTTTTGAGACCTTAAAGTTCATACTTTTTGCTTTCCGTCATACGGTCTATTAAATCGAAACAATCATAGCTATAAAAATCAGGTTATCTGTGAATTTTTCTAAAAATCACGTATTTTGTAGTTGGTGAGCTACGGTGCGGGGTCCTTTCAATCTACAATAAAGTCTTATATCGATATTGGCAAAAAATTCATTGATAATGAGATAATAGCGATTGAAGTTTCTTTCTCGGTGGGTAAGTTTAGCCTCAACACATGGTACGCGCAGCCGGCGGAAAAAGTTGAAGGAAATTTAGTTTCCGACTTATACACATAGGAACAATTTGATATGGGATAATGAGAGAATCGGGGTAAAGGGAAACTTCGATCGCGCGGAAAATATACTCGAACGCGCTTGACGTTTCATCGATACTCGCGCCAAGGAATATAACGGCTGTACTATCCCATATAAATTTCCGTAAGCTGCAGCATAACGCATTGTATCTCATCCGCCGGGGCATTTTATCACGTCGAACGCTTGCGTTACGGCTTACGGAAATTTGTGTACGGCAAATACAATGTATAATCATATATAGTACAGCAATTACGTGCAACTATAGTCGATCGCTTCGGAGGAGCTGAAAGCAACGTCGAAGCCGTCGACTGCTTTACATGACGCGCCGTCCGAATAGTCGTCGAACCGTCGTCCGCGGGAGGTGAGGGAGGGGGGGGGGGGGGGGGGAGGAGACAACCTTGGGCGACATCGAAAAACGGCTCTTCGAACGGGTAATTAATCTCGTAGGAGAAGGTATTTGGATATTATACCAAATACCCGACGACCCGTCGCTTACAAATTATATCGCTAGAGAAACGTCACAACTGTCTGCACACCCCCCATCAGTTATACGTTCTCCGGCGACCGAACGCCTTTACAACGATCCTCGACAGCCGTTGCGACCAATCGGAACTCGAACGCGAGCCGCGGCCGATGACAAATTTAATTTTCCAAGTAATACCGCGGGGAAGAGTCCTTTTAATTGACTTCTTAATTACGTTTCGCGAGCCGCACGACCGCGCTGTCTGACGACAGGGCGACCGCTGTAATTTCATCTTCGTTCGGGGAGGCGCGAGACCCGCGTACGTTCGATCGCGCGCGTCGCACGGTCGGCCCTTCATCGACACATCGACAGTAAGAATCTATGCACAATGAAGCAATAGGGAACAGAAACAAGGAACAGCGTTTCACACATGCTACGCGTACGTATGCTTTTAACGTACACTGTTAAAAATGTTTGTAAAATTACAACACTTTAATACACAAAAGTATCGTAAAACTATAAATCAAATGATATTGAAAATTATTAATACAATTATATCTTCAATTTAATGTAAATATTGTAATTTTCTCATACATTCTTAAAATTTTAATCGATGTTTGTAATTTTCAGTAGTTCGTATTTTAAAATTAAGAATACTCTTAATTTTAAAACAAGTATCCAATTATCAAATACATTGTGAAAGCTACAAAACGTGTTCTTTAAAATTATGAAAATCTATATTGATTTTACAATACGAGATATTAAAATTACAACCTCGTGCATAAAAATTACAATTTGGTGCATGAACTCTGTAGACTTGATACGAACGGAGATTGATGCCCGAATCGAAAAAAAAGACTCGAGTAACGCGCCGCTGAGAAAGGAGAGGGATTCCGCGTTTCCACTGTATTTGGAAAAATACGTTGAAAGTCTCGGAAGAATGGAAAACGCGACGCGGAGGAATGGGAAAAATCAAACGAAAGGAAGGGGAAGTGTATCGCATCGCCTCCAACGCGTCGCCTGTCTCCTTGTGTATACGGCATTTGTCGTGCGAGTCTCTCTTTCCTCCCTTCTCACCGTTCCTACCGCCATTTAACGGCATTCTCTGTTTTCGACGCTCGATCGCGAGAACACGCCGCGTCGGTGCCGATCGTGCCAACGGATATACGCATTCGCCGGATGCAAGAGATATAACCGTTTCGTCATAACCGATGGCCAATACTATAACCTTTCTCTCTCGTTGCACTGTCGCGAATCACCGTTGTTACACCCCCGAGGGAATGTGGTTCGGCTATTAATATGGAAGCCGCATCGATACACGCACCTGCCGGCCAGTCCCGAGGGACGACTGCTGGTGCACCGTACGAATAATCCGTTCCGAGAGGTACGTATCGCATGCGAGTACACCTGTGCGCGGAAAATTTAGCGCACGCGAGCGCTCGTATGCACTCGTGAATGCGCTCCGTACTAAAGAAGAGCCCGAATAAAAATGTCCAGAAAGGATAAAAATGAAGATACGCGCGAATAGAGTACACGAGAGATCGAGTGCTCGAGAAATTGAAATAGCTAACTGTCCGGCCAGTTAAGGGTCGTCTTTTAAGGGGTCGTCCATTAATCACGTGATGCTTTTTAGCATTCTTTTAACCCCCCACCCCCCTGGTGATACGTGGTGAGGTTTAAGACTACCCCCCCCCCCCCAAATCACGTGTATTTTTTTAGTAGGTACAAAAAGTATCTTAAAAATTTTAGAATATTATCTTTAATCTATATATAATCTAATCTATAATTAGTAATCTATAATTAGGTAAGTATAATCTAATTTAATTCTGGAAAATTAAGAACCGTAATAAAAATGTCCAGACATTAAGGTTTAGAAATCGCGCGTTCAACGAAAAAATAAATACACGTGATATCTCTCACTACACCCACCCTAATACTGTTCGAAGTTGGCAAAATTGATACCTACGATTTGGTAAGGATCGTGATATTTCTTTTTCTAGTTATTTTTATGCACTATAATGAATTTTAACCGGACCATGGTTTGATTAATAGTCGTGTTAACTATATAAAAAAGGTTGGGGGTATCTATCGACCATGTTACAGGTTGACCTGGTCGCAGTAATCTTAATCTCTTGTTACTATAACCAGAATCTTATTATTTAGAACAATTATGGAATCGCGGTTGGCGCCAAAATCGATCACTGGTGATTTCTGGTGAAATTATAGTTCTTTCAACCAGATTTATCTCCGAGTGTGAGAATTCGATGCTTATTGGATTATATTAAATATTAATCCACAATGAGGATCGCACACTGATCGAGTGATTTTTATCTGTTGAATCGGTGTATCTTGACTATCACCTGACAAATTCCTATATAAGCTGTTTTCAAAGTTCCCATAATTGAAAGACGCCCCTTAAGAAACTACGAGCGCGAAAATTGTTTGTTTCATTTACCGAAGCAATAAGATTTTCAAAGTTTCATATTTCGTATCCCGCTCGCTAATCTATTTCCCCGTTCCCTCCCCTCGATTTACCAAATCCCCCGTTAATTCCGCGATTTCTGAAATTTCCCGACGGCTGGACACGGTTTAATATAATTGAATAGGGGGGGGGGGGGGATTGGCGAACTAATAAGACCCGACCCGACACGAGGCCTTTCTCGCGTGAAACCTGCAGTATTCAGAGCTCGACAAAGGTTACAAGAAATTGCGTTTGACTCGCGTGTAATACGCGAGCGAGCTGATCTGTTACGAATATCGTACATATCTGACCGATGTAGCAGCCAATTAACGGATAATCACTCACTAAAGCGGCGACATCACGATTGACGTGTACGAAGGTTCTCCAATTATACATATTTGCTACTGTGTATAAAGAGTTTCTAAATTTAAAACGTCAATTTGGGAAATTGAAGCACGTACAGGTCGTCAACCCCACTCATACCTCTCCACGATTAATAATATTGAAATATCGACTACTCTCCTTCGCCTTTAGAGGCACGGTCCTCGTCGAGACGAATATAGGTACATACTTCGCATGCGGATACCCTCGGTATCCATACCTTCCGACGTCGACGTTCGACCGTCGCTCGGCTTTTTCCTTCGCCCGAAACCACGATTTACGCGATCTCCGTCTGTCGCCCTATCGCCTCACTTTTTAGTTCGATCCCTCTCTCTCTCCTCCTCTTTTCCTCAGCTTTCAGGACGTCCGTCAGTGCCTCGAACGAGGACGCGAAAACGGATGACGTTGGATTTCGGGTCGTTTCTCGGGGAAACGGCTGGTCTTTCCTGGGTAACCCGGGCTCTTCGAAAGTGATGGATCCGTCGAACCTTTTATCTACTTCCCGGCTCGCAGATGCGCCGAAGTTGACGAAGCGTCGAGCCGTCACAAGCGCGGAGAGGAAAAATTCGCGATTTCCGGGATGTAATTCGAGCTGGGTACACACCCCGACGATGATTCCGATCGGAAGAAGAGTTTGATTTGTCGGCGTTCTCGCGGGTGAATCGAAACGGCTGCCATTGATTTGCGTTCACGTACCTATATAGGTGAGAGAACGCGCGTGGGCGGACGTTGCGCGATGGAAGCACGTGCGGTTAATGTATATCCACTTTTTCGTCGATATATCGGAGCGCATCTAATGGTCGAACGATACGGCGGAGAGTTTATTTAAAAAGTTTCGAGTCTCTATAGAACCTCGAGTATGTACCGGCCGCGTAGTGCCGCATGCCGAAAGAATTGCATAAACTTTTCAAATAAGTCCGAATCTTATAAATCAGGCGTAGCTGCTTGCCGGGTAACAGTTTCATAAAGTTTGAGAGAGTGGTTATTAAATCGACGTGCACCGTAACCGTAGGTATGTATATACGTACACACGTCGCGAGTCGCGTCGAGTCATGGAGTCGGTGAGCGGCGTGAATCGCAAGGTTTAAATATTTAAACGAGGAAGACGAGGGCTTTGAGAAGATAAATGCTCGCGTTTTACGCAGCGCGGTTGGCTGAAGGCAGAGCGACAAGATTTGTTACATGCTCGTCAGAGACGACTGTTGCACGGTCGGGTAACGTGCAGGGGGGGTGGCGCAGAGGAAGTCGGGAACTACGCGGAGAAGACGATGATTAGTTGGATCTATTGAAAATTACTTGTGGGGTTGCAAATCATTATTTATTTACATCAATGAACATTTTTTACTCGTCAATTAAATATCACTTTCTTGAGAATGTGGAGTTTGAGATCAATGTTAAGGAAAGAATGAAAAGTGCGATGTGCTTTAATGTGTGTGAGTATTATTTGAGGCTGTAAAAGGCAAAGTGGTGTAAGTCATTTCAAGAAACAGAAGAATTTAATAGAAATGTTGCCGTTTGTAGCCGTTTGTAGTTTGCCGTTCGTATTTGTGCTGCCATCCTATGAACCTTTGAACGAAGTTATAACTTACACCACTATTCTAGCTAACACATTTGATTATGTAGATAACGTTTTTCGCCATTATCTTAAAATGGCAAAAAAGTGACTTACACCACTTTGCCTTTTACTCATTTATAAAACTAACAAGCACTTTTCTAGGCCGACAGGCTGAAAATAAAGGTATTATATAGAATAGATATAGAGGCAATGTTCAACGTTCGCCTGGCCTTAGCGTATTTAGCCACTCCAGCGACGTTTCACGAGCAGCCGGTCTCACCCCCGAAGCGCGGCATAAGATGTTTCACATCAAAAAATTTAATTTATCTAAGTAAATTCCTTCCGCAAGTAAATTTTTAGTAGAGTCAACCGATTCTTTTTCTCTGTGTAGTTATCGACGATGAGGAAACCGATAAGGTAAGGTTTGAAAATTCCATGACGTCAAATGCGTGCGACGTAGAATTCAAGAGTTGGACAGGTATCGATCTTATCTCGATGCACTCTACGGCTGATGCTACATGTCGCACGAGCGCGAGGCAGCCGTAACGAACGTATAGAACTGCTGATGTAGGTCAAGACCGATAGCTCGTATTCATCAAAAGAAACGAGTAAGTCGCGAAGCTCTTGATATTCTCGGATAATTAGCCATTTCCTATCGCCATATCCTACATTTGATCGATGGAGCGAAGTCCCTTCATTAGTTTTCGAGACACGATCTGACGGAAGCAGGAACG